>CAWUFW010009062.1:0-600000 GCA_963921515.1 Calotriton arnoldi | reverse complement strand
AACTCTAGCATGCTTTTAAAACTATGTTACACGCTCATGGGGTCATTGATTCAATGACCAAGGATACTTGCTACGCACCGCAACATGGAACAAAGGGGCATATTAGCAAGGGCCTTATCGCCATTTTAGCGGCACTTTTTGCTGCTAAAGCGGCGATATTTCTATCGCCCTATCAGCAAGCTGTCGCTTGTGGCGAAAGCTACCGTTTTGGTGCCGCTTTGCATGTCAGCGATATATATCGCTAATGACATGCAAAGTAGGCGTTTCCAACTAAAAGCGACTGGAAACAGTCGCAAACACAACTTCCCCTATTAGCAATGCCCGCGAAGCTGATAAAATAATTTGCGCTAACCGCGATTATCGCTGTAATGTAACACCTGCTAAAAACCTGACTTAACCATTATAGTCAATGGGAGGTGGATTGTAAGGTTAAGTCCTCACCTGCCTATTAGCAAGCTTTTCATTAGCGCGTAGAATTTATCGCTGGATTTCTCACGCTATTGCTGGGTTTCGCCGCTATCGCTGGATTTTTTATCGCCTTGGAGATAAGCGTTGATAATAACGCGTTATCTCCGCGATGAAATCCAGCGATAGCCGGCGATAAAAAAAACAGCGCTAAGCGCGCTTTGCGATAATTATCGCAATTTCTTGGTAATATCCCCCAAAAAAGCTTGGTGATGCCCCTGCCCCTTCTGAAGGTACCACCAAGATCTAGAAATATCAATACAGGCCCTTGCAAGCAGTGGCAGTTTCTATTACCAGCCTCTGGAGCTGCCCCCTTCTAATTTCACAGCGTCATGGATGGTAATTGCAATTAATAGAATGAACTTGAAGCAGCAACCTGCAATTCACTCACTTCAGGTGATTGTTGCCTGTCACAGAATTTCCCAACTGCTGCAGATGGTGAAAAATATAGTGAAAGTGCGATTCTACACATTTTAAAAATTGTCAATGATTGCTTGAATCTCTCAAACTAGTAAGATGAAGTCTAAAACACAGACACAGCCTTGTAAACAAATCCTTTATAAATGCCTAGAAAATCTGTATCACAGAAATAGGTCTGAAAAATTGCACCAAAATACACCACATTTTTAATATTTTCTTGGGGGAACCCCCCCCCCCCACACCAAATCCCCTTTACAAATATCATGCTCACTTGCTTGGCTTTTGCGTAAAAATGTATTCATTGCTGTTACGCCGCACCACTTTCAAATTCCACCAGACTCCACTGCTCGAGAGGCATTCTGGGGCACTCCTAGCTTTGAGCAGGGAATATTAAATTAGTGGCTCCTGCAGCTCATCATTTATTGTTTTTTTTTGTGGGCGCCTACTCAGAGCACCAACCACACGCCTTCCAGCTCTCCAGCCAGCACCCAGTTGAGGTGTCCTGGTGCCCAACCACGTTACCCACAACATGCTCAAATGTACGAAGCTGTGGGGGGAACACCCCATGGCCACCCCAACCCCAATCCAAAAGGACACCAATCACCCTCTTTTCTTAAATTATTTTCCCGATCCCTCAGAACTCTTGCAGGAACAAGGGGGCCATGCTGACTCCTGTGGGATTCCAGGGCCTGCGGTGGCTCCTGCAGGACTCCTGCTGGATTGTTGCACCCCATAAAGACAACCTTTTTTTAATTTAACTCTGGGGGATCTTTTGGGACCCCGGCAATATCCAGGGGTCAGGGTACTCCTACCCCTTATACCATATTTTATTTTAATTTTCAGGATACCAATTCTTGTAATGGAGAACACAACAATTCTCTAAATGTTGTGGCCAGTCAATCAGAGTGCGAACTAGAGCAGGTCTCGTGGGTGAGGCAGCCAATGGGAAAACGCCCCTTTGGCCAATGAGATTGCTCAATTATTTGAAGCTGGTTGCCCTCGAACTCCTGCGAGACTTCCATGAATCCAATCTGTCCAGATATTCATAATTTTTTAACTTAATTTCTCAAAAACTGCCTAATTGATTGACACTAAATCACAAATGCACACTTTCTGGGTGAAGATGTAGCTTTCTGCTAAATTTGGTGTAATTTCGTTCAGCCTTTTTTGCGGTACCGCTGTTCAAAAATCCCTATGGAAATTGCAATGGGAAAATAGATTTTTGTTTTTCTAATAAGTTTGGCACCATTTGACAAATCTTTCCAAACCTTTCTAAACAAAAAGTTCATCCACCTTAGCTACTTCATGGAAAGTTTTAAGGTAATCTGTCAAGTGAGAGCAAAGAGGAAGGAGGGTCCCAAAACATGTTTTCGCTATTCAAATGCCCATAGGAATTTTACGACGCAACACAGAAAATGGCTGAACAGAATTACACCACATTTAGAAGAAAGCTAGATAGTTGCTCAGATTTGGTGTAAGTCTGTTCAGCAGTTTTTGAGAAACTAAGCTTAAAAATATAGTCATATATGAACTGTAGATCCATCTGGAGTCCTGTTGCACTCCTGAGGTAACACACATTCTACATAGGGAATTCTGATTGGCCGAGAGGCCTGTTTTTCTAGTCAGCCCCTTTCGCATCACAGGACAGGTACTGGTCCTGTGGTACAGGGCAATCTGATTGGTTGACCTGCAACATCAACAGAAATGTTGCATCTGCCATTTTAAGGATGAGGGAACTCGACCCCCCGTCCTGAGCTTACAATTAAAAAAAATTGAAATTCACTGAACAAAACAAAGGTTAAAGTGACATTATAGTTAGACATTGTGATATAAAAACTATTGTTCTAAAACAAAAAACACTGACACTCACCAGTTTTGGTTTACTGAGCTGACTATAACGTTTTCTGCCACCATGCACTGTTAATGGCCTCTACGGAATTGAACATCTACATGACTCCTGTGGCAGATGTAATTTAAGCACATGACTTCAACATAGTCACCTACGACGACAACATGCAACTGATACTGTCCCTCTTAGGCAAAACACTAAGCACAAGGAACAACTTCAACACCAGCATATCCAAAGTTGCCACCTGGATGAAGTCCAACTGCCTTAAGCTGAACATGGACAAGACCGAAGTGGTGATCTTTGGAAAGGAAGCCTCGTAGTCAGACTCTGCCTGTTGGCCCTCAGACCTTGGACTCACTCTCACCCCCTCCAACAAGCAAGAATGCTTTGGTTCAATATCGAGAGCAAGCTGGACACGTCTGCTCAGGTCAACACTGTTGCATGGCCTGCATCCACATCCTAAAGATGTTGGGAAACATCTACAAATGGCTACTAAACAACACCTGGAATACCGTCATGCAAGTCCTCAGCCCCAGCAAACTGGACTACGGGAGCACCCACTATGCTGGATTCACCACACAACTCACCAACAGACTACAGACCATCCAAAACACAGATTCCAGGCTCATCCCTAACCTCCCATGCCGATCTCACATTAAAACTCACCTGAGGGAACTCTACTGGCTCCAAATGCACAGGTATGCACAGTTCAAACTTCTCACCTGCACAGACAAAGCTCTACACAACACAGGCATAGCTGCGTACACAGCCCCCCAGGCACCTCTGTTCTGCCAGACCCTGACTAGCATATCCCCATCACATACACAAAAGCAGGTCAAGAAATCAAGCCTTCTCACACATCGCTCCTAAAACATGGAACGATCTCTCACACCACATTAGACGCTCCTCCTTTCTTCTTGAATTCCACATGAAGCTTAGGCTCTGGCCCTTTGAGTGAGTCCCCTTGAGCCTAGCCTCTCACACCTGCAAAAGTGCAAGGATACCCTCATGGGTTATAGGGCACTATAAATAAACACAACATAATATAATATAACATAACATCTTTTCTAGCAGGGCACAGTTTTTTAGCTCAATTTTCAAAGTTCGCTGGAGTGAAAAACAGATCATAGTTTGAAGTTGCATGCAATACCTTAAGCTGTCACTTGAGGTCAGTGGAGTCCAACATATGTCTTTCCTGTAATTGGGCTGCAGTACTTCGGGTCATTACTAGAGGGCCCCTGAAGCAAGCGTAAACCCTTTTCTGTAGCAAGCTGCACTCACTTAGGCTTTTACTAGCGGTCCCAGGAGTCAGAAACAATCTTTACTAAAGCAGGGTGCAGTACTTTAGGCTGTCACTAGAGGTTTAAGGAGTCAGATTTATGTCTATCCTGTAATCAGGCGGATGTAGCATATGTGATTATTTGGGCTATCACAGAGGTCCAACACCACCCCTTTGTTGGGTCATGTGTGTCAAACATGTGTGTTAGAAAGACCTGTAGTTATGGAAATGCTGCTGGCAGTAATAATGCACAGACACACCAGTGGATAGGTTTTATGACCATGAGGTGTCACTCCCCTTCCCCCATCATGGCCTGGACCATGGGGAACGTGGTTGGAGGTTTGACCGTGGGCTCACCCCTCCCTTTCATCACATAATGGGCTCGCCCACCAATTAAACATAACATTCCTCCTTTATCCCAAATAATAATAAACAGTTGAACAAAACAATAATGAAATGAAATTAAATTAAATGAGAAATTTGTATAGCGCTACTTATACCCAGAGGTGTCTAGGCGCTTAATCAGCTTACAGTTGGCTACAGTGGAGGCACCCTAAAATAGCCAGGTTTTCAATCCCTTCCTAAATTTAAGTTCCAGTTCCAGAGTTTAGTGGTGGTATAGGAAAATCTTTTTCCTCCCCATTTTACTTTATATGCCTTGGGGATGATCAAATAACCACTGTCTGATGATCTAACTGGTCTGGCTGGAATGTAAGATTTGAGAAATTGTGACAGTTGCCACGGACTAAGGCCATGTCTAGATTTAAAAGCAATGCATAAAGCTTTGAATTGAATGCGTTTGCAGATGGGCAGCCAATGTAGCTCCGTGAGAGCCCTGGAGACCAAATCATAGCGATAAAGTCCAAACAGGACTCTCGCCACATCGTTTTGAGTCATCTGAAGTTTGTGGATGCTGCACTTGCTCGCACTGGTAAATAAGGCATTACAGTAGTCCAGCCTAGATGCAATTAATGCTGTGACCACAGTTTTCCGTAAATCAAAAGGAATAAACAGAGGTACTTTTTTCATTATTTTAAGGATAAAAAAGCATGCTGATGTGGTGTGATTGATCTGAGTTTCAAATGACAGCTTAGTGTCGAAGAAAACCCCAAGATTTTTCATTTTATTAGAGGGTGTCGGAAGAGGGCCCATGTGATTGGGCCACCAGCTGTCTGACCAAGTTAGGGACGGATTTCCAAAGAGCATAACTGCAGTTTTTGAATAATTAAGTTTTAAGCAATTATCTTGCATCCAATTTCCTATGTGGCCCATGCATTCTTGAAAACAAGATGCAGCTTCAGTGGACAAGCCTTTGATTGACGCAATGATCTGTGTGTCATCCGCATAGGATACAAAAGTGAAACCATAGTTTCTTATTACCTTAGCCAAGGGGGTGACTTACAGGTTAAAAAGAGTGGGGCTTAACGATGAACCCTGCGGGACTCCGCATGGAAGTGAAAAAGCCGGGGATACAAATTCCTTGTAAGCCACCGTTTGAGATTTATCAGACAAAAACTAACTGAGCAGGAGGAGCGCTTTATCCCTGATCCCCAGCGAAGCGAGACGGTCAACCAGCACCTCGTGGTTGACCGTGTCAACCAATTCGGTACTGTGATGGGCCCGGAATCCATATTGTGAAGGGTCCAAAATGTCAGCTTCCAAAATGAAGGTGATAATTCTGCATTTAGAAACCTTTCTTTTATTTTTGCTGGGAAGGGCAACCTAGAGATGGGTCTATAGTTTAAAGGGTCATTAGGATCCAGATTGGATTTCTTCAAAAGTGGTAGAATGGAAGCTTTATTCCATTGGGTGGGAAAACGCCCTGAAGAAATCATGACATTAAAAGTAGGCCAGAGCGATGAGGCCACAATCTCAGGGACTAAATGAAGAACTTTCAGGGGGCATGGGTCCAGGGGAGATCCAGATTTTACAAAGGGAATTAGTTTAATGATCTTGTCAAGAGTGAGGGGCGGAAAAGAAGAAAAAGTGGGTATGGAGGAGCTATCCGGGTCAGAGTGAGTTCCAGAACTATAACCAGAGTACATGTGGGGCTCCAGAGATTGGTTCTCTTGGGGCAGAAACGCATCAAAAACCTGTTTGACCTTATGTTGGAAGGAGTCTGCTAACATGTTGCAAAATTGTTGGCTGCTTTCATGATTTTGGGATCCTGGGAGTTTAGAAAGTTTTTTATAGTAGAAAATAGTATTTTTGAGCAGCCATTAGCTGCTTTTATTTTTCTTTATAGTAAGCTGACTTTGCCTTCAAGATGAGGTTTTTATATGTTTGAATAGCTAGTCTATAGTCTAATGAACAACTGGTGAATGTCTTTTCAGGGACAAAGGTTTGGAGAGCAAGAGAGATAGAGAGAAAGATAGAGAGTGAGAGAAAGAGAGAGAGAGAGAGAGAGAGATAGCGAGAGAAAGAGAGAGAGAGAGAGAAAGAGAGAAAGCACAACTATCGTTCAGTGCAGTAAGAAGCCTCCTAGCCGAGAAAATCTCGCAGGATATGGTCAGAGATGGTATCTCTCTGTCCCTTGGTGAGTGGCTTCTTCTCTCATATCATCTTGCCGCACCAGTGATGGGGACGTGCTGAAATTAGATGGCACATCAGGACTTTGTTCCAAGAAAACTCGCCTCCCAGCTTCGGGGACCGCAGACACCGCCTCTGGTGGTGTAGGATACTGGTTTGGTAACATCTCTTCAACGTTTGGTGCCTCTGCTCTGGGGATTGTAGAGAGATCCTTCCCAGACCCAGTGACCTGAGCACGATAACGCTTAAATAAGGAAATGTTCCTGGTGATGGTCTCTTCAGACCTTTGAACAGTGACCATTGTTCCTTTTACTGACTGCACCTTCCACGTATCAATCTCAAAAGGGAGCATGATCTTGCTCCAGGTATATCTATTCTTCACCATCACCAGATCGCCAACCATGATGTAGCTGCTTCTGGATCTGCGGATCCTGGCCAGAGGTCATTCCGTATCTACCGCTGCGGCAGTGTGTCAGCTTCTGTATTGCCTATGGCCCATTGATCAATAGAATGATGTCACCTACTGGATTTTTCAAGCAGAGTGAACTGGCAGTGACTTGAGTCGTTGTGTGAGATGTCAGGCGGTATTCCCGGAGAAAAGCATACAAAGCACACTTCATATTTTGTTTGTTGGCCACCATGATATGGAGCACCTGTGTGTGTGGTGCAGCGGCCAGGGCAGCTGACTTCGGAGCACAGGGTTCACAGTTCGATCTCCGGCTCCGGCGGCAGCTCAGCTCAGCACCATGTGACTCTGGGCAATAGCTCACTTAATTTCCACGACGGCCCCCAGCGCCTTGAGACCCGTAAGGGTGAGTAGCTGCGCTATATAAAAACGGACTTACATTTTTTTTTTTTTTTACATTTACACCTTATTTAGAATGCCCATGAAACGCTCTGCTTCTCCATTGGCTTGCAGCCAGCGGGGTTTGACTTTCCGATGTTGAACACCACAGGACTGTAAGAACTCTGTACAACTCTGTGAACTCCTGACTCGAGAATGGAGGGCCATTGTCAGTGCGCAGTTCTTTGAGGGGTCCGTGGGTCGCCATGATTTTCTCTAAACGAGGAATCGTCTGACTTGTAGTGGTTGAGTCCATGATTTTAATCTCTTGATACTTTGAAAAGTCATCTATGACTACTAATATGTGTCTATCATCTGGGAGACTGTCAAAGTTTGCACTGGCCCTCTGCCAGAGAAATGGCGGCATGTTCTCAGTGATAATCAGAGCTGGTGGTTCCGCCGGTCCGGCAGCTAGGCATAGGGAGCACTGGCGAACTGTTTGTTCAACAAGGTTATCAAGGCTAGGAAACCATACTTTGAACCTCAAGCGGGATTTATGTCATGGTCCCAGCACAGCGTGACCTTCTATGTGACAGTGACTATATTCCCATGACTATATTCCCATGTCTTCCCCCTCCTTTTCTCGATAGACACATTTGTTTTTAGAATGGGGTTGCTGTGTGTTCTGTTAACCCGGGTGATGCCTTCTCCAAATAGATGCCGAACTTCCTGGAAAACTAATGAGCAGCAGAATTCTCCAGAAGGCTCCAACCTCCAGTTAACCCTGTGGGTACATCTGTTAACAATTATAGTTAATTGCTTTTATCATTAGTCAACTACAGAAGGTACCTGTCACTCAGCCTTAGCTCGGAACATTGCCTGGAGCTGTGCTGAATGTTCCATGACCCTGACAGGTCCTTTCCAGCAATTAAAGACCACGTGGGTCATTACTGGAAAATCACCACATTGCAAACGTGACTCAGCTTCTAGAAAATTCGAGTATTTTTCCACTTTCACATGCCCTAATTGATAGCTGGCAGCTTCTATAAATAGACCCCCTTAGCCCATTAGTATTGCTTGGTCTCCCTGCTGATCACTCACCTGTTTCATGTGACCCGGATCCTCTTCAGCACTAATCCTGACACCGCTCCAGCCTCTCCAGAGACCGGCTTCGGACAGAATCTTCCAGCCAATCCGCGAAATTTGAAAAGCAAAAAAAAGACAAGTTTAAAGGAGAAAGCTGGAATTGCAATTCCAGCTTCAAGGTACTCTTGTTACAATTGATTTATATGTGCTCTGAGTTCAGTAGCCTTGTTGAACAAATCCTATTTAAGGGCAACATTCCTGCCAAGTACCACGCATCAGGCGTTAGACTAACGCATCTCAGTGTGGTGCTCCACATCAATGCGATGAAATGCATTGTCACGCATTATAGGCATGATGCTTCAGCTGTCACGTCGTTAGCACTGCCAACTGCTAAAGTAAAGCTGGAGTGGCTGGCAGCGCACACCATGCATGTGTGCGCTGCTCACCGGCTTGGGGGCTCGGCTTGCAGAGCTAGCAGCAGCTGGCTAATACAATGTATCGATATAGAAGGAGAATTCCACTTGCGGTGTGGCTCTGACGGCTTCACGTTGAGGTAGTTGGTTGCGGCAAATCATGGCAGCGTTCCCCTGCTCGCTCTGCCGCATGGCTCCAGGCTGCAGTAAATTTAAAATTACAATGATGACTCCGCTGCGAATTGCCGAGGGAGTGATCGTTCCAGCTGGCAGGTCTGGACTCTGAGGAGGCGGGTAGCCCGACCTGCCCGGTGCCACAGTAAACCCAAATTTCCGTGACTCGCGGATCGCGGCCTGAGGCCTTGAAGTAAGTGAGACTGACAGTGCTTGCTGCAGCCCGCTGAGTGTTTTAATATTAAATACAGCAAATTATTTGCTTTTTAGCGGCAGAGCGATCAGCTGCCTCAGTGCCGATTGTGTTACAGTAAACTGTAACTCACAGATCTGCCCTGGCATGGCTGTAGGCTCGGGCTGTGTGTGACCAAGTGTGTGCCTGAGGCTGCCTTGCCCAAAATGCCCAGGGGTGTGTGCTCCTGTCTTCCGCTGTTACTGGATGAGCTGTATGTGGGTTGCAGAAGAGTGATTACACACATGGAGATTTCAAAGAGGGGATGTTTTCTGTCAGAATAAGTAACAGATTTTTGAATAGTGTGTACTGTTTCAGTGTGAGAGTACAAAAGTATAGTGTTTGCTGCCTTTTTTGTGTTGCTGTCATGTCAGGGTACGAAGCTCTGCCACTCCCGTTGATCATCTCTAGTCTCGTCATTAATGTTGCCATGACCACAACCTGCTGCTAACGTCAGGCGCTGACGATGAAGCTATGAAACGAAAGTGACCTGGCTTTCGGTGTCCTTCCCTGATTGTTCTATAAAATGAAGGGAGGCCAACACATGCAGCCAGAGGGTGAAGAGGGAAGGCACGGATTGGCCTCCCTTCATTTTACAGAGGAAACCGAAAATACGGCTAGATAAGTTACAGACCCTGCCCCAGCCCTACCGGCTGTGTTGCTACATTACTGAGATCCACAAAGGTAGAACTCGACTGAAGCACTGGGTGGGTCTGTTAACACTCCTCTGTGAGCCGCTGGGTGCCTAGGGCCATGAGCACGAGAGGAATTGATGCTCGGAGTTAGTTATTAGGCCCCAGGGGCTTAAAATCTGTAAACATCTGGTACCACGAAACATTTTCCCCACAGGAAATTACAACGCGGTCGTTACAACGACGGCGTTGTAACAACTCAGACCATTACTCTGCAAGTCGGAACAACTACTTGCGGAGGGGTAAGAAGGTATTGGATTTAAAATCCAACACCTTCCCTACTGTTGCACATACTGGAGTTGGAATAGTAAATTATACTATTGCAACATCCAGCGGCCCCCCCCAGAGCAAGTCTTTGTTACTACTTGCGGGGTATTGGTATGCATTGTTACAACGCGGTCGTTGTAACAACGGTGTTGCAATTTCCTGCAGGGAAAAAGCATGCGTTAAAAGGAGGCATATTCCTTAAAAACATCAAGGCTTTCGGGTATTCCCGGACAGCAGGATAGCCAGGGCTCGAGTCATGGGTAGACACAGTAACCCACAGCTGTCTCTACAGTTTTATCCTACAGACAAGCCCTTGCACACTCTGTAGCTCTTTGGAAACGTTTAGCACTATTGGTATTACTTTTCTGACTGCTACAATAAAATGTTGGTGCCCTGAACGGATGTCTCATTGGTATCAGTACCTTAACCTTCCATTTCAGGGATTTTGAGCAGTTCAAAGATATTTTAGCGCTTCCCATTGACAAAAGGCTTTAATTTCTAATATTTATCCCTTTCCATCATTGCTTGATTTTGCTCGCGAGAAAGTGTCACTCATAGTTGTTTAATGTCACTCATAATTACACTGAAATTATGAAAATGTCACACATAAACAATCTGAAACCTTGGCAGCTATGTGGCAGTATTTAGTAAGTGCTTCCTTTAACCTTGTCTGACAGGGCTCTGTCAGATACCAAGTTATACCTTGGCATTCCCTGCGTTCCTACTAATATTAAGCTGGCTGTTCTGAAGAATTCTTGTGTAGCCTTAAGCACCCACTGTGTGGGATGCAGAAAATTCTAGGACTATTAAAAACACTGTGATAAGATTTCTTAATTAATCATCTGTAACATCCTCCACGGACCTTGGTAAACTTCCAACTCTTGGCCAAGAGTACCCCGAAGGCCCATTCATCGGAAAGACAGTCTTGTAGATCTCTGTATAAGGTATGAAAAAGGAAAAGGTGTCCTGTGCTACTCTATGTGTGGGGACAGTGTGTCCTCATCATGATGCCCTCACACACCCCGAAGGATGTCATGCTTCATCATTGGGCTTTTTGCTCCTCGTCGGGCTGGCGCTGCAATGCCCTACGGGTCCCCGAAGGGTCTCTTTTCGGAGATCTTTTGATGAAACAAGCCGTTAGGTGCGTGCGTGTGAGTGGAAGTGAGGTCTCAACTAGTGTGTTAAAAAATGACTGGAGGGAGAGTGGCTATTTATTTATTAAAGTGGTCCCTCTGTCATTAGTAAAAGGTGTGTGGTGCTGCTAGTGGGATATTATGTCCCTCAGTAGCTAGATATGAGTCCTTAGTGGGTGTCTCTAGTGGTCGACATGTTTCGCGCTATCTGTGGCCTCTGGAGGAGATCCAAAGCGCTTCTTCAGGACCAAGGTGAGTTTAAATAAAGTATCACTAGCGGCCTAAATTTTCAGTGCCGCCAGGTTGATGGAAAGGAGTAGCGTCTCTGAAAAGAGAAAGGGGTAGGACAGAATATGGGTATAGCTCTAATGTCGAAAATGTGTATAGTCCAGGTCTGCCATTGGGGGGGCCTGGTGCATATTACCATTAGCGTGAGACTTATCGCTATAGGTCAGTATGGTGTATGAATATCTATATTGTGTTATTATTTACAAAGATGTAAAGGGGTGTGTGAGGGCATCATGATGAGGACACACTGTACCCACACATAGAGTAGCACAGGACACCTTTTCCTTTTTCTTTCTCCACTTTGACCTCTCCTCTTAAGGAACAGTGACCCCCCTTTGTATACCAGTTACCAATCGGGAGCAAGGGTCACTGGACCTAACAATCAGCTCCCACCGTCCCCCCCTCTCTTTTTGATAAATAGGAATATTTAGCACGGCGGTTCAGCCGAGGGACGTATCTATATCTGCATCCTTTAGTTTCTTTCATAACTCAATCACACTGTTTTTGCAACATGGCAGAACAAACAGGTTTAAGTTTTGATGATGACATAGTATCAGAGATTTTGAGAACACCTAGTCTGTTAGGAATAGATGGCTTAGCATCAACAAGCACCCCACAAGGCGACTGGAACAACATAGCCGCCCTTAAGAAACAACAAGTAAAAATAGCAATGCATGGGGCCATTATGACGGAATACCTACGGGCTAATATAGCACCAAATGGCCTCATTGTGAACATAGCACCAAGAATCTTCCTAGAAGATCTAATCTTTAGAAAAGACTGGAGCCAAGTGGCATGGAGATGCACACGCGACCTACTGGTACTCATAATTAATAGCGCAAAACGCCTGTCTGAAGCACTGATAATTAAAATAACTATCGCAGAAAATGCCCTGAAAACAACCATCAGTATATCTACTTGGAAAACACGACTAGCTGAGATAAACTCAGAAATGAATGATCACAAAGAATATCTTCTACAGAAGAAGATATCAAAACTACAGAAAGATATCAAAAATTTTGAGAGAGAGAAGATATATCCATACACCAGGGAAGACTATGTGAGCAACATCACCGACACCTCATCTGATGACGGATCAACCACTTCAACCAGATCAAAGAGATCGAGCAGCAACTCCAGCAATGATAGCTGGAAGAATCACCAAGGTGGTCGAGGAATCCTACCGACACCACATATGTTTAACTACCCAATGCCAGGCTATCAAGGTACACCGCCACCATGGTATCCTGGCTACCATGGCCCACCACCCCCTCTCCCATTCTACCAACAACAACGCCCTCCTTTTTGGAACAGAGGCAGGGGCAGAGGAAGAGGCAGGCGGAAAAACGAACAAAAACAAGTACAATGGTTGGAGGACGAAGAACAACGCAGGACAAGGAGTCAGTCCAAGAAAAATTAGTGGTTAACCTATCTAACAGAACCCTGACAGAAACAGAAGAATCAGCCCTACAAAGGGGATTAGGCTTTGTACCCACCCCGAGAGAGGATGAATTCAGACTCACTGGTGAACTACATGCCTTCTTCAGGAAACTGCGTCTGAGATCCTTTTTCCAGACAAAAGATACGAACAATATGGACCTACCCACAATAGATACTGGCCTACGGAAGCCCTCCAAATTCACACCCACAACAGCGATGACAAGTGCAGAGATCCTCACATATGAAAAAGCAGTGCTACAAGACATCAGTCACCTTCAACCAAAGAAAACTTTTGACAACTTACCCGCAAGGGAAAGAAAAGCTCTTCAAGGCCTAAACAATGATGAATCTATCACGATAAAACCTGCAGATAAAGGTGGAGCCATCGTGATTCTTAACACTGACGACTACAACAATGAATGCCACAGACAACTGGCTGACAACAGATACTATCGCAAAATAGACACAGATCCGACAGATTCCATGACTAGAAAAATCACCATCTCAGTAGGTGATGCACGAACAAATGGATGGATAAGTAAGAACGAAGCAGAATTCCTAGTCAACTCTCAACCAACAACCCCATATTTCTATGTTCTACCCAAAATCCACAAAAACATCACACCACCACCTGGCAGACCGATAGTATCTGGCATCAACTCCCTCCTTGAACCACTCAGCCAATACTGCGATCATTTCCTACGACCACTGGTACAAGCAACACCATCCTACCTCAAAGATACCAAAGAAACCATCAACTTGATAGAACAAATAGGAGATCCAGAGGAAATCACGCTACTAGTAACCCTCGACGTGGAGGCGTTGTATACGAACATCCCACAAGAAGCAACACTAAGAGCAGTTGAAGAAAGCCTGAGAAACCATGATCCGACAAAACCACAACCGACAAACTTCATCCTGGAATGTGCGGAAATAGCACTGAAGAACAACTTTTTCAAATTCCAAGATCAACATTACCAACAAATCCACGGAACTTGTATGGGCAGCACTTTCGCCCCAAGTCTAGCCTGCCTATATATGGCTTACTTCGAGGCAACTCACATCCTTCCACTGTCCAACCCTTTTAAACCAGAAATAAAAGAGTGGAAGCGGTACATAGACGATATCCTCATACTATGGACAGGCACAAAGGAACGTTGCATAGAATTCCACAATTGGATCAACGACCAGGACCCTTTCCTTAAATTCACCCTGACCTCCTCAAGTGAAGAGATCCCCTTTCTGGACCTTCTAATCATTCTGAAGGATGGGAAACTACTGACGAAAACATACAAGAAACCTACTGACAGAAACAGTCTGCTTACCTTTGACAGCCATCATACAAAAGCCCTCAGAGAGAATCTCCCCTTTGGGCAATTCTTAAGGCTCAGAAGAAACTGCAGCAACACCATGGACTACGATGCACAAGCAGCAGAACTTAGCCATAACCTGGAACAGAGGAACTATCCCAAGAGGATTATAAAGAAGGCACAAAAACGCGCACGTAACAACCACCGAGAAGCTCTGTTAGAAACTGTGGAAAAACAAAACGATGATACAATAACATGTGTAACCACCTACACACCCCAATCTAATCAAGTAAAAAGATCTTACTGAAACACTGGAATATCCTACACGCAGGGGGAACACAAATGGAATGCCCAAGATTCGCATTTAGACAAACACAGAATATCAAAAATATGATTATCCACACGAGACCCCAAAACAGACAATTGGACACTCAAAGGACACTGTGGGACCTACCAACAGTAAAAGGACATTACCCATGCGGCACGTGCAGCATCTGCCCCTTGACAAAACATACAAAAACTTTACAAATGAACAATCAGGAGTGGACGCAAAAAAGCACACTAATTGCAATACTAAGAACTGTGTCTACATGATAAAATGTCCATGCGATCTCTTATACATAGGAATGACAACCAGAGCCATAAGAACACGCATAAACGAACACAGAAGTAATATACGATGTAAAAAGAATACCACCAAAATGAGCAGACACTATATCGAGACTGGGCACACACCAGATCAAGTAAACTGGACTATCATAGAATCAAATCCTGCATGGTCAACCAGAACACTCTTCCAAAAAGAACAAAGATGGGTCCACCGCTTACGGACTAACACCAAGGGCCTAAATGATGAAATACCCTGGATTGAATTAGTACGATAAACATACCGATGGTAAAACTACCATAATCACCCTACCTGTATATATCAATATTTTAACAAACCCCAGCAGTTTATCATGACATATATCCGAAATTTTGGACATACAAAGTAACCAGAAGCAGAATCTATAAAAAGACAACTCTATGCCCAACTATGAACAAATATAGTAACCAGAAACACCACTTCAAAATGGCCCCCAAAAAAACAACCAATTTTGGATTAGCATAGTAACCAGAAACACCACTTCAAAATGGCACCCAAAAAACGACCAATTTTGGATTAGCATAGTAGAAAAACAATTATGTCAATAACAACCAAAATCTAGATCAATCTCCTAGAAACCACTCCGGTGGTATTTAAATGTCATAAATAATGAGTCACGTGACATACAAGGCCAACGATGATCACAATATACCAGGACTTAAGACGATTTTACAATAACACCATCCGCTACAAGATGGCGCCCAAACACAACACTATACACTCTCCTATTAACTCCTTAATTAGTAGCATACTCCCACTATAAAAAGGCGGCAAAAACTGCTTGAATACCGGCGGAGACAGAGAGAGGCATGCAGGTGGAGCAGCACAGCTGAATGGGAGAACCGTGAGTACTACAAGGATAACGCTTGCGCTTTGTCACTTCCTAGTCTTTAAATCTTTTCCTTTGAGAAAAGAAACACTGGGCCTGAACTAAACTCTCAACCACTCCCAGGATAAATGTGAGAAAAGTAAGATAAATATAATGCTAGCAATATGCCGGTATGTTTTTCCTTTTCCTTCCTTTCCCTTGCAGTGCCCGAGTGTGACATGCACAATTTGTGAATCTCTTGATCTATGACATCAATACAATATGAGAACCCCAAGAATTTTCCTATTTTATTCTTACTTTGCAGGATAAAAATCACAAATAAGGACCACTGTTTGATTTTCCTTTTCTGTTTGTGAACATTGATAACATGATTTTTACAATGAATGGAATTTGTAAACGATGCTTCCTTCCCTGTTCTTTTACAGTTCCCATCGGCCCTCACTGATCTCACGAGGCCATAATTATAGAAACAAGGGGTGAGGATTATGTTTTTCATTTATTATGAACAGGAACAGTGTCCTTAGGTTTGCCATCAATGGTGGGGCCCCTCAAGTGATATTCATAGTTTCTACTTTTAACCTTTTTACTACATTTTTTCAAACTCCTTACCAAGACAACTTTTCACCGATTATCCACTCGGTATAAGTCGTGTATAGACCAATTACTACTGGATACAGCACTGCATGATACTTGTGACCAAAGAGCGACAAACTCATCCTCGATGTTTTTCATGTTGATTATGTTCTTTCTTTCTTTCTTTGTATTCATTTACTTATTATCTTTTCACTTTTTTACATCTTTGTAAATAATAACACAATATAGATATTCATACACCATACTGACCTATAGCGATAAGTCTCACACTAATGGTAATATGCACCAGGCCCCCAATGGCAGACCTGGACTATACACATTTTCGACATTAGAGCTATAC
Source organism: Calotriton arnoldi (assembly GCA_963921515.1). Lineage (NCBI taxonomy): Eukaryota > Metazoa > Chordata > Amphibia > Caudata > Salamandridae > Calotriton > Calotriton arnoldi. The sequence goes on along the minus strand of CAWUFW010009062.1, from coordinate 583,230 downwards.
CCATATTCTGTCCTACCCCTTTCTCTTTTCAGAGACGCTACTCCTTTCCATCAACCTGGCGGCACTGAAAATTTAGGCCGCTAGTGATACTTTATTTAAACTCACCTTGGTCCTGAAGAAGCGCTTTGGATCTCCTCCAGAGGCCACAGATAGCGCGAAACATGTCGACCACTAGAGACACCCACTAAGGACTCATATCTAGCTACTGAGGGACATAATATCCCATTAGCAGCACCACACACCTTTTACTAATGACAGAGGGACCACTTTAATAAATAAATAGCCACTCTCCCTCCAGTCATTTTTTAACACACTAGTTGAGACCTCACTTCCACTCACACGCACGCACCTAACGGCTTGTTTCATCAAAAGATCTCCGAAAAAGAGACCCTTCGGGGGACCCGTAGGGCATTGCAGCGCCAGCCCGACGAGGAGCAAAAGCCCAATGATGAAGCATGACATCCTTCGGGTGTGTGAGGGCATCATGATGAGGACACACTGTCCCCACACATAGAGTAGCACAGGACACCTTTTCCTTTTTCTTTCTCCACTTTGACCTCTCCTCTTAAGGAACAGTGACCCCCCTTTGTATACCAGTTACCAATCGGGAGCAAGGGTCACTGGACCTAACAATCAGCTCCCACCGTCCCCCCCTCTCTTTTTGATAAATAGAAAGTGTATAAGGTATGAGTCACAACTAATGGGGTAGATTATACCAAGGAAAAGGCATTCTAAACATTGTGTGCTCACCTATACCCTTGTGACTTACAGATAATCTGTGACCTGGTGCATCATAAGAATTGAGACGGGCCCATGCGAGGCTCACTGTAGTTGCCATGGAGGAGAACCACAGCATCTTGTGTCTTTGCAAACCCCAACCCCCTTTCACCGTGTGGCCTGTGGTTGATAAAGTGTTACACCCTGACATCGGGCACAGACCCGAGGAGGAAACCGGAAAACCAGTGTTGTCCCATCGAAACCACCTGGGATTCAGGCGAGTGGCTTATAACAGAGAAGACCAAGCCACAACAATAGTGTTCTCTTTGTGTCTAACCTAGACCAAATTACCACAGACAACTTGGCCCTAGCTGCAGATATGACAGAACAAGGTAATGTAGCAGGGGTAGTTCAACATTTACAGATAGAAAAAAATGGGTTAAAAGTAGAAAACTCCACTCTGAAAGAGGAATTGCAAATTTGTAAGGTCCAGTTTACACAATGGCAAGACGTCCGGCCAATAGAAAATCACCCAGTTTTTGCTTCCCCCACCTTCGGAGAGCCTTTCCACAAAACTGCCTCTCCACTCACAGATCAGAATTGTCGCCCCACCTAGTCCGGTGTCCTTAGCACCCTCAGAATGCTGTCATGTTGACCACACAAAATTTGCGGCATTCATGAGTCAGTGTCAATTACATTTCTTATGCAAACCCTAGGTCTTCACCAACGACGCCACCAAGGTAGCCTTTATAATTTCCTATTTGGGAGGGGTGGCAGCTAATTGGCTATCCCCCTGGTTGAAAACAATGACCCCGTTCTATACAGATATCCTGCTTTCAAAGCAGCTATCTATAAGCTGTTCAAAAAGCACATATTTATCCAGTCAAGCGATAAACCTCCGATAGGGATCCAAAGACGGGCTAACTTACATAACTACTTTCAATTGTTTAGTAGCTGAAACGTGATGGCCTGTATCTCAAAGATTCCCTATCACATATCGTGGACCTCCCGGGTGACTGTTCCGTATTTATTGATCTGGTGGTCAAATTAGACCATCGAATTGGTGAACAAAAAGGAGACAAAACCTGTCACGATCCTAGGATAGTTGTTCCAAAAACAGAAAAGAAAGAATCAAATAATAAGGTGCCACAAGCTGAACTAGTGCAAATTGGAGGCATAAAAGGACCGCTATCCAGTGATGAAAAAGAACGCCGCCGCAGATTATACCTGTGCCTTTATTGTGGCAAGGGTGAACACATTGCTCAGGAATGTTATGTTATGTTACAGGATTTGTAGAGCGAACAGCTGCCCCAGCAACGGGGTGTCCCAGCGCTGATTCTAAAATGACCAGACAAAAGACAAGTCTAAGTGGAGGGCTTATCCCGGAAACAGCCAGGTCTTTATTGCCTTTACCAAAGCCCCATGGTTCTGAATGCTTCTGATGGTACCAGGATGGTCACTGCAGAGGGCAGAAGCAAGAACATGGAACGACCAACCTCTGGCCTGTTTTCTCCTGACACGGGGAACACATGCTAGGTGTTGGTCTGAGGAGCGCAGCGAGCAGTTAGGGACATAAGGAGTGAGGAGATTGGCTAGAATGGTGGGACCTTGGACATGCAGAATTCTGTGGGAGATGCACAGTGCCTTCAAGTGGATTCTCTTTCCCATCGGAAGCCAATGGAGCTTACGTAGAAGGTTGGAAACTGTACAGGATTTGGGGAGGGCAAAGAGAGTCTGAGTCACTGCGTTTTGTGCCCTCTGGAGGTGATGACACAAATTGATTAATGGACAAGAAAGGAAGATCTTCACATTGAACAATGGATGGCTGCAAACTGCTTTAAGCTCAACTCCAATAAAACTGAGGTCCTGCTCTTCGGTGGTAACACTTCCTTCTGGTCTCCCGCCTTTTGGCCGCCTGAACTAGGCTCACTTCCTATTCCAACAAACAAAGTAAAAAACTTGGGAGCCACTTTTGACTCCAAGCTTACATTTGAAGGCCATGTGAACAATGTCACCTCTGCATCCTTCAACACATTAAAACTTCTTAGAAAAATCTTTCAGTTTATACCCTTTAATCTTTGTAAACTTGTCATCGAAGCTCTGGTCCTGTCCAGAGCCGATTACTGTAATGGTCTTTTCATCAATCTGAGGACAAAATGAGTAACAAAAATTCAGATTGTGCAAAATGCTGCAGCTCGTATTTTGCTGGATATTCCCAAGCACAAATCTGCTGCCGCCTCACTTAGACAACTACACTGGCTCCCAGAAAAAAAACGCATTGAGTTTAAAGCTCTTTGCATCGCGCTACACGGTTCAGGACCCACGTTTTCCAAACAGAATTTCCAACAATACGACCCCACCCAGTTGCTTCGGTCTTCCCATGCCCATAACTTGGTGACTCCCAGGTTCAGAAAAACCACGTGGGGCAGCAGAAGCTTCTTGGCTGGTACCACCAGACTTTGGAACTCTCTTCCTTTAGATTTAAACAAGGAAACCCAACTGTTGGCCTTCAGAAAAGCCCTAAAAACCTGGCTGTTTAATCTTTGATCCTTCAAGTCAGGCCTCATAGCTTAGTTGCTAATTCACCTAGTACGCTGTTCGGTTCTTTCCTCTTTTTTTGTTTCTCTTGTTTTCTGCTCTTTCCTTTTTCTTACTGTTCTTACTGTTTTTCTTTGATGTTCTCTTTATCTTTTCTGGACACCGTCTGCTGACTGTTTCGATGGTCTGGTTGTTGTTCATGATATGTTATACCATTATACCCTTTGGGTCATCACCAAAAATATTTTTGCAATGTCACAAAACAATTTTTTGCAATGTCACATATTTTTTCATCACAGTATGGGAACTGGTTTATCTTGATCTTCCTTTCTTGTCCATTATTTCATTTTTGTCGAGTTAATTTAATTTTTGCCGATTTTTATCTTTTTCTTTCTTTTTAAATCAAATAATTTGCAATTTTGTCATGTCTATGTTATGATGTTTGTAAATCTTCTCAGCCTTGAGAAAGCCCTGGCTTATGGGCCATATGGGGCAAAACGCGCATCGGCTCTGGCTGGGCTTTACTGAAGTGGCTTCAATCTTTTGTAATGCTTTCAAATAAATACTGAAAAATTAAGCAATAATCTGTGTTTCAACGAAGTGCCTGTTTTGAACTTCTTAAACTTTGGATCTTGTTTTTGAACAGCAAAAATATATAATACACCACTTGTTCAGGAGTACTCTCTTCGGTTTCATAATTAATGGGCAAGGGGGTACCCATTCCCATGGACGAGTGGCAACTGAATGATTTTATTTGAATAACAGGACGGGCAAAAACTGGGTCCATTACCCCTTGACCTTTGCAAGCGAGATCAAGCACCTGCTGCTGTAGGGCCCCGGAAACTATTAGATGGGAACCTCTTAGAAGACAGCCATCGGGGGACACTGCCAGTTTGGAGCGAACATTATGCAGGGAGGATAACATCTTTCTGGCTTCTTCAGTCTGATAGGAAGTCTTGCTGAGTAAGGTGCACCATTGCCCTGAAACCACAGTAGAGGTGGCCAACTGCAGACATTCATTGGTGACCGTGGCCTTGACGATCTCAGCCAGTGAGATGGGAAGTGGACGGGCAAATTCTGCAACGTGCATCCAACTCGTCACTCTTGGTGGCAGGTCAGGCATGTCTTGATAAATAATCTGCAGGATTCTGAGTCCCAGGGCAGTAAACAACCATGAAGTGACACTCTTGTAGTTGCAAGATCCACTTTTTGATCCTTGGCGGGGGTTTTGAGGATGATCCCATGAACAGCGGAATGAGGGGTTTGTGATCAGTATGAACAACAAAAGGCTGGCCATATAGATACAAGTGGAAATGACGGCAGCCCCAGTGCATGCCGATGGCCTCCTTTTAGATGTGCGAATAGCATTATTCAGTCTCTGTCAGCGCACGACTGGCGTACACCACAGGAGCCCATTCCCCCTTGTTCTGCTTTTGGGACAGTACCGCAAAGCCAATGGGGCTTTCATCCATCGAGAATTATGACTCACAGGCAGGATTGAAGTACACCAGAGTGCTGTCAGCTGACAATGCTAGCTTTGTTCCTTGGAAGGCCGTTTCCTGATAGGATCCCCAGCTCCAGATTGTGTTGGTTTTCATTAGTTCTCTCAACTGGGCTGTGAGGTCCATCAAGTTTCGAATGAATCCACCACAGTATGTAACCATACCAAGGAAGCTTCTCACTCCCGTAATGGTGGTGGGTGCTGTTGCTGCTTGAATGTCCTGGACTTTAACTGGATCGGGTAGCACTCCATTATGGGTAAATCAATAACCAAAGAATGCTCTTTTCTTCTGGAGGAAAGCACACTTCTCCCTGTGAAGCGTGAGACCATTAGCTTGCAGACATTGGAATATGGCTCTCAGGTGATCGAGGTGTTCTTCAAAAGTGAGGGCGTGTACTAAGATTTCATCACTGACTTTGCGGACTCCTTCAAGACCAGCTAGCAGCCTCCTTATAGTGTCCGGGGATACCTGAGCTGCACTAGAGATACCAAACCTGAGGCACTTGCACCTTCTCGGGCCTATGTTGGTGGAGAAAGTGGTGATGGCCCGAGACTCGGGATCAAGCATAAGCTGGTGATATCCGGCCCACAAATCATTCTTGGAGAACCACTTGGAGCCACTTACTTCCGCTACGATGTTTTTGACAGTCAGCGTCAGATGACGTTCTCACTTAATGGCTAGATTGGGAGGCGCATGTCAACACATATCCGAACTGTCCCTGGTTGTTTGGATCTGCGTGCTACAACAATCGGGGACACCTAGGGCTCAGTCCATCGACCCTCTCAATGATATAGGCCTGTCCTAATCTGGTCTGTTCTTCCTCCACCTTGGGCCTCAGGTGTAAAGCCACTTTACGGTGTTTCTATGCCACAGGCTGGATCAAGCCATCAACATGGAGGTGTATCGGACGGTCTTTAAGGCACCCTATGCCCTCAAACAGAGGTGTAAATCTGGGTACCAGGTCATCAACACTTTCCTGAAGTACACTGAAGGCTAAAGCGATGAGCTGAAGACGCTCCGCAGTGTGACAGCTTAGCAACATTCCTGAGCCTCCTTTGCTAACTTACACCTTGGTGCAAGTTGAATGAGATTAATGGGCAAATTCAGTCATGAATACTCTGGCCAACGGGAGTGGAGTTGTAGACCCATATGCAAAAACCTATGTAGAGGTGGGGTGCAAAGTAGGCTGAACAGGAAGTGTCAGCATTACTGATTGTGCCATGATGTTGATGGATGCTCCTGTGTTGCTCAGCGCCTAAACTTGATGACCACCGAGGAGTATGCTACACTTCGGGATGTGTTTCCGGGAGCATCCCTCTGGCTGCATGACATGAATGATGTGGATTGTCTCTTCGATATCATCGTCATCCATGTCTCCCTCATCCTCCGGGACTTGCGTTGCCTGCAAAGTGTTGACTGGTTTCGCCCTCTGACCCATCTGAGGCATTGAGGAGCAGCATACTTTTGCAAAATGGTTCAGTTTGTTGCAAGCAGAGCATCTCATTCCTTGTGTGGGACATGGCCCTTGTTGTGGGTATGAACCTCCACATCCATAGCATGTTTAAAGGGCAGGACCGGGCTTGGTGCACGTTTTTCTTTTTTCAGGGGTTCCCGTAGCAATAGCATTGACGGGTTCCGTCTAGACTTAGTGTTGCAATTCTGCTTCCATGTGTTCTGCTCACATCTTGGATAGCTCTTTGGACCTACCTATTGTCAGCATGTCTGCTATGGGCATTCCTTGGACCTGAAGAATGTTTTCTCTCAGCTTTACAGATAAACATCCTGGATGAACTGGGCTTGGATTTCATTGTTTTCATCTGGTAGCGTGCACGTGCTGGCTAGCTCCGTCAGGCATGAGTAGAAAGCACACACTGACTCATCAGGTAGTTGTCTGGCTTGGCGTAGTAGGAAATGCTCGTAGTCATGATTTGTGAGTGGCTAGAAATTGGCTGTTAGTGCACGTTTCAGTGTGCCATATGTGAGCAGTGGTCTGGCTTCTGCGACAGATTTTCATAGCTTGTGTATGGTGCAGGAGCATGAGACATTGTCGGTTGTCTTCTAATGCCACAGCTGCAAAGTAAGTTTTGAGGCGCTCTACTCATTTTTTCCACTTCGCAGCTTGAGCGGATGGGGGACCATCAACTAGGAATGGCTCAGTGGGGGGTGTGGCTGACATGGTGTTTTCTGTATGTCACTGGAGTGGTTCAATCACTGAACAACAGCACATGCTCTCCTTCCCCTCCAGCAATCTTCAGGGTAGAGGTCCACCACCACTGTAAAGGCAGTTTTACCGTGCAGCAGGCAATGTCCACAAGGGCCTCCAGAATGCCCTCAGATCCCCACTGTCCTATTCACCGGAGCAGATGTGAAGTGCACAAACTGGGGGTGGGGCTTCACACAGAGTACTCACAGAGTAAAGTTTGAGACTGGCTGATCACTGATGATGGATGCAAGGCATTGGTAGGAGCTTTAGCATGACTCACCACTTCAGAGCTGTAGCATCCGGCTCGTGCTGCACGACGGCCTCTTTACCGGGTCTAGCGTGAGGCCAGCAGCAGGTGGTCCGGCACTGTGTGATTTGTAGTGAGGCCTGCCGACAGCAGCAGCATTCAATTCGCTGTCAGATCATGTGCACCAGGAGGAGGCAGCATAGTGCATCACTCACATAGGCAGTGCGAGCGGTGAGCTCCAGGGAGCCTGAAGCCGGTGCAGTAGCCGCATAGCGTGGGACAGGCCGGCAGGCTGCCAGTCTGTGGGGTACAGATGCGGGGAGCTGCGCGGCCAGCACACCCAGCCACGGGAAGCAGGAGGTACCACCAGAACACAGTGGACAGTGGGTGAGTCTGCCCCATTGCCAGTTTTTAGGTTGTGTGTGTTAGAAAGACCAGTAGTTATGGAAATGCTGCTGGCAGTAATAATGCGCTGACACACCAGTGGATGGGTTTCATGACCACGAGGTGTCTGCCTCAGGCCCTGTTATATTCCATATAGGTACCATAATATAGGCCCCGGTAACTTCATTACCTTTCACCTATATTCTTCCCTACATTACACTTATAACGGTTTACAGGGACTGACCGTTTACCTAGATACAACACTGCATTCAGAACACAGGTTTTCCCTAGTTCGGAAGCTCATACATTATGCATGAGGATTATTGGAAGCACAGCAGGACGACCATCTCCTGTATAATATCTATGTACAAAGTTCATGCCCAACATCATCCTTAGACTGACACAGTAATACAGTGGGGTAGGACCCTTGGGGAGACCTATGGCTATATGTACATCACATTTTGCTAAAATAGCTAGAGGAGACCGGGACTTCCTGGCAGACACACTGACCAGAGATGCTGAGATTCCTGCATGCAGACAATCCAGCTTGCAGTGGTCTAACATCCCTTTTGGGGTGTCCACCTCGAGACCAGGACAGGGTCCCACAGTCTCTCAATTCAGGTAGTAGGGTTGACTTTATCCTAGAGGGATTCTTGGCCTAACACCTACACACATGCTAGGTACATTTAGGTACATCTAGTTAGGGAAGCATCGTAGGAGTACGCATCTTTTATCATGTGTTTATTCTGTGTATCTCTGAGACAGACTAAGTAAGCATGAGTGACTGAGCAAAAAGTAGTATATTGTTTCCACGGTCCTGAGCGATCAGGGTTGTCATGTTCGATAGTTGCCAGGAACTATTCTCTCCCTTGGTAAGAGGAGACTGCCACTGTGAGCTAGTTGGTACAAAAGGCCAACATATTCGGTAGGGGTGTTCTGAAACAGTCTGACACCAATCCTACAGTGTATGCTGTCCAAACGCGCAGATCCTGTGTAATTATTATAGGAGCTACATGACATGGCGCCGCCAACGTTGGTTGGGTACTTATTTAACAGTAGAATCTGACTAGTTCAGTCATGCTAGTCTCAGAGACCCCAACTCACAACTCCCCAGAGATGTCTGGAGTGGGTGGGCACAAACTCCACCACAGCTGAGTAGGCAAAATCCTATTTATTGGCTGTTGGTTAATCAAGCTTGAAGGACACGTTGTTCCTAAAATTGTGCAAAAACCCCTTATCTTAGTTCCCTTGAAAAGCTCTTCTTTTCTAAAACAATGACTGAAGAAATAGGAAAAATGGATAGAGTTATGCAAGAACTAAATCTCTCAGCAGACGAAGAAGATGCAGATGCAATTTCCATTGCAGAAAATGTTAGAAATGCCGGTACCATAAAACTAGGTGCACACGGTCTAACATCCAGGGGTGGACCAGTACCTTTCGTGATTGAGGCACACAAATCATTTAAAACAGAGGTATTCTATTCATGGGTTACATTCCCAGTTGCAAATGCAAGAACAAAGACATTTCACTTCTACACAGAAAGTGGAATACCGGACGAATATTGTCCCTATGAGGACATTGAAATTCCACTAACTTACCAGGAACACTTATACTGGTTTAAAGGTGCCCTCCCCCAACCAAGAAGTAGAGTAAGACTCGGTCCACTCAGAAGAGAAGGAGCGACATGGCCAATAGTAGCGGCCTACACACCACACCCTGACATTGAAACAATGCCAGGAGGAAACTTACTTTTACTTCACAAAGAATTATAAAAATTTACAGAAACATGACACAGTTTGTCATGAGGACACTTACAGTCCAGCCGGCAACGGTTGCAACAAATACAACTCCAGTTCAAAATACAGCAACTAAAATAACACCACAAACGTTACACGCGGTAATGGGTAAAATGCCCGCAAAACATGAACAAATGCCATTCTGGGGAGCTCAAAAAATAACACAGCTAGAAGCAGTATTCCCGAATACTAGACCGTATGAAAAACACAGAATGCTGACAATCTGCTTGCCCATGGGGATAACACAACAGATAGAGGATTGTACCTCTTGGGGTACAGTGTTTGCTGCCATATATACCAGAACACATGGTATCCCGTCATTAGCAGTAATACCACATGTATTAAGACAAATACAAAATGAGTACAGAGCGGAGCCTGGTCTGAACTTAGGGATAAAATTGGAAGGTAATTATGCCCAGGTTTCAGCCATAATATTAGCAAATATTAAAGGGAAGGTAGCATCAGTGGCTATCCACCAATGCCTAAGGGAGTTCAGTCCTTCACAACAGGAACACGAATTACCTAAAATTATTGAAACTGCGTATGCAGAATTAGGCAGGGACAGTTTGGGTGGAAAAGCATTGAAATCACAGCTGATGGGTAGCCTTGAAAAGGACACCTACAAGCAGAAACCTGCTTCATCAAAAAATAAGTGGGACAAACACAAAAAACAAAAAGTTAAAGAAAACAGATCTCAATCCATAGGTAGATCTCCTACACAGGAGCCCTCCGAAAGGAGGTATAACCTTAGGAATAGGGACAATATTAGGAAGCCTGACAGGTATCAGGATACTGATACATGTTCCTCTTGTTCCTTTCAAGGGTCAACGAAAAACTCTGAGAGGGAAGGACGGTCAGACAGACAAGAAGAGCGTACAAAGTCCAGAGACAAGCAGCACGCTCAAGAATATACTTCCAAAAAAGAAGATAAACCACAACAAAAGCCACAGTTCAAAATGAAGAAAGTTGCAGGTCTAAAGATCAGACATGCCCAGAATTTTGAAGACTCGACTACTTAACGGGGAATGGGCTCTGACGGTGTTAGACAGTGCGGCAGAAGTAACAATAGCTCGCCAGAACCTGATGGAATTTCTGGTGACAGCGGACTTGAATGATTACATCACGGTGGAAACACCAGATACTAGGGTAAGTGTCCCGAATAAGTTATATGAGATCACTCCAAATGGAGGGGGACAAGCCCAGGAAAGTTAGAGGTCACATTTGGGAGAACCTGACGTTCGGCTATGACATTTTATTAGTTGAACAAGATTGCCCGCCAGCATTTGTCATGGACTGTCCTAGAGGAGACAAATGCAAAAGAAACAATTGATGGACGGAATGCTGGACAATGCAAACATTCACCCCCAGTCACAAGGATCTGGGTTAAATCCATCATTCTTTTGCTCACCACACCACCCCAGTTTGGACTCAGCCATATGCAAATCAGTCTTGACCCTTTTCCTTGTGGGAACAGTCCAGCCCGAACTGCCAAGCCAGGTCCTCTCTGGACCGGAAACAAGCATCCTGGGACCGGTTTCAGGGCATCACCCTTCTTCAGCCAGGCTAGCTTGAATCCAGTGGTGTAGTGAGCACGGGACCCACGTCTGGGCATACCCTTCCCACTTAGGGCGACAAATGCAAAAGAAACAATTGATGGACGGAATGCTGGACAATGCAAACATTCACCCCCAGTCACAAGGATCTGGGTTAAATCCATCATTCTTTTGCTCACCACACCACCCCAGTTTGGACCCAGCCATATGCAAATCAGTCTTGACCCTGTTCCTTGTGGGAACAGTCGAGCCCGAACTGCCAAGCCAGGTCCTCTCTGGACCGGAAACAAGCATCCTGGGACCGGTTTTAGGGCATCACCCTTCTTCAGCCAGGCTAGCTTGAATCCAGTGGTGTAGTGAGCACGGGACCCACGTCTGGGCATACCCTTCCCACTTAGGGCGACAAATGCAAAAGAAACAATTGATGGACGGAATGCTGGACAATGCAAACATTCACCCCCAGTCACAAGGATCTGGGTTAAATCCATCATTCTTTTGCTCACCACACCACCCCAGTTTGGACCCAGCCATATGCAAATCAGTCTTGACCCTGTTCCTTGTGGGAACAGTCCAGCCCGAACTGCCAAGCCAGGTCCTCTCTGGACCGGAAACAAGCATCCTGGGACCGGTTTCAGGGCATCACCCTTCTTCAGCCAGGCTAGCTTGAATCCAGTGGTGTAGTGAGCACGGGACCCACGTCTGGGCATACCCTTCCCACTTAGGGCGACAAATGCAAAAGAAACAATTGATGGACGGAATGCTGGACAATGCAAACATTCACCCCCAGTCACAAGGATCTGGGTTAAATCCATCATTCTTTTGCTCACCACACCACCTCAGTTTGGACCCAGCCATATGCAAATCAGTCTTGACCCTGTTCCTTGTGGGAACAGTCCAGCCCAAACTGCCAAGCCAGGTCCTCTCTGGACCGGAAGCAAGCATCCTGGGACCGGTTTCAGGGCATCACCCTTCTTCAGCCAGGCTAGCTTGAATCCAGTGGTGTAGTGAGCACGGGACCCACGTCTGGGCATACCCTTCCCACTTAGGGCGACAAATGCAAAAGAGGAGAAACAGTAATTTTACCAGCATTTTCCGACCCTATTCCCAAATATCTAAAATATACATATGCACGGGAGTGGGTGGTAGCCCTGGCCCTGGCATTATACAAAAACCATGTTGGATGGGATGAAGATTCAACCCACCACATTATTCCATTAAAAAATACTCCGACTGCACAGAGGCAGTATCCAATAAAGCAAGAAACTAAGAAACACGTCAGGGAGATCCTAGATCAACCTGAGTACCAAGGGGTGATTGAAACTTGCACCTCTGAAATGAATAACCCTTAGTTTCCCGTATCAAAACCGGACAATTCATATAGTTTAGTTTTGGATTACAGACATTTAAACACTGTGTTCAAAATGCACACAGTGCCGCATTAATGAATAACATTGTGCGGAAAAAATACAAAATGACATTAGATATCTCAAATGGATTTTTTTGCCAAAATATAGCTCCTGAAAGCAGTTTTTTAACCACATTCTCTGCCTTACGCTCACAGCGTCAATTTTGTAGACTCCCCCAGGGGTATAAGAACAGCCTGGGGTTGTTTTCAGCTAGGGTAACAAAATTACTTCAAAATTTGGATGAAGAGGCATTGTCCTATGTGGATGATATTTATCTAACCGATGATGAACTAGAGGAACACTTGAACAGAGTAAATACCATAATTTTGGGATTTTCCTCTGAGGGTTACAAATTCAAATTTAAAAAATCAAAGATAGCCCACCTCAATGTAATTTTTCTGGGATATGAGCTTTCAAGTGAAGGGAAAAGTCTAGAAGCTAACTTTTTAGAAAAGTGTGCACTGCTCCAACCTCCAAATCATTAAAAAACTTACAATCAATCCTGGGATTCCTGAACTTTGGCAGAACATACATTTTGGATTACGCAGAAAGGGTAAAACCTTTCTACGTTTTAATAAAACCTGACTTTTTAGTTAGACAATGGACACAGGAACACACAGATATCTTTCTGTCTCTACAAGCTGATATAATAGCTTCAAAACACTTACAGACACGCGTAAATGTACACAACTAAGTGATCCGCATAGTTGCGGGCCAATCAGGCTACACATACCTTACATATAATGAAGGTGAAACTGTACCAATAGCATACAAATCACATTTGTACACGAATGCTGAGATGCGCTTTGCATCAACAGAAAAAATTCTAACAGCAGTGCAGACTGCTGTAGTGAGAGAGAGCACTAGCTCAGGGAAAGCGTATAACTGTCGTTACCCCAGTTCCAGCCTTAGAGGCTGCGACAAAGGCATGTGTTCCCAACGCTAAAGCCTTACATCCAAGATGGATACAATGGGCTAATGCTCTCACTGCAACAGATGTACAATACAGGTACGACCCAAGTCTAAAAACACAAGCATTTCTGCAATACGAACAAGAGTATCCTCTACCAAATGAAATAATGTCTCTGGATCAGTATGAATATATAATTTACACTGACGGTTCTGCTCAGCCAGCCATCTGGAGTAAACATCAATACAGCGCCGTGTGTGCTATCGTTAAAGGACGCATGCAGGATGGAAAATTTAATCCAAGTTGCACAAAATCCCAGTCTCTAGGAGACTGCATGGCACAGCTGGCAGAATTAAAAGCCCTGTTACTGGCACTGGTAAATATGGATCGAGAATTCCCCACACTAATTGTGTGTGATTCCTTTTACTGTGTACAGTCATACAATGAATACTTACACTACTGGGGACAAAATGGATTCAAGGACGCAAAAGGTGGCACAATTAAGCATAAAATGCTATGGGAACAGGTAGTGGAGTTGAAAAACGAACTACCAAGGGCTCACTTGATACACACACTGAGTCATCAATGTGATGGCGTTCACGTTGAAGGGAATGCATTGGCTGACAAAGCGGCAAAGGGAGCTGTACAGACAGATTCCGTAGCTGCAATCACTCGTTCAAAAACAAGAATAGACGTGAGATTATGGTTGCAATTATTGCTACACGCAATAAGACGGCAGTACCGAAAAGATTTCCACTCAAGTAGTCCTACAAGTTAGATGCAAACAACGTTCCATTTGCTGAGATTTCTGGAGTAGGGGATAGAGTAATACCAAATATGGATCGCAGGTTAGGGTTAATTCTAGCTGCACACGAGGGTATAGGTTCTGTACACGCAGGAGTTACAGCAACTCTTTCTCTACTGAAACAGTGCTACTGGTGGCCAGGATTAACAAAGCAAACTAAGGACTATGTCTTGAAATGCGACATCTGTCAGCAGATGAAAGGCTCCACCGTAACACATCCAGCGCAGACACCATTGCTAATATCAGACAAACCACTCGCGTGTGTTTATTTGGACCACTGCGTCCTCTTACAAACAGATGGGGCTTACAAGTATATCATGGTTGCAGTGGATTCCTGCTCTAGATTCCTATGGGTGCGGCCCCAGAGCTCGGCTGACGCACGAACTGTTATAAAAGATTTGCGAGTCTTTATAAGGACATAAGCAATTGGCACATTACATTCTGACCGTGGCCCCGTGTTTAGCTCTAGGGCTTACAAAGAAGCCATGGGAAGTTTGGGTATAGCATTGGGGTACTCCTCTCCATACCATCCCGAGGGAAATTCGGTTGTGGAGAGGAAAAACTGGGACTTAAAGCAGTCTTTACCAGCTAGAGTATTAGGCTCGGGTGTGAGTTGGGTAAAACATCTGTATGAGGTTCAAAGAGCGTTGAACAACAAGTCAAGAAGCTCTCTAGGGGTGTCACTCCTTATGAGGTCCTATTTTGGACGAGAATGTGGGTACCTGATCTTGATTGTGAAGGCACAGTGGCGGATGAAAAACCTTTTGACATCCATAAACGTTTGGCTGTTTTACAGGAGCTAAATGAATCCAGGGCACTACAAAGCAATGTCCAGGTGAAACGGACCGCCACTGGGGAAGTCAAGTCTGTCACGGCACGACCTGCCTGGATCCCTAAAGTCAGGGACCTGGTCAGAGAAAAAATAGTGGACAAAAAAGAATTTGGGCCATTATACAGAAAGCCTGTACCTGTCCTGGCAGTTGAAGCAACGAAAACTGTACTTCTGCGGCCTCTTGCCGGTAAAAAGGAGAAAAGATTTGTCTCAATTGACCTAATCAAACCACACTATGTGGCCGATACTGAGTAGTAGGCCGCGTGGACACTGGAGTAACAGACACCCTCCTCTCGCTACTATACAAGAAGTTCAAACAGAAAGACTCATCACGTTTGAAGAGTCACCAGCACAGAATGATGGACTATGCAACAATGCCATGGAACTCGTTCCTCTTGAAAATGAAATTCAACTTCAAAACAAGAATGAAAGACAAATTTCAATTTGACCAAACACAGATATCTACATCAACATGCCTCAACAAGAGCAAGCTACAGTTTCCACAAGACCTGCGGAAATACCGAAAATTGATCGAACTGCATCTGGCTATTTCATTGACTTTGATACTTTTTCATTGGATCCAAGTGAACCTGAAACGAAGCCAGCCCAAAACTCGCCAGCAGCAAATTATAGATTTTCTGAACTTTCTTAAAAGACTTACCTGGTATCACCTTGGGTGGAACTCTGGGTAATCACTGGGATACTTTTCTTTTTTTTCTGGATAGGCTTAGTGACTGTCTTTAGTATGCTTATAAATGGAACTTATCTTCAAGAAAGCTCTGCAGCACAAAAAGTGAATATGATTCTGAAACCGCATCTATCATCACATCGTGAAAAAAGAAAACTATCATCAGTGAACATTTCAGCAGTTCCTATACCCGACCGAACTTTTAAAATACCACATTTATTTAAAATTTCATTAAGTGATATCATTACCTCCGATGATTGGGATTATGAAACTGTAAATAATATGTTGTTTGATTTAGAAAAAGCTGCTGCCTTTTCTAATTACAAAATGTTGGAAGACACAACAGACTTTGAAACAATGTATTGCTATCAACAATATGGTCATCACTTTCTGCATAAATATGCTAATCCCAGAAATGTTTTCACATACCACCAATGGGAACATTGCTCAACACCGCTGAAAAGCAGTTCAAAAACATTTGCACAAAAGTTTCAATATTTTTCAGGGTTTAACACGTCAGACCCAGCCTCATATTATTATATGGTTACACCAACACCAGCACAGAAAAATATGTTGACAAATACCAAACAGATTTATTCTGCTTCCTTTATTGCCCAGTTGTCTGAACAAGGTTTCGAGCTATGGAATGACACCATAGACTTAAAATCTGTCTCGGGTACTAGAGACTGGCAGGTCCAGGGAACAGAGGCACTATTTAGAGCATGCCTTATTCCTCAACAAATCATGTTTTTGAACAAAACGGTGCAACAAACGTCCTGTCTAGGACTAGCCAGGAACAAAGATTTGAATACACCTTGGATGCCCACACCATCACACACCGAGGGTAACAACATCACAAGAAGGGATTATGCTAGATAAGATCATGCAATACAATTGATCAGACCCCGATTGGAAGGGATGTTTGATTTGGCACACAGACACCAATAGCTGTCAGGAAAGATTCATGGGTAAAACCAAAGGGTTTAGTATCAACAGGCCAGATCCACGCTATGTACAGAGAGAACATCCAGGGGTAGTGACATCATACAGTGTTGGGAAGTTATGCCTCGATTGGCTAAAGACCTCAACCCTTACACATGTGAAACAACATTTATCCTTACTTACAGAGGATGTGGACCTACGGGATTTTTTATTAGGTCCTAGGAAGCCACGTCACAAACGTTTCTATTATGCTGTCTATAATGAGATTTGGAAAATATCACAACAAGAGGCCACAGAGAGATTACGAGAAATAGATCGTATAATCCTAGAGGAAGCTCTAGCAGTAGTTGACAATGGGTTAACTACACTAACCTCCAGGATATATTCACTGGGTAACATTGTATCTTCTGCTATTGATGTACTAGAACAGGATTTGTCCATATTACAGCACAGGCAATCACAATTGCGTTCTATTATGTTATTAAGCTGGACACTGCAATCTTTGCGCGCAGGCTATGTGCCTTGGCATTTCATAAACAGCATGTCTCTGTTTTCTTCATACAATCTAACGGAAAATCAGATAGAGATGGCACAAAGGGGAGCAAAGTATACAATGCTGCGTTTTGAAAAACTGGACAGATTAGCCTTTACAGTGGCAGAGTCACCGTCCACAGAATGGTTAATCCATGGCCACATAACTCTTCCGGTCACTAATTTTCAATTCCAATATTGCCTTGAACAAAAGCAGGCAGGCAGATATGAAGCAATGGGTAGGGAATTCATCAAGGAATCTTGGGAATTACCGTACAGATTTCAATGCCGGAGTGGGGAAAGAGAAGTGTTTTTGAGCGGTACAAACTGCGAGAATGCGTTAAGTGGATCACTCATATGCCAGGATATAATGCTTCATGGGGCCTGTAACAGTTCAGTAGCAAACTTATCCTGTCACTTAAGGGGTGCCCCAGCTGCCGTGATCACTCCAGTGTTCAGGCTACTTTGGAATGGGAGTTACTTGATGCTGAACGATCAAGGTTGCTGTGGGATGCTTCCGGGCATCGCATATCTGGTAACCGTGAGCTCCAGGGTTACTTGCTGTATGCAAGTATTGTTTCCACCAACACATACAGTCAGGGAGGAGGCCGTTATGGCCTTCGCTAAATGTTTCATTAATTCGGTTTGATGCTTTGAGCAAAATGAAAGCCATGCTTTTACAGAAATCCGTGCCCTTAACCTCCGCTCGAGAGACTTTTGATCTCCAGATCGCAAGGTCTTCGGCAGAGATACAGGCACTCATACGTACAAACTGCCCCTTCCATTTCGCAGAAATGGTAAATCGTATCTTTAACATGTCTGATACGACAAACATTGTCCACCTATTTAAGATCATAGGTTCTGGACTATTAAGCACCTTTCAGACGGTCCTCGGAGTTATACCAAACTTTATACACTCCGTATTTGGAAGCATTTTTGGAGGACTGCCACTGATCCTTATTCTAATAGCCGGTATCCTGATTGTAATTTTTCTGCTATGCAATGGATGTCCCAGTCACCAAGGAGATAGAAACAGTACTCCTGGAGCAAAATTAACGTGATCGCATGGTACAACATCTAGGCACACCTCGCCTAAGAGAACTAAGTGCATCTTGGTTCTTGTCATTTAGACCAGTCTGGATGGACTGCATCTTACCTGTCCTCCGATGCCTGTTTTGCGGAGAAGAGTGCGTGTTGGATCTCTGTCTAACACTCCCATCATGTGCGCAACCGGACGTTGATCCTTTACTGGACCCAATAACAGCCCATCAGATGTTGATGGCAGCATTCCTAGAGCCACCACAGGTTGTATCGGCTCCTGTTGGTATGGACATCGGCTCCTCCCCACCCAGGCCGTGGATGGTGCACATACTGCCCCAGCATCTGTTGTGGACTGTACAAAAGATCATCTGTGCTCAATTGACATAATCTGCGAGGTGTTACAGGGACCGTCGTCTGCGGAGGCAGGCAACGAGAATGTTGCATCTACCAGCCAGGACACATAAACATTTGACTTATTTGGCCCGTCGTGTACTGAGAAAAATTTGACTTTTTTGAAAAACAAAATGAAAATTGGAACTCCATCACAAAACTGACATTCTTTTGAGCATGCATGGCTTTCAAATGCTTATAGTAGTTCGAACTATACCTACGGACATGTTAAAACCTATGGCTTGCGTGACAATTTCCTTTTTAAACCTTTTAAATATATTTTTAGAACTTTTTAACATTGTTTTTAGCAAAACAAGAAACTAATGTTTTTCAAATTATTTTGCGTACCAGAATATAGTCAGCCTAGTAGTACCTTTAGATTTTAACTATGTCGTCCATTAGGAAGAGGAGTGGGTGTTATATTCCATATAGGTACCATAATATAGGCCCCGGTAACTTAATTACCTTATGTCAGAAGCTGGCTCTGTACATACTATACCAAAGTGAGGTATAGTGTGCACAGAGTCCAGTGGAACCCCAAAGGTAGGCAGAGGTAAAGTTAGATAGCACCTCACTCTCTATTTGTGGTAGTGTGGTTGAGCAGTAAGCCAGTATCAGAGGACAGTGTTAAGCATTTGTTGTACACACTCAGTCAGCAAATTAATTCACACACTCAAAGACTGAACTTCAGACCAATTGTTTTTGTATCAAAAATATTCTTTTAGTTATTTTATTTTCTAGAACCAAGCAAGCCTGGCACTGGTTAGCAATAAATACTTTACAGTAGTGATGCAGTTTGTAAACAGGTTGAATTGAAATTGTATATGCACTTTGTTTTGACTTACAGTATGGTTTCAGAGAAATGCAATACTTTGTAAATACAGTACATAGACTTGAATGGGCTTTTCAGTAAAGTTACAGGTAAGTTACTTTTGAGATTACTTTTCTTAATCAGAGTAGTATACCTGGATACTACTCTGGGACATTTCCTGCAAACAGGTAAGTAAAATCGTTTTTTAGTTAGTGAAATTTTAAAGAATTTCTTTAGGTTTTCAAACTCCACACTTAAAAACCTTTTCAAAGAAAAACAGTCAATGTTATCCTATGGAGGAAAATAGTGTTATTGGTTTTAAGGTAAGTATTTGGTAGTGGGAGTTGAGGTTCTGGGGGTTAGACTCAGGGGTCCCCCAGAGTCAAGGATGCACCCTAGTTACACCCTCAGCGGCAATAGGGTGGCCGGGTGCAGAATTCTGAGGCCCAATGATATCCAATGGGGGATAGGGGGCCTACGGTTGGTGGCTGCTGGCAAGTAGGCCACTGGGTTGTGGGAGCAAAGCTCCTGGAATTTAGCTCAGGGCAAATGGGGAAACAAAGTAGCACCAAAGGTGCACCCTCAGTGGACTAGGGTGGCCGGGTGCAGGGTGCGGTTTCGACGTTGAGCGCCCATTTGTTTTCAATGAGGAACATCTGGTTTGCAAAGGCACTGCAGGCTTGGGGACGAAGGTCTTCTGGGTGCGACCACCACTTCGAGAGGTGAGTTGGGAAGTTAGGGGTTGGTTAGGCACCGTCGGTTTGGGCACCCAAGGCCGTGGGGCATCAGCTGCAGGGTTGCCTTTTGGAGTTGCATCTTCTTACGAGCTCCTGGTCGCGGTTGGGGGGACCTTCTGGATTTAGGCTGCAAGCATCGGCTGGAGGCTTGAGGCAGGTCAGGGGTCGCCGGATCTCGGGTCAGGATCACCGGGGTGACCTCCTCGTGGTGTTTGCCCACTCGAGCTCGGGCCGTGGATGGTGGGTGCAGAGTGGAGCGGATTTGCGGTGTCCAGCCGGAGCCAGAGGTTGCAGATGAACAAATCCGGTGTTCACGAGAGACAAAGTCTTTGTGGTTGAAGGCAGGCAGGTCCTCCGGGGTTTGCGAGGTTGCTGGCTGCAGGACACCCCAGGATTTCGCAGGAGCAGGTTAAAGGTTGAGAGAGGACAGTAGGGCTGGGGCCAAGTCAGTGGGCGTCTTCCTCTTGTTAGCTGCTGCACAACTGTTCGGTCCTTCTTATTCTTCTTCTTCTTGCAGGTTCTTGTCTGAGGAAGTAAGGTTCATGGGTGCCCCTAAATACTAGATTTAGGGGCGTTACAGGTAGATAAAAGGCAGGGACCAATGGGTCCCTTCCTTGGGGTGGGTACACCCCCTATTATGCCACCCTCCAGTGGGAGGGGGGCATGAGCCTGTCGCTGGTTGGCTGAATCCCCCCATCTGCAAGATGGTGGGGACTAAGAGTTGTGCTTCACCTCGCCTCCCCCACCTGAGGGGTGGGGTTGGCAGAGGCGGGCACACCTCTCTTCCTCACTTGTTTTTCCCGCCGGTTCTCCCGCCCAAAGTGGGGTTCAGAACCAGTGGGGACCAGTTGCTGAAAGCAGCAAGTGGCCTGGGGAGGCTCACAAAAGCTTCCCCTTTGTGAACCCTGCCCATCCTGGGGGAGGAGGCTTGGCACCTCATCCCAGGATGTGCATTGTTTCAGGCCCCAGAGAGCAGCAAGCTCTCGGCCCAGGGGTCCAGAAACATGTCTGGTTGTGGCAGCTGAAAGCAGCCATGCAGCCTGGACACTAGTGGTAGGTTAGTTTTCAGGGGGCATCTCTAAGATGCCCTCTGTGTGCATTTTTCATTAAATCCCACACTGGCATCAGTGTGGATTTAATGTGCTGAGAAGTTTGATACCAAACTTCTCAGTTTTCAGTGTAGCCATTATGGTGCTGTGGAGTTTGCAGTGACAAACTCCCAGCACCATATACTCTTAAAGGCAGCACTGCACTTACAATGTCTAAGAATGGCCTTAGACACTGTAGGGGTACAGGGCTCATGCACCTGTACCCTCACCACTGGTATCGTTCACCCAGCTAGAGGGGTGACTGATCTATCCCAGGGCAGTGGGTTGTAGGCATGGCACACAGAGATGTGTATCCTGAACAACAGTAGCGAAATATCACTCCTGATCCCGGTGCACAGCTTTAAATAGGGATTGTCCCACTTAATAATTC
The DNA here is from genome assembly GCA_963921515.1 of Calotriton arnoldi. Lineage (NCBI taxonomy): Eukaryota > Metazoa > Chordata > Amphibia > Caudata > Salamandridae > Calotriton > Calotriton arnoldi. The sequence continues at coordinate 561,718 of CAWUFW010009062.1, read as the reverse complement.
AATTTTTTTCAAATTATAGCGAAAATGATCAAGTACTCCGGCATATTGGTGATGCTTAATTTATTAATCTTGCTTTTTGATGTAACACAGAGATGTGTGCCATGTCGACTCTTCACTTTATCTGCACCAAAACACGCAGCCTGCAAAGGCAGTGTGTGAGTGTAAGGGTACAGGACCTCTAAGGGTCTCACAATAAGTGTTGCAGCCCTTAGAGGCCTTCTCTGGTCACAGTGCCTGTGGTACCATTTACCAGGGGCTGATCTGTGGCCAGAGAGGCCAATTGGATTTAGGCTTCAATGCAGTTTTAGGGAAAGAACATAGGCCCTGGGTACCTGATTAGCAGGAGCCCAGGGCACACTCAGTCAAAGCACATCAGCAAAAGTGGGGGCAACCATGCAGAAAGAGGGCACTTTCTCACACCTTTCACCTATATTCTGCCCTACATTACACTTATAACAGTTTACAGGGACTGACCTTTTACCTAGATACAACACTGCATTCTGAACACGGGTTTTCACTAGTTCGGAAGCTCATACATTATGCATGAGGATTCTTGAAAGCACAGCAGGACAACCATCTCCTGTATATCTATGTACAAAGTTCATGCCCGATGTCATCGTTAGGCCGACACAGTAATACAGCGAGGTAGGACCCTTTGGGAGACTGATGCAGCGGTCCCAATAAAAACTATTTCTCCCAGGTCATCCAGGCGCAACTTACACTTATATCCACATGACGGTGGGGCCCATTGACACCGCCAATATAACATTCACACCATCGCTTCCTGGATCGATTTCACTAAATTCTATTTTCCTAGGAGAAAAGAGCCGGGATACCTTTTTTATCATTACCTGTCGTTTTTCTAATTATTTTTAGGTATTCCTGCTCATTAGGTCGATGGATTAAAACTAGTAAGAAATAGTTGATAGTGATTAAGACCAGCTGAATCATAAACAACTCATTCTTAAATCTCCAAACATTTGTATAAGAAATCACTGAGTCATTTGTTTAAGAATCGTAAAGTTTATATAAATTTAGGAACATGTAAAGAATTTAGTATTTTTATTTCAATTATTCATACATTTATTAAATCGATAATTTTATTCAAGCAATTCAATTTTATTGCAGAAAGGAACATTTTGTCATGAAGAAACCCTAATTAATCTACCTAGCTTCTTAATTAAGCCTAATGATTTCTAACCTAATTATAAAGTTGCAAAATAACATGATTCTCATACTCAACTGGAAAATAAAGACAGCAACAGAAACTTCAGCTCGTCAGCATCAGCTACCGCAACCCGTCTCATCTAACAGTCTCTCAGCATCTCCCACAGCATAGATCGATCAATTAGCGTCAGCAAGGAGTGGAGTCCCCCTCCCACCGGAGTAGGCCTTCTTATACCCTAATTCTAGCTTAACTAACTAAAATTGTTGCAACATTAGTAAATGCGCTTTTCTCTCATTGGTCCGTTCAGGCTCACCATAAAGTTTAATTAATGTTTCTAACTTCGACCAATATCTTTCAGACTGCAAACTCGCATTTCCTTTCCCACGGATTTATGACATTTTTCTGTCCATCTCGATCAGTTCATTTGTAACGTCTTTCGATACTTTTCAAGAACTTGTTCAGGCATTGTCCTTTCACTCGTAGCCTTTCCCACGATTTCTGCTGATCACCATAGCACATTATCAGTTCAGTTAGGTCACACCATCCTTGACCATTCTTTCAGCTTCCAGTTGCAACCACGTGGTTTGGTCTTCCCTCAACCTTTTCTCCCGCATGCATTTGTACGTCTCAGCACTTTCGCTCCCGGAGCATGCGCACTACCATCGACTATCGGCCATTTTCATTCGTCAACTCGAACTTGGTTTTAGAAGCACTATTTAAAATAAACAAAACATAATTAAAATAGAGAAAAATAGCCTTTTCGTTTCCCTCCCGTCTTCTACGTACCCCAATTAGTTATTACCTAGCAGAAAGCAACATTTAAGCTGTTCCTTACTTACCATCACTATTGTTTTTGCAACACCACGTTTTATTTAAAAAGGCACAAAACATGCATTTATTATTTAGTCAGTACGCAATTATTTTTATGTTAAAATTAGACACACGGACGCTTGTTAATAGATTATTCAGCACACATATGGCATGTTACCCTTCCCACACGTACATGGTTGATTATTACATTTAAACGAACAATTTTATTAGAAATTGTTAGGGGTTATAAAAAAAAATCGTTACTCTGCTCCATCAACTCCCCCCTTTGGTGATTTTTAAATCACCACATAAAACCCAAGTTATACTTCTTTATCAGGTAGCATATATCTTTTCTTTTTCATTACTTTGGTTAGTTTTAAACTTCTGTGTCTATTTCATCCTGTCTTCTTGTTTCTTTATACATACTTTCTTTCATTTTCTCTAGTTCAATTTCACCCATTTCTCTCTCTCTTTCTTTCATTAATCTGTTACTTCTTTTTATCTTATTTTGTCTTCTTTTTCTTTTGATACACGTTATTACAATTTTCAATGTCATGACTAAAATGATTACTATAGTTGCTACTATTATAACTTTCCCTATCACTAGACTACTCATCTTTGTTAACCAATTTGCTACTGTAGAAAAACCTCTACCAAGTTTTCCAAGGAAACTTTCAACCTCCAGTGGAACTAGTTCTTTGTGCAAACTTGTAATATTTGTAATATACTTCTGTATATTTTCACTTTTATCAGGAATGTAAGTACAACAATGTTGTACTTTCAGCATTCCACAGACTCCGCCCTCTTTTGCCAAAAGAATGTCAAGGGCAAGACGATTTTGCATCACCATAGCTCTCATGGCAACCATTTCGGTATTAACCATTAAGAACCCTCCCGCAGTATCTGTAGACAAACGAGCTACTACTGTGGACAATTTCCGAATTTTAAATGCGTTCAAAGATATTCCCACTGCTGGTATCAATGCTCCAAAAATATCACCTACAATTTCTGTAAAACTTTCCCTCTTTCTACGTGAAAATCCATTAATCATCTTGTGTGTTCCTTTTTCTTCTCTGTCTAAATGAAAAATCTTCGGAAAGACCAGGCCTACATAACAAGTTCCATACCAATGGTCCGGTAACCTGTAATAAGCTCTATTCCCACAAATATAATAGATACCTGGAAATATTGGATCCTTACCACCCTTGAGTCCCCAACCTCCCAAAATTTGATAATTGTCGTGACAAATACTGGAACCTACAAAATAATTGTCATAGACTGTCTTATTTCTCCTAATACACAACTTTCCTGTTTGTGGCCAATCTAAAGTCATTGCTGCATTTATCTTTTTCCCTTCAAGTTTTTCTTCCTCAAACGTCCATAAATGTTTTCTTTCCTCTTTTATTGCTTCTTTTTGAAATTTCCCTCTTCTTTCTTCAACCATTTCTAAAAATACTTTTTCTTCTTTCTTTAACTCACAGGTAAGGTTGTTTTTTGTTATTTCTTCTAATGTTAAACTTTTATGTTCTAAAAAGAATTCTCCAAAAGTTTTTACTTGTTTTACTTTGTTTAGTTCTGGAACTACAGAAACATTTGCAAAAATCTTATCTAAATCAGTATAATAAAATTCTAGTCTACCTGTTTTGTAAAATAAACTCGCTAAAACACTACATGTTATTCCATATGTTAGAGGTAGGTGATGAAAAGTCACACCTTCTGATACTGATGCAGGTAACTGCATACAAACATAACAATCTCTTACATCCATTGTATCTACATATTCGTACAATAATTTGGTAAATACATTTTTAGAAAAATCTGTTACTGACTTATCCTTATGTAATTCTGCACTACTTCTTAAAATAACTGGCTCTTGAGTCTTAGCCTCCTTTTCTATTTTAGTATCATTCTTTGCTTCTATTATAGCTACACTAATTGGAATTGTGATTGCTAAAACTATCCATATTGTTACTAATAATCCTGTACAAAAACAGCACATTTTACACCATCTTTTTAGAAACTCACATTTATCTCTTCTATCTCCACTATTCTCCATTTTTATTTTCTTACTGCTTATTAAGTTTCAGAAAACTGTGTCACTACACCTCAGAAAATGACTCAATTTGTCACTCTGCACTCCAAAAGTCTTTGCTTGGTACTTTCTTTAACTCTTTTCAGAATTCTTTCGTTGTCACTTCCAGTGAAAATGTCATATCCAGTAAAATTGTCACATCCGGCAAAAGAACTTTGAGTCCTTTTTACTTCAGGTTTGTTGCACTTCACTTTTGCCCATTTGACTTCTCAATCTCGGGCTTTCGTAAGTGTTACTCTCTTCTTTGTAGTCAGTCAGTGCTATGTAGAGCCATTCAGGTGACTTATATTTTGAATTTACTTTCTTTATCCTTTTTGACTTTTGCAATCGTTTTCCACTTGTTTTTTCTTGCTCTTTCTGACTTGTTATCTCATTCACTTGTTCAGCACTTTTCTCACCTGTTCTTATTATTCGATATCTCAATCTCCTGACACAGCTGGGCCAATTATCTCCTTTTCTTGGCCTTTTGGCTTCACTTTCTTTTTCTTCTCTTTCAGATTTCCAATTTCTCTTTCTTGATTCAGTATTTATATTTTCTTCTTCTTCACTTCCTTCAGTCTCTGTTTCAATTTTCTCAAAATCGTCTCTTATTTTAAATTTTATGATCTCACTTTCTTTTACTGGTGATTCTATATCCTCCTTTTTTAATTCCCCTATTTCTGTCCCTCCTCGGGGTTCTTCCGAATTGGTGTTTATCTCACTCTCTGTTTCTAATTTTCCCTGTTCTTTTGTTTCACTACCTGTCCCTATTGCTCCTCGGTGTTCTTCTCGATTTTCTAGCTTTCTAATTGTTTCTTTCCCTTCCTTATTCATTAATTTTATTCTTGAAGGATGTCCACCATAACTTGTACTTGGTTGTTCATCTAAATCATTTTCTTGCTCATTCTCTTTAATTGTTTTTAATTTCCAAGTATTTCTTCGAAATATTTCACAGTTTTCAATTGAATCATCAGATCCTGAACTTGTCTCAGATATTTCCAGATGTCGACTTACAGGTCGATCTTCAAATTCTGGAATCTCTAGAATTTCTCCTTCTTCTTCTTTCTCTTCTTCTATAGAGGTACTTGTAGTTGGGGTTTCCAGATGTCGACTTACAGGTCGATCTTCAAGTTCTGGCACCCTTTCTTTTCTTCTTTCTGTTTCCGACGCTGAACTGTCATCCCACACTTCCAGATGTCGACTCACATGTCGATCTTCAGGTTCTGCAACTCTGATCGTGTGACTGGCATGTACCCAGTTCTTCACTCCTGCACACTTTACTGCAGTTGTCGTTACCAGGATCACTTGTCGTGGTTCGTCCCAGCGAGGAACCAAGCAGTTTCTTCTTCTATGGACTTTTATTCGGACCCAGTCCCCTGGATTCAAGTCGTGGGCTGGTTTTCTTTCAAAAGTGGTCGCATCCGGTCCAACCTGATGAAACACAGAACGCACCACATCAGCCAGTCCTTTGCAATAATCCAGTACTAGATCATCAGTTATAGTCAGTAATTTGTTGACAGGTACTTGTGCTTGTCTCATTGCTCGTCCCATGATCACCTCATGAGGACTAAGTCCTGTTCTCTTTTCCGGAATACTTCTTATTGTCATCAGGACAAGGGGCAGCGCATCGGGCCATTTGGGTCCTGTAGCTTGACACATTTTTCCTAACCTGTTCTTAATTGTTCCATTTACTTGCTCTACCACTCCAGAAGCCTCTGGTCTGTAAGCACAATGCAGTTTCTGTTTAATGTTCAATGCTTCACAAATTAATTGAATCAGTTCATTTTGAAAATGTGATCCTCTATCTGTTTCAATCGTGACTGGAAAACCATACCTTGGAATGAACTCTCGTAGCATAAGCTTCGCCACTGTTATTCCATCATTTCTTCTTGTCGGGTATGCTTCCACCCAACGAGAAAACAAACAGACAACCACCAGGACATATCTTAGTCTATTACTAGGGGGCATCTCGATAAAATCTAGCTGCATTCTGGTGAATGGACCTCCTTCTCGTCCTATCATTCCTAGACTCACTACTGTTTTTCTTCCTGGATTAAATTGTTGACAAATAAGACATCTTTGACAAAGACTTTCAGCTATGGCTCTAAACTTTGGGTTATACCAAGTTTGTCTAAAAAGTCTGATCCTTGCATCTCTCCCAATATGAGCTTGTCCATGGTACATCCGTGCCATGTCTGAAATCATGCTATCAGGCATAACTGGTCTCTCATCTCTGTAAACCCATACACCATTATTTTCTTGTCTCCTACATCCTGCTTTTATCCAGTAATCTTTTTCCTCATCACTAGCAACTTCTTGCAATTGCCTAACTTCATCCCATGTCTCAACAATGTTAGTAAAAAGTAATGGAGAAGAAATATGCTCCCTGTCTCTTGTTTTGTTCAATGAAGTCATGTTTTCCGCACAATATTTTGCAATCTTGCAAAACTTTATCATCCATATTTAATACTATGTTTTTAACAGGGCATTTCCCCATTTGTTGGAAATTGGCTTCGATCCTGCCCCTTTTAAAAAAGCCCAGCTTGGACCCTAAAGACCCGAACAATTTTCGCCCTATTTCGAGACTCCCATTACCAGCAAAATTGATTGAAAAAATAATGAATAGACAACTAAGCTTCTTTTTAGCAAAGACTCAAGCGTTGGATCCCTCTCAATATGGCTTCAGAGAGGGACACAGCACAGAGTCCGCACTCATTAAAGCCACAGAGGAGATCAGGGAAGCTGTTGATCGGGGAGGCAGGGACGGCCCTGATCCTATTGGATCTGTCCGCTGCCTTCGACACGGTCCATCACGTTATACTAATGGACCGTCTAAAAGCGTTTGGAATCTGTGGGAAAGCCTGGGATCTTGTGAGATCTTTTCTTGCTGACAGAAGACAAATCGTGGCACTGGGAGACTATCAGTCCAATTCTTTTGCACTGCCCTGTGGCGTGCCACAGGGGTCCTCTCTCAGCCCAACGCTTTTTAATGTCTATGTCAGTGCTTTGGCTCCTATTATAAGCGCATTTGGGTTTGGTCTCACCTCCTATGCGGATGATACCCAAATTGTGGTATCTTTGACACCAGGCAAAGAGGCAGGCATTGAAGGACGTTTCCAGGACTGCATGCTGTCAGTGGGAAATTGGATGGCAGAGAACTGCCTAAAGCTCAACTCGGGCAAAACCGAGGTTATATTGTTCGGGAACAATGCCAACTTTTGGACACCCAAGTGGTGGCCGGACTCGATGGGCACTCTCCCCGTTCCCACAAATAAGGTAAAAAACCTGGGTGTAATAGTGGACGAGAGACTCACCTTCGGGCCCCAAGTAAATGCAGTGGTATCAAAAACAATGTTTGTTATGAGAATGCTTAGGAAAATATTGCCAGTCTTGCCCCTGGAAAGTAGACAAACAGTGGTCATGGCTCTTGTGATGGCGAGACTGGACTATTGCAACAGTCTTTACCTAAATGCTCAGCAGAGATCCTTGAACAAGCTACAAGTGTTACAGAATGCAGCGGCTAGACTGCTCACAGGAACATCGAGATTTTCTTCGGTATCTAAAGACATTAAAAAATTGCATTGGCTCCCAGTAAGGAGTCGAGTACGCTTTAAAGCTTTATGCATGGTTTTTAAAGCACTCCATGGCACAGGGCAGGAGTATTTAAAACGGCGACTCCAATGGTATACTCCGGAAAGAACACTACGATCAAAGGGGGCCAAGCTGGTCGTAGTGCCGCGTGTAAAAAAAGCCCAATGGGGTGGCTGAAGCTTCCTTCACTGTGCGGCAAAAGCTTGGAATGATTTGCCGTTTCATTTAAGAAACACCATGGATCTTCTGTCCTTCAGAAAGGGCTTAAAAACATGGCTCTTCTCACAATAATCCGGTCACAATATTCTTTATCCGCCTACGGCCCTCAGAAGATTAAGCTAGCGCCAGGACACCTCCGGGTAATCGACGCGCTTTATAAATGTCATTAACATTAACATTAACAATCTCGTCTGCAAAATTATTACCCACTGTTATGTAATCTGTATTCTTTTTATGTGCAGTGCATTTAACTACAGCTATTTGCTTAGGCAGCTGTATTGCCTCAAGCAATTTCTTTACAAAATCTCCATTTCTGATAGGTGTACCTGCAGACGTCAAGAAACCTCTTTGTGACCAAATCTGACCGAAATCATGCACAACGCCAAAGCCATACTGGCTATCAGTCACAATCGTCACTCGTACATTCTTTCCCAACTTACATGCTTGAATTAAAGCAATCAGCTCTGCAACTTGAGCAGACCTTATTCCTTTCAGACAAGACGCTTCCATCACAGTCGCCACTGTGCATACTGCGTAAGCTGCGCTTAAAACTCCTCTTTCAGTCCTCAAGCATGAGCCATCCACAAATAAAATATAATCAGACTCTCTCAAAGGCTCATCCTTTATGTCAGCCCTTGGTTTGGTGCAATACTCCAGCACATTCAGACAATCATGATCTACTTCATTTTGTTCAATTATGCTTTCTTCATCTGGCAAAGATGTTGAAGGATTCACATTCATACATCTATCTATGGTCACATTTTCTGCACTCAAGATTACTTCTTCGTACATAGTCAGCCGACTATGTGTCATGTACTGTGTTTTTGTTCTTGTCAAAAGGATCTCCACCGAGTGGGGGACATAAACTCTCAGTGGGTACCCCATTACTATACCTTCACTCTGTTCCAAACTTACACAAGTAGCAGCAACAGCTTTCAGACATCCAGGCAATGCTTTTGCTATAGGGTCTAAAAAACAGCTGAAAAATAAGCAATTGGTCTCTTCATTGTTCCATGTTTTTGTACTAGCACTGAAAATGCACATCCATCTCTCTCACTGCAGTATAACTCAAAATCTTTTTCATAGTCAGGCATACCCAATGCTGGGGCCTCACACAGTTTCTTTTTCAATTCTTTAAAGGATATCATTTCCTCTTCATTCAGTTCAAATGGGTCTCTAACATCCTTTTTGGTCAATTTTTGTAATGGCTTAGCAATTAATGAAAAACCACTTATCCACTGTCGACAATATCCAACCATTCCCAGAAACATTCTTACTTCTCTCATCATCGGTGCTCTCATTCCTTGAATCATTTTTATTCTCTCTGTCGTTATTTTTCTCATTCCTTTCTCAATTTTATGCCCCAAATATTGGACTTCTTTCTGGCAAAACTGCAATTTTGAAGGGGACACTTTATGTCCTCTTTTCTCTAGATGGTTCAATAAAGCAATTGTATCACTGACACATGCCTCTTTTGTTTTCGATGCCACCAATAGGTCATCGATGTACTGTACCATCACTAACTTTTCTGGCATTTTCAAATCTTCCAGGGACTTCTTCAAAATCTGATTAAAGATTGAGGGGCTTTCTGTATATCCCTGAGGAATTCGGCACCATGCCAAAATACGCTCTCCGAACCGGAACGCAAACAATGGCTGGCTATCTGGATGTAAAGGAATTGAGAAAAATGCGTGACACAAATCTATCACTGTATACCACTCAGCATCATGTGGTATTTGATATAGAATTACTGCAGTGTTTGGCACTATTGGGCAACAAGGCACAACTATTTTATTAATTTTCCTCAAATCCTGAACTATTCTATATGTTCCATTTGGCTTTTTCAATCCCATTATAGGTGAATTGCATGAACTGCTCATTATTTCTCTTAAGATTCCTTGTTCAATCATTTTGTTTATTACAGGAGTTATTCCTTCAATCGTTTCTGGATTTAATTTATACTGTGGCGTATTTGGATAAACTGTTCCTTCCTTTACTGCTATTTTTACTGGGTCTACTTCTTTCATTAGTCCAATATCTTCTCCTGTGAGATCCCACACATTTTCTTTTACTGTTTCTTTTAGTTCACTTGGGAGTTTTTCTGCATCAAATGCTGGAAATAAACCATTCATTTCTGGTTCCTGATTCATCAATGTCACTCTATACAAAACATCTTCATCTGGGGTCTGGAATCCAATTCCATCTGGTGTACAATAAATTGTGCAATTCATCTTGCACAAAAGGTCTCTTCCTAAAAGGTTTACGGGACTACAATTGCATACTACGAATTTATGCATTTCATTAAAGGAACCTATTTTTACTTCCACTAATTCTGTCAGTGGGGTCCTAATCTGCTGATTGGCTACTCCAATTACTTGGATGTATTCACCTGAGAGAGGAACGTTTGGAATTTCCACTGATCTAACAGTAGAACGGGTAGCTCCAGTATCGACAAGGAATGTTATATTTGCTCCATTCACTTCTCCATCCACAAAGGGACCTGACTGATCTACCTCTAGAGTTGCGCCAAGTACGCACTCTTTTCCCTCTCCTAGGCACCGTCATAAACTTTCATCCGAATCATCCTCACTCTGACGCAACCAATACTGAGAAATATTAGCTGCTCGTGGCAACTGTTTTACCTGCTCACCTCCGTAGAATCCTGTTTCTGCACTGTATCTTTGCTGGTTAACACTGTTGGGAAGTGGCGGTTGTGGCACCTGACCTTGTTGAACAACTACCTCATTCTGCACCTGTGGATTTTATTGTTGATTTTCCGGATTACGTTTTGGCGGGAATTTACACTCATTTCTCCAATGCCCTAATTTTCCGCAATTATGACAAGGCCATTTTTTCTTTGCTTCTTCTAGACTCATTTGACCTTTTCCTTTACCTATGTTAGGTTTATTTTTATTCTGTCCTGTTTCATTCTCATTATTATTCAATTGAGCCTCCTGTTTCTCTGCCACTTTCACCTGTGCCCACATTGCCTTCTCTTTCAACTTACGCTGCTTACTCTCGATCTCATCACTGCAATACTTAGCATACCTCAGCACCTCATCTACACTCCCATTTTGCCAGTTGATCATGTGTTGCTTAATCATATCACTTATTTCTTGCTTCAGGCCAAACACAAATCTGTATACAAAATGACTCATATCCTTTTCACTCAATTCTTCATAACCACTATACTGCTTGAAAACCAACAACAACCTCTCATAATAGGCATGCACAGATTCTTTACTTTCCTGTGTAGCTCTGTCTATTTTTACCCAATCTGTTTCTTTTGGGGGAATCTTATTCTTCAAAAAGGTAATCACCTTATCGTACTTTCTCATCACCTCCAGACCTGGAGCTCCTGTCTTAGGGTCTCTCGGATATTCTGTAGTTGGCCAATCAACTGTAATTTTACATTCAGACCATAAATCAGTTGGCACCACTATGTCAAACAATCCATCTAAATCTATCCATAACACCTTTGAAACCTTCACAAACCTCTCCACTTGTCTGTACCATTCAACTGGTTTCTCTCTCAGTTTCGGGAAATCATTTGTAAATGACAGTATATTCTGTCTAGTCCATGGAACATGTACATAACTACCACCTGGAGTTTCTCTCATAGGGTATTCTCTGGCAACTGGTTCCTTTTCAGTTATCATAAAAGCCAACGAAGCTTTGTCAGTAGTCCTCTCATTCTTTTTCGACCATCGAACTTTCCATCTATCTACATCACCCCATTTTCTCAATAACACAATAAACTCCTTTATCTGTGTCAATCTTCCTGCTGTGTTCAAATTCTCAATGTCTTTCTCACAGAAATCTACCCTGTACGGTTTCTGCAATGTCTTCACTCTCGCAAAATCCACACCAATTTCACTTGCTACCTCTTCCAGTTTGTCATGCAAATTTCTAGCTCTCCATGTAATACTTTTACACAAAAACATAATTTCATCATCCTGATAATTTTCCAGCTTTTCTGTTCCAATTGTTCCTAATATTAATTCTTCCATATCGATTTTCAATCTAATTACATCTAATGGTTTCTCTTCTGGTTCTTTTATTTTAAATGCCTTCATCCACTCATTTAACTCATCAGGAGTCGGACCTATAGGAGTATTGTTTATTTCTGTCCAATTTCCACTCTTTTCAGGTGTCACTGTTGCCGATTCAGTTACCATAGGCATTTTCATACCGTTACACTCATTCACTGTCAAGTTTTCAGGTGGACTTGGTCTATAAGCACTCACCAAATTGCTTGTACCTGGACTTGATTCCATTCTTTCCCTTTCTCTTTGAAATTGTGAATTCATTGGAATCACTAAAGAGCGTTCATCAATTTTCTGATTCTCAAAAACTGGTATTACTGGACCTATTGTTACAGGTACAGTTACAGCTTCCATGTTTTTAGTTAATTCTCTAATTTTCTCAGTCAATTCTTTTGTTGTTCTCGCTAATTCAGTTGCATTGTCACTTTCTACTTCTTCATTTTGTGATATTCTCATTTGTTCTTGTGACCTATTTAATTCAACTCTTTTTTCGGGACTTTTATTTCGCACAGCCTCTATTTGCGGCACATTAGGTGTCACTACTGTAGAACTCTGCTGATACGGAGGGGGATTTCTATTTAATATGTCTTCCAGCAATTCATCATCTGTTTCACTTTCATGCATATATTTTTCCCTCTCCATATGTTTCTTTTTCTCACTACATTTTCTCTTAGTCCCTTCTTCAACCGCAAAAACCGGAAACAAACCTCCTGTCATGTTAGCACATCTCCATCGTTTTATTCTGTCTTCATGATTTACTCCCCACAATCTTCCAGGCATAAACTCATGATCTCTCATTCCTCTGAATCTCTCTCGTTCGTACATCTCATCTTCCCATTCCGTCAATGCCTCGAACTGTGTTGGTCTAGGTCTATGTTCCAATTTAAACATCTTTTCTCTTAAATTCCGCAAAACCGCTACTTTAAAAGAACCATTTTCAGGAAAAGCCAATGCTCCATCATTCTTTGTATATTTTGCCCAATTTTCTAACCATATACACGTATGATATCTGTATTTCAACATCATATGAGAAGCTGCTGATTTCGGCGGAGGAATTACTTGTCCCTCTCTAGTAACAATCTTTTTATCTTTCTTAAAGAAATTTTTAACTTTTGTCGTCCATGACGTTCTCTCCCCTTCATACTCATAATACGGCATGTTTCTAATCTGTTTTCTCTTCAGAATGCTTCGTAAATCAGTATTGTTCCGTGTACGGAGCTTCAACCAATCCTAGCGCGATTCACACCAACACACCAATCAGAACAATTTCCTTCTTCTGCGCTCCTACCAATCCCAGCGCGGCACTCTGTCTACGTCACTCCTGCTCTTGCGTTCACGTGACTAGCGCACTATCCAATCCTAGCGCAGCAATTGTAGACGTCACTTCTACTCTTTACCCCTCCTTTACAAAATTTATCGGCAATTTTCTTTTCACTGTTTTCTCATTAGTTACGACATAAAAAACACTTCCGTAGTCTGATTCGCTAAACCAAAGTAATAGTTTGATCCTTTTACACCAGAATCCTGTATTTCCAGTAGGCAGCGCTTACCTCTATCCTACCACAGAATTATTAAGTTTCGCCGATAAAGTAGCACTTCCCTCTACCTTACCCTTCTTTCAAGCAAACAATAAACCCGTTTCTCTGGGGATAAGACACATGTGGAGACAAATGCTCCTGAGAATTAAGGCCAGAGTTTCACAAGAATACGTGATTTGCCATGTCACTTACACACCTCTCATACGGAAAATTCCCTAACATAACGCAACTTGCGTTATTACCAAAATGAATTCAGACCACGTGCAAAAATTCCATGCGACTTCTCTTGCCACACGTGTTCCACTTCCTACATCCCAGAAGCGTGAAAACTCACATATAACATAACGTGACTCAACATATAGTGTTAGTCATCAAAAATAATCAATAATCAAAATAATCAATAATCAATAATCACTAAACTAATCTATAGAAACCATAACTCTGCTACCAAGAAATCTGATGCAGCGGTCCCAATAAAAACTATTTCTCCCAGGACATCCAGGCGCGACTTACACTTATATCCACATGACGGTGGGGCCCATTGACACCGCCAATATAACATTCACACCATCGCTTCCTGGATCGATTTCACTAAATTCTATTTTCCTAGGAGAAAAACTTCTTATTCACCGATAATGTACCGCTGGAAGGAGCCGGGATACCTTTTTTATCATTACCTGTCGTTTTTCTAATTAATTTTAGGTATTCCTGCTCATTAGGTCGATGGATTAAACTAGTAAGAAATAGTTGATAGTGATTAAGACCAGCTGAATCACAAACAACTCATTCTTAAATCTCCAAACATTTGTATAAGAAATCACTGAGTCATTTGTTTAAGAATCATAAAGTTTATATAATTTTAAAAGCATGGAAAGAATTTAGTATTTTTATTTCAATTATTCATACATTTATTAAATCGATAATTTTATTCAAGCAATTCAATTTTATTGCAGAAAGGAAACTTTTGTCATGAAGAAATCCTAATTAATCTACCTAACTTCCTAATTAAGCCTAATGATTTCTAACCTAATAATAAAGTTGCAAAATAACATGATTCTCATACTCAACTGGAAAATAAAGACAGCAACAGAAACTTCAGCTCGTCAGCATCAGCTACCTCAACCCGTCTCATCTAACAGTCTCTCAGCATCTCCCACAGCATAGATCGATCAATGAGCGTCAGCAAGGAGTGGAGTCCCCCTCCCACCGGAGTAGGCCTTCTTATACCCTAATTCTAGCTTAACTAACTAAAATTGTTGCAACATTAGTAAATGCGCTTTTCTCTCATTGGTCCGTTCAGGCTCACCATAAAGTTTAATTACTGTTTCTAACTTTGACCAATATCTTTCAGACTGCAAAACCTCATTTCCTTTCCCACGAATTTATGACATTTTTCTGTCCATCTCGATCAGTTCATTTGTAACTTCTTTCGATACTTTTCAAGAACTTGTTCAGGCATTGTCCTTTCACTCGTAGCCTTTCCCACGATTTCTGCTGATCACCATAGCACATTATCAGTTCAGTTAGGTCACACCATCCTTGACCATTCTTTCAGCCTAGCTTCCAGTTGCGACCACGTGGTTTGGTCTTCCCTCAACCTTTTCTCCCGCATGATTTGTACGTCTCAGCACTTTCGCTCCCGGAGCATGCGCACTACATCAACTATCGGCCATTTTATTGCCACTCGAACTTGGTTTTAGAAGCACTATTTAAAATAAACAAAACATAATTAAAATAGAGAAAAATAGCCTTTTCGTTTCCCTCCCGTCTTCTACGTACCCCAATTAGTTATTACCTAGCAGAAAGCAACATTTAAGCTGTTCCTTACTTACCATCACTATTGTTTTTGTAACACCACGTTTTATTTAAAAAGGCACAAAACATGCATTTATTATTTAATTAGTACGCAATTATTTTTATGTTAAAATTAGACACACGGACGCTTGTTAATAGATTATTCAGCACACATTATGGCATGTTACCCTTCCCACACGTACATGGTTGATTATTACATTTAAACGAACAATTTTATTAGAAATTGTTAGGGGTTATAAAAAAAAATCGTTACTCTGCTCCATCAAGACCTATGGGTATATATACATCTCATTTTGCTAAGATAGGTAGAGGAGACTGAGACTCCCCGGCAGACACACTGACCAGAGATGCTGAGGTTCCTGCATGGAGACACTGCAGCTTGCAGTGGTCTAACATCCCTTGCGGGGTGTCCACCTTGAGACCAGGATGGGGTCCCACAGTCTCTCAATTCAGGTAATGGGGTTGACTTTATCCTAGAGGGATTCTTGGCCTAACACCTACACAAATGCTAGGTACATTTAGGTACATCTAGTTAGGGAAGCATCGTAGGAGTACGCATCTTTTATTATGTGTTTTATATACTCGCATGTATCCATGATTATTGTACGATGGTAGAACTATACTATCCACTTACGTTTTTAGTACTACTAATCATTTATATCTTATACTGTCTAACGGTTGTTGCAGCTCATCTATTCTACACCAGAATAACAACTGTTCAATAAATACTTATTGAAAACGGTCAGCCTGTTTATTCTGTGTATCTCTCTGAGACAGACTAAGTAAGCACGAGTGACTGAGTGAAAAGTAACATATTGTTTCCACGGTCCTGAGGGATCAGGGTTGTCATGTCGATAGTTGCCAGGAACTATTCTCTCCCTTGGTAAGAGGAGACTCTAGTGGCACTGTGAGCTAGTTAGTACAAAAGGCCAACACACTAGGTAGGGGTGTTCATAAACAGTCTGACACCAATCCTACAGCGTATGCTCTCCAAACGTGCAGATCCTGTATAATTATTATAGGAGCTACATGACAGCCCCTTTATTCACTACCCTTCCCCCGTCATGGTCTGGACCATGGGGAACGTGGTTTAAGGGTTGACCGTAGGATCACCCCTCCCTTGTGTCACATAGTGGGCTCGTCCACCGACTACACATAATACCCTTCAGTCTCAGGAAACAGAGAATTATGAACAGCCTAGAATGTTGTTTGTATAAGGTAGAAGCATTGGCAAAATGCTGACTGTTCTTCTGTTTTCAGCAGGCCAGGTTGCCGAGAGGGCGTGCCTAAAACATAAATGCGCATCTTCACTTTCACATACATACCAAGTTTTTTATGTCCAATGCAAATAGGCTGCCTTTTGCTTGTGATGATAATAGTCCTTATAATGGCTTTAAATGCATTCGTACATGTTCTATAAGCAGTCATTCTAAAATTCTTACTTAGTACCCAGCAATTGCATGTAGATACAAAGAACCTTCTTTATCCACAAAAGTGAAATTTTCTTGCAGTTTAGTTGTTGAACGGGGTTTTAAATTAACCGCTACCAGATAAAATCATGTCCAGGCAAAAACTAACTGTGTACAGAAAGGAAATGGTAAGAAAAAGAGAGAAAGCAGAAGGATTGAACAACTAATGGAACAGTGGGAGGATGAGTGATTAATTTAAACCAGTGGTTACAGGTGGGGCCTAGCAGCATTCATTTTTGGGGACTGGCACCTATATTTCCATCACAGGACTTTGACATAAGTGCAAGAGAGAGAAGAAACACAAACGAAGGAAAGAAAGAGGATAAGAAAGACAGACAAGAGGTGAAATAGCAAGAAGGTAAGAATCGGCAAGAGTAAGATAAAGGGAGAGTCTGGTGGTGGATTAAGGAGGCATGAGGAGGATTCAAGAGTAAAGGCTCTTTGCAATTTGCGCGTTGACATTCAGTAGTGCTGGCCTTGGGCTTCTGAACAAACTTTAAAGGACTGGCACTCATTCTTTAACAAATTAAGCACAAAAAAGGATGAAATTCATCCAATTCAAGCACAGCAAAAGACTGAAATAGTCCTGGGTGGGGCAAACACAAGAATAAGGAGGAAAGCCATCAAAGAACAGCAGGAATCCAAAATAAACAACAATGCTATACAATCAGAGACAGCTAAAGCCGCCTATGGCAAGACTTGAAATGAAGACGGGGGTATTCACAAAAGTAATCTGAGACAGAATCCTAACTTTACGACTTTTGGTATTCACAAAGGGCATTTAGGAGTAGTAAAGTTAGGATTCCTGTGTCAGTTAAACTTAAGTTTAACTGAGACAAAATCCTAACTTTACGACTTTCGGTATTTACAAAGGGCATTTAGGAGTAGTCTTTTGCTGTGCTTGAATTTGA
Organism: Calotriton arnoldi; assembly: GCA_963921515.1. Taxonomy (NCBI): domain Eukaryota; kingdom Metazoa; phylum Chordata; class Amphibia; order Caudata; family Salamandridae; genus Calotriton; species Calotriton arnoldi. The sequence goes on along the minus strand of CAWUFW010009062.1, from coordinate 544,080 downwards.
TGAATTTCATCCTTGTTTGTGCTTAATTTGTGAAAGAATTAGTGCCAGTGCTTTAAAGTTTGTTCAGAAGCCCACGGCCAGCACTACTGAATGTCAACGTGCACATTGTAAAGAGCCTTTAGTCTTGAAATCTCCTCATGCCTCTTTAATCCACCACAAGACTCTCCCTTTATCTTACTCTTGCAGATTCCTACCTTCTTGCCTTTTCACCTTTTTGTCTGTATTTCTTATCCTCTTTCTTTCCTTCGTTTGTGTTTCTTCTCTCTTAAGATAAGTTAAACTTAAGACCAAAACTTAAGTTCAATCAATCAATCACGGCATTTATAGAGCGCGCTACTCACCCGGGAGGGTCTCAAGGCGCTGGGGGAGGGGGTAAGTTACTGCTCGAACAGCCAGGTCTTGAGCTGCTTCCTGAAGGAGAGATGGTCCTGGGTTCGCCGAAGGTGAGTGGGGAGGGAGTTCCAGGTCTTGGCTGAGACAAAATCCTAACTTTACGACTTTCGATATTCACAAAGGGCATTTAGGAGTATTAAAGTTAGGATTCCTAACTTTATTACTCCTAAATGCCCTTTGTGAATACCGAAATTCACAAAGGGCATTTAGGAGTATTAAAGATAGGATTCCTAACTTTATTACTCCTAAATGAATCTCCTAAATGCCCTTTGTGAATACCGAAAGTCGTAAAGTCAGGATTTTGTCTCAGATTACTTTTGTGAATCGGGCACAGGGCTCTGGACCTTGGCAATAGGTCAAGAGAGGTTCCTATCCTGAAGGCTAGAAGTAAGGTTGTGTCTTTCTGTGCAGGGGAGGACTGGAAAACTAACATAAACATGACAGAAAGAAAACTATTCTGTTGTTCTGCAAAGTGTCAGTGTTATAAAGTTCTGTTTATTGCACAATCTTGTGCTGATTTTGTTGTACTCTCTGGCTCAATTCACTAGTTATTCTCGAGATCGCACACACTGAGATGACTGTGTTATTGTTTACATTAGTGCCCGCTCTGGAAAGGTTGATGGCTCTGAAAATTTTGTTATTTTTCACAATGTACAGAGTCTTTTTGTATTATATAAAACACACTCTGAGATGATTGTGTTGTTTTCTCTCTTTTAGTGAATGCCCTGAGATGATTGTATTGTTATTTGTTACAATGTACAGTCTTTTTGTGTTATATTATGCACACTCTGAGGAGATTTGCTGTCCCTTCACCCAGTTTGCACTATGTGCTGATTGTGCTGTTGTTTTACCACAGTGCACATGCTGAGATGATCGTGTTGCTGTTTTCCACATTACACACTCTAGAATGATTGTGTTGTTGTTTCCCACAGTACACACTCTGGAATGATTGTGCTGTTGTTTCCCACAGTGCACATGTTAAGATGACTTTGTTGTTGTTTCCCACAGCGCACATGCTGAGATGATTGTGTTGTTGTTTCCCACAGTGCACATGCTGAGATGACTGTGTTGCTGCTTTCCACAGTACACACTCTGGAATGATTGTCTTGTTGTTTCCTACAGCGCACATGTTGAGATGGTTATGTTGTTTCCCACAGTGCACATGCTGAGATGATTGTGTTGCTGTTTCCACAGTACACACTCCGGAATAATTGTGCTGTTGTTTCCCACAGTGCACATGCTGAGATGATTGTGTCACTGTTTCCCACAGTGCACAAGCTGGGATGACTGTGCTGTTGTTTTCCACAGTGCACAGTCTAGAATGATTGTGTTGTTGTTTCCCACAGCACACATGTTGAGATGGATATATTGTTGTTTCGAACAGTGTACATGCTGAGATGATTGTGTTGTTGTTTCCGCAGTACACACTCCAGAATGATTGTGTTGATGTTTCCCACAGTGCACATGGTGAGATGATTGTGCTGTTGTTTCCATAGTACACACCCCAGAATGATTGTGTTGTTGTTTCCCACAGTGCACATACTGAGATGATTGTGTTGCTGTTTTCCACAGTGCACACGCTGAGATGACTGTGTTGTTGTTCCCCACAGCACACATGCTGAGATGGCTGTTTTGTGTTTTCCACAGCACACATGCTGAGATGATTGTGTTGCTGTTTTCCACAGTGCACACACTGAGATGGCTGTTTTGTGTTTTCCACAGCACACATGATGAGATGATTGTGTTGCTTTTTCCCACAGTGCACATGCTGAGATGGTTGTTTTGTGTTTTCCACAGCACACATGCTGAGATGATTGTGTTGCTGTTTTCCACAGTGCACACGCTGAGATGACTGTGTTGTTGTTTCCCACAGCACACATGCTGAGATGGCTGTTTTGTGTTTTCCACAGCCCACATGCTGAGATGATTGTGTTCTTGTTTTCCAGACATGGGATTGACATAATCAAAGATATGAAGCATCTTCTAACCGGTGTCACAGACCTGGACATTACTACTGGTGGGGAACCCTCCCAACTCTTGGTCCATGGGCTACTGGCCTTCCCTGTTGGACTTGATGATTCTCATCAGTCATTTCTGGCTGCAGCACACTATGGTAAAGGGCGGGTTGTAATTGCATCACATGGGAACCAACTAAAAACAGTTGGTCTTAAAACCTTCCTCCTCAATGCAGTTTCTTGGCTCGATGCAGGGAGAAAGGGGAAGATTGGCATGGTGAGCAGGATGATGGAACTCCATGAACTTCTCAGTGCAAACAATGTGGCAAGTGAATATTCTGACCTGGTCCCAAGTCTTAGCGTCTACTGCTGCCTATATGACAGTGCTAGTGAGGTGCAGAAAATCCAAGAGTTTGTGGCTGAAGGAGGGGGCATGCTCATTGGAGTCCAAGCCTGGTCGTGGGCCAACGACCATCTAGGCCAAGATGCTGTAGCAGAATATCCCTTCAATAAAATACTCAATACATTTGGAATCTCTGTTCTGGGTCAGACCTGCACTGCGAAAGCTTACAAAGCTATGAAGCCCGAAGATGCGCCACAGGTGTACCACTTCCGTAGAGCTCTTTCCAAGTTCCTGCAAGAGAGCAGTGGGAAGGTGGTTTCAAAGCCATCTCAAGGATCTGAAATCAAAAAACTGGGGCAAGACTGTGCTAAGTTTGCAAAGCTCCCAGCTGAAGGCTCTGCAACCGTCTACTCTATTCACCAAATGTTGAAGGATCTACTGCAACACATTGGGGTTCCGGAAGTGAGCAAAGATAAGTCCATTGGAGCCAACTCCAACAAGTACCCGCTGATTTGTTTGTCAACACCTCTCTATGAACATTACCCCGAGTTGTTTGAAGTCTACCAGAACCCTAAGTTGTCTGACTTATCTGACGTCAATCTTTCCATTGATGGCAACAATAAAGGTATGGCTAAATCCAGATCTGCAGTTGCTAAATATTTGGGCTGAATGTGGTTGATTAGAAGGAAAACTCTTCTCCCTCAGGCCATTATATCAGTATAGTGATTCTACTAATGTATCGTCTAATTGTTTCTTTGCTTTTATTAAGGTTTCTTCTTCATATATTTTATTATTTTACTGGGTTTTATATATTGTGTATCGCCTTAGATTAAGCTGATTGTGATTCTTATTGTTTTTATTCCCCTTTACACTTAAATGTTTTTGTATACTCTTATGGCTTTGTGCCGAAATAATGTTATTTTGAACTGAACTGATTGTTGATGCATCAAGAAGGCCCAGTAGCTCTCTTGTCCCTTTGGAGCCCGCAGTTCAGGTGGTCTCTTCTGCTGGAGTCGCAGGAAAAAAGAAGAGGGTGGATCCCTGCAGTAAATCTATATGGCCCAGAGTAACTCCCAGTAGGACAAAGGAGTTGGATATTAAAGAAAAAGACTCTTTGGAAGCCTTACTGGGAGTCCTGTTCGATAAATTAATTGATGCCACTGATAGTAAATTGCAAATAATTTTTGATTGACTAGTTGCAATAGACACCGTGTTAACCGTAGGTAAAACCTTCACAACATCTTCTGTAGTTCCGCTGGTCTTCCTTCCCCATGTGGCTACTCCTCTGTTGTGCCTTGACTGTTAGTGGTGGGGCCCAGGGTGCAAGAAGAGAAGGTTTTAATGGTGGGGCTCTGGTTTTACAGCCACTCCCTCATCAATCGTTGCATCGAAGGATAATTCATCCACTTGCCAACACATGGGAGGAAAGATTGACTCTGTTGCAGAGGAGCTAGGAAGACCCAAATCTGGCAGTGATAACTCACACTATTTAACTCGTGGACCAGTGACTGCATTCTTTGGTAACTCAAGAGCTGTAAATCTGCCCCCCTCTAAACAATGATGTGCTCATTAACTTTCCTCCAGTGGCTCCCCCTTATTTTTTGGTTCCTGGCAATGCCCCCCACCTTAAACCATACACTTCTGAAAACGTTCTTCAATTGAAGAATAACCCTACCCATTGGCTGGGGTTGCACTCTTCTTTGGGTGGCCAAGTTGGTGGCTGGATTGACCATGTTAGAAGGGTGAACTGGATCGCCAATAATGTGAAGAATTGGAAGGCGATTGTGTGATAATACATTTTAGCAGGCCCTTAGTGGTGGGAGAATCCTCACATCCATTGGGAGGGAACACAATACCAATGTTTCTACTGCAATGTTGGCCCTTCCACTAGGCTTTCTTTTTATAGGCCGGAGGCACTGAGGCTGATCCCTCAGAATGCATCTAAGCCTCTGTCCCAGGATTGGTGTGGAGACCGTGTAGTTCCCTTGCAGGTGGCCACCTCTAATAGATACGCCTCTATGAGCTCCCTTGCAAATGCAACTGACTGCTGGAGCAGGAGGATATGACTGTCAGTCAGGCCTCACCCTCATTTTTTGCTATCGAGAATGCTGACCCAAACCCCAAGAAGCTCAATTTAATCAGCTGGAACATTGCTGGACTCTCTGCTAAATTGAATGATGGGAATTGTTTAACTTTTATTCGTGGATTTGAGATAATTTGTCTGCAGGAAACTTGGGCTATTACTAATTGATTTTCCCTAGAGGGACCATAAATCTTTTTTTGAAGCTGCAATTGAGACTCAGGCAGGTAAACCCAATGGTGGTTGGATTATTATTGTCTCCGTTGCAGTGAAAGGAAAGTTTGAGGTACTTAACACTAAGGTTTCTACCCTCCATGCACCCTGTTTCTTTGCAGGGTCTGTTAAATTTGTGCTGGTGAATTTCTATAATGCTAAATCTGAAAATGTTGATATGTGCAACATTCACATTCTGGGCCCCTTTCTTTGTGTGCAGGAAGGTACTAACAAGGCGGGGGCCAATTTTATACTCGGAGGTGATTTTTACATACATCCTTGTGGGCACCCTTCCGCAGTGGCCAATGGTGTCCAATGTTGCATGCTTTCAGCTGATCTTCACATGGAAAATTCTCATCAAGGCAGGTTGTTAAATGGGATCTTGAACAAATTCAGTCTGGTCTGTTCCCTTGATGAGCTCTATTCCTCCAAAGGGTTATTTTTGCACCCCACATTCACAGAGAAGAACAATGATGTTGGACCCGGGCTGTGCGTAAGAGCACACTAGTGGCTAATAGCTCCTTCCAGATAACTAGCCAGGGTAGAAGACTTTGGTGGTCACAAGTAATCTCTGAAAGTTTTAACCAGTCCCTTTACTTAAGATGTGCCTCAGCGTTTACAAATTGCCTGATTAGTAACTCGGATCCCAGAGTGATCTTGGGGGCCATTGATCCTATTGCCAATACTGTTTCCTCACTCTTGGTTGTTCTGGGGTCCAAACAGCATTTCATGGGACCCAAATGGTTTGATAAGAGGTGTCCCCAAGCGCTGAGGTATTTAAAATGTGCCTTGCATACTAAACCCAGGGATTTTGCCCACATTAATACTTGTTGTAAAACTTATAAGGTGGAAACTGCAAGGCACAGCAATGCTTTAAAATATATAGTGCTGGACAATTTACTTGAGGCAGGCACGTTGAGATGCAGTGCCAAATTCTGGAGCATCATGAACAATCCCCTATTTGCCTCGGATGACAAAGCCGAACTCCCCTCAAACATTTGAACCAAGACAGTTGGGTTTCCCATTTTGAGGGAGTATACAGTAGTGTTCCCCGCTCTAAAGGAGGATGAGTGGTAGAAGGTACTCCCAAGTTGCTGTTCACACTAGATGAGGCCTTAGAACAAGGCCCCAGGGCCAGACCCGGGTCTGGTGTCTTAGTGGACTAATGACCTTTATACGACCACAGGTTCAAATCTCGGCAGGCCCATTCAGCCTTTCATCTTTCTGAGGTCGATAAAATGAGTACTATTGAGTTGGATAACAATAAAAATCTGTTATTCAGCGCCAAGGTACCCTTGGGTGAACGTGTGCTTTACAAATACACTTTATGTTAGGGCCAGACGGTATACCACCAGACCTATACATTAATGATATAGAGGTCTGGGCTCCAGTCTTGACACAAACTCTGAATGCTGCAGTTTTGGAGGGTCCCCCACAATCATGGGCTACTTCTATTATTGTTCCTGTTTTTCAAAAGGGGGACAGGGATAACCCCCAATGCTACAGGCCTCTATCCCTGATAGACTTAGTGGTAAAGGTGGTGGGGCGTGCTCTACAGGACAGATTAGTATTGTGGGCTGAGGAATATAATATCTTATCCTGTGTGCAGTACAACTTTTGTCAGGGGTGTCGACATTGGACCAATGTTTAAATGTGTATTTGGTCTTAAGTAAACGCACAGTAGCTCACTCAGGTTCCATCCATTTAGCCTTTATGGATCCCACCTCAGCCTTTGACCGGGTCAATAGAAACAAGTTGTGGCAGGTTGATGATATCCATAGGGGTGGATCGAGACATAGTATATTTTCCAAGAGATCTCACTTAGACCTTGGGCTCAGTGCATTATTCAAATAACCTGAATCGCACCCGCTGTTTTAATATTGGCAGAGGAGTGAGACAAGGATGCATTCTGGCGATGTTTTTATTTACCCGTTCTTTAAAGAAGCTGGAGCAGGCCCTGATAGATACCCATGCTGATTGTCCATGAGTTGGGTCGTGACCTGTACCGGTATCACTCTATGCAGATGAAGCAGTTTTAATGGCCAAAACGGCAAGGGGTTTGCCGGCCCAGCTGGACTCCTTTGCAGCTTTTATGGATAACTTGGATTTGTGGGTTAACGTTAAGAAATCCTATCTGATGATCTTGGGCCCCAGTTCTACCAAAACAAAATCCTCTCAGCTTGGGACACACATATCACCCATGGCTAGGGCTTTCTCTTACCTGGGAATAATATTTGATTCACCCTTAAGCTGGAGCCCCATGGTAATTGGGAAAAAAGATGATTTTAAAAGGGCAAACCCTGCAGTGTTTAACTTTGCGTCCATATTGGGTAGAAGACCCAGTGGGCATTAATACAGGTTTATCAGGACAAATGTATTCCAAAGATTGTTTATGGGAGTGATCTGGTAATACACCAATTTGAACCAGCTGCAGATAGTTGAAAAAACTTTCTTAAGACGTCTACTGGGTGTCCCCCAGAGTGTCTCAACTTATGCTGCAGATGAGGAGTTGGGAGTTGGTTACGTTACAGATATAATGATGCTCCGTCCTCTTCTTCTCTGGATAGATATTGGTCTAGGGAGGACACCAAGCTGAATTAGGAGATATTGAAAGGTTGTCATGCCCTTGACCACTCCCTACACATTCCTTGGCTCAAGTATGTCAAGGAGGCCTTGCAAAGTCTAGGCAGGGTTGATGTATTTTACACCCCTGAGACCATAGTGAAATCTGATCGTATTTGGACAAGACATAATTTCATGAGGCTTAGGACTGCTGTCAGAGAAGAAGCTGCCCTTCAACCGCCCTGGGTGTGTGGCTTTATCCTGCTGAAATCTGTTCATAAGATGGAACCCTAACTCTGAATTGTAAAGAGTAAATATGATTGTTTTTTACCCACCAGATTCAGGCTGGATCTTTTGCACTATTTGAGGCTTTACCACGGGGTAGGTACGATGCACACTCTGGAAGCCTGCGGCTGTGACAATGTGTCTCTGCAGGACACCATGCACTTTACTATGTTTTGTAATTTTTATGGTGTACCAAGGAATGCTTATTTAATCCCTTTGCTGCAATGGGCTCAGTTCACTCAAGTGCGTCCAGACCTCTTGTTTTTACAATTTTTGACTGTTGATATTAATTTTAATGTAGCCTGTTGTTAAAATCTGCCATTAGACTCAGTAAAAATACTGACTTATGATTGCTTGTGTCTGAATCTGAGCGGATGTTTTGAATGTATTTTCATTTTAATGTGTTATGCTCTTTTATTGTGGTTTTTATGGATTTTTACATTGCATTGCTTTTATAGTTTGTACGAACACCTAATAAAGCTTTGCTGACTGACTAACTTCTTGATTGAGTGTAAGGGAAATTGCATCCGAGGCTCAGAGATGGACATGTGTTAGACTAAGTTAGCATGCACAGATAAACATGCAGTAGCAGGCGACAGTCACAAGAGAACAGATATGTGTTTAAATTCTTCTACAATACCTCCCTTGTGCGCTATTCTTTGGCACAACTAAGGCAGCTCAATGTTCATTAATGAAAACACTTCTTGCCCTTCCCCATCTTCTCTGCTTCCCAAAGTATCATCATGTGACTCTCCATCACTCTCATAACCATTGTCTTCGTCAGAGGCTGCTAAAGGGTAGATGGAGGGGTACCCCTGCCTCGGATAACCCTGGAGATGGAGGCAATACAGACCAGGATGCGAGAGTACATTAACAAGGCGACAGAAATAGTGATTATAACAACTTTGAGTATTTTCACAACACACACCTCAAAGATGCTTTTCAACTATCACCAGAGGTCCAACCATGTAAAACTATTATCAGTCGTATGCAAGTCTTTAACCCTATTATGTATAGTTTCAGTTTGCCTGTAGAGCTCTACAGGGATATCAGGGCTATAAGTGCAACACTCATCTCCAATTATATCACATATGCTACCATTAGTAACAGTACAAAACCCAGAGTCACGCTATTGAGAGTCACCTCTACAGTACTTTATCAACTCAAAAATTCCCATATATAGAGATACCCACTCCATGTCTCAGAAATGTAAGGTGGGAGGGAACATGTGACATATTTGATAGTGGCACACAATATACGTAGGGTTGCAAGATCCACCGAGTCTCAGGGCACAGTTTTTGGGTAGTCACACAGAAGCCCAGTTGTCACAAACAGTTATTTTGAGTGTGATCAGAAACACCCCTGTGGGTGAACCCCATCCCAGGCATGAATAGTTCTTGGGATCTCAACTTGGGTAAACACTTGAAGAATGATAGGGTCAGTTTGCTTAGATATAGTCACCTTGTACCCGCTGCAACCATGAAGATGCTGCCACGTTATTCTCTACAAGGCTGTTCATTGGTAGTTTAGGCTAAATGGATAGCTGCAGCAGCAGTTTTTGTTTGGTCAAGAGCTCAGTGTAATCATCAGGCCTATCTATTTATGTACGGAGTTCTCTTCCCCTACTGCTGAGTCTCCGCAGTCGTAAACTTACTATTAAATCGTTTGTGAATACCGAAAAGGAGTAAACTTACACAAAAGTGTAAGTTTACCTTTGTGAATAAGGCCTATAATGGTTTGACTAGCTAGAGAACTCAAACAGTATGGGTTGTTGAGTGATGTGATAGAGGTTTGCCCAATCAAAACCGAATAGACCAAAATATCAAATTAGGACAATAACAAAGGGAAATCCCCAGCTGACTATCTAAACTGCCTGCGGGATGTTTTTAAAGCTGGAGGAACAGGTTCAGGAAGCGGTAGGTGGTGCTTTTGTCCAGGACTGTTATCAAAAGTACAAGTGCAACTCCATACCATCTGTATTGATGGCAAACAAAGGGGTTAACTGAATTGATGTTTGTAGCCAGCTTGTGGGTGTCAGTGCACGAAAGAAGGAAGGAGGTGAAGGACTCTGCATTAATATCACAACACATGCAATCATTCAAGCAGACGGTAAAGGAGAGGGGCTGAAGGGGAATAAGGAGAATGCAGGAGAGAGTTGGTCAAGGGGTGGGAAAGGTGGATCAAGGCCAGAAAAGGGTCGGGAGGATAAGGTGCCTTCAAAAAAGTAATGTTTTAGTGTGGACAGAGTAAACAAGATTGCCACAATCTGACAGCGGAAGCGAGCATCCAGTTCATTAGCCCAAACTTTTAGGACATCCTAAGAAGTGCTAATTGCCCTTTGAATACATTGATTCAGGTTAATGAAAATGGCCTGTATATGAAATGCATGAATAATGAGAAAACAACATTCTGAAATATTGACAATGGTGCTAGCTAATCTGCATTGAAAACCTCCAAAATAGATTCTCTGCCTCTCAGTTTTGTCCATTGATGCTGGTGACATTTCCAATCCTAGAATACCTCACCATATAAAGAATCATGCTTCCAATACTTTAGGCCGCATTACAGATCGCAAATGCCTCCTACTAAATTCTACTCTATCCATAATCCTGGTAGCGTGTTCCACCTCACCATCAATTCAAAAATATTGTGCGACAAAAATATTGCGTGAAAAATATGATGTGAACGATATCATGAGATTATATAGTGAAAGTAAGAATTTAGTTTGTTTCATATGTTTTAATATCGATGTTAAAAATAACTTTGTTTTATTATTGTTGTTAAGTATACTGTTTATGTATATTTAGTATATATTTATATTGTTTAAAACATTGTTATAATTTTTGTAATGTGTGTTACATTTTGTGTTACATTTTGTAATATAATTTTAGGAGCAGGATGTTGGGTTTAAAGGGGAATATATATATTTTTTTTAAAGCAAACACGAGTCTTTCTTACTTGATTTATTGAAGCCAACAGACGCGTTTCAGCACACTCGCTTTTTTCAATGTTGGTTACATCAATTGAAGACACATGACCGAGTTTTTAAATACATCCTCGTTGTTTGCTATTGGACAGCTGCTTTTGTAAGCACAGATCGAAAGTTAACATTATTTTAACAGCTTGCATAGATCTCCTTGCTCGTAAAAGTCTCAGTCTTCTGGTAAGTATTTTCATTCTAGTAATTTACGAGCACAACAGCTTCTGAGAAATCGTCATGTCTTTATGAATCAAAATCCAATTACCCTCGTTTTTGCCACTATTTCCATTTTGCGCGTAACAAACCTGCTGGCATCAGTACAAGTTACCTTTTGCTCCTCATTTAGTAATGAAAACAATGGTGTTTGGCTGGTTTGTTAAGCTTTTTAGGATAAGGCGGTTCTGGCAGTCAAAATCAAACATGTACTCCAATGGCCACTTGCTGCTGCCGAACAATCAATCAATCAATCACAGAATTTGTAGAGCGCACTACTTACCCGCGAGGGTCTCAAGGCGCTGGGGAAAAAAGGGGGGGGGGGTGCCGCTACTGGTCGAACAGCAGGGTCTTGAGTAGCCTCCTGAAGGTCAGCAGGTCTTGGGTCTGTCGTAGGCTGAGTGGAAGGGTGTTCCAGGTCTTGGCGGCGAGGTGGGAGAAGGATCTGCCACCGGTGGTTGTTCTTCGAATGTGAGGGACGGTGGTGAGGGAGAGGTCGGCGGAGAGAAGCTGGCGGTTGGGGACGTAGAAGAAGAGTCGTCTGTTGAGGTAGGCTGGGCCGGCTTGTGGAGTGCCTTGTGTGCGTGGATGAGGAGTTTGAAGGAGATTCTCCTGTCGACGGGGAGCCAGTGCAGGTTTCTCAGGTGGGGGGTGATGTGGCTGTGGCGTGGTACGTCGAGGTTGCAGTCGCTTGATGAGCTTGGCCGGGGCTCCCGCGTAGAGGGCGTTTCCATAGTCGAGTCTGCTACTGACGAGGGCCTGGGGGACTGTTCTTCTTGTATCTGTAGGAATCCACCTGTAGATCTTGCGGAGCATGCGGAGGGTGTTGAAGCAGGAGGAGGAGACTGCGTTGACTTGCTTGGCCCTGGAGAGCGTTGAGTCGAGGATGACTCCCAGGTTGCGTGCGTGGTCGGTGGGTGTCGGGGCTGCCCCCAGTGTCGTTGGCCACCATGAGTCGTCCCAGGCTGAAGGGTTGGAGCTGAGGATGAGGACCTCCGTCTTGTCCTTGTTCAGCTTTAGTCGGCTGCTCTTCATCCAATCGGCGACAGCCTTCATTCCTTTGTGGAGGTTGGATTTGGCGGTGAGGGAGTCCTTGGTGAGGGAGAGGATCAGTTGAGAGTTGTCGGCGTAGGAGATTATGTTGAGGTCTTGCTGTCTGGCGGTGCGTGCGAGCGGGGCCATGTAGATGTTGAACAGTGTCGGGCTGAGGGATGATCCCTGGGGTACGCCGCAGATGATTTCGAACACATTACAAAACGGGTGCTTCCTCTGGTGAAAGTGGCTTTCACAATGTCTTTCAAGGAAGAGAGACTTGTGAGTGCTCCTAGCATTGCTTTAAAAAATGACAACGTCCCCTGATGGCTGCCTGGTTCACCACCGACCTCCAAGAAGCCAGGCGCTCCTGCAGACGCCTCGAGAAACTCTCGAGGAACAGGAAAACCACCGAAGACCAGAACACCTACAGGAACACCATGACCAAATACCACCAGCGCATAAGAGGCACCAAGCGGACCTTTATCAAGAACAAAATCCACACCAAAGCCAGTAACGCAAAAGAACTCTTCAACGTCATACAGCAGTTCACCAAACCCCCCAGCGAAGCCACGGATGTCACACCATTCTAATACCTCTGCAACAAGCTCAGCTCCTACTTCCACCTGAAAATCAAGGCCCTCTATAACAACTTCAGCGAACAGACTCCAGACACCACCCCTCTCTCCACCACCAACAACCAGCCCACCATCACCACCTGGAAACCTGCTACCACCAAAGACTCCGCCACGACCGTGAAGAACACCCACTCAGGAGCCCCCATGGACCCCTGCCCACCGCACATCTACCACAGAGCCGCCGCCGCCATAGCACCCGAACTAGGCCGGACCATTAACACCTCCCTCGAATCCAGCATCTTCCCCAACAACTGGAAGTGGGCAGAGGTCAAGCCCCTCCTCAAGAAACCCTCGGCTGACACGACGGACCTGAAAAACTACCGGCCCATCTCTCTCCTTCCCTTAGCAGCCAAAGTCACCAAGAGATTTGTCAACGCCCAGCTGACCACCTTCATCAAAGAGAACGCCATCCTCGACTTCTCCCAGTCTGGATTTCGCAGCAACTACAGCACCGAGACCGCCCTCCTCACTGCCACCGATGACATCCGCATGCTACTCGACCAGGGCCACACTGCGGCCCTCATCCTGCTAGACCTCTCCGCAGCCTTCGACACCGTCTCACACGCACTCTCGCAGCCAGACTCCACGACGCCGGTATATGAGGAACCGCCCTCGACTGGATCCGCTCCTTTCTCTCCGGCAGAACCCAAAGGATCAGACTCCCACCCTTCCTCTCCAAACCCACAGAGATCAACTGTGGAGTACCCCAAGGATCCTCACTCAGCCCCACGCTCTTCAACATCTACATGGCCCCCTCGCCGCCATTGTCAGACAGCATGGGCTCAGCATAGCATCCTACACCGATGACACCCAGCTCATCCTCTCCCTCACGAAAAATCCCGAAGACTCCAGACTCTGCTTCCAGGAAGGGATGAGGGACATCGCAGCCTGGATGAACAACAGCTGCCTGAAGCTCAACTTGGAGAAGACAGAGGTCCTCGTCCTCGGACCCTCCTGCACCACCTGGGACAACACCTGGTGGCCTTCTGCCCTCGGAAACCCACCCACTCCAACAGACCACACCAAAAACCTTGGCATCATCCTAGACTCCTCCCTCACCATGACCCGCCAGATCAACGCCATTGCCTCCACCTGCTTCAATGCCCTTCGCATCCTCCGCATCCTCCACAAGATCTTTAAGTGGATCATCCCCGAATGCAGAAAGACCGTCACCAATGCACTCATATCCAGCAGACTAGACTACGGCAACGCCCTCTACACCGGAATCAACAGAATTCTGCTACCCAAGCTCCAAACCATCCAGAACACAGCAGCCAGACCTGTCCTCGGAACCCCACGACACAAGCACATGACCCAGCACCTGCGAGACTTCCACTGGCTCCCATTCAAGAAGAGAGTAACCTACAAGCTACTCACCCACACCTACAAATCCCTTCACAACATCGGACCCAAATACCTCAATGAGAGAGTATCCTTCCACATACCAAAAAGGATACTCTGCTCCACTGACCTCACCCTAGCAGAGACCCCACACATTTGCAGAACCAGAGCAGGCGGAAGACCCTTCTCCTACGTCGCTGCAAAGACCTGGAGCTAGCTCCCAGTCAACATCAGATGCTCCCCAACTCTGCACACCTCAGGAAGAGCCTCAAGACCTGGATCTTCGACTGATCCGGAGCTGCCCCCCCCCAGCGCCTTGAGTAGCATGCTCTATAAAACCCTGATTAATTGATTGATTGATATATTTAAATAAATATATATATATATATATATATGTATGTATATTATCTACTGGCGGTCGCCAGTAGATAGTTATAGTTAAAACCTATTATCCATAGGAAATCCGCGACATTCTATTTGAAATAAAGTTGGCGTCGGTTGACGAATCTTCGCGAAAGTTTCCAACTTGTTGGGGCGCTCCGGTCCGCTCCTATCCTGAAAGTCTCGGGGTGATACATCAAGCGGGGGCCGAGAAAAAGGGGGTCCCAAAACGCGTTTTCCCCATTCATTTTTCCATAGGAACCTTTAGTCGCAGCTACAGCCCGAACTGCTGAACGGAATTACACCAAATTTGGCAAAGAGGTAGCCCTTGGTTCAGTGTCGTGCCTTTTGCTTAAATGGTGTAAATCCGTTCAGTAGTTCCTGAGAAAATCAAAAGTAAAGTCACATATATATCTGGGCGGAGCCTAACCACACATGTCATCGTGAGATCTGATTGGCTGTCAGCACTTCATCCTGGAATTGCTGGCAGCCATCTTGGGACCAATATAAATGATAGTACCTCATTGAAATGCATTGTAGTGAATAGAAGATTTTGAGGGTCACCAAAAGGAGAACTATAAAGGGTGATAACAGGCTTTAGTTACATTAGAATTTATTTGTTGATGGTACCATACTAATTTTAGGAATTGTGGTGTATTCTAAGGTGATTTTACCATGTGAAAATCCTTCTGCTGGGATATCATGAATCATGTTTGAGAGAACACTATTTTCTCATGCTTGTCCCATGGAGGTTTGGAAGGTGCTCCAGAAGCTAAAATGAGAGCATATTTTCTGTAAATTCACATTATCTTTCTCACTCATGTGAGAATGAAGTCTGACATTCTCAGTAAAACATGTACATCCAACAAGGGCAGAGACTGTCAGTTGATTCCTTTGTGTTCTACTGCAGCTTCCCAGAGTGTTCTAAAGAACAACTAGAGTGCTAACAGCCTTACTTATGACAAAAGTATGGCACACCTGAAGCCATCTTGATTGGAATAAACTGGTAACACTTAAACAATTTAATTTAAAAAGGAACAAAATGATGGGGTTCATTTTGTCATAGAAATTATGGTTAGTGCTGTAGAAAGAAAAATTAGGACATGTTTCAAGTGTGATCTCAAATATCTTCCTATTATATTTCAACAGGAGCAGCCTGCCAGTTGATGCCTTTGTGTTCTACTGCAGCTTCCCAGAGTGTTCTAAAGAACAACTAGAGCGCTAACAGCCTTACTTATGACAAAAGTATGGCACACCTGAAGCCATCTTGATTGGAATAAACTGGCAACACTTAAAACATTTAATTTAAAAAGGAACAAAATGATGGGGTTCATTTTGTCATAGAAATTATGGTTAGTGCTGTAGAAAGAAAAATTAGGACATATTTCAAGTGTGATCTCAAATATCTTCCTGTTATATTTCAACAGGAGCAGCCTGCCAGTTGATGCCTTTGTGTTCTACTGCAGCTTCCCAGAGTGTTCTAAAGAACAACTAGAGCGCTAACAGCCTTACTTATGACAAAAGTATGGCACACCTGAAGCCATCTTGATTGGAATAAACCAGTAACACTTAAAACATTTAATTTAAAAAGGAACAAAATGAGGGGTTCTTTTGAAATAGAAATTATGGTTAGTGCTGCAGAAAGAAAAATTAGGGCATGTTTTAAGTGAGATCTCAAATCCTCTTCTATTTCATTAGAAAATTCTGACATGCAGACTGAAACAATCACTTTCAATACAAGCAGCAGACTACCAGTTAACTCCCTGGTGAGCAGTAGCTTTACTCCA
Source organism: Calotriton arnoldi (assembly GCA_963921515.1). Lineage (NCBI taxonomy): Eukaryota > Metazoa > Chordata > Amphibia > Caudata > Salamandridae > Calotriton > Calotriton arnoldi. The sequence continues at coordinate 527,877 of CAWUFW010009062.1, read as the reverse complement.
GTGATCTAATGAGCAACTAGAGTGCTAACATTCTGAATTTATGGCAGATGTGAGACATCTGAATGCCTTCTTGATGGAATCAAAGTAAAAAACTGAAAGCATTTCCTACTGAGGAGACTGCAGTAAATGAAGAAATTAGGAAACTTCATAACAAAGAAGTCTTCCAAGATGGCCACCAGTGAAAAAAGAGCCCAAATATAGCACAAATATTACCCAGATGTAGCCCACATATAGCCCAATGACAAAAGTGTGCAAAACACTTTTTATTTTTAGGTTTTTTGCAGTTTTATGTAGTGCAGACTGGTCAGGTATTGGAGCATTGCATTTTAAAACATGACCCCCCTACACTACAAAAACACCACTGCACTACCTTAAACCCTAAAACACTACCCCCAGCACGACCCCCTACACTACACAAGCACCACTGCACTATCCTAAACCCTAAAACACTACCCCAAGCACGACCCCCTACACTACCCAAACACCACTGCACTAACCTAAATCCTAAAACACTACCACCAGCACGACCCCCTACACTACCCTACCCTAAAACATGACCCCCTACACTACACAAACACCACTGCACTACCCTAAACTCTAAAACACTACCCCCAGCACGACCTCCTAGACTACACAAGCACCACTGCACTACCCTAAACCCTAAAACACTACACCCAGCACGACCCCCTACACTACACAAACACCACTGCACTACCCTAAACCCTAAAACACTACCCCCAGCACGACCCCTACACTACCCAAACACCACTGCACTAACCTAAATCCTAAAACACTACCCCAGCACGACCCCCTACACTACCCAAACACCACTGCACTACCCTAAAACATGACCCCTACACTACACAAACACCACTGCACTACCCTAAACCCTAAAACACTACCCCCAGCACGACCCCCTACACTACACAAGCACCACTGCACTACCCTAAACACTAAAACACTACCCCCAGCACGACCCCTACACTGCCCGAACACCACTGCACTGCCCTAAACCCTGAAACACCAGCCCCTGCATGACCCCCTACACTGCCCGAACACCACTGCACTGCCCTAAACCATGAAACACCACCCCTAGCACGACCCCCTACACTGCCCGAATACCACTGCACTGCCCTAAACCCTGAAACACCACCCCCTTCACGACCCCCTACACTGCCCGAACACCACTGCACTGCCCTAAACCCTGAAACACCACCCCCAACATGACCCCCTACACTGCCCGAACACCACTGCACTGCCCTAAACCCTGAAACACTACCCCCAGCAAGACCCCCTACACTGCCCGAACACCACTGCACTGCCCTAAACCCTGAAACATCACCCCCAGCAAGACCCCCTACACTGCCCGAACACCACTGACCTAAACCCTGAAACACCACCCCAGCACGACCCCCTACACTGCCCGAACACCACTGCACTGCCCTAAACCCTGAAACACTACCCCCAGCATGACCCCCTACACTGCCCGAACACCACTGCTCTGCGCAAAACCCTGAAACACCAGCCCCAGCACGACCCCCTACACTGCCCGAACACCACTGCACTGCCCTAAACCTTGAAACACCAGCCCCTGCACGACCCCTACACTGCCTGAACACCACTGCACTACCCTAAACCCTGAAACATCACCCCCAGCACGACCCCCTACACTGCCCGAGCACCACTGCACTGCCCTAAACCCTGAAACACCAGCCCCAGCATGACCCCCTACACTGCCCGAACACCACTGCACTGCCCTAAACCCTGAAACACCAGCCCCAGCACGACCGCCTACACTGCCCGAACACCACTGCACTGCCCTAAACCCTGAAACACCAGCCCCAGCACGACCCCCTACACTGCCCGAACACCACTGCACTGCCCTAAACCGTGAAACACCAGCCTCAGCACGACCCCCTACACTGCCTGAACACCACTGCACTGCCCTGAACCCTGAAACACCAGCCCCAGCACAACACCCTACACTGCCCGAACACCACTGCACTGCCCTAAACCCTGAAACACCACCCCGTGCATGACCCCCTACACTGCCCGAACACCACTGCACTGCCCTAAACCCTGAAACACCACCCCCAGCGCGACCCCCTACACTGCCCGAACACCACTGCACTAAACCCTGAAACACCACCCCCTGCACAACCCCCTACACTGCTCGAACACTACTGCACTGCCCTAAACCCAGAAACACCATCCCCAGCACGACCCCCTATACTGCACGAACACCACTGCACTGCCCTAAACCCTGAAACACTACCCCCAGCAAGACCCCCTACACTGCCCGAACACTACTGCACTGCCCTAAACCCTGAAACATCACCTCGAGCAAGACCCCCTACACTGCCCGAACACCACTGCCCTAAACCCTGAAACACCACCCCCAGCAAGACCCCCTACACTGCCCGAACACCACTGCACTGCCCTAAACCCTGAAACACCAGCCCCAGCACGACCCCCTACACTGCCCGAACACCACTGCACTGCCCTAAACCCTGAAACACCACCCCCTTCACGACCCCCTACACTGCCCGAACACCACTGTACTGCCCTAAACCCTGAAACCCCACCCCCAGCATGACCCCCTACACTGCCAGAACACCACTGCACTGCCCTAAACCCTGAAACACTACCCCCTGCACGACCCCCTACACTGCCCGAACACTACTGCACTGCCCTAAACCCTGAAACACCACCCCCAGCACGAACCCCTACACTGCCCGAACACCACTGCACTGCCCTAAACCCTGAAACACCACCCCCTGCATGACCCCCTACACTGCCCGAACACTACTGCACTGCCCTAAACCCTGATACACCACCCCCAGCACGAACCCCTACACTGCACGAACACCACTGCACTGCTCTAAACCCTGAAACACTACCCCCAGCAAGACCCCTACACTGCCCGAACACCACTGCTCTGCCCTAAACCCTGAAACATCACCCCCAGCAAGACCCCCTACACTGCCTGAACACCACTGCCCTAAACCCTGAAACATCACCCCCAGCAAGACCCCCTACACTGCCCGAACACCACTGCACTGCCCTAAACCCTGAAACACCACCCCCAGCATGACCCCCTACACTGCCCGAACACCACTGCACTGCCCTAAACCCTGAAACACCAGCCCCAGCACGACCGCCTACACTGCCCGAACACCACTGCACTGCCCTAAACCCTGAAACACCAGCCCCAGCACGACCCCCTACACTGCCCGAACACCACTGCACTGCCCTAAACCGTGAAACACCAGCCTCAGCACGACCCCCTACACTGCCTGAACACCACTGCACTGCCCTGAACCCTGAAACACCAGCCCCAGCACAACACCCTACACTGCCCGAACACCACTGCACTGCCCTAAACCCTGAAACACCACCCCGTGCATGACCCCCTACACTGCCCGAACACCACTGCACTGCCCTAAACCCTGAAACACCACCCCCAGCGCGACCCCCTACACTGCCCGAACACCACTGCACTAAACCCTGAAACACCACCCCCTGCACAACCCCTACACTGCTCGAACACTACTGCACTGCCCTAAACCCAGAAACACCATCCCCAGCACGACCCCCTATACTGCACGAACACCACTGCACTGCCCTAAACCCTGAAACACTACCCCCAGCAAGACCCCCTACACTGCCCGAACACTACTGCACTGCCCTAAACCCTGAAACATCACCTCGAGCAAGACCCCCTACACTGCCCGAACACCACTGCCCTAAACCCTGAAACACCACCCCCAGCAAGACCCCCTACACTGCCCGAACACCACTGCACTGCCCTAAACCCTGAAACACCAGCCCCAGCACGACCCCCTACACTGCCCGAACACCACTGCACTGCCCTAAACCCTGAAACACCACCCCCTGCACGACCCCTACACTGCCCGAACACCACTGTACTGCCCTAAACCCTGAAACCCCACCCCCAGCATGACCCCCTACACTGCCAGAACACCACTGCACTGCCCTAAACCCTGAAACACTACCCCCTGCATGACCCCCTACACTGCCCGAACACTACTGCACTGCCCTAAACCCTGAAACACCACCCCCAGCACGAACCCCTACACTGCACGAACACCACTGCACTGCCCTAAACCCTGAAACACCACCCCCTGCATGACCCCCTACACTGCCCGAACACTACTGCACTGCCCTAAACCCTGATACACCACCCCCAGCACGAACCCCTACACTGCACGAACACCACTGCACTGCTCTAAACCCTGAAACACTACCCCCAGCAAGACCCCCTACACTGCCCGAACACCACTGCACTGCCCTAAACCCTGAAACATCACCCCCAGCAAGACCCCCTACACTGCCTGAACACCACTGCCCTAAACCCTGAAACATCACCCCCAGCAAGACCCCCTACACTGCCCGAACACCACTGCACTGCCCTAAACCCTGAAACACCACCCCCAGCAAGACCCCCTACACTGCCCGAACACCACTGCACTGCCCTAAACCCTGAAACACCACCCCCAGCACGACCCCCTACACTGCCCGAACACCACTGCTCTGCCCAAAACCCTGAAACACCAGCCCCAGCACGACCCCCTACACTGCCCGAACACCACTGCACTGCCCTAAACCCTGAAACACCAGCCCCAGCATGACCCCCTACACTGCCCGAACACCACTGCACTGCCCTAAACCCTGAAACACCACCCTCAGAATGACCCCCTACACTGCCCGCACACCACTGCACTGCCCGAAACCCTGAAACACCAGCCCCAGCACGACCCCGTACACTGCCCGCACACCACTGCACTGCCCTAAACCCTGAAACACCAGCCCCAGCACAACCCCGTACACTGCCCGAACACCACTGCACTGCCCTAAACCCTGAAACACCAGCCCCAGCAAGACCGCCTACACTGCCCGAAAACTACTGCACTGCCCTAAACCCTGAAACACCACCCCCAGCAAGACTACCTACACTGGCCGAACACCACTGCACTGCCCTAAACCCTGAAACACCACCCCTGCACGACCCCCTACACTGCCCAAACACTACTGCACTGCCCTAAACCCTGAAACACCACCCCTCAGCACGACACCCTACACTGCCCGAACACCAATGCACTGCCCTAAACCCTGAAACACCACCCCAGCACGACCCCCTACACTGCCCGAACACCACTGCACTAAACCCTGAAACACCACCCCCTGCACGACCCCCTACACTGCCGGAACACCACTGCACTGCCCTAAATCCTGAAACACCACCCCCAGCACGACCCCCTACACTGCCCTAACACCACTGCACTGCCCTAAACCCTGAAACATCACCCCCAGCACAACCCCCTACACTGCCTGAGCACCATTGCTCTGCCCTAAACCCTGAAACACTAGCCCCAGCACGACCCCCTACACTGCCCGAACACCACTGCACTGCCCTAAACCCTGAAACACCACCCCCAGCACCACCCCCTACACTGCCCGAACACCACTGCACTGCCCTAAACCCTGAAACACCAGCCCCAGCAAGACCACCTACACTGCCCGAACACCACTGCATTGCCCTAGACTCTGAAACACCAGCCCCAGCAAGACCCCCTACACTGCCCGAACACTACTGCACTGCCCTAAACCCTGAAACACCAGCCCCAGCATGACCCCCTACACTGCCCGAACACCACTGCACTGCCCTAAACCCTGAAACACCAGCCCCAGCACGACCCCCTACACTGCCCGAACACCACTGCACTGCCCTAAACCCTGAAACACCAGCCCCAGCACGACCCCCTACACTGCCCGAACACCACTGCACTGCCCTAAACCCTGAAACACCAGCCCCAGCACCACCCCCTACAATGCCCGAACACCACTGTACTGCCCTAAACCCTGAAACCCACCCCCTGCACCGCCCCCTACACTGCCCGAACACCACTGCACTGCCCTAAACCCTGAAACACCACCCCCTGCATGACCCCCTACACTGCCCGAACACCACTGCACTGCCCTAAACCCTGAAACACCACCCCCTGCACCACCCCCTACACTGCCCGAACACCACTGCACTGCCCTAAACCCTGAAACACCACCCCCAGCATGACCCCCTTTACTGCTCGAACACCACTGCACTGCCCCAAACCCTGAAACACCACCCCCAGCATGACCCCCTACACTGCCCGAACACCACTGCCCTAAACCCTGAAACACCACCCCTGCACGACCCCCTACACTGCCCGAACACCACTGCACTGCCCTAAACCCTGAAACACCACCCCTGCACGACCCCTACACTGCCCGAACATCACTGCACTGCCCTAAACCCTGAAACACCACCCCCAGCACGACCCCCTACACTGCCCGAACACCACTGCACTGCCCTAAACCCTAGAACACTACCCCCAGCATGACCCCCTACACTACCCGAACACCACTGCACTACCCTAAACCCTAAAATACTCCCCCAGCACAACCCCCTACACTACCCAAACACGACTGCACTGCCCTAAACCCTAAAACACTCCCCCAGCACGACCCCTACACTACCCGAACACCACAGCACTGCCCTAAACCCTAAAACACTCCCCCAGCACGACGCCCTACACTACCTAAACACCACTGCACTGCCCTAAACCCTAAAACACTACCCCCGCATGACCCCTACACTACCCAAATACCAATGCACTACCCTAATCCCTAAAACACTACTCCCCGCACAACCCCCTACACTACCCAAAGACCACTGCACTACCCTAAACTCTAAAACAATACCCCCTGCACGACTCCCTACACTACCCAAAGACCACTGCACTACCCTAAACCCTAAAATACGACCTACTACACTACACAAACACCACTGCACTACCCTAAACCCTAAAAAACTACCCCCAGCACGAACCCCTACACTACCCAAACACCACTGCACTACCCTAAACCATAAAACACTACCCCCAGCAGTACCCCCTACGCTACCCAAACACCACTGCACTACCCTAAACCCTAAAACACTACCCCCAGCAGTACCCCTACACTACCCAAACACCATTGCACTACCCTAAACCCTAAAACACTACCCCCAGCAGTATCCCCTACACTACCCAAACACCACTGCACTACCCTAAACCCTAAAACCCTAAAACACTAACCCCAGCACGACCCCCTACACTACCCAAACACCACTGTACTACCCTAAACCCTAAAACACTCCCCCCAGCACGACCCCCTACACTACACAAACACCACTGCACTACCCTAAACCCTAAAACACTACCCCCAGCACGACTCTCTTCACTACCTAAACACAACTGCACAATTTGTTACAGGCATTGCAACGCAGGCCTGTGGTGCTTACTGGAAGTACCTGGTGGGCTGGTTGGGCCCCAGGGACTCTCAGGTTTCAAGGTGACCTAATCCCCCAACTTAAAACGCGCCACGGGGCGCGTTTGCACAGTGGTGAAGGGAGGGCGGGGCCTCAGGTGACATGTGCGCAAACACGCCCTGTTGTGCGTTTTAAGTTGGGGAGTTAATTCCCTTTGAATCCTGGGGGCCAACTAGCCCACCAGGTACCTTCAGTAAGCACAACAGAGGTGCGTTGCAGAGAGGTGAAAAAAGGTGCGTGGCCTCGGAACGCCTCTCTGCAACTCAGCTCTGTGGTCCTAACTGTAGGTACCTGGGGGGCTAGTTAGGCCCAGGGACCCTCAGGATTCAAGGGGACTTAATCCCGCAACTTAAAACGCGCCACGGGCGCGTTTGCACACATGTCACCTCAGGCCCCCCCCTCCCTTCACCATTGTGCAAACGCGCACCGGCTCTGGTTAGTCAGAGTCAGTTACCACCAGTACCCGTCTGAAAAAGTTGTGGGCACAGGATGATTTTGCAACAAGGCCTCTTTCTGCTCCTCTGTTGGTTCTTTCTCCACATCTTTTGCTTCTTTCTGTGCGTTTTTTCTTCTTTCTTCACATGTCCTACCTCTGTTGGCATAGTTAGAAACTAGCATTTAAAAAACCTTTGAAATTCACTTAAAAAATCATAGTTTTCAGGCACGTTATAGTTAGAAATTAGCATTTAAAAAACCTTTGAAATTCACTGAAAAAACCATAGGTTTCAGGCACGTTATAGTTAGAAATTAGCATTTAAAAAACCTTTGAAATTCACTGAAACAACCATAGGTTTCAGGCACGTTATAGTTAGAAATTAGCATTTAAAAAACCTTTGAAATTCACTGAAAAAACCATAGGTTTCAGACACGTTATAGTTAGAAATTAGCATTTAAAAAACCTTTGAAATTCACTGAAAAAACCATAGGTTTTAGGGACAGTTATAGTTAGTTGGACATTGCACTCGTACAAAACCCGTGAAATTCCCCTGTTATAGTTAGTTCAGCTAACTATAACTCGCGCCCCGCAATGCACTGCTGATGACGTCACATATTACATCACTCATGACATGGTCAGTGACATCACTGATGACATCACTGATGACATCACTGATGACATCATCCATGTGATAATTTCATGCATCTTCTCACACCCTAATATAACTTTTGATACACCCACTCTAAATTACAGACTGCCATTCTCAAAACCATAGACACTCCAACACCAAAAACTACATACCCACTCACTGATTCTTAGGTCTACACACACATCCACTCACTCACCTGTACAGTCACTCATACTTACAGTCACTCAGTACAGGACTATCATATGCACTCATACACCTATATAAACACTCACACACCGCCACTCATCCATAGAGGTACTCACACACCTAGTCAGTCATGCAAAAAATTAATCACACACCCATTTACTCACCTATACAGTTATACACACACCAGCTCACTTACTCATACAAATACTAGCACATTCTTACGCTCTTATACAATAACTGATACAAGCACACACGCATCCATACAGCCACTCTCACAATAACACACTCTCACTTATAGCCATTTAAATACTCTAACACACATATATACTGCCTTTTACATATGTAGTTACTCGCACATGTACCACTGAGATATACATTCACTCACTAACACACCCATACACACACTCACCCACCCAAGCAGTCCATCACAGATGCACTCTTGAAATCATGCACCCAGTGAATCACCCACTCACACATCTATGTATAGAGTCACACACACCCCACCCACACAAACACTCAGGCAGCCATACAGATACTCAGAGAACCAATCAATAACCCATATAGACACTCATGTAGCTATTCGCAAATCCATGCATCCACTTACACACCAACAAACAGACGGATACATACATTCACACAGTTTAGTCACTAACCCATGCATTCAGTAAGATACGTTTAATCACTCACTTGTAGAGTCAGTCACTCACGTACTAAATCATCCATTCAGACACTTATACACCCACTCATTCTTCAATACGCCTTTCCCTATATATATTAAACATATTTAAACTTTACAGAAACACACAGTCACTGGATGATGTCATCAGTGATGTCATCAGTGATGCCATTTGAGATGTCATCAGTGATGTCATCAGTGATGTCACTGACCATGTCATGAGTGATGTAATATGTGACGTCATCAGCAGTGCATTGCGGGGCGCGAGTTATAGTTAGCTGAACTAACTATAACAGGGAATTTCACGGGTTTTGTACGAGTGCAATGTCCAACTAACTATAACTGTCCCTAAAACCTATGGTTTTTTCAGTGAATTTCAAAGGTTTTTTAAATGCTAATTTCTAACTATAACGTGTCTGAAACCTATGGTTTTTTCAGTGAATTTCAAAGGTTTTTAAATGCTAATTTCTAACTATAACGTGCCTGAAACCTATGGTTTTTCAGTGAATATATATATATTCACTGAAAAAACCATAGGTTTCAGGGACGTTATAGTTAGTTGGACATTTCACTCGTATAAAACCATAGAAATTCCCCCGTTATAGTTAGTTCAGCTAAGTATAACTCGCGCCCCCGCAATGCACTGCTGATGACGTCACATATTACATCATTCATGACATGGTCAGTGACATCACTGATGACATCACTGATGACATCTCAAATGACATCACTGATGACATCACTGATGACATCATCCAGTGACTGTGTGTTTCTGTAAAGTTTAAATATGTTTTATATATATGCCACGGTGTATTGAAGAATGAGTGGGTGTATAAGTGTCTGGATGAAGGATTTAGTAGGTGTGTGACTGACTGTGAGTGAGTGATTAAATGTGTCTTACTGAATACATGCGTTAGTGACTAAACTGTCTGAATGTGTGCATCAGTATGTCTGTTGTTGTGCAAGCTGCTGCATGTGTTGGTCAGTAGCTACATGAGTGTCTATATGGGTTATTGATTGGGTGCCTGAGTATTTGTATGGGAGACTGAGTGTGTGTGTGGGTGGGTGGAAGGTGTGTGACTCTGTGCTTAGATGTGTGAGTGGTTGATTCACTGGATGTGTGGGTTCAAGATTGCATGTGGAAACAGCTGTATGGGCGGGTGAGTGTATGTATGGGTGTGTTGGTGAGAGATTGGATGTCTCAGTGGTACATGTCCAAGTAACTACATATGTAAAAGGCAGTGTATGTGAGAGTTGGAGTATATAAATGACTATATGTGAGAGTCAGTGATTGTGTGAGTGGCTGTATGGATGAGTGTGTACTTGTCTCAGTGGTATAAGAGAGTAAGTATGTGTTAGTATATGTTTGAATAAGTGAGGTGGTGTGTGTATAACTGTATGGCTGAGGAAATGGAAGTGTGATTGATTCTTTGCATGACTGACTAGGTGTGTGAGTAACTCCATGTGTGAGTGGCGGTGTGTGAGTGTCTGTATAGGTGTATGAGTGCATATGATAGTGTTGTATTGATGAGTGACTGTATGTATGAGTGATTGTATGGGTAAATGAGTGGATGTGTGTGTAGACCTAGGAATCAGTGAGTGCGTATGTAGTAACTGGTATTGGTGTGTCGATGGTTTCGAAAATGGTAGTCTGTATTTTACAGTGGGTGTATCAAAGGTTATATTTGAGTGTGAGGAGGTGCATCAGATTTTCACGTGGATGATGTCATCACTGATGTCATCAGTGATGTCATTTGAGATGTCATCAGTGATGTCATCAGTCATCAGTGATGTCACTGACCATGTCATGATTGATGTAATATGTGACGTCATCAGCAGTGCATTGCGAGGGCATGAGTTATACTTAGCTGATCTAACTATAACGGGGGAAATTCTATGGTTTTATACGAGTGAAATATCCAACTAATTATAACGTCCCTGAAACCTATGGTTTTTTCAGTGAATTTCTAAGGCTTTTTAAATGCTAATTTCTAACTATAACGTGCCTGAAATCTATGTTTTTTTCAGTGAATTTCAAAGGTTTTTAAATGCTAATTTCTATCTATAACATAGCAGTCGCGTTTGCAGAGTGGTGGAGAAAGGTGAGCGTGGCCTTCAAACACCTTTTAGCAATCCCACTGTGTGGGATTTAGCAGACGTAACAGGAGGGATAGTTAGCCCCCAACGTCAACCTTGGTGGCCAACTACCCCTTTTATTACCTCCAGGTAATCCCACACAGCAGAATTGCTGACTTGTTATATCAGGTCCCACCCCCTCCCTGCAGCACTCTGCAAACGCGCCCGCTGGTGCGTTCTACGTTGGGGGATTAAGTCCCCTCCAATCCTGAGGGTCCCTGGGGGCCAACTACCCCACCATGTACCTTCAATTTGCGCCACAGAGCTGCGTTGCAGAGAGGTGGTCTGAGGACATGCCCCTTTTTACACCTCTCTGCAACGCAGCTCTGTGGCGCAAACTGAAGGTACCTGGTGGGCTAGTTGGCCCCCAGGAACCCTCAGGATTGAAGGGGACTTAATCCCCCAAGTTACGATGCGCCAGGGGGCTCATTTGCACACTTGCCATATCAGGCCCCGCCCCCTCCCTGCACCACTGTGCAAACATGCCCCCTGGCGCGTTGTAAGTTGGGGAATTAATTCCCCTTCAATCCTGAGGGTCCCTGGGGACCAACTAGCCCACCATGTACCTTCAATTTGCGCCACAGAGCTGCGTTGCAGAGAGGTGGACTGAGGCCACGCCCCTTTTACACCTCTCTGAAACGCAGCTCTGTGGTGCAAACTGAAGGTACCTGGTGGGCTAGTTGGCCCCCAGGGACCCTCAGGATTCAAGGGGACTTAATCCCCCAAGTTACAACGCGCCATGGGGCCCATTTGCACACTTGCCATATCAGGCCCCGCCCCCTCCCTTCACCACTGTGCAAATGCGCCCCGTGGTGTGTTTTAAATTGGGGGATTAAGTCCCCTTGAATCCTGAGGGTCCTTGGGGTCCAACTAGCCCACCAGGTACCTCCAGTAAGCACCACAGAGCTGCATTGCAGAGAGGTGTTCAAAGGGCGTGGCCTCGGACCACCTCTCTGCAAGGCAGCCCTGTGGCACATACTGGAGGTACCTGATTGGCTAGTTGGCCCCGAGGGACCCCCAGTAGTGAAGGGGAATTAATTCCCCAACTTAAAATGCGCCACAGGGCGCGTTTGCAGAGTGTTGCTGGGAGAGGCGGGGCCTCGGCACGATGCCGGTCTTTTTTAATTTCTTTTTTTTTTTTTAGAAGGGGGCTGTGTGGCCCCCTTCTTTTTCCTTTTTGGGCCCTGGGGACCCCATCCCCCAGGGCCTGACCCCTTTTTAAAAAAAAATTAAAAATTTTAATGGGAAGAGAGCCGCGTGGGCCCCCCTCCCGTGGCCAATTCCGACCCCGGGGACCCCATCCCCCGGGGCATTGCCACATTTATTTATTTTTAAAAAGAGGGGGGGCTGCGTGGCCCCCCTCCTGAGGCCTGTATTGACCCCTGGGACCCCATCCCCCAGGGCCGGCCTTTATTTATATATTTTATTTTTTGGAGGGAGGGGGGCCAAGTGGCCCCCCTCCCGGGCCACTTCAAGCCCCGGGGACCCCATCCTCAGGGCAGGCCCTATCCGTTGGGGACTGTGGGGGGAGCCCCAATGCCCCCACGGTCCCGCCGGCTCCTCGCGTCCTGCAGGAGCCGGCATTGCTTTTCCACACGGGGAGCTGCTGACATGCAGCTCCCCATGTGGAAAAGCAATCTGGATTTAATTTTGAGGCGAGAGCAGGTTTCCTGCTCTCGCTGCCAAAATCCAAACCAGTGTTTGCTATGGCAGGGCGGGAGCCGCGAGGCTCCCGTCTTGCCATAGCAAGCAACAGTGTCCCGAGGGTGGGCACCCCAGGACACTGCAGGAGGCGGCCCTGGGGGTGGCGGTCCCCAGGGCCATCACGGGTTCCAGGAGGGGCCGCGCGGCCCCCTCCCATCGTGTGCACAGCCCGGGGAGGTGGTGGTCCCCGGGGCTCGGGGGTCGTAACGGACCCCCGCATTTCCATTTAGTGCCCCAGGAGGTGGCAGACCCCGGGCGTGTGGGGGGCAGGCCCCCACACAGGATTGTTTTATTTTTAAACTAGCCCCGGGGGTGGTGGTCCCCGGGGCTGCGGGAGGCCATGTGCCCCGCGAATGCTAATCAAAGCCCCAGGGGTGGTGGTCCCCAGGGCTTGCGGGGCCTTGGAGGCCCCCCACACATTTAAAAAGAAGCCCCAGGGGTGGCGATCCCCGGGGCTGCGGGAGGGCCGAGTGCCCTCCCGCACGTCATTGTAACCAAGGCCCGGGGGGTTGGCGGTCCCCGGGGCTGCAGGGGCCCCCGCGGGCCCCATCATATATTTTTTGCAAATGCCCCCGGGACCTGGCCCACCCGGGGGCCTCAATTAAATGAAGCGCGGGAGGCCGCGCTTCATTTAAAAAAAAATTTTGGTGGGATTCGCGGACCCAGCGAGAATTTCGGCATTTTTTTTTAAAAAAATGCTTTTTTTGGCCCTGAGCAGGCTTAGGGGGTCATGGTGTTTCTACCCTGCCCCCTTTTCTTGTTTTTCGCGTTTGTTTCCCTGTTTTCTTGTGACTCGGTTCTACCGAGTCACAAGATGGCTGCCAACACTTCCTGGTTTGGAGTGTTGACAGCCAATTAGAATAAAGCTCGTGGTCGGGAGGGTCCGCGGATCCACTGCGCCTCTAGATATCGAAACTTTTATTATTTTATTTTCTCAACAACTACTGAACGGATTTACACCATTTAAAAAAAAAGGCTCTTTCTGAACCAAGGGCTACCTTCTAGCCAAATTTGGTGTAATTCCATTCAGCAGTTCGAGCTGTAGCCGTGTCTAAAGTTTCCTATGGGAAATTGATTTTCCGACCTCTTTTTTTAAAATTTCTCAGGAACTGCTGAACGGATTTACACCATTTAACAAAAAGGGCTCTTTCTGAACCAAGGGCTACCTTTTTGCCAAATTTGGTGTAATTCCGTTCAGCAGTTCGAGCTGTAGTCGTGTCTAAAGTTTCCTATGGAAAATAACATGGAGAAAACACGTTTTGGGACCCCCCTTATTTCTCGGCCCCCGCTTGGCGAATCACCCCGGAACTTTCAAGACAGGAGCTGACCGGAGCGCCCCACTAGTTTTGAAAATTTCGCGAAGATTCGTCATCCGGTCGCCAAAGTTATTGGGAAAAGAAAAAACGCTTTTCCTATGGAAACTAGGTCCTAACTATAACTATCTACTGGTGACCGCCAGTAGATAATATATATATATATATATATTCACTGAAAAAAACAAAGGTTAAAGTAATATAGTTAGTTGTAATAAAACTTTCAATTTTAAAAAAGCAAGGAAATTCACTGAAAAAAAGGTTAAAAGTAACGTTATAGTTAAATTAATTTCTCAGTGACAACGTTAATGTTTTGAACTAAAAAATATAGAAATTCAGCAGTTACATTTAGTAGAAGTAACTATAACTTGCACTGCTTATGACCTCACATATGACATCTCTAATGACATGTTTTATTACATCATTTATAATATCACTGACGACATCTCAAATTACATAACTGATGACGTCATCCAAGCATCGTTTTCCCCCATATTATTGTATACATTGCAATGGCAAGGCTCCTTACAAAAGTTAATATCTACTATGTAGAATCTTTTTCCTGTAGGAAACTTTTTCTGCAGATCCGAAAAGTTGTGTGGAGTATATTGAATACAAGTCAACTGTCACCTGCCCACAGAGTTACTCTTGAATGCAAACAGTCATAACATGCTCAAAACCTCTACACAGCTATGCTGGATTAGGAGCAAACTGCAGAGTTCGCTGGACCTCTGCTCCATGGAACTCAACGAAGTGGTGAAAAAACTCTGCTGAACTCCACAGTGTTCAGTAAGTGGCAGAGTGTGGTAAGTCGCGCTGCTCGCACTGATTTTTAGCACCGGGAGTTTGTCCCGCGCTGTAAAATCAGCACCAACTGCACTACGTGTAGCGTCAGAGAGTGATGCTTCTTCTTGCCGCTCGATTCTACTCAAGCTGCAGCTTCCTCAGCGTAAGCAGCAGATTTCTCTACACGAGCGGTCGCAACCTGCTGCAACTGCCTGTGTTGAGAAATCTCGCCGGGAGGATGTCTAGCACATAATTGTTCTTGCTCGGGCTCGCCAAATTAACCCGCACAAGAGAAAAAACTCCACTCGGTGTCACTTCGCTGAGTTTTGCAGAACGGGCAAAACTCTGTGAACTCCACCAGCGGAGTGGAATTCTTCACCCACCCCTAGTTTTTTTTAACACTTACACCCATTAGCTGGACACAGGCTGTAAAAAATTAGGTTGAGGAATACTATGGTAGTTACCTGCCACTAGGTAAACTATAAAATAAATTAGCACACTCATTGGATCATGACATCAGTGATGTCATCAATGAAGTAATTTGAGATGTCATCAGTGATATAAATGATGTCATAGAACATGCTGTGGGTGATGTCATATGTGACATCATAAGCAGTACATGGCGGGTGCTCAAATGATAGTTAGTGCTACTAACAATAACTGCTGAATTTCTATGTTTTTTTTTGTTTAAAATGTTAACATTGTCACAGAGAAATTCACCTAACTAGAACGTTACTTTAACCTTTGTTTTTTCAGTGAATTTCTAAGTTTAAAAAAAAAAGAAAACACATATTTTTATTCAATCAATCAATCAGGGAATTGTAAGCGCGCTACTCACCTGAGAGGGTCTCAAGGCGCTGAGGGGGGGAGGTCCGCAGATCTGTTTAGCCGAAGAGCCAGGTCTTGAGGGTCTTCCTGAAGGTGTTCAGGGAGGGAGCGCGTCTGATGTCTGCCGGTAGGTCATTCCAGGTCTTGGCTGCAATGTGAGAGAAGGATCTTCCGCCTGCTTGGCTCTGTGGATGCGTGGGGTTTCGGCCAGTGCGGGGATGAAAGATCTGAGGTTTCTTTTGGGTACTTGGAAGTTGATTCTGTCATTGAGGTATTTGGGTCAGTTGGGTCAGTTGTTGTGTAGGCATTTGTAGGCGTGAGTGAGGATTTTGAAAGTGACTCTTTTCTCCACAGGGAGCCAGTGGAGACTTCGTAGGTGTTGGCTGATGACTAAGCACGCTTCAGTCTCACATCTCTTCCTTGAGCTGCATTGGCTCACAGTCTCTACACAGATTCAATTTAAGGCTCTCTGTTACATGTTCAAAGCAAGAGCTAGAATAGATCCATGTTACATTCAGGACCTAGTGAAACCTTACATCCCTTCTCATTCCTTGAGATCATCCGACCTGGACTTTTGCATTGTGCCAAGGTTCCATCTGGCCCGAATGGGAGGGTGTTCCTTCGCAGTGTTGGGTCCGAGACTGTGGAACTTCCTTCCCAAATCCCTCAGGGACTGTACTTCTCTGCTTGCATTCCACAAAGGCTTGAAGACATGGCTGTATTAAGTTGACAATCTGGCTTTTTGTCATGCTTAGTGCCGGGAAACCCTTTTTGGGTAGCTGTGCACTTTTCAAGACTATGAAATAATAATAATAATAATAATAAATATTGTAAAATCTCTGCTGGACAAAGATAATGAGAATTCTTTTATGCCTGCGCTTTCACATGCAACAGCTTGCAAAATAGCCTAGCCCAGTGACAACTGCACAGGAGTAGAAGCAGACTCTACTATCCCTGGAGACTGTGTGTTTTTACAGGGGAGATACACACATGAGCAGAGGTCAACAGTGTATTCTCCGAAGACACCAACCAGATGGTGGTGCCGGAAACCGACGTCAGTAAGTCATTTGTTGTTATCATTTCACAGTCTTCATGGCATGCAACTAAACCTCAACCTGAAGCACTTACACATTTAAATATAGCAGGTGTCCCAGTTGAAGCTCCACTTCTGTAAAGGACAAATTATCCTCACTTTTTGGGCTTGGCGAAGGCAAAGCAGGTGTGTTTTCTTTGCAATTCCACTATGAAAAACCATCTGAAATCCTGGATGGAGGTGAATGCGTAGTTAATGTATCAGAGTGCAATCTCTTCTGTAGTGACTGTGACAAGTGAGTTCCTTCTTGTCATCTCCTGATGAGAGCAAAGTCCATGGTTCTCCCTTTTAAATACCCTAAGCATGCAAATGCGCAAAATCCATAGCACCACTCACACACCCACTCACAGACCCATAGCACCACTCACACACCCACTTATAGACACACACATGCACTCATACACCCACTCATGGACCCACACAGTCACTCACATACCCACTCACAGACCCATCGTGCCACTCAGAGACCCAGTCAAAGACCCACACAGGCACTCATACAACCACTCACAGACCCACACAGGCACTCACACATTCACTCATAGTCCTACACAGGCACTCACACACCCACTCATAGACCCATAGCACCACTCATACACCCACTCACAGACACACACTGGCACTCACACACCTACTCACAGACCCACAGAGCCACTCACACACCCCCTCATAGACCAATAGCATGACTCACAGACCCATTCACAGCCCCACACAGGCACTCACACACCTACTCACAGACCCATAGCACCACTCACAGACCAACACAGGCTCTCACATACCTACTGACAGACCCCCAAAGGTACTTGCACACCCACTCACAGACCCATAGCACCGCTCACTTGAGTGTCATGGGTGATGTCACTGACCATGTCATGAGCGATGTAATATGTGAGGTAATAAAACATCGGCCTCACCCCACTGGTCACTGAACCCACTCATGACCCCATTCTCACCTCCAGAAACAGAATCAAATTCAGCCATGTCACAGAACTCACTGAGACAGACCACGTCATCCTTCATTTCACCATCTCTGACACTCAGCTCGCCATCACCAGTCATCACAACTCCTCCCGCCACAGCTTGGGCAAGGTAACTGAGACACAGTGGAAACAGGCCCTCATCACCACCCAACCTGCAGCTTCATTTGAACTTCACCAGGCCATCCAAAATGTCTCCACTTGGATCACCAAATGCGTCTACCAAGTCGTCCTTAGGAAGCCAGGAAAAACTGACAAAGCCGCGCAAACTAGTCCATAAGTAGCACTTTTTATAAAGTTTCATCAAATGGCGCCAAAGTTATTAGCAACACAAAAAAGCCATTTCCTATGGAAATATGATTCTAACTATAACTACCCAGTGACGCCCGCCACTGGGTAATATATATAAATATATATATATATATATATATATATATTTTTTTTTTTTTTTTTGGGACGTTATAGTTATGCTCAGATTTCTCCCGTAGAAAACCAGTGAAATTCGGCACCAATAGTTACTTGAGCTAACTATAACTTACGGTCCACAATTCACTGCTTATGACCTCACATATTACTTCACTCGTGACATAGTCAGGGTCATCACTGATAACATCACTGATGACATCTCAAATGACATCACTGGTGACATCACAGATGACACATCAAGTGAGTGTAAGTGTTTTTAAGAGTTTATGGGTGTTAAACATATATACTATACTACTACAAAAGTTAAATGAGTATACTAGGTGCACTACTACTGAGTGATACTACCAACATATAATATGTGAGTGGCTGTGTGACTGTATCCTTGTATTTATGGGTGTGTAAGTGGCTGTATGGGTACAAAAGTGTGTGTGGGAGTAGCTGTGTGGGTGAGTGAGATGCTGTGTGAGTGGCTGTATTGGTGAGCAGGGGGTGTGTCAGGGGCTGTATGGGTGAGTAAGTTGCAGTGTGAGTGGCTCTATGGGTAGGTAAGTGGGTGTGTAGTGACTGTATGGGTGAGTGAGTTGGTATCTGCATGGCTGTAAGAGTGAGTGACTCAGTGTGTAAGTGGCTGTATGGGTGAGTGAGTGGCTGTTTGAGTGGGTATTTGGTTAAGTGAGTTGGTGTGTGAGTGGCTGTATTAGAGAGTGAGGGGGAGATTTTTAAAAAAGTCACGCAACGCAACACAGCCCCTGGCGAGGTTGCGCTGCTTTGCGTGACAGGGTGGGAGCAGGAGAGCACCTTATCTTCAGAGATATGGCTCTCTCCTCCCCTTTCCCTGGCGCCGATGCTGATTTCAGCTGCCATGCGCCATGCACACAGCTTAGGGCCGTAGCGCTAGTGTGTGTGCCTGAGTGTAGCATAGGTTTTGTGCAGGAAGGTTATCCTTCCTGTACAAAATACTATGCTAGTCACGATGCAAAGCTTTTCCCACTTTGCATACATGCTGCACAGTGCAGCACACATGCAAAGTCAGAAAAGCATGGAGAAATGAAAGCATATCACCAGTTAGCGCCTCCTTTGTAGGGGCGTTAACTTTTGGTGCAAAACCATGTTTGCAAATCTTTGTAAATAGGGTTTTGCATCAAAAGGCATCGGTGGTTGTATAAGAACGCCCATGTACCACCCATGTAACACCCCCTTGGCGCACTGCTTTGCGAATGGGCATGTAAGTGGTTGTGTAGATGTGTGAGTGAGTGTGAGTGCTTGTATGGGTGAGTGAGTGGCTGTGTTGAGAGGCTGTATGGGTGAGTGAGTGGGTGTGTGAGTGACTGTATAGGTAAATGAGTGGGTGTGTGAGTAGCTCTATGGGTGAGTATGTGCCTAAGTGAGTGGCTGTACTGGTGAGTGACTGGTTGTATGAGTTGCTGTATGGGTGAGTGAATGGTTGTGTGAGTGCCTTCATGGAGGAATGAGTGGGTATGTGAGTACTGGTATGGGTCTGTGAATGGGTATGTGAGTGGTTGTGTGAGTTGGCATACAAGAGGATGTATGGTAGAGAGAGAGTGTGTGAGTAGTTCTGTGAATGATGTCATCAGTGATGCCATTTGAGATGTCATCAGTGCTGTCATCAGTGATGTCACTGAGCATGTCAAGAGTGATGTAATATGTGAGGTCATAAGTAGTGTATTGCAGGGCTTAAGTTATAGTTAGCTCAGGTAACTATAACTCACGAATTTCACTGGTTGTGTAACTATAACATCCCTGTAACCTTTGTTTTTTTCAGTGAATTTCCAAGGTTTTTTAAATTCTATTTTGCAACTATAACTTCCCTGTAACCTTTGTTTTTTTCAGTGAATTTAAAAGGTTTTTCAGAATTCTATTTCCTAACAATAATGCCCCTGTAACCTTTGAATTTTTAAGTGAATTTCTATGTTTTTTTAACTAGTAGTCACGAGTGGTGGAGAAAGGGGGTGGGGCTCCTGACCCACTCTCAGGAATCCTGCTGCGTGGGACTTACTGGGGGTAACAGGAGAGCTTCTGTGCCAACAAAATCACTCCGCATCCAAGAGGACTTCCTCCCGAACCAGTAGTGCGCCAGGAGGCACGTTTGCAGAGTGGTGGAGAAAGGGGCGTGGCCTCCAAAGATTTCCCAACAATTTCGCTGTCTGAGACTGCAGTTGGAAACGTTCTTAGGGGGCCCCAAGCAGGGCCCTCAACCCCCGTGGGCCACTGGAATGTGGCCCTGGGGGCACATGTAGTGCCCCCATGCACGTTCATGCGCCGTTTGCCAGGCACCTTTTCCAGGGCCACATCAAAAGCTGCAGTTTTATTGAGCACATTCCGACCACCATGCTGGCAGTCCTATCAAAATATGGCGAGTGGGATAGCCGACTCCTTGTCGGCCTGTTTCATGCCCACTGCGATGGTGGTCGGTCACCCAACCGCCCAACCACCATCATAATAAACCCCTACATTTTGTTTTTAGTGCAAATAGATTCACATTGTACACGCAATAGAGTTTAGTGTGCATACAGTTTTATTTGTGAATAAACATTTTTAAATATTTTAGAATCATTTTAACATGCAAGTAAATATTCACATTTTTGATGGTATTATATGTTATGATATATTACTGTACTGTGCAACTTTATTAGATTTTTCAATAATTTTTTAATTATGTTTGTTTAACATTTTGTACATTTTTAACAGGAAAATACATTGAAATATGTTAACATGTTTTACATGAATTTACAATCATTAATTAAAAAATATAATATAATATATTTTTTATATTAGGAGGCAAGTTTTTTTTTATCTCCATTATTATGTAATTTATTTTTTACAGTTTACTTGATTTTGTAGACTATCATCATCATTTTGGGCTTGCCGTGGGCTTTGTGGTTGCAGTTTACTGCTCCTCTTCTCCAGTCAGTTAAGACTCACTTAAAGTTATTATTTTAAGTGTTTAGTGTTAGGGCGTTTTGATAACAGTTAGTTAGGTTAGTTTTTGCAAGTTAACATTATTTTAAAATGTTGTTTGTTAGTATATTATATATTAGCTATTTTAGGTCACTGCTGTAGGCCTTATTGTAATTTCTAATATTTGTATGCATTTTGAGAGATTGTATGCTTTACTGTAACAATTCTTTTAATGATGCTCTGTTTTAGATGTGGGTTGTAAATGCTATTTGAGTGGGTTTCTATTTATTTGCTTCGAAGGTGTTTTTCATGCTGTACTTTATTTTTCACCTAGATGTATTTTTGTTCAAGGAAAATAGTGGTTTTTTTTAGCCCAATTTTTTTCATTTTTAATTTTACATTTTTTGAGAGATTTATTGTGCGCATTTTTGCAGGATTTTTTTGGCCTCATGTTTTTACTTTCCAGGACTTTTCGTTGCGAAATCAGACGTATAATCTTATATTCTATATTTACATTATTGAGTGGGACGGGTTAATTTGTTGATGCTATATATGCTGGTTTGTCATATTTTAATATGTTTTGTTATTGGAAAACAGCCTTTACAACGGAAGCGTTACCACGCATGCCATTACAACGCATGTCATTACAACGTTAAAGGTTTGTTGCAGGGAGTAGAAGGTGCTGGAGTTAACTCCAACACCTTCCCTACTGTTGCACAAACTGGAGTTGGAATAGTAAATTATACTATTCCAACTTCCAGCGCACCCGCGACAGCAAGTTGGGGTAAAGGTATGCGTTGTAACGGCATACGTTGTAATGGCATGCGTTATAACGTCATACCACCTTTATTATTATGTGAGGATATGTGTATTGGTGGTATATAAAAATTTGCTTAAGGCTTCATCGCTTTGTTTATACTTATTTTTAACTATTACTGCAATTTTAAATTATCAAATTGGACAATTTTGTGTTCAATATTTATTTTATTTTTCATATTGATATTTAAATGTTGCTTTAATGTTATTTTAAAATATATTTTAATAAAATATATTTTCTGGCTTTGGGAATTTTAAATTGTTGTTTAGTGTGATGATTTTAAAGTGATGTTCTTACTGTTGAATTTAGAATCTAGACATGTTAGGTCTTCATTGTTAGAAAATAGTAATACTTTGCTTTCTTGGATTCTGTGTTTTTCTTTAGTTTGGTTAGATATTTTGTAGCTTTATTTGGGTGAGGGATCCTTATCTCCACAGAGCTTTGTTCTTTTTAGTAGAGTGTAAGGCTTCTTTTTCAAAGTGTTTCTTGGAAGGAATTGAGCCACCCTTACTGTGTTATTTGTCTTTGCTTTTTGGGACCCGGTTCTGTTACTGACATTCCACCATGGACTGAGATACTTGAGTTGCTGTCTGTGTCCTGATTGGTTCAGGTTACCGATCAAAGTATCTTCTAAATAATCAATTAGTGATGCTAGTTTTATTTAATGCTTGTGGAAATAGAGAGATATAAAAAGAATGTTATACTGTTTAGTGACTTATGTTATAGCTACATATAATAAAGCTATTAGTTGTTTTGTTTAATATGTTAATTCTGGGTTAGTTGCATATGTTATACTCAGATGGATGTTTGTGGGTTCACTGTGTGTTCTGCTTGAAGTGATAGTAGCACCCCTTAATTGCAGGGTGTGGGCAGGTTTTCAGTTTAATGGCAGTCCTTGCATGTTTAAAATCTATGATGATTCACATCAGAGACCAAGAACCTGATATGCAGAGTCTCACAAGGATTGTCCCTCAGCCCCACCTTCTTCAACATTTATATGGCACCACTCGCCAACATCATCTGATCACAAGACATCACTGTTATCTCCTACAAAAATTACACCCAAGTCATCCTCCCCTGACAGACAAGACAACCAACACCAGAACCAAATTCAACAACTGCATGATCATGTTAGCAGAATGGATGTGAACCAGCTGCCTGAAGCTCAACTCCGACAAGATGGAAGTACTGGTCTTCGGCAACAAGACCTCCCCATTGGCCCACATCTGGCAGCGGTTAGTGCTAGGATGAACACCCACAGACCACACAAGAAATCTAGGGATCATCCTAGACAACAAGCTCAACATAACAGCCAAGTCAACGCTGTGAGCATCTCCTGCTTTCACATCCTACGCATGCTGCAAAAGATCTTCAAAAGTTTGCCACAGAACACCAGACGGACTGTAACACAAACACTCATCACCAGCAGGCTGGACTACGGCAACACTCACAGTGCTGGAATCTCCAAACATCTCCTACACAGACTGCAGACCATTTAGAAAGCCTCTGCAGGACTCACACTCAACTTCCCATACCTCAAGAAGCATCATTGACTCCCAATTCATAAGCGAAGGTCAATTCAAATTTCTCACACACAATGCAAAGCCTTACACAACACAGGACCAGAATACCTGAACAGCCACATACACTTTCACCAGTCTGCCAGACACCTACACACTTCCTCACTCCCACTTGCACACACGCCGCATCCGCAAAAGTAGAGCAGGAGGTCGCTCTTTGTCCTACATCGCACTCAAAACATGGAACGACCATCCCCAACACATCAGAGCCTCCTACTCTCTTCTTTAGTTTGTGACATAGGATACAGGACGTACGAAGAGGAGCAAGTCGCAAATCGCAAGCGAGCAGGAGCCATGAGTGGCAGCAGTCAGGAAGCTGCGCAGAAAGCACTGGTGACTGGAGGCAATTTGAGCCTTGGTCACCAGCTCCATCAGCTCCGCTAGCCACCCCTAATGGGCAGCAGGAAGCCGGCAGGCAGCAGGAGACTGGTGGCAGAGCATCAGGGCATAGAGGCAGAGTCAGAGGCCTTGGAGCCTAACGTATTCACCATATGTGTTGTGACCCCTAGCCCTCACCTGTAGCGAGCGGTCACATTAAAACCAAAGTAAGGGGGAGTTGTGGCACTTGATTACTCTGGCAGACGCAGTGGGCTTAGGTTTCACTGCACTTGTCTGAGCCCTGGGTTCACAGAATTGGCCTGACCAGGTCCGGGTGCTGCTTGCTGCCTGGGTGTGCACCCTCCCCCTCATCGTGACAGTTTGCATAGACTTGTCCTTCTTCTGCGTTTCTGTCTTCTCTATCCTGCACATTACCACACAGTTCGGCACCACCTCCAAGGGTCCAGTAATGTTTGGGGACAACTTGGGGGGGTAGGACTTACTCAAGCTGTGTCCAGGTGCAGGTCTCAAGGTTGTTGGAGCTTGTTATATCCCAGCAGCTCAGAATAGGAGGCCACGCAACTTAATTTTGGTAGTCCTAGAGTCAAGCAGCAAGGCAGGCCTCAAACAGCAGGCCAGTTGTCTGAGTGTACAAGGCAGGCTTCAAGCAGCAGGGCAATCCTCTGAAGTACAGAGCAGGCCTCCAGCACCAGGACAGTCCTCTGGAATACAAGGCAGGATTTCTTGAGTATCCTCCGCAGGTCCAGGAGGGAACTGAAAAGTTGGTGTGAGGGTCCAATATTTATACCTAGTGCCACCCTTTGAAGTGGGAGAAACTTCTAGGCTTTCCTTACATCTGTTTTTGGAAGCTTTCTCCCTTCGCCTCTCAAGGCTCCAAGAAGTTAGGGTCACAAAAGCTGGAGTCAAGTTCTTTGTGAGTGTGCTGGAAGCAGTCCTTTGAAATGTAAGTGGGGCAGGAAACAGCTCCATCCCTCCCATCCGAGCAAGATGGACCAACCTGCCAATACCTAATCTTCCTTTGTGCTACTGTATGGGAGGAATACTCAAAGGGCAACTGCCACTGTATTCAGTCATGCAACCAAGGACACAGGCTGCAGGCACCCAAGAGTTAGGACAATGAAATGCCAACTTTCTAAAAGTAATAAAAAAGGGGGGGGGTGTCTTAGCTGTCACATTCAAATGCTGCTAAACCAATTTAACAGACTAAAGGCCATCAATTCAATTGATATTGGCTTGAAGCATTTATTTGCTACTTCGTTCTGTACACTTTACTCCACATTTAGTCATGGGTCAGGTAAGTGCAGATACATTTCAGTCAAGAGCAAATTAGAGCAAATTATACATATTAAGGCAACAAATAAAACAAAGACATACAGACTTTGTGATGAAGTAATGTGATGTAACAAACAATACATGAAGCGTGATACATAACAACAATTATCTAAACATTATATCACCAGTCGTAGTTCACAAACGGAGCAGCTACTTGGACAACCTTTAGCATCCACATTGTGTAACCAATTCAAGAAGCTGCTACCCACAGGGGAAAGAGACATTAGGCCCAGTAGTGAGACAAATCAAATAACATTTCTACTGGAGAAAACCTAATTAAAAGCGAAAGTCCCTGTGTTGTGTAATGCCAACGCGTTTCGATTCCCAAGGTGGTTTGTGGGATTCTCTTCAGGGCGTAGACTGGTTTATCTGATTGAATAGAGAAATAAATTTGCACGTTGCAGGCGAGAAGAGACAGGTTAAAATGTGGATGGCACAATTTGCGCCAGACGGGAGGTGCTTTTGACAAAAGGTTTAAGAATGCTTGCTGTCGCTTAAATGGAAACCTAGTTGTACTTTGGTTTCACAAATTTTGCCATGCCAGCGATGTTTTCTTTGATGCTTCCTTTCAGCTCTCAGTCGGTTCAATAGCTGAAGATATAGCGTGAACAGTGCTGCTCCACTGCAAATTTCACAAAGCAGTAAAAAGAGTTGCGTCCTTTAAAGTTCGCACAGAAACGGACTGCATCGCGTCTCTTTGCAATCAGCTGTGAGGGTCATCTAATGGTGTCTCATTCCCAGTTTCTCTCTCTTAACAGAACAAAGTAGCAAATAAATGCTTCAAACCCATATCAATTGAATTGATAGCCTTTAGTCTGTTAAATTGTTTTAGCAACATTTGAATGTGACGGCTAGTACACCCCCCCCCTTTTTTCTTAGTTCACTATGGCCCCATACAGCAGCCTAGGGCCCAAGCCCTTGTTGCTAATAACTTTCTAAAAGTGTTTTTTTCAGAATTTGGAATTAAAATTTGACATTTCCATTAAAGAGGATTTTAAATTACAATTTGTTTAGGACTAAACTTGACTTTTGTACCTGTTCCCAATCAATAGTTAGCATCTATTAAATGTAATAAGGTAACCCAATGTTATGCAATGGGAGAGGTATACGCCTTGCAATAGTGAAAAAATAATTAAGTAGTTTTTCACTACCATGGGTGTTTGGACAAAATATTGAACTAAAAATGTTGTGATACATAAACATTGTGTCAAGAATACTGTGATATCAAAAATGTTTTGGAAAAGAATATTGAAGGTAAGTATATTGTTTTAATTGTTGTTTTTAACATCATTGTAAAAACTATCAATTTTAAAAAATATTATGGATTAATTATAAGTGATTTTTGTAATGGTTAGTTTTAGTTGTATGTCAACTATTGTGTGAGTGCATTTTGTAAATGTAGTTAGTAATTGAAAAAGTTTAAATGCATATTTTATTATGAATTTGATTGTTTTATATTATTGCATATGTGATTATGTTGAAGGAGCGGGTTGTTGGATTTTTAGTTGAAAAGTGTGGGGAGACTATTAAAATATTTTATTAATAAATTGCTTGCATATTGAAGTTTATTTAATATATTAAACAATTTTCTCTTCTATTTAAAATGGTTGTATTAGTTTTTTAAATGTTAATAAATTTAGTATTTTTTATTTTTTCAATTTATATTCAAATGTATGCAAAACATCTGTAACATTTTTGTCTGAAATATACATTTATGTATATGTGATTCAATATTTATGCAGAATATTTTTAAATATGTGGAGTTTATTTACAAGTTTTATAGAATAATACTTTTTAATAGAAAATTGTATTTTTGTATGTTTAAAAAAACTGGTAATTTTGATGTAAATATTTACTAATGTTAACATTTATATTTCAAATGTATTTCCAATATTTTCTTAAAATCTAATTACAATAAATAATTTTATGATTTTAGTTTAGTGATAAATAAGAATTATATTGTTTTGGTATTTATTTTGTTGATAGGATAAGAAAAAAACATTATAAAAATATTGTAAATTTAAAATGCCTTTTAGATTTTGCATATACATTTTTTTTAATTAAAATTAATGAACGACAAAAAAATAAAAAATAATGGCGAGTTTTACAATTATTTTGTAAATCTTTTAATTTAATTTGTTTTTGTAATTTTATTTAGAAAAGCAATAATTTAAATTATTATAAAATAGACAATTGTAAAGATAATTCAAATATTTATGTGTGTAATATAAATGATTATATGTTGTATACGGTTTCTAAATAATACATTTTATTTAAAATAAATCATATAAAAATAAAGTCTGTAAATTTGTATGTTTACTTATTGTCAATGTGTGAATTTATATAATACTTTTATTATTTTTAAATTATTTAGTAGTAGTTTGAATATAGTGTATAATGTATGTATTGTTATCAATTAAAAATAAATATTTCTTTCAATATCTGTACTGTCAATTATATTACAAACAAGTATTTGGTTATGTTATTTCGTTCTTTTTACTGTTAAAAAATGTATGTAACATGGTTTACTATGGAGTGGGAATAGTAATTGTAATTCCTTTATTGTCCAATACCTTCTGTAATGTAGCCTTTAGTGCGACACTTTCCTCTAAATGGTTTAGATAGGAGTTGAAATTGCAATTCTATTTACATTAGTGATATTTTTATTCTTTTTACGTAATAAGGGTGCATAACACAGTTTTTCGTTTTATTTATCTTTTTTAACATGTATTTAATGTATATGTGTACATTTTTTATTACATATATATTTGTACACAGAAGAAAAACATTTTAATTATAATATTTAAACAATATTTTAGTACTGTTTTAATATTAAATGAAACATGTAGATTTTAACAGTGTTGTATCATTCGAAATTTGTCTTTTTTCAAATGTGGTATATTTATTTGTATAAATATATACACTTGTTTCACATATATTTTTTAACAAAGTTTAAATCTTTTTTTAAATATATCTTAAATAATACTATATTGTATACATTATCATTCATTTATACTTTATATAGGTGTTTCCTATTTTCATATAAGTTTTATTGACATGTTTTATATTCTTTAAATATTTTCAAATTTTTTAAACATTTTAAAACATCTTCTATTTGAATCCCCATTGCTTTTTATAGGGGATATTCTATTTTTAGTTCCATTTAGCAGCATTTTTTTTTACCACTAACGTAACTTTTGTAGTCTATTTGTGTCTTTTTTCAATCATTTTCCATGAAATCAGTCTCGGGAAGGTGCTGCTGGTCATTCGATCAGTTAAGACATTTTTAAGTGTTGTTTTCTAGTTTTTTTAAGTTTATTTTTAGTTCCTGCAATGTTTTTTTACTAATGTTCTTCTGTGTTAGGCCTAATTAGAATTTGGTAGTATTGTATCATTATTTTCTCTTATGTTTTGTTATGTGTCCTATAGTTTTTCTCCAATGGTTATATTACGTTTGAAGATAGTGTTTTTGTGGGTCGATATATATTTTTTTTTACTGGTTGACAGATCCAAACTTATCGTATGGCCGTTGGGTTTTCTGTTTTTTTAAAGGAAATCATTTTGGTGCCTAGTAAACTAATATTTTTCATTTTGATTACCTTTGATTCTTCAGGTTTCCAGGATTATTGATATTTTAACCTTTTTCAGGTTTTTTTTATGGGTCCATAAAACTTTGATTGCTTTGTTGGGTTTACAATAGACCTGTTTTATGATTGCCTTTTTGGGCTTTTTGAAATATTTTTGCCATTTTAGAGAGAAAATTGCGATATGCATGTGGATAGATGCCACCCGACCTGCCTTTCCACCTGGCAACACTGATTGACAGTTCCTGAGACGATGACGGCGTGCAGTTTCTCGTCAATTACATTTGGACCGAGGTTAGAGATGCTGTGGGCTCATCATCGGGTCAAGACGCATGTCACGAATATATCGGTTGCAGGGTTCATGGTCCATTTTTGAGGCAGCCTTAATTCAGGTCCACGCTTACATGCATTTTCATCTACCCCCTGTTCCCGTGTTAATAAACATGGTGACCCGGAATAAACATTTCACCAAGTTCAATCCCAAGTCAAAACAAAATACATCCTCGTACCAAAACTAGCCCAACCTGGACTGACTTTGAAAACAAACACAACCCTCCATCAAAAGAAACCAATATCAAGGCATTTTTCTACTAAATCAAGCTCAACCGACAAATCTTCAAAAACAAGCTCAACCCTCTCTTAAAAAGAGTTCACATCAAGCCCATTTTCCCATGGAAACATCCCCGATTTGATTTGCTGAAATGCTGAAGTGGCTCAGAAAATTTTATAACAATCATTTTTTGACTATAAATTATTTGAGCAATGTGTCTGCTGTCCCACTTTCACTCCATTAAAGGATGCCTTTTGATGATGCTATTTAAAACATTTTAAAAACAAATCATTAAAATAAGGGTTATCCTAACTCCACCGTCCAATTATTGCTCCACAGTTGACACTCCTTTCGGCCTGCAGACAATCCCAGCACTGCCCATCACAAAATCTTCCAGATTAACTGCCCTAAGATCACAAGGCAAAGACTAAACCAGCAGGTTGGTTAGGCAGAGGGACACCGTGATAGACGATCTGTGAGGAGGTCTGCAGCCGGTGTTCACATCTAATGCTCTTCTTGGACACTGCTAAAATTCCACAAGTAATGTTGGGACCTGGCTCTTTCCCTTTCAAATCCAACCTAAGCCACTACATACTCCTCTTAATCATGGCAACAACACTACATGATGCCGCATCACCTTCAAATCGCTTCTCCAATTCAGGCATCAGTGCTTTCAAGATCACATACCCAAGATCACATACCCACCAAATCTCTCTAAGTACTTGAAGAAAACCATGAAATACAAAACCATGAGTCACTTCCCAGAAACCCTCTTGCAGACCAATACCATTGCAGGTGGAAAGGTACCCTCAGCACCGGCCTCATCCTCTTCACTCACAACACCGACTTATGGCCCATCTCCCTTCAAACTAAGCTCCACATTGCCTCACTATCAAGAGTTCCCTATGTTACAAACTAAAAACGACTTCTCCATTTAACCTCCCCGGTACTCTCACAACATCCATCTTCGACAACAGAAAAATCATGTACCAAACAAACAATAAGATTTTGGCCTTGGTTTACAGAATCTTTCCTATACTAAAGACCCATCCCTTCTATCTGGCACCCTTCCCCATCTGGACTGTCCCCTCAATATTTAATGCATCGCATCCTGACTACTCCACCCGATCGCACCCTCAATTAATTACAACTCCACCTACAATCCCCACTACCTTAATACCCCCACCAACCTTGTGGTTGCACACATCCACCGCCTGAGCACACCGGTATTACCCAGACAAATGCTCCCGCTATCTGTCCCATTTCTTCAACACACGCCTGCCTAGCTACCCTCGACGTTATATCAAACCTCTCTCCCACAACTCTCTCTCCACCCCTCCCCCAACTCTCTCTTTCTACCTCTTCTTTCTCTCACTAGCTGACAACGCACACCCCTTGATTATGCACATCCTGTAGCACTCCAGAAAGGAACAACACAAGCCTCTACCTCCCCCTATACAACCTAGCCCCACTGCACAGAACTCCTGTCTGCTATTTCGAATCTTTAGAAGAAAATTGACATCCTCATTAAGGGCTTCTCTCATTTCCGCAAATTGTTCACATCTCACAATTTCTTACCACAAAATCCTGTTTCCCAGATCGTCTAAAAATGGGCCAAATCACTCCTCTCTTAAAAAAGGAATCATTGGATCCTGTCGACCTTAACAACTTCCGTCCAGTCTACATCCTGCCTCTCCTAGGCAAGGTGATTAAAAGCTGTATATCTGCCCAACTTTCATCTCACATCCAGGCAAACAACCTCCTTGACTCCCTTCAATACGAATTCCGTCAGGGTCACAGCACGGAAACTACAATTCAGCAGATTGTGGATGACACCCTTTGCATCCACAACAATGGAAAGGTATGTCTTCTTCTGTTCTTCAATCTTTCTGCTCTATTTGACACAATCACCAGACTTTGTTAAACATTCTAAAGCGACAAATCTGTCTTGAAGGTATACAAAGTGCTCACTTCATGACTAACCAACCACTGTCAAATATAATAAAATAAGGAAAGCAATTTGGAAGCCAGTTAGCCTACAGCAAGGGGTCCCTCAAGGTTAATTTCTTTCACCATCCCTTTTTATCCTCTCTTTGAAATCCCTCTCTACAATCTTCAGGAACTCTGGCAAAGTCTTCCATCTGTACGCCGACAACACCCAAATCTACATGAAGGTCTCATCTCTGGTGACTTCACCCTCTTATCCAATGCCCTGAAAAGAATTCAAACTTGGATAGTAAACAACCACCTCAAACTAAACCCAGAGTGCATCACAGTCCCCTGTAGTTGACAGCACCATGTTTCATTGTTTAAAAAACCTATATTTTCTAGCATGAGTCTCATCATGTGCAAAAGCAGTTGTGTAAGTTCCAGATGTTCTGCTGGTCTTTTATTAAGGAAACGCCTCAGTGCCTATAGGCCCAAGTCATGGGTGATATTAGCATAGTGGTACCAGGGTCATGTCCTCACCCTAAATCACATCACTCATTGAGTTCAGTGTATGCTTTGTATCCTGTATGTATGATGGTAAGTTAACCACAAAGGGTCTAAGGAATACAGCAACATACTCCAACAATCGTTCCATAGGTGGTCCAATCCCAGATATGATCTGGTGGCCGGGTTAAAAAGGCACCTGTTTATGTACTTTGGGAAGTGTGTAACGGCCTGGGAACCTAGGTTTATCCACTTTAACTAACCCAACTAGTGGTCCTATGGATATTGTAACACTTCATAGGAAAGGGGAGAGGGTAAGTGGATTTTAATGATTATTTATAACAGCTTTTGTGGCTCTCTGCAGTCTAGGTTATTTACTAGTACCATACTCACCATGAGGTTCATCTCTTTTTACTCGTTAGAGATATAACTTAGCTCAGTAACCTTTACGTCGTTTCTTTAGGGCACGCAGTCTTCTTGGAGATCTCCATATGTTTTTGATGCAGAGACCTGCTACACATAATTCATATACAAGACTGAATAAGTGATATTGGTTTTTACGTCACAAGTGAGAGCAAGGGTCCTGTGATGAATTCGGACTTTGCTTTTTTATGTTTCCATGTACCACTTACTTTTTGTTTTGTGGCCAGACCTTTTCTGCCTTTAAGTCCCTGAACAAGATAACCTTTGAAGGATTTTTAAGTTACAGGTGTTTATCTTACAAAGTTGTATGACTTACAATATTTATTCTAGGTATGTTGATTATTAATGTATGAGTTGTATAATTTCTAGCCTTGAGGCAGTCTGTAAAAGACGAAATACTTGTTGGCCAGAGCAAAAATCAAGAAATAACAAAGTACCAACGTGGACCTTGGTTTTGGACTGTTGTTTTAGGTCCCTCAAGGGTTTTGCTTTAAAGTTTAGAGAATTCCATGTGTGGAGTGTGTGATGGCCTCCCTCCCCCTCCAGAAGCACTGGGTGATTATTGGAAGCACTGACACTGGTAGACGTTTAACTGACAGGGATTTGCGCCTGCTAAAAACATTTTCCTAGCCGTCAGAACTCTTATAATTTAAGACTTCTGGCTTACGCATGGTGCACACCTCACCATCAGCTCTACCCAGGAGGGTAATGAATAACAGGCCTTCTTCATGCACTACAATGAATCTACTAATAAATGTGTAATGCCTGGCTATGGTGACTCGTAGCTGCCATGTTTTCCTGCTCCAGCTAATATTGCTCTCTGAATGAGCCTTGGCTCCCCAAGCTTGAATTTGCAAAACCCAGCGTGTTGAGTGTCTTCAATGTTGTTTCTTACAAAGGCTGACTCTGCACTGTCTCATGATCTCATCGATGCAGCTGCTTATTTCCTGATGAGAATGTAGTCATGTGATTGATATCATAAACATCTGTGAAACCGTATATATGTCAAAAATGTCACAAATGTTATTGTTTAGTTCATTAAAACCATAACAATCATTTGTCGCAATAAAACATAAAACGCGCTAAAAAGAGTTAATTGTCAAGAGAAGAATAACAGTGTTAAAACCATGGAGCTGATAGTAGTTAAAGCAGCCACTTTCATTGACAACAATAAGTAAAGCTTTAAACAGGAAATTAGGAGTGTCATCCAATAGTTCCCTTTTAAGGTTGAGCCCTGAGCCAGCGTGCAAGCGCTGCTCTGAGGTACATCTGTGGTAGTAGAGTACGGGGGAGAAGCCAAGCCCACTCCCCCACCCACTTTTTCATTGGCTTGTGTCTTTGTCCTTTCTAAATGCTGGCTTCTGATTGGTTTAAAGGCTGTTAGTCCCTCCTTATGACGGCCATGTCGTCATTTGTATCCTTCCATGGCTACTGGCCACTTTACTTCGTGTTGCATGAGCACTATTTTCGTCCGGTGCCCCCTCCCGCTGTCCGTGCCTTCTCTCCTGCCCCCCCACTCCAGTTGTTCTTGCCTTCTTGCCCCTCTGCCCCCGCCCATACCCCCGTTTGCAATGCAATAGGTCTCACGTAAATGCGAGTCCTATTGCATTGCAAATGCTTGTTTTACTTTTCTATTGGCTTAGAGACGCGTGACTGAGTTCGGGCTCAGAGCCTCGGTCTCCTGCCCCTCATGTTACTAAGGCAGGCCAGATATGGGGCTCGCTCGAGCTGTGCGACAGGTGGGGTGTTAAAAATAAAGAGGGCGAGGTTAGTTACCGAGGGTTGGGTGAAGGTTCTGGCCTGGCAAATGGCGCTGACAGTTAGAATCCCATTGAACATCTGCAGTGGTTGCACGAGGCAGGGGGAGGTGATTGTGCGCCTGGTAGAAGTGCGAGCGATCCACAGCCTCCACACTAGCGTCTTGCGCCCTCCATCCGATCCGCGGCCATGGCTGGCGGCGCCCTCGTGCTCTGGAGGCTCTCCCTGAGGAGCAGCGCCCGCTGGGCCGCCGCGGCCTCCTACTGGATGGACTGCTTCCCCCCTGCCCATCACCCCACGGCAGCGGCCGCAGCTTCTCCTTGGTGGCGCGGCCCCCTTCCCATCCCAGGAGGGCAAGAACTTCATGTGGACACGGTACAACGAGATGAAGCGGCTGGTGCAAGGTGAGCGCTCCCATGGAGTACTCTTTAGGGTGGAAAAGGCTCTGCCCGGGCGGGGGAGGCAAGGGGCCCGCCCGGGGGTGGGGGGCGAGGGGCCCCTTTCTTTCTGGGGGGGTGGAAGCAACATGGTGAGCCTGGAGGGGCGGAGGGCTCAGCCAGCAGACGCTGGTCCATACTGTGAAAGGAGGGTCAGGTACTATGCCCCTCTCCATTGGAATGGGGGCTTGATATGCAGTGGGTGGGGCAGGGTGAGCCTTATGACCCTCTGACATGCTGGGGTGGGAAGGTTCACCGCAGGTCGTCCCTGGGGGGTAGTGCATTGGTGAGGGTCACTTCTGTGTCCCTGCACAGAGAGGAGAAGGGGCAGGGGCGTGCAAGGTGTGTGCCCGGGGCAAGGGATCTTTTGTACCAGCTGAAGGGGGGCATAGAAGACTGCTGCGGGTGAGGAGGCAGCCCTGACATGGTTCCCGGGGTGGTGGCACATGGGCCTCCAGTTGGCACTGAACTTACCTGTATGTCCCTGGATCCCACGTGCTGGCTGTGCATCTGTTGACCCTACGCTGGGCTGCACTCTGCGTCCACACATAACCTGCTCCACCCTCCTGGGACCTGGAGGTGCCCTCACTCATGCCCACTCATTCTCCAGCATCCCTCTGTAACAGATCACCCCATGCTGCCCGCAGGAAGGCTTCACTCATACCCTTCCATAAACGGTAGAGGGTGGGCCCTCACTGACTCCCTGTATGAGGGTGCCCTCCCACACATGCCTGTCACTGGGATGAGTCCACGCCAGCATCTGCGGGGCTCCTCCACCAGCGAGGTGACACTGGCTCCAAACCTGTGTGAGCAGGGACATGAAAGACCACCCTCTTGTGTGTGATTTGACTAGTGCCCGCGCTGCTGCTCCTGCTGCAGCCAGAGAGCCCCACTTACCCCTCAGTGTGATCACTTTGAGTCAGGGCTGGTAGGGGCGTGTCTTGAAATTATGGGCCTCAGTTCAGTGACCTCCACTGATGAGATTCAAACTGAGCTGTGGTGAAATGGTGATTGGCTGTCGGTTGATCTGCTTTGTACAGTGCCATCCTGACTACTTTGCTCACAAGGAATGATGGTGGTCACGGGTTGAACGTTTTTAGGCCTTGTCTAGACAGTGTATTCGCTGTCTTTCCGAGACCTTGTGTTTTTGTCTCGGTGCGCCCAGAGACCAGCCGCTGTTTATTATTGCTTGACTTTGTCACTCCCATTTGCTTGTTATTGGTCAGCGGTCTAGTCTTTCTTCCTCTTCGCCTGGAGTAGGGCTGCATTACTTGTCAGGTCTATTTACTTTGGCGATGCTTTTTTTTAATATTATAAAACGTAGCCCTTTCAGGTACACTGGTGGATTTTTTGACTTAAGCTCTAGAAGTAAATTGTTGCAATGCACACGGTGTAGGCCACTGTGGGCATGATAAATGACCATGGTTGGGAGGAGCGCTCGCCTCGGCCGATCCTGGCCATAGACGTCTGTTTGAACACAGGGTTCCAGCGGGTGCTTTAAATGCCTCAAGATGGATGCCCCGTGGCTCCAGCCGCCGCCTGTACCGTACTGCACCGCTGTCAGCTTCAAATATAGCAAGCTTGGTTAGAAATGTCCTGCAGAATATATGGTCCACGGATATCTAAGCGCTCTGTTTCTATAGCTGGGCCAGAATTCTTGTTGTCCTAGTGATGATGGCAGTGGATTTCCTCCCGGTAGCTGATCCATGACAGACCCACCCCAGTATCCCGTTTCACGGGTGTAATTCTCCCGATGCGAAGTTCAGAATGACCTATGAAGATCTAGACCGGGTTCTGCAACAAGGTCCTCGGGGGCTAGCTAAATGGGTACCCCCGAATTGAACATAAGCAGTCCGTATTGTAGGAAGGGTTGGAGGTCTAGACACCTACTTTACTGCAGTGTTGAAAGTAGTGTAAACAGCAGGCCCTCCTAGTGTTTGAGTACTCGTGTTCAATGTATAGATGCGCCTAGAAGCGACCCTCCTCGGCTTTGGTATCAGTTTACTGAGCTCATCCATGGCGAAGGTTTGGCCTTCAGTGCAGTGTCTTGTTTTCCAGAGGGAAGAGACAAAAATACAAATTCAGGTCTGGGAAACCACTGAAGCGCAGAAGGGCCCCGCCTGATGTCGTTTGTGTATCTTTCCCAAACTCGGAGTCAGGGCAGCTTTGGGGCGTCTACTCTTCCGTACAGGACACGCGGAGCTCCCTCATCGCTGCGTCATGGCATCGACGCTCTTTAGGTCTGGCTTGAGCGCCACATCGTGTGCTCAACAAGAGTTTTCAGGAGTACTGCTGAGCGAGAGGCTTGTTGATTGCTTTGAGGACAGCCGTGATTGGGCCGGATTTGGCTGCTTCCGCTGAAAGAGTGCCTGTATTCAAGTTTTTGCCCCATGGAATATCTATTCTCAATACAGCTGGATGTAGAGGCAGACCGATTACGTCTTTAGATGCCTGGTCTGTTTATTATATAAAGTTTACAATAAAGGCAGAAGGGCTGGCATATTTATAGTGAACATTGTAAGTTACAGAGGGAAGGCACCAGAGGTTAGATTGTTTAAGGGCAGTACCTCTTTAAAAGGGGTACATTCCTTTGAAGTTCACAGAGTACCCTAAGGCCACAGTTCTGGGGCCTGTTGGCCTACTGACAGACGGTTCCTTCAACAGTTTATATTGTTTTTTGTAATTTTATAACTGAATGCCAGTAGTTGCCTTGTGGGAAACCTTCGGCAGAACGGCAGCACTGTGGGCCTGAGCTGGTTATTGAGACAGGCAGTAATGATTGTTTTGCTGGGAAGGTTATGTACGATGCCATAGGTCTGATCTGTTTATTATGAAATCATTCGGTAGAGTCAACAGGCATTTAATGGTGGATGTTCATTACAGTTACAGTTCGTAGACCTGTTCCGTTACATGAAATTACATCTCTTTGTAGTTGGTTGGTGTTGGTCAGCCCCCTTTCACAAACCATGGGGGCAGAAGATTTTATTTGTGATGATCCTTGGTATGCCTTTTTGAGAGAGGTAGTGTATTTTTTTTAAATTTTCCTACTGCAGTACTATCAGGGCCGGACTGGGACCCAAAACCGGCAGGGGGCGTGGCCAACTGCCGAGGGAAATGGCCGCACGGTAGCCGAGCTCCGTCGCGCCACTCCCAATCAATCCGTCCATACTCATTGAGCCCCGGCCAATATTGCTTGAAGTGGAGCCTGGCTGCTTACTACATCCTGCCCCACGCCTGGGTTAAGTTTGGCCTCCATCGGAGGCTCCTAGCCGGAGAGACGCCCTCCGATCTGTGGCGTAGGCTCCAGCGGCCCTGTGTGTGCCCTGCTCCTTCCTGGGCGTGCACGTAAATCGGCGCCGCGGCTGCGGCGTGGTGTGTGGGCCTGTGGTTGTGCCGGAGGGGGCCGCGCTGAAACTCCTGGCTTGGCGGTCCTGGCGGAGATGGAGCCGTCCCGCTCCCACCCCTCACCTTGCAGCCTGACTTCTCCCGCACCCCGTGAGCGGCACTACTCTGGCAACCTCCAGTGGCAGGCACGCATTTTCGGCGCGGCCTGTGGAGCCTGCGGAGCCTCACGGCCGGAACTCTGGCGTGTTGCGCCCGGCTCATCCACCAAGAGGCGCCTCCACGGGGAGCAGCAACATGCGACTGCAGCGGTGAGTCCAGCTACGCTACCCCGTGACCAAAATAGCCCTACCTGGACCCAAGGAACTTAACGACAGGGCCCTATGTGTTTGGTGGGAGTCGCCCCTTAACTTCGATCCCTTGTGACTTGGGCCAATCTTTCCCCCTGAGGCCTAGGGGTGGTGGCGAGACCTTGGGGGCTCCACTTGCGCCTTCTCTCCAGTGGAGGGGATAGGGCCGCACCTGCATCCTCATCCTGCTGTGGTGTATCCCCTAACGAGCGGCGGCCCCACGCTATTATTGGCACCCCCCTAGACGTGCGGGGAGAGCCTAGCCGGCGGAAACCGACAGGCCGGTGTGGGTTACTGCCCACTGCAGGCGGTGGTGAGTAGCTGGCGGGGCTTGGCATCCCCCCTCTCTCTGGCAACCTGGGCCCACCATTGGCACGATGGCGACCAGCCGCAGTGGTCGTAATGCTGTTCAAGCTAAGCTGGAGAAATTCGCGTGGCAGAAGGGCCATGAGGGAGAGCAATCGAACCCCAAGCCAACGGGGGAGCAATTGAAGCCTACGCTGCAGGACATTCTATCGGCCATAACGGCGGTGCGTACCTCACTTGAAGTCCGTAACGACACAGTCGCCACAGAGGTATCCCTGATGAGAGCGGACATGAGGAAAATGTCGGACCGTGTTGGGGCTGTCCAGGAAGTCACAAATGCACTGAAAACCGATACAGACCTCCTCAAGCGTCAAGTGTCTGAACTTCAAAATGCACAGGAGACTCTGACCCTGCAACTTGATGACTATGAAGGCTGCATGAGACGCAACAATGTCCGAATCCTGGGTGTGCCGGAACGGGCGGACGGTCAAGCGGCTGACCTCTTCGTGGAGGAATTGATTCTCCACCAGCTACAGCCGAGGGGCTTATCTAAGTGCTTTTCAGTCGAACGTGCACATCGTCTACCCGGAGGCAGACCTAAGCCTGGGGTGCCCCCCAGCCACTCCTGGCGTGGGTGTTCAATTTCCGCAATAGAGATGCCATTCTTCAGACGGCGAGGGCGGCCCCACCAATAGTGATTGAAAACAGCAAAGTCACCTTCTTTTCCGGCTTCACCCTACGGGTCCAGAAACAGCGGCGTAGCTTCCTGGAAGTGAAGCGTGCGTTGAGGGATCAAGAAATCAAGTACGCCATGTTGTTTCCGGCCAAGCTGCGGATCGAGTCGAATGGTAAACTGTGGTTCTTCACTAAACCGGAGGACGCATGGAACTGGCTCGAGGGCTGGAGAACTGTTGGCAAGCGTCCCCACAGGTCCATGGGTGGCTCTGGGGCCACTGGCGGGTGAAGACAGCGGCAGGGGTCACTGTCCGGGGGTGAATCGATGACCCGGAGCCTGGAGGGGTGACGCTCACGGAACAGCAAGTATAGCTGACTGTTTGCGGAGTCGGTGGGCTCCCTGAGCACGCCATATATAGATACAGACCGTCCTGGGATGCATTATCCCTAGTACTTTCTCGACATGT
Organism: Calotriton arnoldi; assembly: GCA_963921515.1. Taxonomy (NCBI): domain Eukaryota; kingdom Metazoa; phylum Chordata; class Amphibia; order Caudata; family Salamandridae; genus Calotriton; species Calotriton arnoldi. The sequence goes on along the minus strand of CAWUFW010009062.1, from coordinate 487,989 downwards.
TGTACACTGTATATATAGATGTTTTTTAACAACTACTGCCTTGCTGCCTGGGTGTTGCCTCTGTTGTCATGTCATTGCAGCAGGTTCTCTAAGGAGGTTGGATTTATATGCGGATGGGTTTGATGGCTAGGGTGGTTAGCGTCTTTAAGCATAAATGCCCCAGGGAGTGGGGTTGTATCACGTTCCCTAAACTGTTGAGGGTGGGCGACAGGCACTCAGCAAGTTGGGGGCGGCAGGTGGTCAATTGCCCGTTATGCAGGGAGGCAGGGTGGGGGTGGGTGTTGGGGATTGGGGGGGAGTGAGGGGTGTTCACTATGTTTGGTTCTAGGTACTTGTGCGATATTGCTTCTTGTTATCTCTCACATTGCTGGGTCCAATAGATCTACGCTTCCTCACGTCTTCACAATGGTTCGTCAACTTCATTCTCTGTCTCAGTCCACCTCGCCATGGGATACACGTGCAGGTTTTATGTTAAGATTTGCTTGTCAGTGGGTGGTTCCCAGCACTGGGTGTAATTACATTTTCCCACATTGCATGCCCACTTGGCCCTGCGGCCGCCATGGCCTTCCTCTGTGCCCGTTAATTGGTCCTGGACACGACACTGCCCGCGTTTCTTTGCACTCATGGCATCACAATTAAAGCTAAAACTCCTTACATGGAACGTTAACGGCCTGGGTGATAAGATCAAACGGGGGTAGTTCTGCAGTACCTGAAGCGCCAGGCGCCGGACATAGTCCTGATTCAGGAGACACACCTATTTGGCAATTTACGCGGGGCATTGAACAGATGGGGTTATCGTCTGGTCGGTCATTCAGGGTTCACCTCGGGTTCACGTGGAGCGGGTGTGCTCATACATAGGGGTGTCCGTATCTTGTGAACAGGACTTGGTCGGATGACCAGGGTAGATATCTTGCGCTCTCGGGTACGTGGGAGGGGCAGGTAATCAATGTTGTGTCTGTTTACGCCCCCCCTGGACTACAGCATCCAGTTTTGCGAGATATCGGAGCGCTCCTACTTGACCTTCCTGTGGGATTATTGGTGTTGGGGGGTGACTTTAACCTGGCAATGGACGGCTCCAGAGATCGCCTTCCTCCTCGTAGTGACCCTCAAGGGGGATCCCCACTGTCTGGGTTTTCATCGGCGCTGGGCCTAGTGGACATATGGCGATGGCTTAACCCTACCACTGCACAATTTACTTTTTATTCGAGGGCCCACAATAGCCAATCACGTATTGATCACATGTTTACACTTGCGCAAGACATTCAGTTCTTCTCTGCTTCCAGATGCCTAGCTCGTGGAATTTCAGATCATTCCCCGATCCTCACAACGCTAACCTTGGGGCAGCCTAAGCACCGCTCTACTCTCATCATACACCCCTGGGCACTCAAGGTACCCCACATTAGGGAGGCACTGCTCAAAGATGCCGAGTATTATTTCACCGAAAATGTGGGGTCGGTCGCTTCAGCATCTGTGCTGTGGGGGGCGTTCGGTGCCGTCATAAAGGGCAGAGCCCTGTCGCTTATGGTGGGGCATAGGAGAGAACTCAAAAAGCGTGTGGTGGAGCTAGAGGAGGAAATCCTCGCTAAAGAAAAAGCCCTGGCGACTGCTCCTGACTCGGAGGCGCAACACTTGCTAGACCTGGTGCGCCTAGATTATCATCAGCTTCTGACTGAAGCGGCTAAGGCTAGGTATACTTCCACGCGGCACAAAATATACAAGCATGGCGAACGTACAGGAAGGCTTTTGGCCTGGTTGGAGAGAAAGGAAAAAGCATCTAGGTGGGTGCACTCGATCCGCGGGACTGACGGGGTACTGCTCACTGATCCCCAAGAGATTACCGACGCGTTCGCCTCTTATTTCTCGTTGGTGTACACGCCTGCCGAGACGTCCCAGTCTGCCATGGCTACGGAACTTCTATCGACTATTAGAGTCGCCTGCTTGTCCGAGCATGACAGGGACTCCCTAGAAGGGGACATCACGGAGATAGAAATCCAGAAAGCTATTCAAGATGTGCGCTCCGGTAAAGCCATGGGACCCTACGGGCTCCCAATTGAACTTTTCAAGCCAATGGCATCCAAGCTCTCTCCCCATCCCCAAGCATGTATTCTGAAAGTTTTGAGGCAGGGGTTCTACCACCTGACATTAGGATGGCGTCAATTGTGGTTATACATAAACCTAGCAAACCAGCAGAGGACTGTAAGTCTTATTGTCCTATTTCCCTCCTCACGGTTGAGGCAAAAATTCTGGCAAAGCTATTGGCCAATAGGCTTATCCCCTACCTTACTGAGCTAGTGCATCCGTATCAATCCGGGTTCATGCCAGGAAGGAACACAGCCTTGAATTTACGTCGTTTGAATGGGGTCCTGGGCAGAATAGACACCATTAGGGAGGATGCGATACTGTTGTCTCTAGACGCATCGATGGCATTTGACACCATTGAGTTGGACTTTCTCTTTGCGGTTTTGGCAAGGATGGGCTTCGGTCCTAAGTTAGTCAAGTGGATCCGGCTACTTTATTCTCAGCCAGCCGCGCAGGTAATTGTTAATAACCATGTTTCTGGATCATTTCCACTGCGGCGCGGCACTAGACAAGGGTGCCCCCTGTCACTCCTTCTCTTTGCGCTTGTGCTGGAGCCCTTGGCGGTTTGGATCAGGGGGGACCCGGTGATTAGAGGTCTGAAATGGACAGAAGACCATGAAGACCGCATCTCCCTATATGCGGATGATATCCTCCTTTATCTAGCCTCGCCTACGAGGTCCCTCCACCAGGTCCTCCATATTTTCCACATATTAGGAGCCCACTCGGGCTATACTATCAACTGGGCTAAGTCCCAGCATTATGTCCTATGGGGTGACCCACCGCGTAACCCTAGGGGTTATAATATACCAGTGGCTTCACAGGGCTTCAAATACCTCCGTATCTTCATCACCCCTGACCAGGTCTTATTCCACGAGTCCAACTTGCTCATGCCCCTGACCCGTCTTCGATCTGACATCAAGCATTGGCAATCTCTCCCCCTCACTCTCGTGGGAAGGGCCGCCCTTTTTAAAATGCTGGCACTACCGCGCTTCCTCTATGTTCTGCAGAACTCCCCCAACGTGATCCCTGACACCTATTTCGCCGGTGTGGAGGCCACAGTGCGAGAGCTACTATGGGAGGGCCGTGCCCCTCGCATAGCAATTAAAAAGTTAACAATGGGGTGGTACGATGGAGGCATTGCATTGCCGGATATAAAGTAATTATTATCAAGCGTCTCAACTGATCGCAATTAATAAATGGGCACACGGGGATCACGATGACCCGAACATTCGCACAGATCGTTGGCTCTTGGGACGGGGTGGATACTGATGGAGCAGGATAAAAGAATTTTTTTTAACCCCTAACAAATTTTAATAAAACTGTTCATGTTCATGTAATAATCAACAATGTACGTATAAGGGAAAGATAACATGCAATATATGTGCCGAATAATCTATTAACAAATGTCCATGTGTTTAACTTTAACGTTAAAATAGTTGCGTACTAAATTAAAAAATAAATGCATGACTTTGTGCCTTTAAAATAAAACGTGGTGTTGCAAAAACAATAGTGATGGTAAGTAAGGAACAGCTTAAATGTTGCTTTTTGCTAGGTAATAACTAATTGGGGTACGTAGAGGATGGGAGGGAAGCGAAAAGGCTATGTTTCTCTATTTTAATAATGTTTTGTTTATTCTAAATAGTGCTTCTAAAACCAAGTTCGAGTGACGATAGAAAATGGCCGTGTAGTCAATGTAGTGCGCATGCTCCGAAAACAAAAGTGCTGAGATGTATAAATGATGCGGGAGAAAAGGTTGAGAACCTCGTGATCGCAACTGAAAGCTGGGCTGAAAGAATGGTCAAGGCTGATGTGACCTAAGTGAACTGATAATGTGCCATGGTGATCAGCAAAGAACTGTGGGAATCAACCGTTAGAGAAAGGACAAGGCATGACAAGTTCTTAAAGTATCAAAAGATGTTACGAAATGAACTGATCGAGACGGACAGAGAAATTGTCTGAGTTCGTGGGAAAAGAGAATGAACAATCTACATGTCTGAAAGAGACTGGTCGAACTGGGAAAAAGGACAATACTTATGTTGACCCCAGATGGACCAATGAATGAAGAGCGTGTTATTAATGTTGCAACAGTTTAGTTAGCTAATTTAGAATTAGGGTATAAGAAGGCCTACTCCGGTGGGAGGGGGTACCGTACTTGCAGATCGCTCACACCTTGACAGAGAGACGCGTCACTTGCAGAGAGCTGAGTTCCTGATCGATGAGCGGGGAATGCTGAGAGACTGTTAGATGAGACGGGTTGCGGTAGCTGATGCTGACGAGCTGAAGTTTCTGTTGCTGTCTTTATTTTCCAGTTGAGTATGAGAGTTATTTTGCGAACTTTATACTTAGTTAGAAATCATTAGGCTTAATTAGGAAGTTAGGTAGGTTAATTAGGATTTTCTCATGACAAAATTTATATCTGCAATAAAATTGATTTGCTTAAATTAAACTCATTGATTAATAAATGTATGAATTGAAATTGAAATAAAATTACTAAGGGGCCCATTAGGATGTCGGGCGGAAGCACCACCGCCGTGCTGGCGGATGCTAAAACCACCAGTTACCGTCCGCACGCAGCAGACCACACGCCCGCCCGATTACAATGCCAAAAGGCAGCCAAACACCGCCGGCAGGGCAGCGACGCCGTCCGCCATCAAAGAGCGCCCGTACACGTAGCGGCGCAGCCCAACTGACACACACCGTCCGACGAAATCACGTACCGCCAGGCCTACAAATTACGATGCCGCAAACAAACGTCTCCTACGGCTAAGAGACACCGTACGTCAAACAGACGCGGAAACCACGAGAGCACGGACACCGAAGAAGCGGCACCCCGACCATGAATCCAGCACTGCAGGCCCTTCCCAATGCTTCTGCCTGATGCACTACCTAGGACGCAATGTACCGCGGAGACGCAGGTAGGCACACACACAACAAGGGCACGCATACAGCGCACACAGTGCAAGGGCGAAATAAAAGGACATCCCCACACCCCCGCGTGGACACGACACATCCACCACTACACCCACAAATGACACACAGGCCAAATCGTAACATCTCGCAACACTTGTGTACACACCACCTGGGACAAGTAACCAACGACCCCGTCACGGCACCAAAGCGGCGATGACGCAGCCACACATGCGCACAACCCAGAGGCCAACTGCAGCGCCATGCATGCGTCGCACACAAACACTGGGACACAACCAAGCAGCACACACACCAGCCCCACCCCGAACGCACATGACACGTGACAGGCCTGCCACAGACATGTCCCCAACGCACAAATCACGGACAACACCCAACGTCACACAACCGGCGCACACACGTCAGTCAAGCTACGCAATATCAGGACACACCCCTGTGGAACAAAAATGGCGAAGCACACAGCGGCGGCAACACCACCCAGCAGAATATGGGCCCCTTTGGGAATAGGAACGCCAGTACCACACAGAAACACCCATACCACCCTGCACCCATGAACAAGACATACAAAACGTAACACCAAAGAGCCCGGGGACTGACAACAGGTGGACCCAAGAATAACACACACACACACAAGGCCCAACGCTGAGCGGAAACGCAGCTTGCCGCCCACACCATGGAGGCCAGACAGCACTGAATGACCTTTCATTCCAACTCCGAAACCACAAACCGACCAAACAAGCCGGTGAATACAGCCATTGTCCAAAACAAGACCAACACAGGCATGCAGAGGAGACCGACCACAGGGCAGATAGCGCATATCACCGAAGAACATTCCGAACGGGAAAGAAGGAAGAAAAACTCCCCCATGACGTTCCCATGCTACTTATCTGGAAGGAGTCACACACCACTGACCTTGATCATTCAGAGACGCATGTGGGATGAGGGCCCGTGTCCTCCGCACAAGGCAACAGAACACAAGTCCTGTTTCCCTACGAACAGCGCATACAGCACAGCAACCTCGGAGCGTGCACACTGCAGACTGCACACACAGCCGGAGCACGCAACCACAAGGCACCGCTGCAAAATGGCACTCTCACCACCCCTACCAAACTACGCCGGACAGCTCAAGCTGTACAAACACTACCTGGTACAGATAATGGGATGCGAAGGCCTGTCCTTGCTGAACGTAAGTTACCGACTGACTTTCCGCATCACATTGTTCAGCTGCGTCATACCCGTCTTCTACTGTCGGAGGTGTCCCTTCCACCGTCCTGTGGAGTTGTGCCTCTCCAACCCGGCATGTCCAAGGGCGGACCTGCTATCACTCTTCCTCCCCCTGGACGCACACAACAGGGTCTGCTCAGTCTATGGGGGCATGGGATATGTGGCCAACATGGCACCCGCCCTGAATTGGGACCACTGTGCCTCCACACGACGGATCGTTGAGCACAGCTACATCGAATGTCATCCAGCATGCCCCATCATGCTCCTACAAGGCACAACGGACGAGCAACACCGTGCCAGCCACCATCCGCTACATTGGCTGGCAAACATGCATGGCAACAATGAAATGGAAGCCCTGCAGGAAGCCATCGCATACCTCACAACCTGTCAATTCCTAGGACCCCGACGCGAGTCACCCAATTGATCTATGATGTCCAACACCGCACCCATGCTTAGCTTCCGCACGGACTGGCCACATACCACCACAACAGCCATACCAAACGACCTGCTACTGAAACCACACCACCAACGACATCGCCATGACATCGGATATGTCCGGGACACGCACTCTGCTCCCCATCACACCCAGGAACTCCGCCAGTAACGGCGGAGGCAGTGGCTTGGGGTCTGTGTATCGCATCCACATGGACGGAACTGCACGAACAACCAGGACACGACATGGATCCAGCGCCCATGGACACATGCACCGCTCAGTGGACATGAATAGGTACGCCTGGAGTATGTGGGTGCTGCACCCCCCACTCCCGCCCGGAAATCCCATGCCAGGACCTTCGCATGGACGACAGGTGCATACAACAACAACACGACCCCAGTGACTGTGACATGTCCAGTAGCCACCACAGTGCAACAACAAGTGGCACGCCGCTGCATGCACGCAAGCACATGCCCTGATGTCATCTCACATGCACGCGTGCATGAGTCACAACCGCAGCAAACCTGTCACATGGAACTGAGATGGACTGTGCCCATGATGCCAAGCGGTCTGGTAGGCTACATGTATACCGTCTGTGTCAAAGTCCGCAGCTCCGCAGCTAGTACGTAAATGTACATTAGCACAGCCTTGGCCAAGCAGATGTAACTCTGAAGCCCACATTCCACATGCAACAGCTAATCGCATGTAACCCTACACCCTATGCCATGTGTAATCATGCGCAGTATATCCTCAACATGTATTCCGCTGCCAGTAGTGTCCACTATACTGCATCACAGAGGACAGAAGACTCAATATAATGGCTTGAACCCAAAACTTGTCTCCGCTGACTCATTTCACAAGTACGAATGAGAGAGGATGAGAGTGTGTGAAGTACACGGCAGCCGTGACATGACCATGTAGTCCACTGGCATTTGATGCCAACGCAAATGAGTAGCACAACTGTGGAAGACACACATGTGTCGTGTGAAGTCGGATGGACGCAGTGCTCAGGTGGGTGGGTGCGACGGGTAGATGCGCACATGCTAGGTTGGAGCACGCTGTGTTGGGAGGGGTCCGGAACAGTACAGTACCGCTTCCCTGGGCATTGTGAGAGGCCACCTGTCTGGGAGGGGAAGTGAACACGTGTGTGCAGAGCAGCTGGGCACACGAACAATGCGGTACCAGGCGTACACGTCAGACCACCCTCTGTGGACAAGCTGGATCCTGTTATGCGCCCGCCAGGCCCCTTGACGAGGCACACACAGCCCCTGTTGACCAGGTGTAACCCCAACATAGGCAACACGCACAGGCAATCCAGGGCACAGGATGGCAGTGGTGCATGGTGTGTGAGAGGTCTCTTCGCGCCCCTCCTGGTCATATCACGCAGGCAATAGAACCTCAACGTGTAGCATGGCACAAGTCATATGGAAGTGTTGGGGGGACGCACCACAGCACGAACAGCAGTGACGTCACGGGAGGTGGCTCGCACCATCCCATCCATTGCCCAATCATACCAAACCACGCCACATGCCATTGCGACTAGAGTGCAAGCGCGTGCGCCACCACCCCTGAGCCCTCCCCAGAGAGGCCAAAGAGTGAATGTGTGGGCCATCAGCCCCAGACAGACGCGGCCTGGCCGCAAGGGCAGCTATAGCCTCTGTGTGTCGCAGGTGGCGGATCCGGAATGCGGAGACTGCAATGCATTGTCCATGCAGGCCGGGTCTCCAGTCGGGGCACCACGCAGGGGGACGGCGTCCCGCCACACATCATACCCTGAGACAGACCACCCATGCAACTGGACCCACACATACACTCCTTGGCCTCTCTGGTGCGAGCCTGGAGCTGCCTGTGCATGCGCTGGCCTCGCAGGTGCAGATGCATATTGGGGGGGCGAGGGGAGGACATGAGGGCAGGGGCGAAGATAACTGTATCACTGTCAGTGAGTACAAGGGATGACCCAGATGTGGGCAGGAAGAGACGTGTCCCGTGTGTACCGCAACTTGTCGCCAATCCAACTACCCCACTATGTCCGGGATGTAAGCCCGCACGTAGCCCCGCCCATCCGCCACATCGGAATTACCACCAGCACAACAACCTTCCCATTCGAAACACTGACTGGGGGTGACGACCAGTGAACAATCATGTGGAGGCCACCCACGCGTACATGTGGGCCCTCCATGATCCATGTCACCTGCGGCAAAGTCATGACATGCGCAATGACGGAAGTGAGGAGAGCTGTCCGCCCCACGCACAGATGGTGCATCAGCTCCACAGACCCGGCCGCGAGTGCAGCAGGGGTCACATGTGCAGGGGCAGCTGTGCCTGGTGTGAAGGCACATGCACATAGACAGCACATCGAGCAATGTGTAGTCTGCCCAAATCTACAGTCCATCATCATGCGGACATAGGAAGGTGAACACAGGGCAACACATCTGTAGTGGGTGCACCCACCGTGACCAACAATGCGCTAATCATCGACGTACCCGCCCTGTGCATGTCCCCCCACACAACGGAGGCACGTCCAGTACCACTACCCCTCACACACAACCCTACCACGAAACATGGTGTGTCCAATGGTCAGTACCGAGTCAGCGCACATCTGGGGGATCCTGAACAGGAGTCACATGCACACACATGCCAGCTCCCACTATGTACGTCTGCCACCTGGCACGTGCAATGTAACCTCACACCCGTGACGTGTATCTGCAAGCACACAGCCGTGTTGGCATGGGGCTGTCAATGTGGACACCTGTCAATGTTTCGGGAGGTGGGATCCGTACAGTGCTGTACATAGGGTGCAGTGCTGACACCAACTACTGTCACATATCCCCTCCTGCCACAGGTCCCACTTGTCTTGGCCGCTCAGCCTGTGCCCACATAGTCGTTGTGGTGTGCCATACTCATCCAGCCTCGGAAGCAGTGTCATGCACAGCAGACATTCATGTTGCCGTGGCGTTGCCGCTTGACGAATATGCTGTCAGTCCCCATCAGCACGCCCCGCAAGTCATTGGGGCCTAGATCCCCACGTGCATGCTCATAGCAATGGTATGTGTCACTGGCCATTGCCATTGGTGGGAGACCTGTGTAAGTGTATTGTGGCTGTGCCGTTCCTAGCTTGACAGCTGGGCTGTGACTCATGTGCTTGCCCAGTCATATCAGTTATGTGTATGTGTAATTGCTATGTGGTGTGTTGCTTTGACATGTGTCCACTGCCATCTAACTCCTAGGCGGAGACCAAACATTGACCGCCCATACCAATTGCTGTCGGACATGGAGGATACAGAGGTCATACGTAAATTCCGCCTGGACAGGCCAACCCTGCATCGACTATGTGCCATGTTGGAACCCCATCTCCGTCCTCGCAGGGTGTATCCGACAGCATGTCACCCCCACGGCTAAGGTGATGGCCGCCATGCATTTCTTCGCCACTGGGTCATTCCAGCACACAGTGGGCAGTGGAGGAGGGATGTCCCAGCCCATGTTCAGCATGGTGCTGAGGGATGTACTGGCAGCCATGATGCTGTACCGAAACAGGTACATTAGATTCCCCAGGGCTCGTGAATTGGCGGCGGTGAAGGGTGCATTCTATGCCCTTGGCAGGATCCCACACGTCGTTGGTGCCATTGATTGCACACATGTTGGCCTTGTTCCACCACAGGCCACTGAGCAGCTCTACCGCAACAGGAAGCACACGCACTCCCTGAATGTGCAAGTGGTGTGCCTTGCGGATATGGTGATATCCCACGTGTGTGCAAAGTTCCCAGGCTCTGCCCATGACACGCACATCATGCGCAACAGCATCTTGCCACGACTGATGACCAATCTGCAACAGGATCGTGGCTGGATTGTGGGTGAGTATGTGGAGTGGTGTAGCGTGCTGGCTGTGCGATGCTGTCCCCTGGCCAGTTGGAATTGCAACGGTTCTCTGTGTCCCTCACACCCAGGTGACTCGGCGTACCCGAATGGGGCATGGCTGCTCAGTCCATTGAGGAATCCTCGGACCCCAGCAGAAGATCGCTACAATGAGGCACATGGGCGGACCAGACGTGTGGTCGAGCGTACCTTTGGCCTCCTCAAGTCCAGGTTCAGGTGCCTGGACCGCACCGGGGGTGCGCTGGCGTACTCCCCACAGAAGGTGTGCCAGATAGTGGTGGCCTGCTGCATGCTGCACAATCTGGCCATTCGGAAGCAGATCCCCCTCATTGTGGATGACGGAGATCAACCAGGGCCTCAGCCCGCTGACCAGGACAGCTCGAGTGAGGAGGACAGCGGAGAGGAGGAAGCTGTGAATGTCCGTCAACAGCTCATTGCCCGCTACTTCACTTGACGGTGAGTGACCATGTACGACGGCTGATGTGGCTGTATTTGTGCAGGTGTGTGTGTGCTGTGCCGGAGTGGCCTTTTGTTCACTGTGTGCTGTGTGTCAATGCTCCATGCCCAGGTCAGTATGCCACTGATGGTGGCTGTGGCATTGTGCCCCATTGCTCTGTGCGATGTGTGTACATCGCTTGTAGTTGTTACCATGTACTGTGTGATGGGTGTGTGACACACTCATTGAATGTGCTCCTGTTCTGTCTCCCACCCCTAGGTCCCTACAGCCCCTCCTGTTCCATTGCCATGCCACGCATCAGATGCCTTTCCGCTCAAGTTGCCCGTTGTATTCCGTCCAATTAAAACACAGTGCACAGACAGCAGTTTGTGGAAAAGGTGCATTTATTTCAAACTGTGACATGTTATTGTGTGCAATGTGATGACAAATGTGGTGAGTGCAGTGACATTGAGCTGACGGTCATGGCTGCGTGATGCACAGGGTGTACCCACTTGTTCCATGTCCATAGTCCAACACACACATGCCATCCAGATGGCTGTGTGGAGTGGGATCGTAGTCCAAGTCAATGCAGTGGCTGGTCAAGGAAGGCTGGCGAAGGCTGGCTGGCTGCTTCACTTGCGACTGGAGCGTGCGAAGTCATCCCGGGAGATCTGTTTCCACTTCGGACGGCCCCTTGCACGTTTGCGAGGGGGTGCCTGGTTGAGACCTGCTGGTGGTTGGGGTGTGCTCACTGGTTGTGGACGCAGGGGAACTGGTCACTGCTGCTCGACCCTGCTCCCCGGCAGGTGGTGGCGGAGGTGGTGTTGATGTCACTGGCTGTGACCTCACCGCCACCACCAGCTGGCCCATGAGGTCCACGAGTTGGCCCATGTGGGCGTCCATGGACCTCAGCACCCCCAGCACCTCCCGCGTGTCTGCGGCAGAGCTGGCCCATTGTCCTTGGGCCTCTTCATAGGCCCCAAGGACTCTGGCCATTTGAGGCAGGGCATGGCTCCCAGGGGAGGCTGGCATTTCCCTGACCCTGCTCCTCCTACCAGTCCTGCTGCCACCGGCCTGCCCACTAGCCACATTGCTCACCACGGTCCTGGCCCTGGCACCCAGGGTGGATCCAGTCGGCCGGACCACCACTTGCGCTGGGGCTGGGGCCAGCGAAGACGTGGTGGTGGTCGCGGCGGTGGTGGTTGGTGCAGCGGTGGTGGTTGGTGCGGCGGTGGTGGTTGGTGCGGCGGTGGTGGCGGGTGCGGCAGTGGTAGTGGCCGCAATCGCCGTTGGTGTGGCCGCAACGACTGTGGGAGTGGCGGCAACCACGGTGGCAGCAGGGGGCTGTGAATGTACATCAGCCCTGGATGATGGGTTGGTGGGTAGGAGGGGTCCTGGGGAGCGGCTGGGCCCTGCCACACCAGATGGGCCTGCTGTGTGGTCCGTGTCCGAGGAGGAGGACAGATCCTCCACATCCGTGTGTCCTCGTCGGGGGCTTGCAGGCTGGCTGTGCTGGCTGCTGTCTCCGTCTCCAGCATCCAGCTCTTCGTCACCTGTGGGGAGGATGAGATTTGTTATTGTGTTGCACCTGGCAAAGTGTGTACAGGTTGTCTGACATTCACAGCTCGTGCACTCACGTGCACGGGTATCCCGGAGGCGTGTGTGTGGCTGTGCAATTAGTTGTTGTGTGTGCTTGGCAATGGGACTGTGTGCTGTGCACATGTGGCATGGGACGGATTAGCTATGCCGATGGGTGTGTTGCTGTGCTCCTACTGATTCTGGCTCTGGTGTATGCGGGCTCCAGCCCATCAAGGGTCTGGTTTTACTTCGCCTTTGGGGTTCAAATGGAGCGCTTAGGAACGCATATGGTGCAATGGGGGTCATGCCCCAGACAAGCATTTGGGATGAACTATGCTTTTGGGGTTCAAATGGAACGCTTAGGAACGCATATGGTGCAATGGGGGTCATGCCCCAGACAAGCATTTGGGATGAACTATGCTTTTGGGGTACATGCTGTGAGCCATGGCGACATGTCAGTGCATGGTGTGAGGTGTGTGTGTGTCTGACATACCCGGAATATTTGCTGTCTGTTGTGCATCCTGGCCCTGACATTGTACGCATTGTTATGAGTGGGTGATGGTTGTGTGCCACCCGACGTATTGCAGATGTTCCATATCCCTGGTGTGCGTGCTGCCCTGTGCCATGTGCATCGATGCAGTGCTCGTGGGTGGGTGGCCCATGTTGTTGCTCACAGTGTGAGGTGCGCTTCATTGACTTCTGGCACATGATTGGTCATGGGCATGTATCTTAGCGTGACTACTGTATGTGGGACAGCTGTTCGGTTGACATGCCTTTCATGGGACTGGGGCTGACGGATGGAATGGATGGTATGTTGTATGTGCATAGTGTGTCTGTGTGTTAGATGGGTTCAGTGGTGTTCGTGTGCATATGTGTTGTTCCACTCTGTTCCGTCTAGTGTGGTTTGTCTTACATGGACGTAGTTGTGGGGTGTGTGGTTGACAGGCAGTAGGGGCTACTTGGACAGGACTTCAATGGTGTTTCGGTTGTGTGTGATGTGTTGCACAGTGGCTGCCGTGTGGTACTGTCTTAAGTGTGACTTGTGCATGCAGACGTGGCTCCTTGGGTGTTGCTGTGTCTGTGATGGGTCATGTGGGGTGTGAGTCTGTGGTTCGTGTCCGTGTGCACATTGTTCACTTGTTCGTGACAGTGGGCAGTGCTGCATGTTCGTCTGCTACGTGGCATGTCCCATGTGTTGTTCGTGATGCAATCCTCATGCCTCCAGTAATCCTGCCCTGTCCAGTTTCCCACCTGCAGGTTGTTTCGTAGCGTGCACTGTACTGGATGCCACATGGTTCTGGGCGGGGGGTGCTCCATGTTGCAGGTCTGTGGGGGTGGGGGCAGTGTTGTGGCTCCTGGAGATGGCTGGACACCCACTGACACCGATAGTTGTGGGCCGTGATGTCTACCTTTCGGCTGTCGGTGTGCACTGCAGTGGCTGACACGTGGTGTGGGGTGTGGGGTGTGCCCCTCCTTGCTGCGCTGTGGGACTGGGGGCATGGTGTGTGTTGTACTTCAGCTGTGCCCCCTCACACCCACTGCCTTTGTGTTGCGGCTACTCACCTGTTACTTGTCGGTTGGTGCAGCTATGGCAGACACATGGGTGTGTGGTGTGCTCCTCCTTGCTGTACTGTGGGCCTAGGGGCCTGGATGGTGTTGTGACCCTGATGTCCCCCCTCCGACCCACTGCACTTTGTGTTCCTGCCACTTACCTGTTACCTGTCGGTTAGTGCACTGCAGTGGCTGCCTTGTGGGTGTGGGGTGTGGGCTGTGCTCCTCCTTGCTGTACTGTGGGCCTAGGGGCCTGGTTGGTGTTGTACCACTGCTGTCCCCCCTCCGACCCACTGCACCTTGTGTTATGGCTACTTACCTGTTACTTGTCGGTCAGTGCAGCTACGGCTGCCACATGGGTGTGGGGGGTGCTCGTTGTGGTGCTTCTGGTGTACTAGGGGAGCTGTTGGTAGTTACGTGGCTGGCTGGGTGTGCACATGCCGCCATGGTTTTGTTAGTTGATATGTTTGGACTGTGTGTGTGGTGGTGCCTGTTGCATGTGTGAGTGATGTGTTGTGTATTGTATATTGGACATGGGGGTGTTTGTCCCTCGGAGCTATGGCATGGTGGTGGTGCATGTGGGTACATAGCGGTGTGCTGGTATACATTAGTTTGTACTTACCAGCCTCCACTCCCCCTGTTAATCCGGCGAGGATCTCCGGATGTATGATGACTCGCACCTTCTCCTCCCACGCTTTGAAGGTCTTGAAAAGCGCGGGATTCCCTCCGCCAGTCATGGCAGCCAGCTCTCTATTTTTGCTCTCCTTCTTCTTGACCAGGCTTTTGGCGTCGTTCCACCGTTTGTTAATCTCCCCTCTGTTTCGTGGAACGTCCCCGACTGCATTGACCTGGTCTACGATCCGTTTCCACATTCTGTTTCTGGTGGCTAGTGGTGTGTGCTGGACCTGGTTTCCATAGATTTGTGGGTGCACCTTGATGATCTCGTCGACCATGACCGTCAGCTCAATGGGAGTGAACTTGGGCATTCTGTGTGTTGGCATGGTGTTTGTGGTGCTCGTGCGGTGTGTGTTGTGTGATGTGCAGGTGGTTTGTGGTGCTGGTGTTTGGTGGTGGTGCTGGTGTTTGGTGGTGGTGGTGGTGGTGGTGGTGGTGGTGGTGGTGGTGGTGTGTGTGATGTGTGTGTATCTGTGGTGTGCTGCTGTCCTTGCTGTGTCGCTGTGTCCTCTCCTCTCCTCTCCTCTCTGGTTTGCAATGTTGCAAGGGGTTGTGGTCCGTGGAGGGGCTGGTTTTGTACTTACCTGTGTGGGTGTGTCCTGATGGTCTATTGTTTTCAGGTGTGTTGTATCTGGTGTTCTGGGCTTTGTAGTTTTTGTTTGTCCAGGGGGGGTGTGTTTTCGGGATGTGCACTGTAGTTGTGTATTTGTGCGTGGCTTGCTGTGTGGACTTGTTGGCCATGTTGTGTGCGTTTGTTTTTGTCCGCGGATGTTTCTGTGCAGGGACGTGGCCGCCATGGCTTCTGCCGTGTCCATATTGTTCGGCGTTGTTTGCGCTGGCGGGCGGTGTATTTGTTGTTATTCCACGCTCATGGCGGTGCGATCGTAATTGCACGTGCGGTGTGTCAGCCGTGGGGGAGGGCGGTTTTGTGTTGTCGTGCGTGTTACCGTCCGTGGCGGGCGGTTTGACTCCAACTCGGACGAGGGCGGGCGGTATCTTGCGTGTTTTTTCCGCCGTTCGCGGTTTTTGGTTTGTGTCATCGTAATTGCGGGGTCGGAGTTCAAACGGTGTATGCGGGCGGATTTTTGCCGCTTTCATGGCTGGCGGATTTTTGTACGCCCGGTATCGTAATGGACACCTAAATTCTTTTTATGCTTTTAAAATTATATAAAACTTTATGATTCTAAAACAAATGACTCAGTGCTTTCTTATATAAATGTTTAGATATAAGGTGAATGAGTTGTTTGTGATTCAGCTGGTCTTAATCACCATCAACTAATTCTTTCTAGTTAAATCCATCGACCAAATGAGCAGGAATACCTAAAACTGTTAGGGATGACAATTAAATGGTAAAAGAAAGGTATCCTAGCTCCTTCCAGCGGTACATTATCTATCATGTATTGTAAGGGTTTTTCTCCTAGGAAATAGAATCTAGAGAAGTTATCCAGGTAAACAATTGATTGTGTGTATGTTTGGCGATGTCTATGGGCCCCATCGTCATGTGGATATGAGTATAGTTTATACCTGGATGTCCTGGGAGAAATAGTTTTTATTGTGACCGCTGCATCAGATTTCTTGGTAGCAGAGTTATGGTTACTATAGATTAGTTTGGTGATTATCGATTATTGATTGTTTTGATTATTGATTATTTTTATGACTAACACTATATGTTGAGTCACGTTATGTTATATATGAGTTTTCACGCTTCTGGGATGTAGGAAGTGGAACACGTGTGGCAAGAGAAGTCGCATGGAATTTTGCACGTGGTCTGAATTCATTTTGGTAATAACGCAAGTTGTGTTATGTTAGGGAAAATTTCAGTATAAAAGGTGTGTAAGTGACATGGTAAATCACGTATCCTCGTGAAACTCTGGCCTTAATTCTCAGGAGCATTTGTCTCCACATGTGTCTTATCCCCAGAGAAACGGGTTTATTGTTTACTTGAAAGAAGGGTAAAGTAGAGGGAAGTGCTACTTTATCGGCGAAACTTAATAATTCTGTGGTAGGGTAGAGGTAAGCGCTGCCTACTGGAAATACAGGATTCTGGTGTAAAAGGATCGAACTAGCACTTTGGTTTAGCGAATCAGACTACGGAAGTGTTTTTATGTCGTAACTAATAAGAGAACAGTGAAAAGAAAAATTGCCGATAAATTTTGTAAAGGAGGGGTAAAGAGTAGAAGTGACGTCTACAATTGCTGCGCTAGGATTGGATAGTGCGCTAGTCACGTGAACGCAAGAGCAGGAGTGACGTAGACAGAGTGCCGCGCTGGGATTGGTAGGAGCGCGGAAGAAGGAAATCGTTCTGATTGATGAGTTGGTGTAAATCGCGCTGGGATTGGTTGAAGTTCCGTACACGGAACAATATTGATTTACGGAATAATTTGAAGTAAACCAGACTAGAAACATGCCATATTATGAGTATGAAGGGGAGAGAACGTCATGGACGACAAAAGTAAAGAATTTCTTTAAGAAAGACAAAAAGATTGTGACTAGAGAGGGACAAGTAATTCCTCCGCCGAAATCAGCTGCTTCTCATATGATGCTAAAATACGGATATCATACGTGTATATGGTTAGAAAATTGGGCAAAATATACAAAGAATGATGGAGCATTGGCTTTTCCTGAAAATGGTTCTTTTAGTGTAGCGGTTTTGCGGAATTTAAGAGAAAAGATGTTTAAACTAGAACCTAGACCAAGACCAACACAGTTTGAGGCTTTGACAGAATGGGAAGATGAGATGTACGAGCGAGAGAGATTCAGAGGGATGAGAGATCATGAATTTATGCCTGGAAGATTGTGGGGAATAAATCATGAGGATAGAATAAAACGATGGAGATGTGCTAACATGACAGGAGGATTGTTTCCGGTTTTTACGGTTGAAGGAGAGACTAAGAGAAAATGTACTGAGAAAAAGAAACATATGGAGAGGGAAAAATATATGCATGAAAGTGAAACAGATGATGAATTGCTGGAAGACATTCTAAATAGAAATCCCCCTCCGTATCAGCAGAGTTCTACAGTGGTGACACCTAATGCACCGCAAATAGTGACAGTGCGAAATAAAAGCCCCGAGAAAAGAGTTGAACTAAATAGGTCTCAAGAACGTATGAGAACTCCTCAAAATGAAGAAATAGAAAGTGATAATACTACTGAATTAGCGAGAACAACAAAAGAACTGACTGAGAAAATTAGAGAATTAACTAAAAACATGGAAGCCGTAACTGTACCTGTAACTATAGGTCCAGTGATACCAGTTTTTGATAATCAAAGAATTAATGAACGCTCTTTAGTGATTCCAATGAATTCACAGATTCAAAGAGAAAGGGAAAGAATGGAATCAAGTCCAGGTACAAGTAATTTGGCTAGTGCTTATAGACCTAGTCCACCTGAAAATTTGACAGTGAATGAATGCGATGGTAGGAGAATGCCTATGGTAACAGAATCTGCAACAGTGACGCCTGAGAAAAGTGGGAATTGGACAGAAATAAATAATACACCTATAGGTCCGACTCCTGATGAGTTAAATGAGTGGATAAAGGCATTTAAAATAAAAGAACCAGAAGAAAAACCATTAGATGTAATTAGATTGAAAATTGACATGGAAGAATTAATTTTGGGAACAATTGGAACAGAAAAATTAAAAAATTACCAGGATGATGAAATTATGTTTCTATGCAAAAGTATTACATGGAGAGCTAGAAATTTACATGACAAACTGGAAGAAGTAGCAAGTGAAATTGGCGTAGAGTTTGCCAGAGTGAAAACATTGCAGAAACCGTACAGGGTAGATTTTTGTGAGAAAGACATTGAAAATTTGAACACAGCAGGAAGGCTGACACAGATAAAGGAGTTAATTGTTTTACTGAGAAAATGGGGTGATGTAGATAGATGGAAAGTTCGATGGTCGAAAAAGAATGAGAAGACTACCGACAAAACTTCTTTGGCTTATATGATAACTGAAAAGGAACCAGTTGCCAGAGAATACCCTATGAGAGAAACTCCAGGTGGTAATTATGTGCATGTTCCCTGGACTAGACAGGATATATTGTCATTTACGAATGACTTCCCGAAGTTAAGAGAAAAACCAGTTGAATGGTACAGACAAGTGGAAAGGTTTGTGAAGGTTTCAAAAGTGTTGTGGGTAGATTTAGATGGATTGTTTGACATAGTAGTGCCAACTGATTTATGGTCTGAGTGTAAAATTACGGTAGATTGGCCAACTGTAGAATATCCAAGAGACCCTAAGACAGGAGCTCCAGGTTTGGAGGTGATGAGGAAGTACGATAAGGTGATTACCTTTTTGAAGAATAAAATTCCCCCAAAAGAAACTGATTGGGTAAAAATAGACAGAACGACACAGGAGAGTAAGGAGTCTGTACATGCCTACTATGAGAGGTTGTTGTTAGTCTTTAAACAGTACAGTGGTTATGAGGAGTTGAGTGAGAAGGACATGAGTCATTTTGTATATCGGTTTGTGTTTGGTTTGAAACAAGAAATAAGTGATATGATTAAACAGCACATGATAAACTGGCAGAATGGAAGTGTAGACGAGGTGCTGAGGTATGCTAAGTATTGTAGTGATGAGATCGAGAGTAAGCAGGCGTAAATTAAAAGAAAAAGCAATGTGGGCACAGGTGAAAGTGGCAGAGAAACAAGAAGCTCAATTGAATAATGGTGAGAATGAAGCAGGACAGAACAAAGCCCGACCTAACATAGGTAAGGGAAAAGGTCAAATGAGTTTAGAAGAAGCGAAGAAAAAGTGGCCATGTCATAAATGCGGAAAATTAGGGCATTGGAGAAACGAGTGTAAATTTCCGCCAAAACCTAATCTGGAAAATCAACAATTAAATCCACAGGTGCAGAATGAGGTAGTTGTTCAACAAGGTCAGGTGCCACAACCACCACTTCCCAACAGTGCTAACCAGCAAAGATACAGTTCAGAAACAGGATTCTACGGAGGCGAACAGGTAACACAGTTGCCGCGTGCAGCCAACGTTTCTCAGTATTGGTTGCGGCAGAGTGAGGATGAGTGGGATGAAAGCTCCTGACGGTGCCTAAGAGAGGGGAAAGAGTGCGTACTTGGCGCAACTCTAGAGGTAGATCAGTCTGGTCCATTTGTGGATGGAGAAGTGAATGGAACAAGCATAACATTCCTTGTCGATACTGGAGCTACCCGTTCTACTGTTAGATCAGTGGAAATTCCAAACCTTCCTCTCTCAGGTGAATATATACAAGTGATTGGAGTAGCAAATAAACAGATTAGGACCCCACTGACAGAACTAGTGGAAGTAAAAATAGGTTCCTTTAATGAAATGCATAAATTTGTAGTATGCGATTGCAGTCCTGTAAACCTTTTAGGAAGAGACCTCTTGTGCAAAATGAATTGCACAATTTATTGTACACCAGATGGAATTGGATTCCAGACCCCAGATGAAGATGTTTTGTATAAAGTGACACTGATGAATCAAGAACCAGAAACGAATGGTTTGTTTCCTGCATTTGATGCGGAAAAACTCCCAAGTGAACTAAAAGAAACAGTGAAGGAAGATGTATGGGATTTTACAGGAGAAGATATTGGATTAATGAAAGAAGTAGACCCAGTAAAAATAGCAGTAAAAGAAGGGACAGTCTATCCCAATATACCACAGTATAAATTAAATCCAGAAACAATTGAAGGAATAACTCCTGTAATAAATAAAATGATTGAACAGGGAATCTTAAGAGAAATAATGAGCAGCTCATGCAATTCACCTATAATGGGATTGAAAAAGCCAAATGGAACATACAGAATAGTTCAGGATTTGAGGAAAATTAATAAAATAGTTGTGCCTTGTTGTCCAATAGTGCCAAACCCTGCAGTGATATTATATCAAATTCCACACGATGCTGAGTGGTACACTGTAATAGATTTGTGTCACGCATTTTTCTCAATTCCTTTACATCCAGATAGCCAGCCATTATTTGCGTTCCGGTTCGGAGAGCGTATTTTGGCATGGTGCCGAATTCCTCAGGGGTATACAGAAAGCCCCTCTATCTTTAATCAGATTTTGAAGAAATCCCTGGAAGATTTGAAAATGCCAGAAAAGTCAGTGATGGTGCAGTATATCGATGACCTATTGGTGGCATCGAAAACAAAAGAAGCATGTGTCAGCGATACAATTGCTTTACTGAACCATCTAGAGAAAAGAGGACATAAAGTGTCCCCTTCAAAGTTGCAGTTTTGTCAGAAAGAAGTCCAATATTTAGGGCATAAAATTGAGAAAGGAGTGCGAAAAATAACGACAGAAAGAATAAAAATGATTCAAGGAATGAGAGCACCAATGACTCAGAGAGAAGTGAGAATGTTTCTGGGAATGGTTGGATACTGTCGACAATGGATAAGTGGTTTTTCATTGATTGCTAAGCCATTGCAGAAATTAACAAAAAAGGATGTTAAAGATCCTTTTGAATTGAATGGAGAAGAAATGATATCGTTCAAAGAGTTGAAAAAGAAACTGTGTGAGGCACCGGCGTTGGGAATGCCTGACTATGAAAAAGATTTTGAGTTATATTGCAGTGAAAGAGATGGATGCGCATTTTCAGTACTAGTACAAAAACATGGCACAATGAAGAGACCCATTGCTTATTTTTCAGCTGTCTTAGACCCTATAGCAAAAGCATTGCCTGGATGTCTGAAAGCTGTTGCTGCTACTTGTGTAAGTTTGGAACAAAGTGAAGGTATAGTAATGGGGTACCCATTGAGAGTTTATGTTCCACACTCAGTGGAAATTCTTTTAACAAGAACAAAAACACAGTACATGACACATAGTCGGCTGACTAAGTACGAGAAAGTAATCTTGAGTGCAGAAAATGTGACCATAGATAGATGTATGAATGTAAATCCTTCAACATCTTTGCCAGATGAAGAAAGCATAATTGAACAGAATGAAGTGGATCATGATTGTCTGGATGTGCTGGAATATTGCACCAAACCAAGGGCTGACATAAAAGATGAGCCTTTGAAAGTTTCTGATTATATCATGTTTGTGGATGGCTCATGCTTGAGGACTGAAAAAGGAGTTTTAAGCGCAGCTTACGCAGTATGCACGGTGGCGACTGTGATGGAAGCGTCTTGTCTGAAAGGAATAAGGTCTGCTCAAGTTGCAGAACTGATTGCTTTAATTCAAGCATGTAAACTGGGAAGGAATGTACGAGTGACGATTGTGACTGATAGTCAGTATGGCTTTGGCGTAGTGCATGATTTTGGACAGATTTGGTCACAAAGAGGTTTCTTGACGTCTACAGGTACACCTATCAGAAATGGAGACTTTGTAAAGAAACTGCTTGAGGCGATACAGCTGCCTAAACAGATAGCTGTAGTGAAGTGCACTGCACATAAAAAGAACAAAGATTTCATAACAGTGGGGAATAATTTTGCGGACAGAATCGCAAAATATTGTGCGGAAAACATGACATCATTAAATAAAACAAGAGACAGGGAGCATATTTCTTCTTCCTTACTTTTTACTAACACTATTGAGACATGGGATGAAGTGAGACAGTTGCAAGAAGTTGCTAGTGATGAGGAAAAAGATTACTGGATAAAAGCAGGATGTAGGAGACAAGAAAATAATGGTGTGTGGGTTTACAGAGATGAGAGACCAGTTATGCCTGATAGCATGATTTCAGACATGGCACGGATGTACCATGGACAAGCTCATATTGGGAGAGATGCAATGATCAGACTTTTCAGACAAACCTGGTACAACCCAAAATTCAGATCAATAGCTGAAAGTTTTTGTCAAAGATGTCTTATTTGTCAACAATTTAATCCAGGAAGAAAAACAGTAGTGAGTCTAGGAACAATAGGACGAGAAGGAGGTCCTTTCACCAGAATGCAGTTAGACTTTATCGAGATGCCCCCTAGTAACAAACTAAAATATGTTTTAGTGGTCGTCTGTTTGTTTTCTCGTTGGGTGGAAGCATACCCAACCAGAAGGAATGATGGAATGACAGTAGCAAAGCTTATGCTACGAGAATTCATTCCTAGGTATGGTTTTCCAGTCACGATTGAGACAGATAGAGGAACACATTTTCAAAATGAACTAGTACAATTAATTTGCGAAGCATTGAAAATTAAACAAAAACTACATTGTGCATACAGACCTGAGGCTTCAGGAGTAGTAGAGCAAATTAATGGAACAATTAAGAACAGGTTGGGAAAAATGTGTCAAGCTACAGGACTCAAATGGCCCGATGCGCTGCCTCTTGTCTTGATGACAATGAGAAGTATTCCGGAAAGGAGAACAGGACTTAGTCCTCATGAGGTGATCATGGGACGAGCAATGAGACAAGCACAAATACCTGTCAACAAATTACTGACTATAACTGATGATCTAATACTGGATTATTGCAAAGGACTGGCTGATGTGGTACATTCTGTGTTTCATCAGGTTGGACCGGATGCAACCACTCATGAAAGAAAACCAGCCCACGACTTGAATCCAGGAGATTGGGTCCGAATAAAAGTCCACAGAAGAAGAAACTGTCTAGTTCCTCGCTGGGACGATCCACGACAAGTGATTCTGGTAACAACGACTGCAGTTAAGTGTGCAGGGGTGAAAAATTGGATCCACGCAAGTCACACTATTAGAGTTCCAGAACCTGAAGACACACCAGTGAGTCGACGTGTGGAAGATTGGGATGACAGTTCAGATTCAGAAACTGAACAGAGAAGAAAAAGGGTGCCAGAACTTGAAGATCGACCTGTAAGTCGACATCTGGAAACCCCAACTACAAGTACCTCCATAGAGGAAGAGAAAGAAGAAGAAGGAGAAATTCCAGAAGTTCCAGAATTTGAAGATCGACCTGTAAGTCGACATCTGGAAATATCAGATACAAGTTCAGGATCGGATGATTCAATTGCAAATTGTGAAGAATTTCGAAGAAATACTTGGAAATACGAACAAATAAGAGAAGAAAATGAACAAGAAATTGATTTAGATGAGCAACCAAGCACAAGTTATGGTGGAAATCCTTCGAGAATAATTTTAATAGACAAGGAAGGGAAAGAAACAATTAGAAAGCTAGAAAATCGAGAAGAACCCCGAGGAGAAATAGGGACAGATAGTAAAACAAAAGAACAGGGAAAGTTAGAGACAGAGAGTAAGATAAACACTGATTCGGAAGAACATCGAGGAGGGACAGAAGTAGGTGAACAAAAGAAGGAGAAAATATTACCACCAATAAAAGAAGATGAAATTATTAGTTTCAAAATAAGAGATGACTTTGAGAAAATAGAAACAGAAACTGAAGAAAGTGAAGAAGAAGAAAATATAAAAACTGAAACAAGAAAAAGAAATTGGAAATCTGAAAGAGAAGAAAAAGCAAGTGAAGCAAAAAGGCCAAGAAAAGGAGACAATTGGCCCAGTGGTGTTAGAAAATTGAGATACCGAATAATAAAAACAGGTGAGAAAAGTGCTGAACAAGTGAATGAGATAACAAGTCAGAAAGAACAAGAAAAACCAAGTGGAAAAAGACTGCAAAAGTCAAAGAGAATAAAGAAAGTGAATGCAAAATACAGGTCACCTGAATGGCTGTACATTGCACTGACAGATTACAAAGAAGAGAATAACACTTACGAAAGCCCGAGATTGAGAAGTCAAATGGGTAAAAGTGAAGTGCAACAAACCTGAAGTAAAAAGGACTTAAAGTTCTTCTGCTGGATGTGACAATTTTACCGGATATGACATTTTCACTGGATGTGACAACGAAAGAATTCTGAAAAGAATTAAAGAAAGTACCGAGCAAAGACTTTTGAGTGCAGAGTGACGGATTGAGTCATTTTCTGAGGTGTAGTGACACAATTTTCTGAACATTAACTAAACAAGAAGAATAAAAATGGAGAATAGTGGAGATAGAAGAAGTAAATGTGAATTTCTAAAGAGATGGTGTAAAATGTGCTGTTTTTGCACAGGATTATTAGTAACAGTATGGATAGTGTTAGCAATAACAATTCCTATTAGTATAGCTATAGTAGAAGCAAAGAATGATACTAAACCAGAAAAAGAGACTAATAGCAAAGAGACAGTTATTTTAAGAAGTAGTGCAGAACTTCATAAGGATAGGTCAGTAGCAGATTTTTCTAAAAATGTATTTACAAAATTATTGTACGAATACGTAGAGACAATGGATGTAAGAGATTGTTATGTTTGTATGCAGTTACCTGCATCAGTATCAGAAGGTGTGACTTATCATCACCTACCTCTAACATATGGAATAACATGTAGTGTTTTAGCAAGTTTATTTTACAAAACAGGTAGATTAGAATTTTATTATACTGATCTAGATAAGATTTTTGCAAATGTTTCTGTAGTTCCAGAACTAAACAAAGTAAAACAAGTGAAAGTTTTTGGAGAATTCTTTTTAGAACATAAAAATTTAACAATAGAAGAAATAGTTAAGAACAACCTTACCTGTGAGTTAAAGAAAGAAGAAAAAGTATTTTTAGAAATGGTTGAAGAAAGAAGAGGGAAATTTCAAAAAGAAGCAATAACAGAGAAGAGAAAACATTTATGGACGTTTGAGGAAGAGAATCCTGAAGGGAAAAAGATAAATGCAGCAATGACTTTAGATTGGCCACAAACAGGAAAGTTGTGTATTAGGAGAAATAAGACAGTCTATGACAATTATTTTGTAGGTTCCAGTATCTGTCACGACAATTACCAAATTTTGGGAGGTTGGGGATTCAAGGGTGGTAAAGACCCAATATTTCCAGGTATCTATTATATTTGTGGGAATAGAGCTTATTACAGGTTACCGGACCATTGGTATGGAACATGTTATGTAGGCTTGGTCTTTCCAAAGATTTTTCATTTAGACAGAGAAGAAAAAGGAACACACAAGATGATTAATGGATTTTCACGTAGAAAGAGGGAATGTTTTACAGAAATTGTAGGTGATATTTTTGATACCAGCAGTGGGAATATCTTTGAATGTATTTAAAATTCGGAAGTTATCCACAGTAGTAGATCGTTTGTCTACAGATACTCCTGGAGGGTTCTTAATGGTTAATACCGAAATGGTTGCCATGAGAGCTATGGTAATGCAAAATCGTCTTGCCCTTGACATTCTTTTGGCAAAAGAGGGTGGAGTCTGTGGAATGCTGAAAGTGCAACATTGTTGTACTTACATTCCTGATAAAAGTGAGAATATACAAAAGTATATTAAAAATATTACAAGTTTGCACAAAGAACTAGTTCCACTGGAGGTTGAAAGTGTCCTGGGAAAACTTGGTAGAGGGTTTTCTACAGTAGCAAATTGGTTAACAAGGATGAGTAGTCTAGTGATAGGGAAAGTCATAATAGTAGCGACTATAGTAATAATTTTAGTCATGACATTGAAAATTGTAATAACGTGTATCAAGAGAAAAAGAAGACAAAATGAAATAAAAAGAAACAGCAGACTAATAAAAGAGAGAGAGAGAGAAATGGGTGAAATTGAGTTAGAGAAAATGAAAGAAAACATGTATAAAGAAACGAGGAGACAGGATGAAATAGACACAGCAGTTTGAACTAACAAAAAGTAAATCGGAAGAAAAAGAAATATGCTACCTAATATAGAAGTATAACTTGGGATTTATGTGGTGATTTAAAAATCACCAAAGGGGGAGTTGATGGAGCAGGATAAAAGAAAAATTTTTAACCCCTAACAAATTTTAATAAAACTGTTCGTGTTCATGTAATAATCAACAATGTATGTAAGGGAAAATAATACGCAATATATGTGCCGAATAATCTATTAACAAATGTCCATGTGTTTAACTTTAACGTAAAAATAGTTGCGTACTAAATTAAAAATAAATGCATGACTTCGTGCCTTTTAAATAAAACGTGGTGTTGCAAAAACAATAGTGATGGTAAGTAAGGAACAGCTTAAATGTTGCTTTTTGCTAGGTAATAACTAATTGGGGTACGTAGAGGATGGGAGGGAAACGAAAAGGCTATGTTTCTCTATTTTAATAATGTTTTGTTTATTCTAAATAGTGCTTCTAAAACCAAGTTCGAGTGACGATAGAAAATGGCCGTATATCAATGTAGTGCGCATGCTCCGAAAACAAAAGTGCTGAGATGTATAAATGATGCGGGAGAAAAGGTTGAGAACTCGTGATCGCAACTGAAAGCTGGGCTGAAAGAATGGTCAAGGCTGATGTGACCTAAGTGAACTGATAATGTGCCTGGTGATCAGCAAAGAACTGTGGGAATCAACCGTTAGAAAAAGGACAAGGCATGACAAGTTCTTAAAAGTATCAAAAGATGTTGCGAAAGAACTGATCGAAGCGGACAGAGAAATTGTCGGTCGTGGGAAAAGAGAATGAACAATCACATGTCTGAAAGAGACTGGTCGGAACTGGGAAAAAGGACAATACTTAAGTTGACCCCAGATGGACCAATGAATGAAGAGCGTGTTATTAATGTTGCAACAGTTTAGTTAGCTAATTTAGAATTAGGGTATAAGAAGGCCTACTCCGGTGGGAGGGGGTACCGTACTTGCAAATCGCTCACACCTTGACAGAGAGACGCGTACTTGCAGAGAGCTGAGTTCCTGATCGATGAGCGGGGAATGCTGAGAGACTGTTAGATGAGACGGGTTGCGGTAGCTGATGCTGACGAGCTGAAGTTTCTGTTGCTGTCTTTATTTTCCAGTTGAGTATGAGGTTATTTGCGAATTTATCTTTAGAAATCATTAGGCTTAATTAGGAGGTTAGGTAGGTTAATTAGGATTTTCTCATGACAAAATTTATATCTGCAATAAAATTGATTTGCTTAAATTAAACTCATTGATTAATAAATGTATGAATTGAAATTGAAATAAAATTACTAAATTCTTTTTATGCTTTTAAAAATTATATAAAACTTTATGATTCTAAAACAAATGTCTCAGTGCTTTCTTATATAAATGTTTAGATATAAGGTGAATGAGTTGTTTGTGATTCAGCTGGTCTTAATCACCATCAACTAATTCTTTCTAGTTAAATCCATCGACCGAATGAGCAGGAATACCTAAAACTGTTAGGGATGACAATTAAATGGTAAAAGAAAGGTATCCTAGCTCCTTCCAGCGGTACATTATCTATCATGCATTGTAAGGGTTTTTCTCCTAGGAAATAGAATCTAGAGAAGTTATCCAGGAAACGATTGATTGTGTGTATGCTTGGCGATGTCTATGGGCCCCATCGTCATATGGATTATGAGTATAGTTTATACCTGGATGTCCTGGGAGAAATAGTTTTTATTGTGACCGCTGCATCAATACAACAAGGCACTCTACACAAATCACCGCAAACTTCACCTCACGGGGCCCATGGCACGCACAGTGAAGATCTGGCATGGAGTCAACAAAAAATGGGGTTGGAACAACACACTTACCAAGGCCACGCCACTCTGGGAGCCCGACATGCTGGGTCAGCTTAGCAAATGCCCTGGTTTTGACAGGTGGGACATGATAGGGATTTCGAAAGTAGGAGATATGTGGGTTAGGGGTAAGCTGGCAACGTTTGCCGATATGCAGGCTAAGTATCAACTAGCGCAGTCCGAGGCCTTTAGATATCTACAGATCAGCCATGCCATTACCGCTGCTTTACATAAGGGCTGTTCTCTGCCTGCGTCCACCCCATTGGAGGATAGGCTGGTGCTCGACCCTATGCCCACAAAAGCCATCTCCCTCACCTATAAGAAATTACTTAACTGTCCTGACCCCATGATCCGTTTGCGGCAGAGGTGGGAGGTGGACCTGGGGGACATGGAAGATGAGGACTGGCGCAATGCGCTTGCTTCTCCTAGAGAGGTGGCCATCCCACTGAGACTGCGCCTGGTCCAACTGAAAATCCTTCACCACGTTTACTTTGACGCGCGGACCTTGTTTAAAATGGGCAGAAGACCTGACCCGCTGTGCCTTTGGCGCTGTAACCTACCGGGCACCTTCTTTCATGTATTGTGGGAGTGCCCTGAAGTACGACAGTACTGGGAAAAGATCACGAAGCAGATGGAGAGAGCGTGTGGTAAATCTCTAAAGGCCTCTCCCCAGCTGTGCCTCCTCAACATTTGGGAAGTCACAGACCTCACACAGGCTGAACAGACATGGGCCTCAATGGGGTGGTCCATCGCAAAACGGAATATAGCGCAACAGTGGGGAATGGCGGCAGCCCCATGTTTGAGGGACTGGGCGATCGACATGGACAGGGCAATGATTGCTGAGAAAGATGTGTTTAAGCGCAGAGGGTGCCCCAAGAGATGGGACCATAAGTGGGGGGGTGGAATAAATATAGAGGTGACATCTGTGTATCCCCGACCTCTGAACCGCAGCGTGATGGACGCCAAATATTGGATATCTCTGGATTTGATGACACACTCCCGCCCTAAATGGGCAAATATGCCTGTTCTATTACACGAAGCCGAGTGGGGTGGTCTTCTACTCTGTACAGTTTTATGCCTAAATGTACGATGCCTCATGATGGAGACGATCCTTTATATATGTGTAGATGTGGGGGAATGGGCTGTGCGCACTGCGCACTCTATGTGCTGCATTGGTAAATCTAGATTGTGGACCCAAAGATTGTTTTCTCAATGCCTTGAACCTTTTCTTTTATTTTTTCAATGAAAATTGTTTAAAAAAAAAAAAACGGCCCAAAACCGGCGGCCTACCGGGGAAATGCCCAGTGCCCGCTATGGCCAGTCCGGCACTGAGTACTATAGATATTTGTAATTTATAACTGTGTGCCGAATGGCTGCCAGTTTGTGTAACATTCTGGAAGCATACGTTGGTGATCAGCCATGGTAAAGGCTTTAGACTCCATGGTTCATGGGGAAAGGTATGTCTGAGTCTACGAGGTGGATCTGTTTAGCATGAAAAGTTGGTTGAGTTGCCTATTGCTACCGACATAGGCTTTTATGATGGAATATTGTGAGAAAGGCATATTGTTAAATGTACCTCACTGATTACTTTAGTGGGCACGTGTTTTGGTGTTGCGTACACCCTTCACCCTGGGGGACAATGTTTGCGCTGTAATATTTCTTGTGAGAACATCTTCAGAAGCCTGACGGGCTTAGCTGCCTGCTTGGGTCTTGTAATCCGAAACATTCATTAATAATATTCATTCACTAAAGAAAACCTAGTTAAAAGACACTTATGGTTTGGTGAAACACGAAAAAGCTCTGAAATTCATGAATGATGGTTTGTCGCCTCTGTAGCCGCTCTGCGCTGTGTACGGGCTTCAGCCGGCCCTGCTATCACAGCCCTCTGGCTGAGCGCAGGGAGGGCTTGTTGTTCATCAGTGGCGTCACTAGGGCTGGTGTCACCCAGTGCGGTAACTCCCGAGTCCGGGGGTGCGGGGGGTGTGGACCGCACCGGGCCGGGTGACACCATCACATGGGGTGACACCGTGAGCCTCTGCTTTAAAGCAGAGGCTCACGGTGTCACCCCATGTGATGGTGTCACCCGGTGCGCTCCGCACCCCCCGCACCCCCATTAGTGACGCCACTGTTGTTCATGCCCTGTCGCGCCTTGGATGGAGCTTAATTTGTGGGCTGCCAAATTTCATGCAGGTTCATTAAACAGCCCCAGAGTGATTATGGCAGAAAGCTAAACCTTGTATATAAAACTCTGTCGAGTTTTGTGAGTTTTCATCAAACCTGCACAATTTCTTATAACATGAATACTTCTTTTGCACTCTCTTCACCCCCATCCCCCTTGAAATCGACCCCACCCTTGATGGAACTGCATGACATTGATACCTCCAGATCTGCTAAACATACTATTCCTCTGCCAAATTTCACACACATTCATCTAGCTGTGTCACTTATTAGTAAATACAATTTTGAACAGATTTGTCACACCACCAAATTTATTAGCAAATTAATGGTTATTGCCCCCCCACCCCTTTTGCTGGATCTGCACGAATTGAAAAAAATTCCAAGAGTAATCTCAACATACTATGTGGTCTGCCAAATGTGATAAATACTCGTCAAATGATGGCAAAGTTATAAGCAAATCAAATGGTGTTTCAGCTGGCAAGAAAGAGCAAGTGTTAACCCTTTCAATCCCACATGACACTTTAGCAAATTACTGAACGGATTTACACCAGTCCAACAAAAGCACTCTTTGATTAAAATCCTACTTTCATACTAAGATTTGTGTAAAATCATTCAGTGGTGTTGGTTCAAAGTGTAGGCAATATTTCCTTTATGAGCTAAAATTGGGACAATGTACTTTAAAAAAATGTATTTATAGGCACTCTTTCATCCCTTTCACTGGAACCATATTCTGCCATGTTTAAGTAGAAACACTTTTTCCTACTTTTTTTTTCTTGCATATTTTGTCGAGTTTTTAGGTCGAGCCTGAGACAGGGCGCATGCGCTGCTCTGCGAAACGTATTGTAGACGAGTAGCGAATAAAAGCCCCGCCCACACTCCGCCCATGTTTGCCATTGGCTTGTGTCATTGTCTGTCCTAAGTGCTGGCTTCTGATTAATCAGTAGGCTTGTTAGTCCCTCCTTAGTAACGCCTCCTCTTTATTTGTCACCCCCCATGGCGACGGGCCCCTTTACTTCAAGTGTTACATGGTACGTGTTATTTAGATTGTGAGCAATATTTTCTTTTTTAATGAGGTTCTCCTACTGCCTTCTCTACTTCCCCCTACCTCCTGTTGTCCGTGACTTCTCCCCCCCCCGCCTGCCCGTTGTCTGTGCCTTCTCCCCTCCCCCGCCCCCTCCCGTTGTCCGTGATGACTACCGTTTGCAATGCCATAGGTCTCGGGTCAATGTAAGACCTATTGCATTGCAAATGCTTGCTTCCCTCATTGCTGTGACCCAGAGACCGAGTGAGGGTGTGTCGGGGATGAGGCAGGTAGAGCCACTATACTTTATATTCTCATTGGATGTGGTGTAATAGCCGGAGCTGCCCACGATGGAACTAGGTCCGAGTCTCAGCGTCGCAAAACATTCTGTGATTCTGGGGAATACACTTCATCTCCCCAGAATAAAAAAAAATGAACATGTAACATAACTGATACGTATGTAAAGGGTCGGGTTCGCACCATGTAAAACAGCCCAAAAAATAATTGTGCGTTAACTGTAGATGGTAACACGGGCTGCTTCCAGGCTATGAGCTTCTCTCGCACTGTGATCCCTCAGAAGGTAGGTGAGCCGTCAAAGAGCAACTTTTGGGGATATCGCTGCCCCCCAAGAGCTCACAAGCGCATTCAGACAGTTCTCGCTTTTAGTCAAGTACACATTGCATGCTGGGAATGTTATGTTCACGCCGTCATCTGGAACAGTTGAACTGTAAGTTGTACTGTGCGACTTGCTCTTACCTGGCAGCCCTTGCAACAAGTGCCCAGGTCCAGGGCTGGTCTCTGAACCCAAAGCAGCCCTAGCACATTTTGTCAGACCACCAGCCCCCCTACGGTGCAAGGCGAGAGCAGCCAGCGACCCTGGCCACTACAAGGGGGTTTGAGAAGCCAGCCCAGAGCACTTAGACTGTCCTCTCCTCCTCGTGCAGATTGCAGGTACAGGCTGACGCACCTCACAATCAGAGATGCAAAACTGCCGATCATTTCAAACACTGCACTCTAATTTAGCTAGGAGTTTACTGCTTTTGTTGTATTGTACCTGATTTGTTGGGCATTCTTGCAATATATTGCGTGCACAATGAGGGTTACGTTGAGCTTTAGATTGGTGAGATTTGCAGTCTGTGTTGTTGGTTAGCTGGTGTTCAGAGTTTGATACCTGCCAATGTACTAAATATTTTCACTGTGTGAGGAGGGTGCGGGCATGGTGACGAGAGCTCACTAAAAAGCACTCTGCCCCTCACCAAGCCCCCTGTAAAAAAATAAAAAGCATTTGCAATGCAAAAGGTCTCACATTTACGCGAGTTTAAGCTATTTGCATTGTAAATGACAATGTGTTTTATTTATGTTTAAAAAGCCAAAACATAAATAAAAGGCATTGTCATTTACAATGCCAATAGCTCAAACTCGGGTAAATGCGAGCCCTGTTGCATTGGAAATGCTTGTTTTTTTAGTGTCTCTTTATCAAGTTCTTGTGGCGAGAAGGATGGTATGGTTATTTGGTTAGCCAGTCTAGTTGTTCTGTCCCTCCGAATGGCTCATGCAGACAGAAAATAATAAACTCAAATAAGGAAATATGATGCGTTAAAAATCTGTGCAAAATCTATGCAAGTTCCTCAGTGTTTGGAGTGGGATGGAACCTAAGGGGCTTATTTACAAGGCCCTTGTGCCACTTTTGCGTCACTTTTCTCATATTAAAAACGACGCAAAAGTGGCGCAAGGGCCTTGTAAATCTGCCCCTAAGTCTTTTAATAGTTGGAGGTCCGCATGTTCAAGCTCGTTCAAAAAAAGTGTCAACTCCAAGTGCTGCAGTTCTACTGGATACTGTCATGCGGGACAGGGGCGGCTCCATAGAGGATTTTGAGCAAATTATCGGCTCCCCCTGATGGTGGTCCAGACTATCGTAGTATTCTGCCTGCTTCCACGAAGAATTTACTGACCTGTGCTAGGTCTTTTGGAGTGTCAGATGTATATATGAATAGTAGTGCTTCCTTGCATGATCTTATCTCATGTTGCATAAGGATAGGCCTCAGATACCTAGATCTCAATTGTGATAAGCTTGCACAGCAGCATACGATGTGGGCAGATGATTCAGAGTGGTAATTGCACAGCCTACATTGTTCCTGTGTCACTGCACACTTGTTCCAGTGTGCCCTATACTCCCTAATGGGTATAGTCAGTAGTCTAAATGATAAAAAATGTTCTTAAATGCATGCTTTCCAATTGCTGCTCTTAAATATGGTTGGCAAAGAAAGGTTTTGTGGGATGTTGCAAGCTCCTCAGCATCTCTAATACTTCTTGCCTTGATTAGATCCAGATCCCTCGAGGTCTTCTTAGCTTGTATCTTTACTCTGCTTTTTAGCTGTGCTTTGCTAATTCGGAGAGCCGTCAGTGATGTTAGATCCAGATTTAATGTTGAAGCGGCTAGTTCCAAGAACTTTGCCCAGGCACTTGACTTGTCTGAGAACATTGCCATAAGGGCACCCCACAAGGAATCAGGATCTGCCCGGCTCACCTGGAGGTAATAGTTAATTATATTTTTTTTGCATGCTACATCCATGCTTGCGATATTGAATTCCAGGCGTATTAAAGTGCGCTGTATGTTCTTTGGCATGCTGAATACCTTTTTGTATGATGATGTGTGGTTTCGCTCTAGTACCTCTGTCAGCCTTCCTGGGTAGGTGAGGTGGCCATAACTTAGTATTGGTACGAGTTTGGCGCCAATTACTCTTCGTATTGCCTGTGCCGAGTGGCTGTTTAGCATATGTTTGAGGGGAGATAGAGCATACATGGTTTTTGCTGCTTTGGCTCCTATAGCCTTTGTCTGCAGCTTGCGTTTCCCTGAGTCCATAGGCCAAACTCCAAGATAATTATACTTGGAGTCCGTGTCGACCTCTAATGGTCCAAGTTTCCATTTGAGTTCGCGTTTTAAAGGACATTGGCCGAAAATCAGGACTTTTGTTTTTCCCGCATTTGCATGGAGGGCATTGCGATTATTATACTCGTGTAATATGTCCAGGGCCCTCCTCATTCCTATTCGTGTCTGATCCATCAAGGCCAAGTCATCCGCATACTGTATTATTGGGAATATTTTCCGTCCTAACGATGGTGGAAAGGTTCTACCTTTTAGTAGCTTTTCCCCTAGATCCGCTGTGTATAGGTTGAATAAGGTTGGGGTGAGTATGCACCCCCGCTTTAAACCTCTCTTAGTGGAAATCTGTCTGGTGACGAGTGATTGATCCTCACCCATGTATCCATGTATAAGGCTGCAATTGCTGCAAGCATTTGTTTTGGAATGCCCCATCCTGCCAGTTTTTTCCACAGGATGTTACAGTCAATGCCCTCAAAGGCCGCATTGTATTCAACAAAGCAGGCATATTATGGAGTGTTTCTTTCATGCGCCTTTGAGCCCAGGTAGGCGAGAGTGATGATGTTGTTGAGATTTGATGCGTGGGGCCTGAATCCTGTCTTATAGGGTGGTATGATTTTATTGTCAGTAATCCATTACTCTAGTTCTTTTAGGAGAATTTTGCAAAGAATTTGCCATCTACGTTGAGGAGGGCAATTAACCTGTAGTTTTCCGGCAATGTTGGATCTCCCTTTTTATGTATTGGGTAGAGGATCGAGCCTTTCCATGCTTCCCGTATGGCGCATGTGGCAAGGCATTCGTTGAACAGGTTGAGCATCACTGGGGCCCAAACGTTCTGTCGTCTTTGAAGATGATCCCCGGTATGCCGTTCGGTCCTGGAACCCCGTCACTTTGGCTATTACTTAGTACCTTTAGTACCTCTGCCCTAGTTGCTGTTATGGTGCTGTCCTCCTTGTCTTCTAAAAGGTTCTTCAGATACAAAGTCTTTGATTTGTCCGAGTCTACATATAGGTTCTCAACGTGCTGCTCCCATTTGGTTGCTGGTACGACGTTCTCTTTGCTATATGACGTAGTCGCTAGATTGTTTACATATGTCCAGAATTCTTTGGCTTTGCTAGGCGTAAGCAAAGAGAATAAGTGTTTCCACTGTTCCTGAGTTTCTTGATGTTTTTGGCTCCACACACTATATATATATATATATATATATATAAAAACCAAAGCAGAATTGCTTTTGCACAAGGGGAGCTGCATATCAGCAGCTCCCCTTGTGCAGAAGCAATGATGACTCCCGCAGGAGGTGGGGAGCCGGTGGGACTGTGGGGGCATTGGGGCTCCCCCCACGGTCCCCAAAGCAAAGGGCCAGCCCCGGGGGATGTGGTCCTCGGGCCAGAAGTGGCCCGGGAGGGGGGGCCACTTGGCCCTCCTCCCCTGTAATTTTTTTTTTTTTTTTAAACGGAAAGGCCGGCCCAGGGGGATGGGGTCCCCGGGGCCATAATTGGCCTGAGGAGGGGGGCCACAAGGCCCACTTCCCAAAAAAAGAAATAATAAAACAAAGCTGGCCAGGCCCCGGGAGATGGGGTCCCCGGGGTGGCCCCCCTCCCAAAAATTTAAATAAAACAAATAAGGCTGCCAGGCCCCAGGGAAGGGGGGCCACGCAGCCCCCCTCCCATAAAATATGAAATACTTTTTTTTTTTTTTAAAGCTGGCATCTCGCCGCGTTTGCAGCATGGTGTAAAAAGGGGCGTGGCCTCGGAACACCTCTCTGCAAAGCAGCTCCGTGGCGCTTACTGGAGGTACCTGGTGGGCTAGTTGGCCCCCAGGGACCCTCAGGATTCAAGGGGACTTAATAGGGACATTATAGTTAGATATTAGCATTTAAAAAACCTTAGAAATTCATTGAAAAAACCAAAGGTTTTAGGGACGTTATAGTTAGAAATTAGCATTAAAAAAATCTTTGAAATTCAAGGAAAAAACCATAGGTTTCAGGGACGTTATAGTTAGAAATTAGCATTAAAAAAACCTTTGAAATTCACTGAAAAAACCATAGGTTTCAGGCACGTTATAGTTAGAAATTAGCATTTAAAAAACCTTAGAAATTCACTGAAAAAACCACAGGTTTCAGGGACGTTATAGTTAGTTGGACATTTCACTCGTACAAAACCAGAGAAATTCGGCCGTTATATTTAGTTCAGCTAACTATAACTCGCGCCCCCGCAATGCACTGCTGATGACGTCACATATTACATCATTCATGACATGGTCAGTGACATCACTGATGACATCTCAAATGACATCACTGTTGACATCACTGATGACATCATCCACGTGATAATCTGATGCACCTCCTCACACCCTAATATAACCTTCGATACACCCACTCTAAAATACAGACTACCATTTTTGAAACCATAGACACATCAACACCAGTTACTACATACTCACTCACTGATTCCTAGGTCTACACACACATCCACTCATTCACCCATACAGTCACTCATTGTTGCAAAGTCATCCTGTGCCCTGGGCACCCCCCAACTTTTTCCTGACTGATACTGGTGGTAACTGACTCTGACTGACCCTGGGCTCTGCCTAACCAGGCCCAGGGCCAGTGCTATGCTGAAAGAGACACATTAGAATACAGTTAAAACACAATGGTATAGTGGGGCACCCCTGTGATTGGCATGACCTACCCTATAGGCCCCTAGTGTATAATAGGGCAGGGGGATTGAAACTACCTTGAAGTCCCTAGTACCCTGGGGCATGGCAGTCTAGAGGCTAGCAGCTCTTTTTGCACTTGCATGTGTGCAGTGCTGAAGCCTGAGGTCAGTTTAAAAGCAGCACTGAGTGCCAGGACTGCTTTTAAAAAGTAAATTGTGCCCAAACTCGACTTTGGGGTTTGGGGCACTTAAAAATGGATAACCTACAATGTTTTGGCTTATTAGGAACCCTCAGGGTCTCCCTAGTTGTCCTAGGGGTGGGGGTCGGATATTTATAAGGTACACCCTTATAAAATGAGTTTTATATGACCTAGGTTAAGTGAAATTTCAAATGTCACTCCCCACATTGTGGTAAAGTGCTGCTCAAATTCGACTTTGATGCTAGGAGCACTGTGGAGGGAGGATCTGCAATATTTCTACAGATTCAGACCCCCTAAAGTCTCCCCTAGTTGCACATGGGGTGGGGTTCCTGTAGATATAAGACAAGTACTTATAACATATGTTTTTGTAAGTCCTGGTGCTGGAAAAATGGCCCAAGTCATTTTTCCCATTGCAAATCCCCTGTTACATAGGTTAACATGGTAGGAAGTTATTGATTAATAACTCTTGATAGGAGAGGGCTAGAAATGCCATTCAAAGACTTCCCAGAATGGTAATAATAAATCCCACAATATCATATTGTTGAATTTCTCCTAAAGTGTACATACAAGAAGTTATAAGACTTTCTTGTTTGTAAGTCCAAATTCAGCCTTCCAGTGGTCTGTCCTGATTGGTCAGAGTTAAGTGGATTAGCCAGGCTGCCTTGTAGAGGTGATAAAGAGCCCCTTGGGTTAACCAGCTCTGCTGGCAGGGCAGTGTGCTGTTCCATAGGAATGCCAGGCCAGGGGGAGGAGTCGTAAACTATGTTCTTCAAAGAGGAGAGCAGAGAACAGTGTCATTTACCACTCTGAACTTCCCACCTTAGGCAGATGGTAGGATTAAGGAAGGTATGAGCAGATGCAGGGGGGAGAGTCTAAGTAAATTAGCCATCCTAGGGGTCTGTTTAGCCAGCTCTTACCTCCTTGCTGGAAAATCAGCCATTATGGATTTGGAAGATTTGATGCACTCTGGGACAAAATAATGCCAAACTCTACAGGATGTGGCCATATCTTGGAGGAGTTACCCTGCTCCCATTGGTCAGAAGTGACCTCCTGCTTGACCCAGAGAACTTGGATTAAGTATCTGAGAGGGGCAGAGCCCTCCAGATCTGCTGCTTGAAACTTACTGAAGCAAGAAGTGCCCTGTTGAGAAGTTTTGCTGTGCAAAGATTTCTAAAGCCTGACCTCTGAAGACTGCACCATCTGAAACTACAGCCCTGTGGATTATCTTGCTGAAAAAGAACTAAAGAGTGGACTCCCTGAAAGCTACAGGTTAAAAAAGCTCATCTGGAACATCACCAACTAAATCTGCACCTTGGAGAACCACCAGTGGATTTGTAAGGGTTTTGTGCCAGTGGATTGTGGGAACTGAAGTCCTCAACTTTCAAGAAAAATCTTGGCGCTTCCAGACCCTTGGAGTGAATTTGAGACACTTTGGGATCCCTTGAGGAACTTCAGGAAGAACTTTAAGAAGTTTGGAGAACTTTGGAGCAACTTTGGAAAAAAGCTCCATAGAGGGAACGACTCAACCTGGCCAGCCAGGCCGCCTGCCTTCAACCGCGAGCCGGCCAAGCCATCCAGGTTCGTCCCACTAAAAGCTCCATCGGTCCAACTTCCAGAGTTTGACCGGGACTAGAAGGAATCTGAAGCCGGAGAACCCTCACCGGATCCGGCTACAAGAAAAGCATCGAGAGACCCCGCGAGAAAAAGCTCCAGAAAAGTTTATAAGTCCGCTCGTAGAAAAGGTGACCGGGAGCAACCACGAACACCAAGCCGCCTGCCTTCCATCGCGTGTCGGCCTGGATTCCTGGGTTGCCCCGCTGAAGGGTTAAAGAAAAATGTTCTAAGCCCCTTCCAGGGAAGTTGACCGGGAGCGCGTCGAAAGGCAATCCGGCGAACCCTCACCGGATCCGGACTGGCTGGGAGCTTTGAGGTCCCTCGGGGAGAAAAGCTCCAGAAAAGTTTCTAAGTGTGAAGGTAGAAACTGAGACGGGGACCTGCCGCGAGCTGTAGCCATCCAGGGCTCCATCGCGGTCGGCCTGAAACTTTGACTTTGACCCGGTCTACCGCGAGCAGGCATCACAATATGGTGCTATAATCTTCTAAGTGCTATATTTTGCTAAATCTTTAAAAATTCATATCTCCGGTTCCCTACATTGGATTCTTGTCGTTTTGGTGTCATTTTAAAGATAAAAATATTTCCTATTTTTATAAATTGGTGTTGGATTTTATTATGTGTTGTGTCTTAATTATTTACTGAATTGGTGTTTTTAAATGCTTTACTTACCTGTCTTTGAAGTTAAGCCTGCCTGCTCGCAGCCAAGCTACCAAGGGTTGAGCATAGGAATAATTTTCTAAGACCTATGCTGAGTCCTACCATGTGTTAGTGGCCTTATTGCCAGTGGCAGACCTACATTCGCCCCTACCAATAACCCACTTTCCAACACTCATACATGCAGTCACTCATCAATACAGCACTATCATATGCACTCATACACCTATACAGACACTCACACACTGCCACTGACACATAGAGTTACTCACACACCTAGTCTGTCATGTAAAGAATCAATCACACTCCCATTTACTCACCTATACAGTTATACACACACCACATCACCTATTCATACAGATACTAACATATACTTACTTTCTTATACAATCACTGACACAAGCACACACTCATTCATACAGCCACTCTCACAATCACTCACTCTCACATATAGTCATTTATATACTCCAAAACTCACATATACTGTCTTTCACATATGTAGTTACTCACACATATACCACTGAGACATCCATTCACTCACCAACACAGCCATACGCACACTCACTCACTCACCCATACAGCCCTTCACAGACACACTCTTGAACCCATACACCCAGTGAATCACCCACTCACACATCTATGCACAAAGTCACACACCCCCCACCCACACATACATTCAGGCACCCATACAAATACTCAGGCAACCAATCAATAACCCATATAGACACTCATGTAGCTACTCACCAACCCATGCAGCAGCTTACACAACAAGACAGACTGATACAGACATTCACACAGTTTAGTCACTTACCAATGCATTCAGTAAGACACATTTAATCACTCACTTATACAGTCAGTCATGCACCTACTAAATCCTCCATCCAGACACTTATACACCCACTCATTCTTCAATACACCTTGGCATATATATAAAACACATTTAAACTTTATAGAAACACACAGTCACTGGATGTTGTCATCAGTGATGTCATCAGTGATGTCATTTGAGATGTCATCAGTGATGTCATCAGTGATGTCACTGACCATGTCATGAGTGCTGTAATATGTGATGTCATCAGCAGTGCATTGCGGGGGCGCGAGCTATAGTTAGCTGAACTAACTATAACGGCCGAATTTCTCTGGTTTTGTACGAGTGAAATGTCCAACTAACTATAACGTCCCGGAAACCTGTGTTTTTTCAGTGAATATATATATATATATATATATATATATATATATATATATATATATATATATATATCTACTGGCGGTCGCCAGTAGATAGTTATAGTTACAACCTATTATCCATAGGAAATCCGCGACATTCTATTTGAAATAACTCTCTTGCCGGTTGACGTATCTTCGCGAAATTTTCAAACTTTGTGGCCCGCTCCGGTCCGCTCCTACCCTGAAAGTCTCGGGGGATTCGTCAAGCGGGGGCCGAGAAAAAAGGGGGTCCCAAAACGTGTTTTCCCCATGCATTTTCCATAGGAAACTTTAGACACGGCTACAGCCCGAACTGCTGAACGGAATTACACCAAATTTGGCAAAGAGGTAGTTCTTGGTTCAGAAAGAACCCTTTTTGTTAAATGGTGTAAATCCGTTCAGCAGTTGCTGAGAAAATGAAAAGTAAAAAGATAGTGATATCTAGGGCCGCGGATCCTCCCGAGCACGAGCTTTATGTTAATTGGCTGTCAACACTCCAAATCAGGAAGTGTTGGCAGCCATTTTGTCCCTCGGTAGAACCGAGGGACAGAAACAAGTGCGCAAAGCGCACAAAGGGGGCAGGGTAGAAACACCCTGACCCCCTAGGTCTGCTCAGGGGGTCCCACAAGGACCCCCTGGCAGAAAAAAGCATTAAAAAAAAACAAAAAAAAAACGATCGGGCCCGCAGGCCCCGCCCCTTCCTTCACCACTCTGCAAACGCGCCCCTGGCGCATTTGCAGAGGGGAACAATCCCCTTGAATACTGGGGGTCCCTGGGGGCCAACTAGCCCACCAGGAACCTCCAGTATGCCCAGGGAGCTGCCTTGCAGAGAGGTGTACAGAGGCCACGCCCCTTTTACACCTCTCTGCAACGCAGCTCTATGGCGCTTTTTGGAGGTATATGGTGGGCTAGTTGCACCCCAGGTACCCTCAGGATTCAAGGGAGTTAATCCCCGACTTAAAACGTGCCACGGGGCGCGTTTGCACAGTGGTGAAGGGAGGGGCGGGGCTTCAGGTGACATGTGTGCAAACAGGCCCGTGGCGCGTTTTAAGATGGGGAATTAAATCCTCTTCAATCCTGAGGGTCCCTGGGGGCCAACTAGCCCAACAGGTACGTCCAGAAAGCGCCACAGAGCTGCGTTGCAGAGAGGTGTAAAAGGGGTGTGGCCTCTGTACATGTCTCTGCAACGCAGCCCCTGGCGCATACTGGAGGTTCCTGGTGGGCTAGTTGGCCCGTAGGGACCCTCATGATTCAAGGGGACTTAATCCCCCAACTTAAAACGCGCCACGGGGCGCGTTTGCACAGATGTCACCTCAGGCCCCGCCCCTCCCTTCACCATTGTGCAAATATTCCTCTAAAATCAGCCGAAATACGAATTCTGATTTACTCACCTGTAATAAGGAGAGACCTCAGTGCTGTATCTTTCAGCCCAGTACTGATCCTCAAAAGTAATTTTAACCGTACTTACCAGTAACTTGAATTTCCTTTCATAGGATATCATTGCCTGCTTTTTGCTGAAAAAGTTTCTAAGTGTTGATTTTTGAAACATACAAATATTCCTCTAAAATCAGCCGAAACCCGAATTCTGATTTACTCACCTGTTATCAGGAGAGACCTCAGTGCTGCATCTTTCAGCCCAGTACTGGTCCTGAAAAGTAATTTTAACCGTACTTACCAGTAACTTGAATTTCCTTCCATAGGCTAACATTGACTGGTTTCACTTGGAAATTCTTCTAAGTGTGGAGTTTTGGAACTTTAAAATATTCCTCTAAAATCAGCCGAAATACGAATTCCGATTTACTCACCTGTTATCAGGAGAGACCTCAGTGCTGCATCTTTCAGCCCAGTACTGATCCTCAAAAGTAATTTTAACCGTACTTACCGGTAACTTGAATTTCCTTCATAGGCTAACATTGACTGGTTTCACTTGGAAATTCTTCTAAGTGTGGAGTTTTGGAACTTTAAAATATTCCTCTAAAATCAGCCGAAATACGAATTCCGATTTACTCACCTGTTATCAGGAGAGACCTCAGTGCTGCATCTTTCAGCCCAGTACTGGTCCTGAAAAGTAATTTTAACCGTACTTACCGGTAACTTGAATTTCCTTCATAGGCTAACATTGACTGGTTTCACTTGGAAATTCTTCTATGTGTGGAGTTTTGGAACTTTAAAATATTCCTCTAAAATCAGCCGAAATACGAATTCAAATTTACTCACCTGTTATCAGGAGAGACCTCAGTGCTGCATCTTTCAGCCCAGTACTGGTCCTGAAAAGTAATTTTAACCGTACTTACCGGTAACTTGAATTTCCTTCATAGGCTAACATTGACTGGTTTCACTTGGAAATTCTTCTGTGTGTGGAGTTTTGGAACTTTAAAATATTCCTCTAAAATCAGCCGAAATACGAATTCCGATTTACTCACCTGTTATCAGGAGAGACCTCAGTGCTGCATCTTTCAGCCCAGTACTGATCCTCAAAAGTAATTTTAACCGTACTTACCGGTAACTTGAATTTCCTTCATAGGCTAACATTGACTGGTTTCACTTGGAAATTCTTCTAAGTGTGGAGTTTTGGAACTTTAAAATATTCCTCTAAAATCAGCCAAAATACGAATTCCGATTTACTCACCTGTTATCAGGAGAGACCTCAGTGCTGCATCTTTCAGCCCAGTACTGATCCTCAAAAGTAATTTTAACCGTACTTACCGGTAACTTGAATTTCCTTCCATAGGATATCATTGCCTGCTTTTTGCTGAAAAAGTTTCTAAGTGTTGATTTTTGAAACATACAAATATTCCTCTAAAATCAGCCGAAATCCGAATTCTGATTTACTCACCTGTTATCAGGAGAGACCTCAGTGCTGCATCTTTCAGCCCAGTACTGGTCCTGAAAAGTAATTTTAACCGTACTTACCAGTAACTTGAATTTCCTTCCATAGGCTAACATTGACTGGTTTCACTTGGAAATTCTTCTAAGTGTGGAGTTTTGGAACTTTATAATATTCCTTTAAAATCAACCAAAGTACGAATTCCAATTTACTCACCTGTTATCAGGAGAGAACCCAGTGCTGCATCTTTTAGCCCAGCACTGACCCTGAAAAGTAATTTTAACCGTACTTACCAGTAACTTATATTTTCTTCCATAGGAATCCATTGTCTGGTTTTCAGCAGAAAACTTTCAAAGTGTCGATTTTCACAAACTACAAATATTCCTAAAAAATCGCCTGTATGACTTAAACGCATTCTTTCAACTGTTTACAGGAGATGCACCAGTGCTGGATCCAGGATCCAACACTGAGTAAGAAAAAGTAACGATAACAGTTTTTACCTGCTAAGTGAATTTCCTTCCATAGGATAACATTGGTGATTCTATGAGAAAAAGTTTCTAAGTGTCAACTTTTAAAATACAATAATATTCCTTAAAAATCACTACTGTAACCAAAACGCTTTTACTCAACTGTTTACAGGAGATGTCCCAGGACTGAATCTAGGATCCAGTCCTGTGGTTAGAAAAGTAATCCATAAAGTAACTAATTGCATTTAACTAGAAATTCACATTGAGCTGAATGTTGCATTGTGTTTGAAAATGTGTTGCCCATTGCAACAACTGTAACTACTGTACTTAAAAGTCTATTGCCTATGTGCAAAGTATTTAAACTAAAGTAATTCATTCTGAGAAAGTATTTTTTGTAATGTAATGTATAATGTAATTACAATGTAATTTAAAAAATAAAATATGTAAAAAAAAATTGTTTCTAAAAAATTTGGAAATCAGTATGAAAAAAATTTATATAACAATTAGTACATTTAAAAATTGTCATTTACAAAACCTTTGAAATTTACTGAAAAAACTGTAGGTTTCAGACATGTTATAGTTACAAATTAGCATTTAAAAAACCTTTGAAATTCACTGAAAAAACCATAGGTTTCAGGGACGTTATAGTTACAAATTAGCATTTAAAAAACCTTTGAAATTCACTGAAAAAACCATAGGTTTTAG
This sequence comes from Calotriton arnoldi, assembly GCA_963921515.1. Lineage (NCBI taxonomy): Eukaryota > Metazoa > Chordata > Amphibia > Caudata > Salamandridae > Calotriton > Calotriton arnoldi. The sequence goes on along the minus strand of CAWUFW010009062.1, from coordinate 443,413 downwards.
GGACAGTTATAGTTAGTTGGACATTGCACTCGTACAAAACCCGTGAAATTCCCCCGTTATAGTTAGTCCAGCTAACTATAACTCGCGCCCCATAATGCACTGCTGATGACGTCACATATTACATCACTCATGACATGGTCAGTGACATCACTGATGACATCACTGATGACATCTCAAATGACATCACTGATGACATCATCCACGTGATAATCTGATGCACCTCCTCACACCCTAATATAACCTTTGATACACCCACTCTAAATTACAGACTGCCATTCGCAAAACCATAGACACTCCAACACCAATAACTACATACCCACTCACTGATTCTTAGGTCTACGCACACATCCACTCACTCACCCGTACAGTCACTCATACTTACGGTCACTCAGTACAGGACTATCATATGCACTCATACTCCTATATAGATACTCAAACACCGCCACTCATCCATAGAGGTACTCACACACCTAGTCAGTCATGCAAATAATTAAACACACTACCATTTACTCACCTATACAGTTATACACACACCAGCTCACTTACTCATACAAATAGTAGCACATTCTTACGCTCTTATACAATCACTGATACAAGCACACACTCATCCATACAGCCACTATCACAATCACTCACTCTCGCTTATAGCTATTTATATACTCCAACACACATATATACTGCCTTTCACATATGTAGTTACTCACACATGTACCACTGGGACATACATTCACTCACTAACACACTCTTACACACACTTACCCACCCATACAGTCTATCACAGTTGCACTCTTGAAACCATCCACCCAGTGAATCACCCACTCACACATCTATGCACAGAGTTGCACACACCCCTCCCACACAAACACTCAGGCACCCATACAGATACTCAGACAAGCATTCAATAACTCATATAGACACTCATGTAGCTATTCACAAACACATGCAGCCACTTACACAGCAACAGACAGACGGATACAGACATTCACCCAGTTTAGTCACTAACCCATGCATTCAGTAAGATACGTTAAATCACTCACTTATAGAGTCAGTCATGCACCTACTAAATCATCCATACAGACACTTACACACCCACTCATTCTTCAATACGTCTTTTCCTATATATATTAAAAATATTTAAACTTTACAGAAACACACAGTCACTGGATGATGTCATCAGTGATGTCATTTGAGATGTCATCAGTGATGTCATCAGTGATGTCACTGACCATGTCATGAGTGATGTAATATGTGACGTCATCAGCAGTGCATTGCGGGGCGCGAGTTATAGTTAGCTGGACTAACTATAACGGGGAATTTCACGGGTTTTGTACGAGTGCAATGTCCAACTAACTATAACTGTCCCTAAAACCTATGGTTTTTTCAGTGAATTTCAAAGGTTTTTTAAATGCTAATTTGTAACTATAACGTCCCTGAAACCTATGGTTTTTTCAGTGAATATATATATATATACATACATACATACATCCTGGCCTGCATTGGGGAGCTTTCCTCCAGGATCCCTTTGTAGGACAAATTTGTGACTCACATAGTATTAACTTTTGCAATAAGTACTTTTCAGACTCAACTAAATGTGAGTTTTTCTACACAATCCTCTGTCTATTTAACTCTCAGCTATGAGGGGGGCTATTAGGCAGTTCCTCATGAAGTCCCTTTTAACCATGTGTGACCTCTTGCAGGACCCACAGCTTGGAGAAGCACTGGCCTTTACATCTACCCAAAGCAGAAAGCATCCATCGAATTCCCACCATCAGCCATCGGAAAACAGCTGAAGGTAAGACACTGCTTGTCATGGAAAGAGCTGCCATTGGCTGCTATCTCAACCGTGGGCCTGTGAAAGGCATATTGTGTCCCTACTAGGCTAGGCAATGCCCCTGAACATCGAATCTAGAAGATAAAAGCATAGAAATATTGAGGAAAAAATGCTGAATTCAAAATACCAGAAGGTAAGTAGAGATGTTCTATACCTAAATCCACATATAGTTAGACAGACAGACAACAGACAGACAGACAGACAGACAGACAGACAGATAGATAGATAGATAGATAGATAGATAGATAGATGCCTTAGCAAGATATATCTTTAAGGTACGTAGATGTGGAGTTAGGAATAATAAGTGTATACTACCCTATATGCACTGACCTTACGAAATTTTGTCCCTGAATCTTCTGCCTATGATATTCTTGTATATTGCAATTATTAGCCTTAATATTTATTAGTGCAATCCTAGGTTGGATAAACCAGTAAGCAGTCCACCAAACTGATATGAGGATACTCCTCTGATAGAACAGTCTTGGATTCACTTGACTGCGTGAAGCCCAGTGGAGTTACCATAATCTGTGTGCGGTCTCATGGCCCATACTCATGGCTGTTCATGTGAAATAGAAACTTCCCCATTCACACACCATGACTTATTCTCCTCACCAAATATGTGCACCCTAGCCACGCTGCCTTAATATGTCTGTGATCCATTGGTCCATATGTGATTCCTACACAATGGCAACATTTCTTCATATGTTATGTTATGACAATTTGTACAGCGCACAGGTACTCAGAAGAGTGTCCCGGCACTAAAGACTTACAGCACCAGCTTAAAACCTAATCTGATAGTGAGAAAAGCCAAGTTTTCAGATTATTTTTTAAAACAGAGAGATCACTGGTTAGGCGTAGGTTTCTCAGGAGTTTGTTCCAGTTGAGGGGCCCCAAATAAGAAAAGGAACTGCTGCTCATTCTAAGTCGGTGGATCCGAGGGACTTTTGCCAGATAGGCAGGTGAAGAATGCAAAGTGCACGCTGGAATGTATTAATGAAACCTCTCTCTGAGGTATCCTGCTCCTGAATCATGCAAGGCCTTATGCACTAGGACCATGGCCTTAAATTGTATCCTCTTTTTCACGGGCAGCCAGTGAAGGGCCTTCAGATGAGCGGACATGTGGGACCAAGGGGGGAGTTTAAGTAGAAGTCTGGCTGCCGAATTTTGCACCACCTGAAGTCTGCTCAGAAGGTACTCTGGGAGGCCAAGATAAAGGGTGTTCCCATAATCCAGTCTTGTGGTGATCAGAGCCTGGATGACCTTTTTCTGGCCGACTCAGACAGGAGAGGTAAGAATCTTTTCTGCATCCGTAGCATGCCGAAACAGGAACTGATCAGCGCTTGTATCTGAGGTTGGAAGGAAAGAGTACTGTCAAATTTGATACCCAGATTCCTTACAGAACTTTGTAGGGGGCTTGGCTGCGGCACAGCCTTAGGCTAGCAAGATCTCTAAAGGTTAGGGGAAGCAGCCTCGAGAATCATAATCTCGGCCTTGTCCGGTTTGCATTTCAGTTGGTACCGGGCCAACCACTAAGACACCGTAGAGAGGCAGAATGTGATGAGCTCCCCATCTAGCACCTCTCCCCTACCACAGGAGAAGAGAAGCTGAGTATCGTCAGTGTATGAGATTACTTTTGTGCCCATCGACTCTGCCAATGTCGCCAAAAGCGTGAGGTAGATTTTGAACAGTGTGGGGCTCAGTGCTGATCGATGGGGTATGCCCAGCATCAGAGTTCTGACTTGAGATGAAAATGGAGGCAGCCAAACTTCTTGGCTTCGGTTGCCCAGAAAAGAGGAAAGCCATTTCATGGCAGTGCTTCTGATCCATATTGCCTGGAGGCATTCGGGTAGTTTTAGATGAGGAACCTTGTCAAAGGCCACGGATAGGTCCAACATGATCAGGATGATCTTACCTCCCTTATCGAGGGTGCTTCTGGCATGCTCCACTACTTCCAAAAGTACTGTCTCTGTACTGAAGTATGGTCGAAAGCATGATTGACTGGAATGTAATAGTTTCTTTTCCTCCAGGAATTGAGACAGCTGGCAATTAGCTGCTTCTTCCAGTATTTTGGTGAAGGCGGAGAGGAGGGAGATGGGTCTATAACTTGCCGGCTGTTTCGGGGTAGCCGTGGGTTTCTTCAACAGAGGAAGCACTTTTGCCCTTTTCCAGTGTGCAGTGACCGTGCGAGTTGACAGCGAGGTGTTCAATATATTATTCAATATTGGATTGATAGTCTGGGCGGCCTTAATCAACAAGTTAAAGGGGCAAGGATCAAACATGGAGCCCGACTTCAGGCTTTTGATAGCTGTTAGTGTCATCTCGAGGGATAATGGGTCGAAACTGGCTAGAGTGGAACTTCCCGTGGGAGAAATGGACGTATCCGGGAGATCAGAATGAGTCGGGTCAAACTGTACATTGTTGAGAATGTTGGCCTGAATGGTAGCAATTTTTTGTAAAAGAATAATTCTAGCTCCTTCCACCACTCAGCTGTCCATTGACAGTCACCTGATATGACCTCGGGTCTAAGAAAGGGTTTGACGATTTTGAAAATCTCATTTGTCTTATTACCCACCTCCTCGAACTTTTTTCAAAAAAGGCCTTTTTAGCTAGAGACACCTTAGTGTGATAGTTTTTTAATGCTAGCTTAGAGGCGGCTTTATCCTCTAGCTTGAAATTATGTCTCCATACCCTTTCAAGGTGTTTACACCATGTTTTACATGATCTAAGGTCATCACTGAACCACGGGACCGTCGGTTTCGTCCTTGCTAAAGGTCACCTCGGAATCAAGGCTAACTCATTGATGGTTCGAATAAATCTAACCATCCAGGCATGCGGCACCCTCTTCAAGAGAGCCCAACAAAGCCGGGGTGTCTGTTACCAAGGCTTGCCTCAGCTCACTTTGCTGTACTTTGTGATAGGCTCGGTAAGGGACCTGGGTATTTTCCTTAGGAGGCTGCCTGACAAGTGTCCGTGGCCACTTGAATGAGATAAGGTGGGGGTCAGACCATGCAAGAGGGGATGGTTGCAGCACCTCCAGATCCACATTCGAAATTACCTGGTCTAATGTATGCCCTGCTTGGTGAGTCGACCCAAAAACCTGTTGCTTGAGTGAGAAGGCGCTCATTGTATCTAAGAGTGCCCAAGCCTCCGGCTCTGAGGAGTTGTCCAAATGGACATTAAAATCTCCCAGGGCTATAAACTGGGCATACCTCATGGCCCATGGGTCTAAGGCACTGCCAAGTGAGTTCAAGCATGGGCTGGCCTGGCCAGGGGGCTGTTAGATGAGGGCCCCTGCCAGAGACTGATGGGGAGTTAGGGACAGGCAGAAGCCCTTTGCCTCTACCTTCTCAGGACCCTCAAGTGAAAAGGATGTACATTTGTATTCCTTTTTGTAAACTAATGCTATCCCACCCGTCTACCTGTTTCACGGTCCTTCCTCAGGACTCTGTAATTTGTAGGGATTGCTGTGGCTAACGTAGGATTGGCCCTATCAGAGAGCCAAGTTTCTGTGAGGAATAAGGCATCCAGTTTCCCATCATTTAGGAGGTCAAAGACCTGTAGTTCGTGTTTCTGGAGAGACCTCACATTTATTAAAGCTGACGAGAACTGTTTTGATGTCCTGCTGGACTTACCAGGAGAGGGGGAGGCTCTGTTGTTTTCTAACATGTTAGGGGTCCATGCACAGTCAGGACAAGCATACTTTTCATTTAACTTAAAAGGAGAGCAATGCAGAGCAAATTTCATAATGGGGGCCAGACTGTGCAGAGTTGAGCCATCATAAAAGGTGATGAGCCTACCCTCTAGAAGAGAACTGGCATAGTGGCTGGCACTGGAAGCTTTCCTGGCGCTGGACGCTTCCGGGATGCTGACAGGAGCAGGCGGGCTTGCTTTTGGCGCGCCCACTGTGTGCGTCCGCTCCGTGACTCTATTTCTCAACATATGGGTAGGCGACTAGAGTGCGCACTAACCAAAATGGCAAACTTTATTGCAAGAGGGAAGGTGCACCGATCAAATGAGTCCACAATGTTACCAACTTTTCCAAAGTGTATTTTCTTTATTTTGTATCAAAAGGAGTTTAGAACAGCAAAAGTCAAATTTTATGCGATCCAAAACCCTAGGTTGGGTATATTAAAAATTGGGAAAACACGCCCTGATACGGCGTACTCCAATGTTCCTATTCGGGGCTGTAATTCATTCTTTTGAATTACAACCCCGAATAGAACATGATGGAGTACGCCGTATCAGGGCGTGTTTTCCCAATTTTGAATATACCCAACCTAGGGTTTTGGATCGCATAAAATTTGAATAATATCCAGGACAGATCTGGTACCATTACTTACAGATCAGTAAGGATACGCTAATTGTAATTTTTCAAAGCTTGGATTGGTGGTTTGTGATCCTCAACATAATTGTGACGACTTATCCCATGTCTTCGATGAATATATATGAGCCCTGATGAAGTTCCAATAGGAACGAAACGCGTTGACTGACTTTTGCTGTTCTAAACTCCTTTTGATACAAAATAAAGAAAATACACTTTGGAAAAGTTGGTAACTGTGGACTCATTTGATCGGTGCACTTTCCCTCTTGCAATAAAGTTTACCTCTGGGAAATCAGTGGAGACCAAGTACGGCGGGCTCCGGAAGCGTTTGCACGGAACTTTGGACACTTTTGTAATATTTGGATTAGAGGTGCAGTACCTCAGTCAGCCGTATGTTCTTTTTTGTTACTAACCAAAATGGCGCCTGTTAGACTTGGCATCTTTTAGCGTGTTTCCCCTGAGTTTTTTGCTTTCTGAACTCTCGGTTTTGACTCTGTTTTTGCTGGCGTAATGTTTCAGCGCACTTTTCGCACTGCTTATGAGTGGTAAAGTGCAGGTGCTCCTGTGGTAAAATGTGTTATGGATTAAGGTTTTCACAATTGGCTATTTGATTTGCATGTCAGTCCCCAGTAAAGTGCACTACAGGTGCCGGGGCTGGTGAATCAAAATGCTACTCGTGGGCTTGCAGCACGGATTGTGCCACCCACGTAAGTAGCCCGAAAAAAGGTATAAGTAAATGAAGTTTGGTATGCCTGAACTCAGCGTCTAAAGACGCAGCTTTTAGCAAGGGTGCCCTTTTCATTATGAGTTCATAAAGGCACTTTTAGAAAGTGGGTATTATTTTGCTCGGTCATCCCGTGTGCCTCTGCTGGAATGTGGATTGCCTGTCTGGGGTTTGGAGGAGAGGAGGCTGGGGAGCGGGTGTGGCTCCAGATAGTCTAGGTAGGTCAGGGAAGGGCTGAATAGACCTGGGCTGCGATGGGGGAAGAGGGAGGAGATTTCCTTGCACCTCAAAGGGCCTGGTCTGCCTCTGACAATGCCGTCTCCACCTCCTGCCAGGAAATCACACCAGCGAAGGCCGAACTGGTTCTGGCCGGGCACAGACACCCTCTGTCTGAAAGATCAAAGGATTGTTTTGTACAAATACTGGGGCCCAGACCCCTGAACTTTAGAACTCATCTGGATCAAGAAGACTGCCAAGAAGAAGAGCCAGAGACGCTGCGAAAAGGAACGACTGCTTTGCCGGGTGCTTTGCTGGGCTGACCTGCAGTGGCTGCTTCTGTCTTGGGCAGTGAAAGGCCTGGACTGGACTTTCTGTGACCTAAACTTGCGAGTCTCTCCAAGGGCTTGAGGTAGAGCTTGCCCCCTGTTCACGAAGTCTCAGGAACAGCAAAGACTTCAAGTTCTTCGACCCTCAGCACTGGGGACTGTGTGTTTTGTGCTGCAACCCGAAGAACACCAACTCGACAACGTCTACGACGACCCTCCCGACCCCATGTCCTGAAGGCACCGCAGAGGGCACCGGCACAACGCCGCACCGCAGCCTTGGTCTCACCGACGACACCTGTTGACGCTGCCACCGAGCCGCTGCTTGCACCGCGACCTGTGGGCATCGCACTCTGCACCACCTTGCTTCACGCCGAAGCTTTGACACCGCAGAGGGCACCGCCGCAACGTCGCACCACGACCCTGGTCTCACCGGTGACGCCTGTTGACGCTATCACCGAGCCGCTGCTCGCACAGCGACCTGTGGGCACCACACTCCGCACCGCCTTGCTCCACGCCGAAGCTTGGCACCGCAGAGAGCACTGCCACAATGTTGCACCACAACCCTGGTCTCACCGACGATGCCTGCTGATACCATCACCGAGCCGCTGCTCGCACTGCGACCTGTGGGCACCGCACTCTGCACCGTCTCGCTACATGACGACGTCGTGGCCTTCCTGACGCCGCCACTTCCCGCTGAAATCGACGCCGCTGCTTGCACCGTGGTTCGGGGGCACCGCTCGTAAGTTACACGACACACCGCCCTCATCCCACACCGCAGCCTTGGCTCCCCGACGCCGGTGCCATCGACTCCAGTTCGTCAGCCGACGACAGCGCTTCAGCAACAACGCCCCTGCTTGCACCGTGACCTGCTAGCACCATGACGAGCCCCACCTTCATCTCGCACCGTGACCCTGGTCTCACCGATGCCGCCACCTGATGCCGCCACTGAGCCACTGCTCGCACCGCGACTTGGGGGCACCACACGCCGCACTGCTGCACTTCGCACCGCAGCACCCGTTGCCTGTTGGCGCCAGCACTCCTGATCCCATCAGAAAGGAGCTCGACCTGCAACGCGAGTGACTTCAAGGGCCCCAACACCCTGCATCTCTGAAAGGTACTGTTTGCAAGTCCTCCCGACACCGCAGCTGGCCCGCGACCTGCGGCCAGCCAGAACTATTTTGGATTTGGTGGTACACGACGCTGTGATAGCCCCGGACGGAGCTAGCGACCTCAATGAACTTTGTTGGAATCTTATTTTGATAATTACAGACTTTCTTTTAAATAGTATTGTGGATTTTTATCGTCTTTGGTCTTGTTTATAAAATTATTGGTTATTTTTCTAAAACTGGTGTGGTGTCCTTTTGTAGTGCTTACACTGTATTACTGTCGTTTGGGTGCAAAACGCTTTACACACTGCCTCTAAGATAAGCCTGACTGCTCGTGCCAAGCTACCAAGGGGTGAGCAGGGGTTATTTTTGGAGTGTAACTCCCTTATCCTGACTAGAGTGGAGGTTTCCGCCTGGCTCCGGCCCTAGCCCTAGCCTACCGGAAATCCCCTTTCTAACAGCGCCTCTAGAATGTCCAGGCCCAGAAGAGGAATGCAGAAAACTCCCCTCCACTTCCCACAACAAGGATTGCAAACTCCCTTTAAATTAAAAAGGTGCCTGACTGTTTAAAATGTTAAAATGCTCCACTGAGAACATAAATAGCAACATCAAATTCATACAATTTTAGAAAGAGTGATACCGAAAGCCTCACCTTGTCCTCTGCACTATTTATCAGCATGTGGGCCGGACGACTAGAGTGCACACTAACTCATAGAGTCCCTATTGAAAAATAATGTAATCCATTGACAAAAATTAAAGCCATGCCACTTTCCACATGCTGACTGCACCTGCCTTATCTTATAGGTGCAGATTGGATGCCAATCAGATGACCTCAGTGCTATAAAGGAACTCTTTCGCCCGCCGGTAGTCATCAGGATCTACGAGGTTAAGAGCGAGAAGATGACCATCTCCAACTTGTGGGGCGGCCTCATCTATATCCTGGTGCCAGCCAGATGCAAGCTTGGACCTTTATCAGTCACCATAAAAGGGGCAGTGTGAGCACCCTTCTACAAGTGTGGTGTGTATTGTGCTCATAACTTGGGTAGAACACAGGGCATAGACACTGTTACTATGATCAACTAATGAAGCATTTTGTGGGCTGATTACTTAATGTTTGCTACAAGGAGGAACTGATTCATATAGGTTGGTTTCGAAGGGTGAGATTTTGGGTTTTGGAAGACTTGTCAAAATGGCATTTCCACTGTCTATATGTGAGAGCTCCAAAGATATGAAGTCTGCAGGGATGAAGTTTTTCCTTTTTTGTAGGCTATGTGGTTGGTATTTGTGTGGTTGTGTTAAATTATTGATATGATCAATGGAATTCATGGAGCTGTCAACTGAAAATACTAGAGATCTGGCTGCTGGTACCATATTCAATGGGCTTCTTAAAGCGACTAATACATTTTGTACAGGTGGGTGGGGAGTTCAGTAATCAAGGAGAATGAATGATCATAGAGTTCAGTTTCAGAGAGAAGGATGATGTCTAATTGATAATCTGTTGAGGAAGACTTTTCGGTTGCTTACTCTTGAGGGATTATAATCTCTTAGGTGAAGCTGAGTCTCATCAGCATATCAGTGGAATGCAATATTCCCATTGTGAGTCTTTGCTGGTGAGGTCTCCATGTAAGGGCTACATCGATGCAGGGGAGAGACGATCCTGGTGCTACACAATAGTTTAAGGTGTACGTTGAAAACTCAAAGGAGTCAAGCTTAAGGAGTTGCGTTCTAGCAGACTGGAACATCTGCAACTAATCGAGGGCTGATCCTCCTAGTCCTCTTCTGGGCAAGAAGATGTTCATCAAGGTTGTGTGGTTAACAGTGTTGAATGCTGCCCACAGGGATCACCTTCGTCCAGGATTTTGAGGATATCCTCTATATGGTATGGAGAGTGGATGATTCCAGGCTGTTTCAGCCAGAATCTGGAATTCATTGTATTCAGGAGCTCACTCCCAGTTCTATATGTGGTGAGTTGCAAGGTTACCAGTTTGACATCTTGAGTAGAAGGATAACTGTCCTCTCCAGTAAGATCTCTTCCATTGATGACATGTTACTATTTTGAGGTTTGTGGCCCAGCCCAGGTTTTGATCAATAATTCTGGAAGATGCTCTTCTCCATGCCTTCATGGGTTTGGTGTTACATAATCTTATGGAGCTCTTCGATTTTAAGAGGCTAAAAAAAGACGACCATTAGGTTGCTGACATTTCAAATATAGAGGTCGGCAAAGGCTTTGGTTTGAATATTGTGTATCGTCTTGATTTCTATTATAAAGAATTCTGATATTTTCTCTGCCTTGACTTTTAATCTTTGAATCTTAGGTTGTTTGATAGGTTGAAGCAGAGCCTAATGGTTTGGAATAGGAGTCCAGGCCTGATATTTGCTTCTCTGATCTTGTTTCTAATGACAAAGGTATTTATCACCTTGAGAACTTTGTGCCCTATGTAGAATTTACAGCGTGGGATGCTCTGTCACATCCTGTCTGCCGTAGTGCGTTATAACCTATCGCACTGTTAAAATGACAAACAGGATATCCACCACTTTTTGACAGAGTATTCCGTCTCCCAAAATCTCTATTTATGCACGGGACGGAATTATGAGTTTGGTTTTATTTATTGTATCCGATATTTATCAGATCTGTTAAATAACTCAACATTCCTTAAATCGCAGCAGGTCAAACCTGCCGAAATTTAACAGGGGACACGTGTACAGTATTGACCCTGCCATTAGGATTTTGTTGTGTTAAACACCAAATTCTGCATGTTATTCCCCAATAACTTGTAATTGATGCTATTTATTGCACCCAAAAAAATAACGAACTCCATGGTATTGTTTGTATCAGTGTGGGGTTTTTAGTATTGACAGGAATAATGGCGCTCAAGCTAATTCGCGCTGAGTTTATGTTATACTAGGAGTGTGAACAGTGCAAACCAGGTCAGGGGATATGCCCTAAAACCCCCGTGATGGTATGGAAAGAAATCCACACAAATGAAGTAGGTACAGTCCCGGGCACACGTAACGAGGATATAATATCAGGAGAAATGTCTCATACTGCAGAAATGTAGAGGGTCTACACCAGAATGATAATCATAGGTGTTTAATATAGTAACAGAGCATAAGCAACCAGCCAAAACAAAAGCAACCAGCCGACACGTGTTTCGTCACAAAGGGTAGTAACCCGTGACTCTTCAGGGCAAGTGACCGTTCGAGAGTCCAAAACGGCACTGAAGAGCAGTGCGAACCACGGTAGGTGGACTACTGCCAAATGTAAGGAAAGGAAGACGGATATCGCCGGGCGGCGGATAAGCCAATGAGGACTATTGACCTTCAGTAAAGTCGATGCAGTCTGTGGCGACAAGAGTAACCAAGTGCTAAGTAGCACAGGGGGAAATATAGAGTTAGGCGTGCCAGGTCAGTAGTCCAGGACGACAACGGCGGATGCGCCGGGGAACTGGGAGAAGTGTTGTTCAGGAAGGAAAATGGTTCCGGAAGATGGCCAGCTGGTTGCTTATGCTATGTTACTATATTAAACACCTATGACTATCATTCTGGTGTAGACCCTCTACATTTCTGCAATATGAGACATTTCTCCTGACATTGTATCCTCGTTACGTGTGCCCGGGACTGTACCTACTCCATGGTATTGTTATTTACCGGGTGTGATAAATAGCACCTTTTCTTGTGATCGGGCCCTCAGTATCAATAAATAATTAGGGGTGCATGGATACTTTGAAATGGGTGTTTTTTTTAGATTTTGTTTCTGCACAGATATTCAATACTTCTTTAACATAACATGTGTATTTGTAAATCACACGTTCACCCAGGAGGATTTCTGGGCACTGAATAACGTATGTTCATTGTTACCCAACAGTACAAATTTTATCAACCTCAGAAGGATGAAAGGCTGAGTGGACCCACAGGGATTTGAACCTGTGCCCATGAGGTCAAACACAGACCCCTACAATAGACGCATTAGTCCACTAAGCCACCAGACCATAATGATTTTCTCTGATTGAAAAAATTGCACAAAAGCCAGTCTGGCATTCAGGGGCAGTTGTGGGACCTCAGCTTTGACACAGTGGTTTTTGCTTATGTTCAGAGGTTTAGTTCATAGGGTATATAGAGAGCAACTCATATCTTTACCTTGCTGCTGGCTAGCCCTGGTGTTCGGATTGAACAACAAGTACATAAACATCATCTTTGATTCTATTGCAGGAGAAACCACTGAGTCTGCCTGGCTGGACACTGTCCGGCACTACCCTGCCCCTTGGGTAGAGTTTGCCACTGAGAACATCATCCTTACTGTCCCTATGGAGAAGGCCCAAGCAGTGGAGAAGCCCAGCGCCCTGATGTCCATGTGGGACCTCATGATGGAAGCGATTGCCGAGCTGGCCGCCATCCCTTTCCCCTTCGAGAGGCCGGAGAGATTTGTGGCGGATGTCCAAATATCATTCGGTAAGTACTACACCCAGGTACTTCCCTCCTGCACACTACCAGATCCAGTTCTGTCACAAGTGGCACCAGCGGTAGGACACATGCTTGCCACACACCCTGGCCAGATTAGAGTTCACTGACTATTTGAGAGTCCATTATTTACTTGCCACTTGCAATCACAGCACATTCCAGGGTCTGATGGTTAATTTGTAATCAATGATTAGAAAGATGGCATCAGAAGATTCATCAGATTTAGATCTAAATATAAAATGAAATAACATTGCTCCAGCTCGCAAGATCAAGCTTTACTTCACACTCTGTGGGGCAGGAGGAGTCACTATTTTGAGGTTTTCAAGAAAATGTTCAGTTATTTCCAAGTATAAAATGGGCCTCTGCCCACAAATACAGACTACAGTAATATATATACCTATCCTGGCCAGGCCTCTGAGGGTACAAAGAGCCGGTACTTGGCTGGGAGCAATACTTTGAAATCTATTCCCACAGACTGCATGGAAGGCTTGGTTGTCATGCTATCAGATGGAGACCATCTATTGTTCAAGTCTGACGAACCGTTTCTCCATCTTTGCTTTTTACAGCCCTGTCTGCTCTAGGCCAAGCCTTTGATCCAATCTCACAGCTCATCCACTACCTCTGGGTAGATTAGCAGGTCTGAGAGTCAGATCCACTCATCGTTTCATTCTTGTGTGTGACAGGGAATGGTCCATGAGATCTCAGAGAGGTGGCCCACTCTACTTGCACACAACTCTAGTGCATTACTGTCTCACACATATTCCATACTTCTTCTAAGACTTCAGTGCCCAGTCCCACTATGAAGCAGATCAGTCGGGGAGTCCATTTTTCCACTCAATGTCCCCCGGATGCTCCTCAGTCGTGTATGGGGAAGCCGATGATGCGCCTTGTCACACTGTGCGTGCGAGGAATATTTCTCCTGGTGGATTCTGTCCTACCATCATACAAGAGCTTGTAGTGTACAATGTAGGTTTAATTAATATATTTCTATCTGCTGCATTTATACCATCTACTCGTAGCATTTCAGAGACTGATTTTCTAACCCTGCACTTCCATTTTCTTTTGTTCCATGTGAAGCCTTGGATCTAGCCCCATGGCTCCTGATTCTGGCACCCTATGCACCTGCCACTCTCTGTAACATGACCCCCAAGACCTTAAAAATACTATATTACCAGTTAAGGTGTGGCTGCCTCACAAAAGGCACACAAGACCTCATAGTGCTTGGATTGTGGCCACAACAGGACATAATCAGTCGAAAGGCCTGGAGAAGCCTCTCTCACAAATCCAGCCTCAGGATTTTATGAAGGGCATTCAGTGAATGATGTCTCCATGTCTGTGCCACACAGAGCTTCAGAGACCTGCTCCTCAGACTAAGGATCGAAGACCCCAAGAGAGGAGGGTTTGTGGGTCACTCAAGAGTCTATGCTGTGATGCAATCAGACATATATTTTGAAGCTTTGTGCACCAGGACATCAGATTTGCACATCTCCTTGACTCGATGATGTCAGGCTCATGGCACACATTCCACCACCTTTGGGAATATGTCTGGCAGCTGACCCTTGCCATAACAGAGCCTCCCTGGGAAAGCTATATATCCCAATCAGGTATTACCCAATTACACATATACTTTGAGGTGTCAGAGAACTTGCACTGGAGCCTGGTTAGCAGGGCCCGTTACACTACAGGGCCCATATTTAGGAAGGTTCTGCGTCAGGTTTGTGTTACTATTTTAACGCAGACTCAACGAGGTATCTATTTTTGGATTTACAAACCAACGCCAATTGGTATTAGCGTTGGTTTGTTAGAAAAGGCCATGCAAGGCAGCGCGTTGCGCTGCCTTGCATTACTCTGTGTAAAGGGGCATTCCATGGGTGGTACATGGCTGTTCACATGCAACCACATGTTTTTTGACGCAAAACCCTATCTACCAAAGATAGAAGACAGGGTTTTGCACCAAAAATTAACGTCACTTGAAACAGGTGTTAAAATGAGAAAGGCTTTCACTTCTCTATTCTTTTCCGACTTTGCATCTGTCCTGCACTGTATAGAATACATACAAAGTAGGACAAGTTTTAAATTCAGTCTAAGCATAGTATTGTGTACTGGATGGGCATACAAAACCTATGCTAGACTCAGGCACATGCCTTTGCGCTATGGTGCAAAAGTGTGTGTGTGATACTCGGCTGCAAACTTCTGCGTCGGCGCTAGGGAGAGGGGAGGACATATCTCCAGCTCTCTCCTAATCACACAATGCAGCGCAGCAACTTTGGTGGCTGAGTTGTGTGACATTTTTGCGTAAATGTGGGCCCAGGAAAAGAAAAACCAGCGGCATCAGTTCAAAAATTGGGTAAGAAGTGGTGAGGGGTCATCCTGTAAAAATGATCTTTCCTCACATATATAGACAATTTCCTAGTGATAACTGGGGGGCCTTATTTGCGAGAAAGTAACGCAGCACAGTGCTGCAAGCCATTTTGCTGCACCGTGCTGCGTTACTTTCAGAGCACAGGGATGCGTCATATCTACAACAATTTGATGGATCCCTGTGCTCTCCCCTGCGCTGGTGCACAATTGGCCGCCTTGCGCCGATGCAGACACCCTTGCGCCCTGGTGCAAGGGTGCCTGTGTTGGGGGATAATTGTTCATAAGCGGTGTTTTCCTCTTTCTATGTGTGCTGCATAATGCAGCACGCACAGAATGAGGAAAAAACTAGGAGAAATGAAAACATTTCTCCTCGTTGCGCCTCTCTACGACTCCCCTATGGAGGCGTAGCATTCTGTCGCATTTCCAGGTTTACGATTTCTTGTAAATCTGGGAATGTGTCAGGTTCCATGGGTGTTGTGTGGAAACACGTGGAGATTACGGCTCGAGCCGGAGATTACGGCCCTAGCTGGAGAGTACGGTCCGGGTGCGAAGAGTACGGTCCGGATGCGGAGTTTCCAGCCCGACTGCGGATGTAAAGTTAGGAGTCGTAAGTGATTTCTGTGAATACCAAAAATCGTAAGTGAATACCAGAAGTTGTAAGTTTAGGATTTTGTCTCAGATTAGTTCTGTGAATTGGCCCCTACGCTTATTCACAAGGCAGCGTTAAATGGCTTAGCGCTACCTTGTGAATAAGGCCCCCTTTCACGCAATACTTACCGTGAAAGGTGTGGGCAATGGGTGTTGTGGTGGGCATTCCACCGCAACACCCACTGATTTTCACGCTGCCCCATATTTACAAGGGCAGCGTAAATATGGGGCAGTGCCAAAATTAAGACCAGGGAAAACCTGGTCTTAAACAGGCTCAACGAGGAGAAATGTTTCATTTCTCCTCGATTTTTCTGTTTCTATGTGTGCTGCGTTGTGCAGCACACATAGAAACAGCAAAAGACCTTTGATTGTTTATGTTCAGGAAGGTGACCCTTCCTGCACATAAACAATCAATGTTTCTATGTGTGCTGCATTAAGCAGCACACAAAGAAGTTACAAAACATCATTTAAAGATTGTTTACATGCAGGAAGGGAGACTATGGTGCAAGGGTGCCTGCGTTGGTTCTAGGCTGCTAAATTTAGCACCAGCGAAGGGAGAAACGCAGGGCTGCACCATATTGTTGTAAATATGGTGCAGCCCTGCATTTCAGAAGTGGCAGCGCGCGGCGTTAAGCCAAGGAGGCTAACACCGCGCTCCGCCATTTCATAGTAAATATGCCCCCTGATGTGCTAACAGGGCAGAGCGCTACATCATACCCTATGGAGGTCACTCATTCAGAGGAACCAGGAGTTATAAAGGGTGGTGAGAACCTGCTCTATCCAAGCCACAGGCCAGGCCGGACATTTTGATTCCAAGCTGGTCTGGTGAGGGCTTCACCCCCTGTCTTTACATAGAGCTACTTCCAAGAGTTATTAATACTAATTAAGAATCAGAATTAGGATTATTTGGTTTAGTATTAATGTGTGCAACCCCCCCCTGATGTGTGTTCAGCTACGGTATCCTCAAACCAGTTTAAGGAGATCACACTTATGAGCCCCACAGGTCCAAATATGTCTTTGATTGTTGAATAAGGAGGAAGTGATGGGTGGGTGGGACCACAGATATCATCTCTCACTTCTGACAGAAATAGGGTCTGTTTCTCTGTAGACTCTCAGAAAGAGACACAGCAGCTCAGACTGTTGTATGAGTGTACAAAGCTGTTGTTCATGTGCAGTGTTTGGGTGGGCCTTCTGCAGGATGCAGTAAAAGTCATCTTTTGGTTTCTCATTTCAGCCTACATGCATGCTGGCTATCCCATCATGGGTCTCACAGAAAGCTGTAAAGAATTCCTTAAAGTAGAGTTAAATACTGCAGGAAAATGGGGTCCCATCCACGAGTTGGGGCACAATCAGCAATTCTGGAAGTGGGACCTCAGTCCTAACACCAAAGAGGCCACCTGCAACCTTTGTTCCGTCTACGTGAGCGAGAAGGTGCTGAATGTCTCAAGGAGCAAAGCTCACAAGAACCTTGAGCCACAAACAAGAGAGAAGACCGTCAAGGACTACATTAAAAAAGGGGCCAAGCTGGAGGACTGGAAGGGCTGGACGGCTCTGGAGACGTATCTGCAGGTGAGCGTTGAGGGAAATGGCTGAAATCATATGGGTTCTGCAGTCTGTGGAGGAGTTATCTCCAGAATAACCCTCTTGATAATCTTCCATACCCATGACTTTCCACTCCCTGACACCTGGCACATATTTCTTTTTAACCACACAAAAAGATAAGAAGGGGTAGGAGGAATTTAAGTCCTACTTCGACCTCCTCTAATACAGTAAACACACAACAAGGAAGCAGGACTATAGAAGCTAAAACGCTGTATCTCATCAAGGTCCCAGGGAGAATACCCAAGTGTGTAAAACTGCCCTCACACACAGCAAGCTGTGTCATGCTTTATCATAGGGCTGCTAACACACCTCGCGCTCGCCAACGCTGGAGGTGGAGCAATAGGGAGGGGGAAGACAATACAACACATAAAGAAAATGCGAAACAAGGGATCAAAATATGTGAATAAAAGTGCAGAAAAAGTGATATAAAACCGGTCCAAAGGATGTCCTCAATCCAACTTTAATTATGGACTCCCTTGTCCAGAGTTAAAAGAAAGGGCCACGTATATGACCAGTGGATGAAGGTACGGTGAATTATCATGAAACACCTACCCCTCCACTCTGCAAGCAAATGTCAACATGTTTCAGCCGAATCAAAGAAATCAATTATCATTACCCCGGCTTTCCTCAGGACTTCACATAAAAGAAAAAAAGATCCCAAGAGAAATTACCCTATCTCCTCAGTCCAGGAGCAGGGAATAAACACCCCATCCTCGAGAAATACTACCTAATCATGTATAGGGATGATTTTCATGGGGAACCGAGTTTATTGGAGTTCAACACTCGAACTGGCGGGGGAGTGAGAACAACTCCCTGTAGTCAAACTTACGTCAAGGTGAGTTGTTTGCCCCCAAACGGTCCCTCCCGTCGCCGTGTAGTTACATAGGGGGCATATTAGCAAGGGCACTTTTTGCCGCTAAAGCGGCGATATTTCTATCACCCTATTAGCAAGCTGTCGCTAACAGCTTTATGGCGAAAGCGACCGTTTGGTGCCACTTTGCATGTCAGTGATAATTATCGCTAATGACATGCAAAGTAGGCGTTCCCAACTAAAAGCGACTGGAAACAGTCACAAACACAACTTCCCCCTATTAGCAATGCCCATGAAGCGATAAACAAAGTCGCGCTAACCGCGATTATCGCTGGATTTTAACACCTGCTAAAAACTTGACTTAACCATTCTTGTCAATGGGAGGTGGATTGTGAGGTTAAGTCCTCACCTGCCTATTAGCAAGCTTTTCATTAGCGCAGTGAATTTATCGCTGGATTCCTCACGCTATTGCTGGGTTTCGCCGCTATCGCTGGATTTTTTATCGCCTTGGAGATAAGCGTTGATAATAACGCGTTATCTCCGCAATGAAATCCAGCGATAGCCGGCGATAAAAAAAACAGCGCTAAGCGCGCTTTGCGATAATTATCGCAAATCCTTGGTAATATCCCCCATATTTCTTTTTATCACAAATGCAGAAGTCATGTTTAGGCAAACTCAAACCATTAAACTGACATGCACTTCCTCTTGAAAAAAATACCAATTTGCCCAGCAGGGATAATATTTGAAACTACTGAATAAACAAACAAGCGAGGGGAACTACCCATTTTTATCACAGGAGAAAAAGATGTTTTTAGTCTAAACTATTAACCACAAAAATGCAATCCATTTATCACTTCATCATGGCCATCTAGCATATGTAAATGATTCACCTTTCCTTTTCAAGTAGGCGAGTAATTCTGTGATAAGTCAAGTAGTGATCCTTTGCCTTCACAGTGGTAAGAGGCGCAGCGCCGCTCCCAATTCTGCATGCAATCTGAATGAAACACTGAAGATCAATGTGGGATCCAGAAATGAAATCCATTTGTTCAAGCTAAATTTTATTGAAGAGCCAACGTGTGCTGTGGGAGCCTAGCATTCAATCAATCAGTTATTTATTAAGCGCGGCAAATCGCTCGGGAGGGTCTCAATGCGCTGGAGTTGCTAGCTGCTGGGTGTTGGTTTGTTTATTCGAACAGACAGGTCTTGAGTTCTTTCCTGAATTGCTGGAGCAATGGGGCAGTCCTGAGGTGCAGGGGAAGGCAGTTCCAAGCTTTGGTCGCCAGGTGGGAGAAAGAGTGTCCTCCGCAGTTGGTCAAATGGGTCCAGGGGGGTCTGCGAGGAAGAGGGGGACAGATAGTAGGTGTCTGGTCAGTTGGTGAATGGTCATGTGTGTATTGATGTATGCTGGTCCTTCATTGTACAGGGTGAAGGAGCCGGGTTCCAGGTTCTAGACTTACTCTGGTACCCCTGGCCTATGGCTCTTTGTTACCTGCTTTAAAAGTGTGAAGGAGAGAAAAGCTCATCTGCCAATTATACATTACCCGTACTCATAACCAAGGAAATAAGGGCTCCTAATCAAATTTTTGTATATTTATTACAACGCCAAGAAAAGTTGTACATACAAACATCTCATAACGAGAGTGCAAAGATACATGGGTACTAACAAAACCAAATCTACGAACTAAATTTAGACTGTGCAACATGCACAGAATCACCAATTCAAGCATCAAGACACAAATAATTATGGAGACCACATCAAGAGATTTCTTCATTGGCGGTTTACAAGTAAAGAGCATTAGTCTGTTCCTACACTACCCCTAACGTGACATCCCTACTTAGATGACCCAGGCAAGCTCCCTTATAGGTGTCAGCACGTGATGACTTCCTAAGAAGCACACTCACATCAATTGGGTCGAGTAGCATAAAGCTACAGAGCTCGTTCTAAGATGCTCTCCTCTCTTCGGAGAAGGCAGAAGTGTGTGCGAACTCTGTCCCTATCCCCAATTCAAAGTTCGAATTCCACACCCCAAATACATCACGAGACCACTTCATCCAATTAGACACCTTTTGTTAGGTATCTTTCCATGAAGCATTGGACGTCCAACCTTTTGCTCAGTGACCTTGGTTCCCAGGCCTTTCCAGACATGAATGTCATCCACCTACTTTATCGACTCTGCTTGTTCAAAGGCATCCTCTCCTCCCTAGGTATATCCAACTCCTTAAACAAAGATGTTATTCAAATTAACAAGGTCAAATTCCCACACCTGCAACAAAACAAGAAAAGAGAGAATTCCATAAGCACATAAATTCTAATTAGCAACCTTCAACCTAAGAGCGAACAGGGAGAAACAAAAATTAGGCCTACCAAACCTTCGGCTAACATAAGAACAGTACACACATTTAAAGGCACACATATATAAACTATCAAAATATACACATTACATGAATCTCCATAAATGATTATATTCTTTAGTCATGAATATACTTCATACACTTTTTAATAACCTAGATTCATACATTCACTACATTAATTCTTTGATTACAATGAAGAAAACTCTTAACAGTTTGTTTACACGTTATCACAATTCATGTTCTAAGTTCATGATACAACGGGTTTACATATGGATGCGGACTAACCATGATTACAACGCACCCCTACAAATAAAGAGCGAAGTCCCCCCTCTGATGAGTGGTGTCATCATAATCAACACTTTCCCTCCAGATGACTCCCTGCAGAAAAGACCGACCTAAACAGAGGTAGTAGCCATTTTCCCCTGTCTAAACTTCTCCATATTCTTGAGATTCTCATAGTGACTGTCCTGCAGCCTCTCCATTCTCTCCTCCTCCCGTCTAAGAGAATTCTCAACCTGTCTTGCTCTGTGCTACTTGTAAGCTCTGACAGCACCCAACAATACAATGACACAAATCACATCTATTAGGATCGGTTTCAAGATATAGCCAAGAATTCCCTTTCCAAGATTAGCAAACCAACTTGCAACCCTTCCAAATCCCTGGCCAATTTGATCCCATATTCCCTCAGTTGCCAGAACATGTATCTCCTGATGTATATCAGTGATGTTACTTATGTATTTCCTCAGATCCTTACTATGGTCTGGGATATAAGTACAACACTGTTGAACCCTCAACATTTTACAGACTCCACCCTCTTCCGCTAACAATAAGTCTAAGGCAAGGTGATTTTTGCATCACCATAGCCCTTATCGAAACCATCTCCCCATCTATAGGCAATAAGGACTGAGCTGTATTCACTGACAACTTATCCACAAGGGTTGCCAACTTTCTAATCTTCATGTCATTCAAAACCACTCCCAAGCTCGGTATCATTGCTCCAAATGTATCTCCCACAATCTCTCCTGCACTTGTATCCTGTTTCCTTCGATGGAACTGCTTCCCTTCTAGCGGCCACAAATCCTCAACATTATATATTTTGAGAAATATGGCAGCCATATAACATGTGCCATACCAATTCAGAGGCAATCTTACATACGCCTTCCTTCCACACAAAATACACATTCGTCACCATATTTATTACGTCCTGTAAAGACTGCTTCACAGTCTTCAATCAGGAAGACAAGATCACATACACTCTCTCCCACAAATACCTTATCATAATATGTCTGTGGCTGTATAATGCATAGTTCCCTTGTTTCTGTAAGTCCAGAGCTATTGGACCATAACTCCCCTTTGCCCAGTGGGTTAACTCCTCTTTTGTCCACTCAATCTTTTTGTCTTTAAGATCTGGTCTAAATAGTGATTGCCTATTTCTATCTTCTATCTGGTCTACAAATTTCTTTTGAATGTCAGCCAATGTGCAGGTCAAGTTGTATCTAATGTGACAATAGGAACAAAGTACTTGGCCATTCTCTCTTCTTGTTTATAATAATCATACTTGTACAAATGCTTGCAGGCTGGAACCTCTGGAAGCACTACATCGTAGTTAGAAAAGTATTACTCAAATGTCTCTTGCCATAAAACATACTGAGCAGTACACTACAAGTAATACCATATGTCAGGGAAGGTGGTGATATTTGATTCCCTCCTCTACTGACGCTGGTAACTAGATGCACACATAACAATCGCTCACATCCATCGTACTCACACACTCATACAACAGCTTTGCATATGCATTCAACGTGTAATCACCTTTAGATAAATCTACATCCAATAAGCGACTAGTTTCTTCTATCATGGCCTTATAGGATTTTAAAGTATCTTTCTCAATGCTTGAGGTAGAAGGTGTAGATGTCCCTCGTACTCCCTCTCCCTCAACCTTTGCTTCTTGCGACTCAACCATGGATACAGTAATAACTATTGCTATAATTATGACTACACCTACTTTAAGTGCGCCTATTATACATTTCTGACTACAGTTCAAATTTCCAGACTCCATTTTAAATCAAGTTTGAATTGTAGCTTGTATGAGTATTAATCAAAGTCTCGTCTTCGGCTTCCACTCATCAAGCTTAAAGTTCATACACGATGACTTAGTGTTCTGGAACTTCTTCTTATTCAGTCTCTTACTCTATTAATTTCAAAGCACAAAATCTTCCTTAGCCCTCTTTCTTCTTCTACGGTAAAGTCCCTATTTTTGTTCTTCTTTCACTCGGGCCTAGGTTATCTCCTTAAAATCTCAACTGTTATTTACAGTTAAATTTACATCATGTATGAGATCAGAGCCAAGTGCTTCAAGTACACACTGCAAGATTTTAAAACAGAACACTGACATCTCTTGCATCGAAGGTTGTAGACCAAAAGTTGGAAATGAAAGTTCACTTAGGACCAGGTTCCTTAAGCCACTCAACCTTGGAGGATCGGGTACCGTAAGGGTTAGGACTCTGTATGCTTCTACTCCAGGTACCAACAGTTCAATTTAGACTATCAGCATTGAGATCCCTTGCCTCACTCTTCCAGACCTCAGCCTCTTGGACCCCAGTGCTTCCTGCATTCGCAATCAGGTAGGTCCACTCCGGAGCAGCATACTTCTGATTCGGTACTCTTACTCTCCTTGATCTTCTCAGCTCCGGTAGACCTTGTTCGGTGTCACTATGTTCCGATTCAGATGTTTCACAGACTGGAGCAAGATCTGTTTCCGCCTCAAGTCTCAAGTTCAGTCTTCTTTGTCTCACCGGCCAAGATTCTCTCTTAGTTCCAGCTCTTCTCCGCAGCACTCGACCACTTCTCAAACCAGTCTCTTCAGCTGAGTCTGACTCGATACCACTCCCAACGTTACTGTCTCTCTCAGAGTCTCTACCTGGGCCTTGTGTAATGTGCCCCACGCAGTTCGACTTGGTGAGTAGCCAACCTCTTCGAAAACCCTCACAGCTTGACTTGTCCTCTCCCCCGGCCTTGCAACCACCGCTGGACTTTCTTCAGGGAGAGGAGCTGTTTCTTCTGAGGGTTCTGGAACTCTGCGGGTGTGGGAGGCGTGGATCCAGTTCGGCAAACCTCCATACTTCACAGCCATGTTCGTTACCAAGATCACTTGATACGGACCTCTGCAGTGTGCATCAAGGCAGTTCTTCCTTACGTGCTTGCGAACCAGCACCCAGTCCCCTGGGCACAGGTCATGCAAGAGATCCTTGGAGGTGGGTGCAGTCGTAGCTTCAACCTGGTGAGACACAGAACGAACCACATCAGCCAATCCTTTGCAACAATCAAGGACCAAATAATTGGTGATGTTTAACAAGGCTGCAGCTGGCACCGCAGGCAAACGCATCGCTCTCCCCATCAAGATTTTATGAGGCGAGAGGCCGGTCCTCCTATCTGGAGTGCTCCACAAACTCATCAACACCAAGGGCTGTGCATCAGGCCAATTCAAAGATGTTGACAAACACAATTTTGGCACCCTTATCTTGATAGTCCCTTTGATTTGCTCCACCAGGCTGGATACCTCCGGACTGTAACAACAGTGCAATCTCTGATCAACTTGTAAGGCAGCACACAACAGCTTCATGATCTCATTGTGGAAGTGAGTTCCTCTATCAGACTCCAATGAAGTTGGAATTCCGAACCGTGGAACCACCTCTCTCAGCAATAGCTTGGCTACAGTCAGACTATCACACCTTCTAGTTGGGTATGACTCAACCCATCGTGAGAAGACACACACTATCAATAAGATATATCTCAGTCCATTGCACCTATGCATCTCAACAAAATCTACCTGCATTTTGTTGAAGGGGCCTCCCGACCTCCCAATGTGACTCAAAGCAACCAAGGTTTTCTTTCCAGCATTCATTTGTTGACATGTAACACACCTGTGGCATACCGCTTTGGCATACACACGGAATTTTCGGGTTAAACCAAGTCTGTTTGAACACACACCATAACATCCCTCCCAAGATGCACTGCTCCGTGAATCTGTCCTGCCATAGTACTCAACAGGCAATCAGGTAACACTGCTCTCTCATCTGTCGAGACCCAAATGCCATCCTCTCGTTTCTCACCTCCTGTTCTATTCCAAACAGCTTTTTCCTGTTCTGACACTTCTTCCTGCAAACATTTGACCTCATCCCAAGTGTCCGCTATGGCCAACATCATGCTGAGCTGTCTCCTCTGTGCTCTCTCCTATGTATTCTCCATTAAAAATGCCAGCATATATAGCACAAAAGAGCCCAACCTCATCCGCATAGCGGTTCCCCTTGGTGACATAGGGACATATTACCAAGGATTTGCGATAACTATCGCAAACTTAGCGCTGTTTTTTTTATCGCCGGCTATCGCTGGATTTCATCGCGGAGATAACGCGTTATTATCAACGCTTATCTCCAAGGCGATAAAAAATCCAGCGATAGCGTGCAAAACCCAGCAATAGCGCGAGAAATCCAGCGATAAATTCACTGCGCTAATGGAAAGCTCGCTAATAGGCAGGTGAGGACTTAACCTTACAATCCACCTCCCATTGACAAGATGGTTAAGTCAAGTTTTTATCAGGTGTTAAATTCCAGCGATAATCGCGGTTAGCGCGACTTTTTTTATCGCTTCGCGGGCATTGCTAATAGGGGGAAGTTGTGTTTGCGACTGTTTGCAGTTGCTTTTAGTTGGGAACGCCTACTTTGCATGTCATTAGCGATAAATATCGCTGACATGCAAAGCGGCAACAAAGCGGCCGCTTATCGCCATTAAGCTGTCGCTAACAGCTGTTAGCGACAGCTTGCTAATAGAGGCGATAAAAAATATCGCCGCTTTATCGGCAAAAAGTGCCGCTAAAGTGGCGATACTGCCCTTGGTAATATGCTCCTCAGTCTTCCCCTCTCCCATGAGCAGCGCATTTCACTACTTCCACTTCCTTAGGTTGCTGCAAAGCTTCCAATAGCTGTCACACATATTCCCCATTCCTGATAGGAGATCCTGATGACGTTAAGAAACCCCTCTGGGACCATAGCTGTCCGAATTCATGTACCACACCAAACCCATAATGGCTATTGGTGTAGATGGTGACTTGGATTTGATCAGAAACAAGACATGCACGTGTCAAGGCAATGATTTCAGCAACTTGTGCGGAGTGTACTCCCTGTAAACAAGCGGAGTCCACAACTCCAGAAATAGTAAGGACAGCAAACGCCACTCTCAAATAACCTGCATTGTCTCTTAGACATAAACCAGCAACAAAAAGTAGTTGGTCTGACTCAGGCAAAGGTTCCTCAACAATGACAGGTCTTGGTTTGGTGCAAAGTGCAGTCACATCGAGACAGTCATGATCTACACAATCTTCCCCTTCAGTGTTTGGAATAGGCATCAAAGTAGCAGGGTTTAACATAGACCATCTTTTTAAAGTAACATTTTCAGAGGCCAAGATAACCTGTTCATATCGGGTAAGCCTATTGTTAGTCAAATGCTACGTTTTGGTTCTCGTCATCAGGAGCTCAACTGAGTGCAGAAAATAAACAGTAAAAGGATGACCCATCACGAAACTTTTGCACCTTTCAATGCTGACACCTGTTGCAGAAACGAACCTGAGACATCTGGGCAACGCAGAAGCCGCAGAGTCTAACGTGGCTGAAAAGTAGGCCACTAACGTACGGACACCACCATGTGTCTGAGTAAGGACTGCTAGTGCGCAGTGAGAAGTGCGCAGTGAGAAGTTGGGAATCCACTGTCTACAGTAGCCGACCATTTCCAAAAACATTTGCACTTCTTTTTGTGTAGTGGGCTGATTCATCTGCATGATCGCTTCAATGCGTTCAGGTGACACCTTTATCTAGCCTTTCTCAATGCGATGACCCAAATACTGGACCTCTGGCAAACAATACTGAAGGTGATTCAACAATTCAACAATCCTACAAGCATCCTCAGTTTTTAGAAGCCATCAAGAGTTCGTCTATGTATTGCACAAGCACTGAGTTCTGGGGCAACACTGGGCTCTCAAGGTTCTTTTTCAAGATCTGGTTGAAAGTAGATGGACTCTCAGTATACCCTTGTGGGATACGACACCACGTTAACACACGGTTTTTCAACCGGAAAGCAAATACAAATTGGCTTTCCTCATTTAGGGGTATTGAAAAGAATGCTTGACACAAGTCAATGACAGTGAACCACTCTGCTTCACAAGGGATTTGAAACAATATCACAGATGAATTTGGTACCACAGGACAACATGGGACCACAATCGCGTTGACCTTTCCCAGGTCCTGTACGATCCAGTACTTCCCGCTCAACTTCTGCAGCCCCATTATAGGTGAGTTGCATGGACTTCCCATAATCTCCTTTAGGATACCCTGCTCAATCATTGACTCAATCACAGGTGTAATTCCTGCTATCGTTTCAGAGATCATGTTATATTGCGGTGTTCTCTGAAATTCAACATTGGGCTTTACCTGTATCTGAACTGGCTCAACCCCTCAAATCAATCAATATCGTCACCTGTGAAGTCCCATAGTACCGGAGAGACAGCGTCTCTCAAGTCACATGGCAATTCCTCCACTGTTAGCTCAAGAAACGTTTCTGCACAGAGATTTTGATTCGCCAATTTAAATGCAATATCGGCATCATTGGTCTGTAATTCTACTCCCTTGGGCGTGCAATAGATGGTACAATTTAGCTTGCACAAAAGATCACGTCCAAACAGACAGACTGGTCACGAATCGCACTCCACAAAATGGTGTCGATCTTGGAATGTTCCTATCCTTACAGGTAGATCATCTGTGAAGGGATTTGTCATCCTTTTATTAGCAACTCCTTCAACCTGGATCGATTGTCCAGAGATGGTTAGGTTTGGGACCACTGTAGACCTTACAGTCGAACGGGTAGCACCAGTATCAACCAAGAATGTAATGGGATGACCGTCAACATCTGCCTCCACATACGGTCCTCTGTGGTCTACCTCAAAGACCACTCCAAGAGTGTAATCTTCCTCCCCCCTTGGGCACTGTCATAATGACGGGTCCGGATCAAAGTCATCAACAGCCTCAATGAAAGGCATCTGTTGGTACACTCGGAGGTTGGGGTACCTGCAACTGCATCCGTTGGGGTACCTGTGTCTGTGTACCTCCCTTGTTCATAGATTTAGGCCTTGTTACAGTATTCATAACATCAGGTACTTGTATTATCTCTTCACCTTGTATCTGATTTGCTGGATTTGCCCTACACTCGTGCTTCCAATGCCCGATGTTATGGCAATAATGACAGGCAGTGGTCTTCTTCAAAGTGTCTATGTCTACTCCTGCCCTGGGATCTATTTCCCTTGCTTTTCCCTGTCCCTTAGGAGTCAACACATTTTTCATCCCTCCCTGGTTACTACCCTGTCTCCGACCCAATGTTCCTCCAACTGTCTGGGTCTGCTCTCCTCTATCTGCATTTCTCATCTGCACTAGCATTAACTTGTTTTTCATCTTCTTCTGCGTGGATTTCACCTCATCACTACAATATCTGGCATACCGTAGAATTTCATCCACAGATTTATTTTGCCAGCAGATCAAATGTTGTTGAATCATAAAACTAATCTCTGGCCTTAATACTAACACAAACTTGGAAGCAAACTGTCCCATAGCCTTTGGGTCTAAAGTATCCAACCCATTGTACTGCTTGAAGGCCTGTAGGAGCCTCTCATAGTAAGCATGTATTGTTTCCAATCAATATCCTGTGGCGCAACCCTAGATTGCAGCCATGTGATCGCTTGCTCAAACTTTTTCATAACCTCTGGTGAAGGCCCATGTGTTACAGGAGTTCTCTCTGGTTCAGCAGATGGCCAATCGACAGCAACTTTACATGCAACCCATAAATCACTTGGTATCACAATATCAAACAAGGAAAATCATTTGTGAATGATGCTAAATCAACCCTGCTCCAGGGCACATGCACATATCCTCCGCTCTGTACCTCTCACAATGGGTATACTTCTACTCCTGCGACTCCCCTTCCGGGCGGCGGTGTATCTCCTATTCCCTTTTTGACACTCTTTTTCTTAGACCACTTTTCTTCCCACTTGTCAAGCATGACCCACCTACGCATTGCTACGACAAAACTCTCGGATATGAGTTTTCAGACCCTGCATCTTTTCTCTTCCAATTCCTGATCACTATAATTCAATCTATGATTTCCCTGCAACGCTTATGTTTTGGTCAGATCCACATCATACTTTCGAGCCATTTCAGTTAATTTCTCTTGGGCTCTCCTTGTCTTACGTGTAATATCCTCTGCCACAAACAACAAATCATCTGGCTCATACAGCTCTATCCTCTCTAATGGCAAGTTCTCATCAATTATCTCATTGCCTTCTGTTTTCAGTTTCACTACGTCTAAGAATTTTGCCCTTATAGTAGCCTTGATCGTTCCCTGATTTGTTACACACGTCTGTCCTTCCTTTTCACAACTCTGATCCCTCTGTCGATCTTCGGATACTGTATCCGGCGAGGCATGTTGACCTCCATAAGCTCCCAGAATTGTTTCTACCTCTGGTATCCTTCCCATGGATCCTCTGGCTGGGGGTACCCACATTCTCAAATCTGACTGGGAATTTGCCAGTGATCCTGTATGCACTGTTTTAGACCCCTCGAACACCCTCAAAGGGTCTGCGGTTGCTGGCAATGGTGCACTCATCTCCACGGGCACTAGGAAAGTATATTTCCCATCTATTGTCACATTTCCCCCCAAATTGATTCTTTCTCCTTGTCCTGACTGTTGTTGTCTGCTGCTTTCCCCTAGGTTCGGGTCTTACACCTAAACTACAGGTCCAATGGTGACCGGTACCGTAAGGGCTTCTGGTAGCTGTATGGCAGTGCTGACTCTGCTCGTCTCAACATCTCCAACTGCTAGCCTTTCCGTTCCCTCTGCCCCGTCGAAATCCTTCCCACTACTCTCACTCTTGGGGCTGGCTATGGCGCTTCCATTCTTTCCATGCTCACTGCATGTGCCAGTAACCATCTTTCTTCCTCTGAAAAGGGATTGCACAGTGGGGGACACTCTTCTAAAAACTTATCTATCAGGCTGTCTTTTGAATCACTTCCATCATTTCCCTTTCTGTTACTCTTTCCTCCTTCCACTAATAGTGGATACAGATTTTCTCCCTCAATCTTGTCTACCCTCAACCTCTTCAACTGTGTGTGTCATCTTGCATCCTGGTATGCCTTCGTAGCTTTCCTCATTCTTCCCTGAGATTTTTCCCTATTCTTCATGGGCGCTGCTCGCATCCAAGCGTCTAATGCCTCAAACTGTGTTGGTCTAGGTGGGGGTCATAATGAAGACATCACTCCCCTCAACTGGTGTAATAAATCCAATCGGAATGACCCATACCGTGGAAAAGACAATTCTTCCTCCTTTTCAGTAATCTTATGCCAATTTTGAAGCCAAACTATAATGTCGTTGCCATATAATGTGCCGGGGTATCCTCGGGTGGTGCTTCCCAACCCACTCAAGTTACCACACCTCTGTCTCCTCTACACAGATCTCGTAACACCCTAAAGCATCGCATGATTAAGCCAAAATTATTTTCGCTGACAAATTCCTTATTTCTGTTCCCTACTGACAACTCACCAATCCAAGTGCGGGGTTACACCAACCGACTTATCGCAGTGCATCGCACTCTTGCGTCACTTTTCCCTCCTCGCAGCGGTTCACCCTCCTTCACAATTGCTCCGTACACATTCACACTCGCAATCATAGAAACAACTAACTGCCTGCCTTTCAAAAAACCGAACAGTCACATAACAAGTAGCTGTCTGACCGAATGACCAGGCAGTCACGTAAACAAGTAATTCTCTGCCTTACTAGAAGATCGATAGAATTCAATCACTCAAGAACATTCATGAACCCTGACCCACGACCTGCGCTGGCCACTCGAATCGATGCAGTCCACCTCTGCGCACGAGGCTTTCCACCCGATTGTAACAAACCCACTTACACAAAGTTCCCTGTCTGAGGCAGGTTGTCGATAGCGTTTCACGACTTCCCAACAAACCAATGGTCAGACAATGACAACAAATCGGTGTCTTCTACACCACAAATCAATCCCATGATCTTAGGCTACTCTTGAGCCTGACATCAAAACAAAAGCAAAACTCATGGACCACGCGCGTTCGGCCCAAAACAACAGTCACTCTTCTCTCATCCCAACTCAGCAAGACAATCAAATCACCGCAATCTAACACACACATCCCTGTTCATACTCATGCCACCATTCACCGCTGTCTTCGCCGCACCATCAATCTCCGCCAGTCTCTGTCAAGGCCCGCCGTTCTCCACTCTCAATCATTGGGCTTTATTTTGGGGTTCTATGGGTCTAAGTCTATTCTGGATTTTCTGGATTCTCTCCTCACTTTAAGAGGTAACCATCCTACTCTGATACCAACTGAAGGAGCCGGGTTCCATGTTCTAGACTTACCCGGGATCCCCTGGCCGATGGCTCTTTTTTACCTGCTTTAAAAGTGTGGAGGAGAGAAAAGCTCATCTGCCAATTATACATTACCCATACTCATAACCAAGGAAATACGGACTCCTAATCCAATTTTAGTATATTTATTACAACGCCATGAAAAGTTGAACATACAAACATCTCATAACGAGAGTGTAGAGATACATGGGCACTGATACAAAACCAAATCTAAGAACTACATTTAAATGGTGCAACATGCACAGAATCACCAATTCAAGCATCAAGACACAAATAATTATGGAGACCACATCAAGAGGTTTCTTCATTGGTGGTTTATAAGTAAAGAGCATTAGTCTGTCCCTACACTACCCCTAATGTGACATCCCTACTTAGATTACCCCAGGCAAGCTCCCTTAAAGGTGTCAGCATGTGATGACTTCCTAAGAAGCACACTCATGTCAATTGGGTCGAGTAGCATAAAGCTATAGAGCTCGTTCTAAGATGCTCTCCTCTCTTCGGGTAAGGCAAAAGTGCGTGCGGACTCTGTCCCTATCCCCGATTTAAAGTTAGAATTCGACACCCTAAACACATCACGAGACCACTTCATCCAATTAGACACCTTTTGTTAGGTATCTTTCCATGAAGAAAAGACGTCCAATCTCTTGCTCGGTGACCTTGCTTCCCAGGCCTTTCCAGACATGAATGTCATCCTCCTACTTTATCGACTCCGCTTGTTCAAAGGCATCCTCTCCTTCCCCTCAGGTATGTCCAACTCCTTACACAAAGACGTTATTCAAACTAACATGGTCAAATTCCTGCACCTGCAATGAAACGGGAAAAGATAGAATTCCACAAGCACATAAATTCTAATTAGCAACCTACAACTTAAGAGTGAACAGGGAGAAACGAAAGTTAGGCCTACCAAACCTTCGGCTAACATAAGAACAGTACACACATTTAAAGACATGCATATATGAACTATCAAAATACACACTTTACTTGAATCTCCATAATGATTATATTCTTTACTCATGAATATACTTCACACACTTTTTTTGATAACCTAAATTCATATATTCAATACGTTAATTCTTTGATTACAATGAAAAAAACTCTTAACAGTTTGTTTACACGTTATCACAATTCACGTTCTAAGTACATGATACAACGGGTGTACATACGGATGCGGACTAACCATGATTATAACGCACCCCTACAAATAAAGAGCGAAGTTGTGCTCTATCAAGGGCTTTGTATGCGTGGGCCAGCATCTTGAACTGTCATCTCTTCTGGAGCGAGAGCCAGTGTAGTTGCTTGAGGTGGGGTGTTATGTGGGTCCTTTTGGGGAGATCAAGGATGAGTCTTGTCGCTGAGCTTTAGAACGCTGTGAATTGAATAGTGTAGAATCTATCTCACCTGGCAACTTAACAAACTTTAATTCTACCTTTAGCACTAAATCATCCTCCATGGACAATGACTCATTCAAGAAGGGTAGGTAATTGGCTAAATATGTTCTGGGTTCTGCTGGAAATCCATAGGAAACAAATAATTTGAGTCCTTAATTAAGAAGGGAGGCCCAGTCTCTCCTGTCTAACAGTGATAGCCCTAACATGAGTCAAACTCCATTGACTGCCAGTCTAGATGTGATCAATACAGCCCTGTCCATCCTCACTTCTTCTGTCTCCTTTAAAGGCTGAGCTTCAGTCAGCAGCTCAGAAAGTATTTTTTGGCTGGAAAATGGTGGGCTGCTGGTGGCCCCACAGACATTGTTTTCTGTACCAATTTATAGTTACTGGCCCACCCTGTGTGGTCGTGTTTGTATTCTAAATGTTGTTATCACTCGCCTTTCAATGTGTGCTGCACCATCAGCACCTCCATACGATGTTGTTGATACCAAGATTGAATTTGAAATATTCACTTGTTGAGGTTTTTCTCCCTTCAGCTCATGGTCCAGTATGTTATTTATTGGCTGTCTTGTATGATTGCTCACAACCAGGGAACTCTTGTTGCAGTATTGTGAAGGGAATACCTTGGGTTGGGTACTAGGTATAGTTATTAGTTGGATATAATTGTTTTTGAATGAATCCTAGGTAACTACTGTTTCTAGTTTTCATCAATGAAATCTCATGGAAGTGTGGCTTGCAAAGCAGCAAAGTTGCCTGAAAAGTGCAAAGCTCTGTGATCCCACCCTGCGTACAGAGGAAAATATGGATTCCGGTGGTTAGCTAGACACGTGGCACTTTACTTTAAATAGATCCTGTTGCAGTTGTGAACCATGGGGTGTACTGGCAGCTCCTAGAAGCACATAACTATCCTGACCGCGTGGTTCAAGTGTCGTGCAAAAGACTCAAGAGCAACAACAGGGCAGCACTGCTAGAACCACATTTACGCACTCCAGATGATGTCCTTACCTGTGTCACATCGTTCACCTCCCCAATCTAATAGAATTAAGAAAATCATTAAAAAGCATTGGGCCATTATAGGAACAGGCTTTTTGACTTTACCTGCCAACGTTTTGATTTCAAGCGGACCAATAACATTAAAGACACCATAAGACTTACTAGACCTAGGGCAGTCATGAAACCAACACAAGAACACTTATGGGGTTTACCCCCAGTGTGTGGACACTACCCATGTGGATCATTCGGGGTTTGTACTTTAACCAAACTCGACCCAGACATGGACACAGAGGTCTCAAACTAACTGTAACTCGAGGAACTGCATTTACATGATTACCTGTCCTTTTAAAAAACGCTATATAGGCATGACCACCCGGGCAGTAAACTCGAGAATCATGGAGCCCCCCAGCGGCATCCGCTGCAGAAAGAATACTACCAGAATAAGCTCACACTATCTTGAGACACAACACTCCCTTGTTGATCCACACTGGACAGTGTTAGAAGCCCACTCACAGATGACTAAGAATTGTCTGTTTCGTAGGGAGCAAAAATGGATTTTCCGTTTGGCCACACATATAGCAGGTCTTTATGATGACATTCCTTGGGGAGAAGATTGTTGTATTCCTTTAGGGTGTCCATAAGCGGGCTTTCTAGAATCATGTCCTTATATAGGCACAATTCAGCCCCTGCCCTTATATAGGCATAAAATCCCAGTCCTTATTTAGGCATAAACTGTGCACACCAAATACAGGCATGGTTTCCACCCTAACGTCACAACGTGTCCATGAAGAGCAGAGCCTTAGGCTGCGGGAGTTTCCCTAGCACAGGACTATTGATTTCTTCAAGGACTCATACATTATGCATGAACTGCTATTCCTTAGGGGTTCATTCATGACGTCTTCAGCTGTCCGATTCACGTCAATGCTAACACTTCCCAGGTATAAATATACCTTCCATAGCCCTTGTAAAACTAGAGGAGACCTCGACTTTAGAGGAGCCCGTTTCCCGGCCTGAGGCACTGAGAAGACGCTGTCATCCCTGCACGCAGAGAGTCCAGCTTCCAGTGATCTGACTTTCCTTGCGGGGTGTTGGAGTTCGAGTCTGGCAAGAGATTCCCACCTCTCTCATTCTAAAGGTATGGAGCTGACAAGAACCTAGAGGGACTCTTGGCATACTTGGCATACTAGGCTTAACAATACTCTTAGTATACCGTAGTAAGGACTACTCCACCTACTTCTACTTCTCCCTACACCTAGGACAGGTTAGGTACACTGGGGTAGAACTAGCTTAGAGACGCATCGTATGAGTACTCGCATTTTTTAGTCTGACATTTATGTAAATGCATATATGCTGAAAAGATAATGCGAGCGCAGTATTTATTTTTACTGCTCACACTGTACATTATTTATCTTGCATACTGTCTTGTGATCGTAACAGCACATATCTCTTACACGAGAAACAAGACTGTTCAATAAATCCTTTTATTGAAACGCCCGTCTTTTCTTTCTGTGTAACTTTGAGGAAAACTAAGCATGCACGACTGAGCTGAGTGAAATAGTCATCTATTGTTTCTACGACTCTGGGACACGTTCTGATTCTAAAGAGAAACAAAGTGGTCATGTTTTGCGGCTGCCAGAAACTACTCCCTTCTTGTTCGCAAGGAGTTTCTAGTGGCCTCTGAGCTAGCTGGCACAAGTAATTAAGTTTAATATACTCGATAGGGACATACTGACCTTAATCCTATGTCAAACCTATAGTGTATATTATTCCAATGTGCAGAGCCTATTAGGGAAATAGGAGCTACACTACATGGCGCCCAACGGTTTGGTAAGGCGGTAATTCAACGTTAGATACTGAGTAACTCAGCCGTGCTTTTCCTCTGAGACCCCTACCCATATACTCCAAAAGACGTCTGGAGTGGGCAGGGTTAAGTATCCGCCACGGCTACATAGGGAAGTACCCTATATATTAGCTGTTTGGTTTGCTCAACATTGAAGGATACAGTGTTCCAAAATATTGTGCACCTTATCTTTGTTTCCTTGAAACTTGTTCTACATTTTTCAAAAAACAAATGGACGAAGTCACAGGAACCGGTGGAGCTGTGGCTGACCCAGCCGGAGCAGCTTATAACATCACAGGTTTAAATGAAACCGAGGAGGGTGTCATAGACATCCATCCAAACTTAAGAAGAGCCATCAATCTAAAACTCATAAAACATGGCCTACCACCAAGACGAGGTAGAGCAGTCTTCGTGATAGAGGCACATGAATCCTTTCAGACAGAGGTATTCTATTCATGGGTAATATTTCCTGAATCCAATCCAGTAACACACGTTTCACTTCTACAAAGAAGATGATCCACCAGAGGAATACATTCCTTTCGAGGATATAGAAATTCCACTAACATACCAAGAGCATTAGCTCTGGTTTAAAGGCGCCCTAAAACATCACAGAAACATTACCAGGCTCGGTCCACTAGGTAGACCAGGAGCAACATTGCCGATCCTAGCCGGCTACACTCCTCATCCTGACCTCGATATAATGTCAGACGAGGAACTACTGACTCAACTCACAGAGTTAATAAAAATCTACAGAAAACTAGTCCAATATGTCATGCGGACTTTCACAGTCCAACCACCATTGACACTTCCAAATCAAAATCCTCAACAGGGGAATACACTAAAAATTACACCACAGACTATACGCAGTCATGGGTAAAATGCCCACAAAACGTGAGCAAATTCCGTTTTGGATAGCTCAAAAAATTACTCAAATCGAAGCAGTATTTCCAAATACTAGCGCGTATGAGAAACACAGAATCCTAACCATCTGTTTACCGATGGGGATCACACCACAACTGGAAGACTGCACCACTTGGGGCTCAGTCTTTGCTGCCATCTATACTAAACCACATGTAATTCCATCCATTGCGGTAATACCGGATGTCCAAAAACAAATTCAAAACGAATACGGGGCAGAGCCTGCTCTGAATTTAGGTATGAAATTACTGAAAAATTTCGACCAGGTCTCAACAATAATATTATCTAATATTAAAGGGGAGGCAGCAGCAGTGGCGATCCGACAAAAATTAAGGGAATTTGATGTTACAGAACATCAAACTGAGCTACCCAGAATAATAGAACAATCTTATGCAGAATTAGGCAGAGATAGTTTGGGTGGAAGACCAGTGAAGCTGAAACTATCTGAAAGTCCTGAGAAGGACTCTACTAAACCAACTCCTACGTCTTCTAAAAAGAAGTGGGAGACTAATAAACAAAATTCAAACGAGAAATGTTCTCAATCCCGAGGCAGGTCTCCTCAAAAGGAGCCCTCTGAAAGGAGGTATAACCTCAGGAATAGGGATAATTTGAAAAAACCTGACAGGTATCAAGATACTGATACACGTTCCTCTCGTACCTTTCAGATCTCATCACAGACTTCGGAAAGAAGAGGACGGTCAGAACATAGAGAAGAACGCGTGAATTCGAAAGACGACAAACACGCTCCAAAAGCTAAAGCAAAACCTCAATTCTCCAAAAAGAAAGTAGCTGGTCTGAAGATCAGACATGCCGAGAATACTGAACACAACTCAAGAACGGAGAATGGGCTCAGACAATGCTGGACAGTGCAGCAGAAGTCACAATAGCTCGCCAGAACCTGAGGGAACTTCTGGATCTCGTGGACTTGAATGAGTACATCACAGTTGAGACTGTAGACACCAGGGTTAGTGCTCCACAAACGTTATATGGAATAACACTCCGGATGGAGGGAGACATACCTAGACAGGTGAAAGCACTTTTTTGGGAAAAATTATCAATGGGCTATGACATACTTCTAGCAGAAAAAGACTGGCCACCACAATTTGTCAGGGAGTGCCCACACGGCGAGGACATTATTATGCCTGCCTGCTCCAACCATATTCCAATACACCTTAAAATATATATGTGCCAGGAAATGGGCAGTAGCCCAGGCCCCAGCATTATATAAAAATCATGTAGGATGGGATGAGGACTCCCCTCACCATAAAATACATCTAAAACATGAACCAACTGCACAAAGGCAGTACCCAATAAAGCAAGAAGCTAAAAAAACAGGTCAGGGAATTCTTAGATCAACTTGAATACCAAGGGATGATTGAAACATGCACCTCATCGATGAACAATCCTTTGTTTCCTGTCTCCAAACCAGACAATTCATATTGTCTAATTTTGGATTACAGACACTTAAACACTTGTTCTAAAACTTTTGCAGTACAAAATGCACACAGCACAGCATTAATGAATAACATTGTGCGTAAAAAATATAAAACCACATTAGATATCTCAAATGGTTTCTTTTGTCAAAACATAGCACCTGAAAGTAGGTACTTAACAGCATTCTCCATAATGGGGATCCAGCGTCAATTTTGTCGACTCCCACAAGGGTTCAAGAACAGCCCAGGGTTATTCTCAGCGAGGGTAACGGAGTTACTACACATCTATGACAATGAGGCATTGTCATATGTCGATGATATTTATCTGACAGACGATGACCTGGAAAAACACTTGAACAGGGTGAGCACCATTATATTGGGATTTGCCGCTGAGGGTTACAAATTCAACTTTAAAAAGTCCCAAATTGCCCATCTCAATGTCCTGTTTCTAGGATATGAGCTTTCAAGTGAAGGCAAGAGCTTGGCAGCTAACTTTCTAGAGAAATGTGCGCTGCTCCAACCTCCAAAAACGCTAAAAAACTTACAATCCATCCTGGGTTTCCTACATTTTGGAAGAACATACATTCTAAATTATGCAGAAAGGGTTAAACCTCTCTAAGCACTAATTAAACCTGATTTTTCAATCAAAAACTGGACACAGGAACACACAGACATCTTGCGTTCACTACAGGCTAACAAGTTAGCAACAAATCACTTACAAACACGCGTAAGTCAACGAAATTTGGTGATCCGAATAATTTCGGGTCAACACGGATTCACCTACTTGACCTTCAATGAGGGTGAGAAAATACCAATCGCATACAAATCTCATTTGTACACACAAGCGGAAATGCGATTCAGTTCAACTGAAAAAATTCTGACAGCAGTTCAAACCGCTGTAGCAAAAGAAAGAGCCCTAGCACAAGGGAAATGCATTATTGTCGTTACCCCGGTACCAGCTTTAGAAGCGGTCACAAAAGCAAGCATTCCAAATGCTAAGGCATTACATCCAAGATGGATACAATGGGTTAATTCTCTTGCTGCAACAGATGTTGAATATGTTTTTGATCCTGATTTAAAAACACAAGCATTCCTGCAATATGAACAAGAATGTCCTCAGCCTACTGAAATTCTGCCTCTTGATCAGTACAAATTTATAATTTACACTGACGGATCCGCACAACGGGGAGTAAGCAAGCTTACAGTGCAGCATGTGCAATCGTTAAAGGTCGCATGCGAGATGGCATCTTCAGACCTATGGTCACAAAAACTCAATCTCTAGGAGATTGTACAGCTCAGCGAGCTGAACTACAAGCATTCAAACTGGCACTTGAAAGTACAGATCGAGAATTCCCCACACTCCTAGTGTGCGATTCCTTTTACTGTGTTCAGTCATATAATGAATATATACGAAACTGGCATGAAAATGGTTTCAAAGATGTGAAGGGTGGCACAATAAAGCACAAAATGCTTTGGGAACAAGTAGTTCAGTTGGAAAACGAACTACCAAAGGCTCACGTGATACACACACTGAGTCATCAACGTGATGGCGTTCACGTTGCAGGGAATTCATTGGCTGACAAAGCCGCAAAGGGGGCTGTTCAGACGGCTTCCGTAGCTGCGATCACTCGTTCAAAAACAAAAATATACGGTGAGATAATATTGGCTGTCAAGGCTTCTAGCAGAGGCAGCAGTGCAGCGTTACCAAAAAAGTTTCCACTCAAGTACTCTTATGTAATTGATGCAAACAACGTTTCTTTTGCTCGAATCCCTGGAGTGGGGGATAGGGTAATTCCAAACAAGGAACGCAGATTAGGACTAATCCTATGCAGCACACTAAGGGATAGCCTCTGCCACATGCAGGCGATTTCTGCAACAGTATGTTTGACATTAAACAACGATATTGGTGGCCTGGCATTAGTAAGCAGACTAAGAACTATGTTCTGGAATGCAAAATTTGCCAACAGATGAAAGTCTCCACAGTGAAACGTCCTGCGCAGACACCCCTGTTAATTTCAGACAAACCATTAGCTTGTGTTAACCTGGACCACTGCGGTCCCCTACAAAGGGACGGTAAGTATAAATATATCATGGTCACAGTGGATTCATGCTCTAGGTTCCTATGGTTATGGCCTCAGCACTCGGCTGACGCTCGAACTGTTATAAAAGATTTGCGAGTCTTTATCGGCACATACGCAATAGGCACGCTACATTCTGACCAGGGTCCTGCGTTTAGCTCTCGGGCTTACAAAGAAGGCATGGCCAGTCTGGGCGTTGCATTGCGGTACTCCTCTCCATTCCATCCGGAGGGAAATTCGGTTGTGGAAGGGAAAAACCAGGACATAAAGCAGTCTATAACAGCTAGGGTATTAGGTTCGGGTGACGGGTGGGTCAAACACCTTAATGGGGTCCAGCGCTCTTTAAACAATCTGCCAAGAAGTTCTCTAGGGGGGGGTCACTCCATAGGAGGTCCTATTTGGGACAAGAATGTGGGTACCAGACCTTGAACACACGTAGGCACAGTGGTGGAAAATAAACCGTTTGATATCAAATATCGTTTGGCTGTTTTACAGGAACTCAATGAACTTAGATCGAAACAAAGCAACGTATTCCTACAGCCAACCACCACTGGGGAAAAATCGGCGGTCCCAGCAAGGCCTGTCTGGATTCCAAAAGTTGGGGATCTAGTCAGAGAGAAAATTGCGGACAAGAAGGAATTTGGACCTTCTTACAGACAACCAGTACCTGTCCTAGCAGTTCAAGGAACAAGAACAGTACTTCTGCCGCCCCTTGCTGGAAGAAAGGAGAAAAGATTTGTGTCCATCGACCTCATCAAACCACAGTATGTGGCCAATACTAAGCAGTAGGCCTCGTGGACTCCGACCTAGTAGCAGACACACTCCTCTCGCTACTATCCAAGAGGTTCAGACTGAAAGACTCATAACAATTGGGAATTCAGCAGTAACAGATGAAGGACTGAGCAACAATGCTATGGAACTCATCCCTCTTGAAACACAAGTAACAGTTCGTCCAAATACACCTGTCTACACCAACGTGGCAAGTGATCAACTGGTTCCAGCGATTTCTACAAATCCTGATGCAATTCCAACAATTGACAGAACTGCTTCTGGCTATTTCATTAACTTTGATACGTTCTCAGAAGATCCTAGTGAGCCTGAAACGACGCCAGCATCATTAACATTCAAGCAGCAAGTACAAGACTTTCTTCACTTTATGAAAAAGACTTATCTGGTTTCTCCATGGATTGAACTCTGGATAATATCTGGGCTATTTGTTTTCCTGCTCTGGCTAGCTATGGTGATAACTGTGAGTGTGCTTATAAGTGGCAGATACATCCATGTGAACATTGACAGAAAAGATGTGAACATACTTCTGAAACCTCATAAATCTTCCCATAGTGAAGCAAGAGACTTGTCAACAGTGAACATCACAGCCGTTCCTATACAGGATGGTATAGTGTGGGACAAAACAGATTGACATTTTCGGTCCGACGGAACAATTGAACATTCCACATTTGTTTAAAATCTCACTAAGTGATCTAATTTCGTCCAGTACCTATTCTGATGATTTGGGACTTTGAGACTGTTAATGACAATGTTTGACCTAGAAAAATCTGCTGCATTTTCTAAAAATGAATATTTAGAGGGTTCATCGGACTATGAACAAATGTATTGTTATAACCACTATGGTCATCATTATTTGCATAAAAGTGCTTACCCTAGAAAGATGTTTATGTTTAACCAATGGGAGCATTGTCCTACACCACCAAAAGGTAGTTCAAAAACATTTGCTAACAAGTTTTTTCAGGTTCCAATACTTCTGATCCAGAATCATTTTACTATAAAAATGTAAACAAAACAGGACTGAAAATTATGTTAACTAATACCAAACAGATTTACTCTGCAAAATTCATTGCCCAACTGTCTAGACAGGGTTTCGACTTATGGAAAGACACAGTAGACACAAAAACTGTCTGGGGTACAAAAGATTGGCAAGTGCAGAGGATAGAAGCCTTATTTAGAGCCTGTATCATCCCTGAACAAATAATGTTTTTGAATGAAACTGTCCAACAAACATCTTGTCTTGGATTAGCCTAGATTAAAGAGATGAAAACACCTTCTGTACCAACACCTGCCGGTGATAACAAAACACAGGCAGCGGTTACAGTTGACCAAATACTTAAACTCAACAGATCTAATCCTGAATGGAATAATTGGTTGATCTGGCCCACAGACACGAACAACTGTCAGGAAAGATTCCTGAATAAAACTGATGGCTTTACTATTCATAGGCCAGACCCAAGATATGTCCAAAGACAACATCCGGGGGTAGTAACAACATACAGTGTAGGAAAATTATGCCTCGATTGGCTGCATAAGTCTACATTACAGGATGTGAAACAACACTTATCCTTACTTGCAGGTGACGCAGACCTTAGGGAATTCTTGCTTGGACCAAGAAAACCGCGTCAAAACCGTTTCATATATGCCGGCATTTATGCTGTTTATAATGAAGCATGGAAAGTATCACAGATGGAGGCCGCAGAACGAATACGTGAACTTGATCATATTAATTTAGAGAAAACGCTCTCTGTGGTCGACAATGGGTTAACAACTTTGTCCTCCAGAATATATTCATTGGATGGCATTGTATCCTCTGCTATCGACATACTAGAACAAGATTTGGCGATGTTACAACAAGGCCAGTCTCAACTACGTTCTATTGTGTTATTAAGCTGGACGCTGCAATCTTTGCGAGCGGGCATTGTGCCTTGGCGTTTCATCAACACGTCGTCTCTGTTTGCAGAATACAATCTAACTGATAAACAGATCGAACTGGCACAAAGAGGAGCAAAGTATACAGTGCTGAGCATTGAAAAACTGGACAAGTTACCATTTACTGTGGCAGGAAAACCAGCAACAGAATGGCTAATTCATGGCAAAATCACATTACCTGTGACTACTTTTCAGTTTCAGTATTGCCTCAGACAAATGCAAGCAGGCAAATATGAAAGGTTGGGTAAGGAATACATTAAGACATCTTGGGATTTACCGTATACATATAGATGTTGGAGTGGGGATCGTGAAGTTTTTTGAGCGGTACACACTGTAAAAGTGCACTAAGCGGTTCACTTATATGTCAGGACATTTCTTTACACGGGGCTTGTAATGGTTCTGTGGCAAATTTGTCTTGCCATCAGCAGGGTACACCAGCTGCTGTGATTAATCCAACGTTTGGACAACTTTCTAATGGGAGTTACCTCATGTTGAATGATCAGAGTTGCTGCGGCATGTTGCCAGGCATCCCATATCTAGTAACGGTCAACTCCAGGGTCACTTGCTGTATGCAAGTATTGTTTGCCCCAATAGACACAGTCTGGGAGTCGCCTCTATGGCCTTCGCTGAACGTCTCTTTAATAAGATTTGATACTTTGAGCAGAATGAAAGCCATGCTTTTACAGCAAACAGTGCCTTTAACCTCGGCCAAAGAAACCTATGATCTACAAGTAGCAAGGACTTCGGCTGAGATACAGACTTTAATACGTACAAACTGCCCTATACATTTCATAGAAATGATAGGACGTATCTTTAACATGTCTGATACAACCGGAATTGTACATGTATTTAAGAGCATCTGCTCCGGTCTGTTAGCACCTTTCCAGGCAATACTCGGAATCATCCCGAACTTTGCACATTCGGTGTTTGGTGGCATACCATAAAATTCTAGCACTTGTTGCCGGAATTCTATTTCTCTTCCTGCTATTGCGCTATGGCCAGCCTATTCGCCGACATCACTCCGAGCGAAATGGAGAAAGCTCTCCTTGAACGAAAGTGCTGTGAGCGAATAGTACAGCTATTGGGCATGACTCGTCTACGGGAACTTAATACCACGTGGTTCCTGTCATTCAGACCAATCTGGCAAGATTGCATCTTACCTGTTCTACGATGCCTGCTATGCGGCGAAGAATGCGTGTTGGACACCTGTCTAACATTTCCATCAACTACGCCAACGGATGTCGATACTCTGCTGGACCCGATAACGGCCCATGCTTTGTGTTGTCCCCAGCGGCTACCAATCCTGATGTTAGCATTCATTGAGATCTCACAGACGCTTCCGGCTGCTGCTGAGGTACTAGAAAGAACTACAGGCACACAGGTAACAACGGACGCGAACATTGCTGCGGCGACCTATGCTATAAGCGATGCTTCACATCTCTGTGCAATTAACCTACTACACGAGGTGTTCCGACTCTCACCAACTGCAGTGGATGATGTTTTGTCTCTCGAAGTAGATGATCTCATGTTTACACCAGACCCGGACACTAACTCTGATTCGGCATACAGTGTTCCAGTGATGCAGTAACAATTTGGCCTTCATTTTTCAAAAACTTGGAACCCTTCCAAATTTGAACTTTTTCCCATTTTTTTCAAACTAAAAATGGCACTTCAATCTGCTTAAAGTAGAACTAGCCTTATAGTACAGACTTGGCGGTACTTCCACGAACACTTAGCCATCTTATGTGTCTAACAACTATTCATTATTTTTTTGACATGAAATGACTTTGATTCTTGAACAACTTATCGATCATTTTTTTGTCACATATGTATATTACTGCTTATTTCATTCATATTGCATTTTATTTTTTAATATGTGTGTGTAATGAAAAGCAATGCTTCAAATGTACAGTACCTTTTGCATTTTAACAAAGTTTTTTAATGCTTTTAAGAAATGTTTTTTAAATATGTGGTACTCCATTTTATGTTTAGCATTTTAAATGTCTAGCATTTTAGTATTATCGTACACACAAAATAGGAGTGGGTGTTGTATTCCTTTTAGGGTGTCCATAAACGGGCTTTCTAGAATCATGTCCTTATATAGGCACAATTCGCCCTGCCCTTATATAGGCATAAAATCCCAGTCCTTATTTAGGCATAAGCCATGCATACCAAAAACAGGCATGGTTTCCACCCTAACGTCACAACGAGTTCATGAAGAACAGACCCTTA
Source organism: Calotriton arnoldi (assembly GCA_963921515.1). Taxonomy (NCBI): domain Eukaryota; kingdom Metazoa; phylum Chordata; class Amphibia; order Caudata; family Salamandridae; genus Calotriton; species Calotriton arnoldi. The sequence continues at coordinate 398,562 of CAWUFW010009062.1, read as the reverse complement.
GGCTGCGGGAGTTTCCCTAGCACAGGACTATTGATTTCTTCAAGGACTCATATATTATGCATGAACCATTATTCCTTAGGGGTTCATTCATGACGTCTTCCGCTGTCTGATTCACGTCAATGCTAACATTCTTAGGTACCTTTTAGGTATAAATATACCTTCCCTAGCCCTTGTAAAACTAGAGGAGACCTCGACTTCAGAGGAACCCGTTCCCGGCCTGACGCACTGAGAAGACGCTGTCATCCCTGCACGCAGAGAATCCAGCTTCCAGTGATCTGACTTCCCTTGCGGGGTGTTGGAGTTCGAGTCTGGCAAGAGATTCCTACCTCTCTCATTCTTCAGGTATGGAGCTGACAAGAACCTAGAGGGACTCTTGGCATACTAGACTCTTGGCATACTTGGCATACTAGGCATACTAGGCTTAACATACTCTTAGTATACCGTAGTAAGGAATACTTCACCTACTTCTACTTCTCCCTATACTTAGGTTAGGTACACTGGGGTAGAACTAGCTTAGAGACGCATCGTATGAGTACTCGCATTTTTAGTCTGTGTCATTTATGTAAATGCATCTATGCTAAAAGATAAGGCTAGCGCAGTATTATTTATTTCTACTGCTCACACTGTACATTATTTATCTCGCATATTGTCTTGTGATCGTGACAACACATTTTACTTACACCAGAAACAAGACTGTTCAATAAATCTTTTATTGAAACGCCCGTCTGTTCTTTCTGTGTAACTTTGAAGAAAATGAAGCATGCACGACTGAGCTGAGTGAAATAGTTATCTATTGTTTCTACGACTCTGGGACACGTTCTGATTCTAAAGGGAAACAAAGTGGTCATGTTTTGCGGCTGCCAGAAACTACTCCCTTCTTGTTGTCAAGAAGTTTCTAGTGGCCTCTGAGCTAGCTGGCACAGGTAATTAAGTTTAATATACTCGATAGGGACATACCGACCTTAGTCCTATGTCAAACCTATAGGATATATTATTCCAATGCGCAGAGCCTATTAGGGAAATAGGAGCTACACTACAAGATGACCATGTGACACCCCTACAGCATCACTGGCTACATAGTCCTTAAATACTACATGCACATTTGTTTGTGGATACACATAACATAGATACCTTTTATCTGTTTAAACCTCAGGTCCCATGCACAGGGTTCACAATGCACCCTGACTCTGGGTCCACCTACCTGATTGACCCTTTTGCGCAGACCGGGTTGGGTCCCTCCTAATGTGTACCCCGGGGCGATTGCAGGACATTTCAATTTAAAGTGCATCCCTTTCTGCCTCCTTAGTGAGACTCTGATTAATTTATTTGCCCTAGTTCTTGTCGGTCCCTTACTTACGGACTGAGAACCTCCTCAATGCAATGTGCGTCCATTCAAACATGGCGCCCATGGATTTTGTTAATTTAAAGGTGTCACCCATGTTTTTGTACACTCCGTCTGGTTTATTCCCCTCTCCTTCCCTTACCTCGGGACAGACGATCCCTTAACAGAACTCTCCCCTTCGCTGTTCCATATATCACATTCCTTTTGGATGGGCAAAGATTTGGCTCCCAGCTTGTGCCTTTTATGGTCCTTCCGATTAATGATGCATCCCCTTGAATATGGCGAGCCCCATCCAAATGGTGCCCATCTTTACCCACGCGTTTACAGCACACTTCCCCGGTCCAGCCACTCCATCACCTGTTTTCACTTCTGTGCTGCTCTCCCTGGCTTTTTAAATAAGGCCCGCTCTACCATCGAGTTACCGACGCGGTAGAAGAGCCTGGGGTAGGTTGCTCGACAGCCACGTGCTCGAAGACCAGTGAGTAATTTCTCTGGACCTACCGTCTGGAAAGTCCCTCGCAATTTCCCTTCGGCCACGGAACTGGATACCGATGACCTTGCTTGATAATGTCCATGGTCCTTTTTGTTCATGTTCCCTTAAGGTGGCCTGTTAATAGGCGTACCTCTTCTAACCCGCCGTTGGGGTGTGGTAATTCCTCCCTTATGGTAAGCCCTCATGACAGTAACCTTTTTACCTTATGTCCCTATACTGCGCATGGGTACTGCCAGCGCCTTTATATTTGGGAAGCACTTGGTCTACTGTGTAGATGTTTATCTGTTTGTTCACTTATTTGTTCTCTCGACCTGCATCTGCTTGTATGGTCAATTCATATGTACACCTCTGAAGCGGAGGTGAACTGGTATTGCACAGCAAGCTTACTAACATATATTTTCTGATAGCTCTGCTTTACTATTTTATTTACTCTTTTCTAGGTCGGTCTTTTTACTCAGTGGGTATACCTTACACCTTTTTGATTATGGTTGCATATGGTTCTAAGATTTTGCACTTCACCAACCCACCTCCTGAAAAGCCCAGTTTATTGGTCCTGACGAATTGCTGTGATCTTTTCTGACATTCAGTAGGCAAGAAACGTGTTGACCTCCACATAATCCTTTAGAGCTAGTGTAGACCATCATATCTGCTTCTAGCCACACTCTGTTTCAATTTATAACATAGGAGCCCCATTATTAAATGTGGCTCTGGGTTTCCTTTAGTTATTTTTAAATCACTTTATACCAGACTAATCACTTTATCACATGCACACTGCACCTCACTCTTCACATCGGCAACAACTATTAACCCCTTGCATGCTCACGACGGCTCCCGGCCGTCGTGCGTTACGGTGGGCGTGTGCTCACGACGGCCTGGAGCCGTCAGAATCCCCGTCCGCTAATTCAAACCCCCGCACAGCGTGAAAATTCGCTGCGCACGCAAGGGGTTAAAAGAACTCCAGCAAAGAACCCCTCTGCAGGGCCCGTTGGGCATTGCAGTGCCGGCCCAACGATAAGCGCCCCGATGATGAAGCATGACACCCATATGGGGGTGTGGGGGCCCTTGCTCCTGAGGGATCAGATCCCCCTATCTGACCCCCAGGTTTTCCTATTGTCCCTTTCCTGCCTGTCTTCAAGGAACTGCATACCCATTGTTTGACGCTACATTTTTATACTCATCAGATATGTGGTTTATCACAAGTCTACTTCTACTGCTAACTAAAGAGCACAGAGTAACACCAATGTTTAGCAACGTTGGCCTAAACATGCTGGATCCATTGTATATTGAAGGAACGTTCTTTACACTAGATCAGTTTATGTCAAGGGGGACAGATCGTTGTTGGACAATTTAATTTATTTATATGTGTGACATACTGCACAAAAGTTGCTCCTGGGATCCACTGAAGAACCCACAGAATTTGTCCCATTAACACAGATGAGTAAATAAACAGACTTCACAAGATGAGTGTCTAAATGTTACCCTATGTTCTCAGAACTCAGAGCAGAGGGCACCACACATCATAGACAGGCATGAAAAGAGGATGTTGTAACCATATTTTCCAATGCAATGTAGAGATTCTGCTGTGAAGTATACAAAAGGTGATGGATGGAATGCTTGAATTCATCTCAGCCACTGGTAATTTATCCTTATTTTGCACACCATGCCACCTCAGTTTGGACCCAGCTATATGCAAATCAGTCTTGACCTTGGTCCAATGGGAACAGTCCAGCCGAAACTGCCAACCCAGGCCCTCCCTAAACTGGAACACAAGCAATCCAGGACTAGTTTCGCCCTTGTTATGGGCTAATCAGCCGGATATAGCTTGGTTCAGATTCTGCTCTGTACAAACCAACTTGATATCACTGGCATAAACTGCTCTGTCTTCACTAAGCCTGCTTTACACCAGACAAACAACACAGCCTAGACCAAACTAGGCATCATCAAGGCCCTTGCTGCCACATGGACCACACAGGTTTTTCACATGGCTTTATCATATTCTCTTATGTTGAATTACTGGTACAAGATATTTGCACTATTTCAAGAATGACCCATGGGAGGCTGGAGGTGAAGCCAATGCCGACCCTAGTGGCCTGGGTCATTTTGGTTCTCAGTGGAGTGAGATGGTTTGTGGCAATGGCACTGTTATTAGCTAAGTTCAGTATTGCCATGAAGTGAGGTATAACAACTGTCCCTACAAAGAATGAATGGATGAAAGATATGATACCATGACATGATCCTGTAGAAATTTATATTAAACTTCAACCCGTGACCGCTAGGCCTAGAAATATACGGGGACCGCTCAAGGCATTCCTAATTCAGGATGATGTCACCCACACTGATGGCCATGTACACACCCCTAAGGTAGATAACAGAGCGGATGTAATTTCCTCTGGTATTACTATATAAAAGGCGCAAGGTGGCTTGATGTTGCTTTCCCCCTTATCTTATAGAATGAACAGCTATGACCGGGATACACTTTATGTGCCAACATTGTGTGCACAGTGACAGGGTTCTTATAAGCAGTAAGCTAACCGAGCTACTTTATGAGTTCAGTTACATTTGACCAGAGGACCTGTGCTGTCAATGCCTGCTGTATTATAAACCATTTGGACATATTTCCTTATGGTACATGCATGTTTGATATTAATTCTCTTCAATTTTGGTATAAATATTGAAAAGTTTAAAAAAATCAATGAAATCTTAAGAGGGATACTGATTAGGCCCAGGTGGTGGAGGGGGATCAGTACACCACGTCAGCCTCACAGGCCAGCATGACCCATACTCACTCGCCCAGGGGTAACCTAGTTCGACAACAGGCCTGGGCCCTCTTGTGGACTTGTATTTGTGGGGTAGCGCTTAGTCTTTGCCGCTCACTGGTACCTCCCACAATCCACAGTACATGAGCATCAGCAGAATGGGTAATGGCACTTCATTGAATATCCTCCTTGACATCGCACCATGAGCGGCATCAGGCTTGTGCTGTGGCATTAGAGTGAAGTGGACCCCTGATGATCGACTAGAAAGGGACAAACTCATTTCACATTGGCCCTCGAGGAAAACATCAATTTTGTAAAGAATTTCAATCACCACAAACCCTGGCCATATTAAAACTCTTAGAGCCTGATTAGGATGTCGGTTAGACCGCCACCGATAGGGCGTTGGAGGTGGCCCGACCGACATCCAGCAGATTGGTCCGACTTCCGCATTATGATGCGGTCGGTCGGAACACATCGGTCAGAGGGACCGAACAACGCTTCCGACGGGCTGCCCTAATGTGTTCCCTACAATAGGGGTGGTGCCTACTCAGACACCACCATAGGGATTACTATATCGCTTTCAGACAACCTTTTTTCGATGGCGGTCCGACCACTATGGAAAGGCTGTCGGAAACAGAATTTGGGGGCCCCTAGCAGGGCCAGAGTCCACCTTGGCCTCCACTATGATGCCTGGTGGGCACCTGTAGTGCCCACATAAACATCCATACCCCGTGTGCCAGGCACCACATGGTGCCTGGATGTTTAAAAACATACCCTTTACTATTGTAGCTTGTGCTGCGACCCTTTTCCGCCCGGCAGCACAAGCAGCAATTGTAAAGGGTATGTTTCTGACTGTCGCATTGTAATTCAGTGGGTGGGACCTCTGACTCCTTGTCAGGAAGTCCCATTCTGACTACCATATCGGTTGGACGAATGATAATAAGGGCCTTATAGACTCACTGACTCTTTATATGCCGTTTGCCTCCCTTGAGCCATCCAGTTCCTGGGTGATAAATGAAGAGCAACTTCAAATTAGCGGGCGGTGTGAACTCTGTTGATGCTTGTTATGGAGTGTTTTTTCTTCCCACACATGTGAAGTCAACTGTGGACCCTGGTCATCTCCAGAGAGGTTTTGGAAGGGGTGATCATGCATTCTCCTGTTGCATCTTTGAGCTATGTTTTGTGGAGCTGAGAGCTAGGGGCTTTCATCCATGTCTTTTGTCAGAGGGTCTCTATGACACTGTACATGCAATGTGCAGAAAACGACAGGCAGATGAAAGGCCTTCTCCTGCCTCACACAGATGGCCTGGAGCTTCCTCCCTCCTATATGTAGCTCACGCCCTCCTTTACTCCTAGAAGGAACTGAAGACTTTTCACATCAAGCAGCGCCTTAAGGCTAGGTCAACCTTCCCAGCTATAGGACCACCTCTGCAAATAACCTCATGAGAGGCCCCCTTTTCTTCTCTATGTTATTTGCAAGTGCCCTTTGTCTCTTTTCCTCTTCTGTCTTCCTACATACATATCTCTTCATATATATAAAATCTGCAAAGCTCTGTAGTGCTTTGTTGTTTTGTAGTTAGGTTTCTGCTCTGGATTCTCACTCTCCCCTTGCTACAGTTGTTGTTTTGCTTTTGTGTGTTTAAAAAATATTATCTTTTGTATCCCAGCTGCAGGAAGCCTATGGTTGGGCTCCCTTCATCCAGCTCTTCTCCGACTACCAGAAAATGACTAACATTAAAGATGAAATACCCTACAAGATGAACCTGTGGGCAGAAAAGTTCTCCAATCAGGTTAAGAAGAATTTGGCTCCCTTTTTCAAGATGTGGGGCTGGCCGATCGAAGACAGCCTGTCTAAAGAGCTGTCTAAACATCCGGAGTGGGAGGAGAACCCAATGAAAAGGTTTTCTGGAAATCAGTAACCATGGAAACACACGGTTCCGTTCCACAGTGACTTCAAGATATCAATGTGGTTTAACAGCAACTTCTTATTGCCTACATCATTATCAATGTGATTCCATATATTCCTACTGTGTGCATGTGCGGTGTGTCCACCTCATTCCAGGCTACAGTCATGACCTGTTCACCTACAAAATCATTGATTCCAGGTGTGTTTTTCTAGTTAGTTTAATGAACGCAAAACATATCTACAATGCCCAGAATGATTTAAGAGATCACACAAAGGAAAGTACAGCCCTGGAAACAGTGTCTATTGTGACCTGGAGGAAGGTGGCCACACTATGCACATTTGAGTCCAATGTACAGGCACTGTGCGCTAAGATCTTTGGCAGTGGTGCACACGGCTAACATCCCAGAAGGAACCATGTGCCTGATATGTGTGCAACCATCTGTGAGAGTTGGAGCCTGAGGCACCAATGATGACTGATACCACTGCTTCACATGCACAGTGCCAACCTGATGTACTTTCAGAAAAACAATTCATACATAATTTCTATACCTACACCATGTAAAAGACAACTCATACGTGTTCTTCAATTTTTCTTCATCCCCCTCTCGGCACAGAAACAAGTGGCCCTGGCATTAGTTATGTCAACAACTGACTATTGTAATGCCCTCTATGTGGACACCAACAATAGCACCCAAGCCGAACGGCAGGTAGTGCAGAATGCACAGGCCAGGCTCACACGGACATTCCAAAATGCAATCGGTGGCTAAGGGACTACATGACCTTCACTGGCTCCCAATCAGAAAAAGCATTATGTTCAAGGCTTTCTAAACAGTGCATAAGGCCTTTTACCAGATCTGCCTAGTGCCATTAAGGCAATGTTTCACAGTTATACTACTGGGAGAAATCTTCGCTCAGCCCACCTTAACTTGGCCACAGTGGCCAGAGTTCAGAGGGAGAAATGGGCAGGTTGAGCTTCCTCGGTCAGGGCAGCAAGTCTGTGGAACTCGCTGCCAAGTCATCTGACCGGTATCAACTTACACTCTCCCTTCAGAAAAGCCTTAAAGACCTGGCTTTTCACACCTTAGGGTTCCCCCGCACTACTGTTTGTTTTAATCCAATGTGGCTGAATCAGACCAGTCAGGCTATAGAGCCTTGACGCCTTCAGGCATTTGCTGCGCCTTATAAATCCCCCTCAGATCGAATAAAATCTTTATGCATACTCCACGTCTCACACAGCTCGTGGGCGATCCCCATACCTACAACAAACACTGCTATCTGAAAACACCAGCTATAAAACCCACAAAAGCACCTCTCACAGCTTACACTCAGACAACACTGACTTGTCTCAATACTTAATGCTTGGAATCTGCCTAAATGTTCTGTACCATCTAAAACTAAAGTGATGATAACCTTAGTATGAGCAAATAAAACTTAGTGCACATCAGGAAATGAACACAAATGCTATACTCGAACTCTGCAACCTCTAGGGAGGTGCTTTACTGAATTCTCCCCACACTCCATCATAAAACAAAATCATGCACATGGTGACATTAAAAACAACTTGCAACTCACACAAACTCAAGATGCAAACATGTATTTTCAAGGAGAGAACCGTCTCCTCATCACAGTCTAGAACATTTTCTGTAACACAAATATATGTAAAGTTTTCAAGAATGGTGCTCTAAAGCATTTCTATAGATCTACGAAAAGAGTCCTCATGAGCATGTAACTATGTTTGCATTTACAGCCCTCATATCAACACAGAGGCTAGGTGTAATCCCCTGAATTTCCTTCTTCCGAATTATTGTTATAGAGGTCCCAGTAATTTCAAAGGAAGGTAAATGACAGAGACGTATAAGGTTTTGTGGAATGACGTGCAGAATTATTCTTAATGTGCTAAATACCACAGGTTTCTTTTTCTGGCATTACACCTGAATCTTTGCCTGCTTCCAGCAGATGAAATTACCAGGTGTGATACCACTCAGCTGCAGTGTGTCTGCTGAATATATAATTCTACTGGAGTTTATAATGGACTTTACCGGCCCAAATGGAATTGATGGGCCACTTGAAAAGAGGGCCATAGCCTCAAAATAACATCTGTTCTTTTAGTCCTTGGAGACACACTGGGGGTCATTGGTTCAGGCAGCAAGGCAGGCCTCATGCAGCTGGGTAATCCCCAGGCAGCAGGGTAATGCGCAGGCAGCAGAACAGTCCTCAAGCAACTGGGCAGTCCTTCTTTTGTAGAGTCCACAGGTCCAAGAGTGTTCAGGGTTCAATATTTACCCCTGGTACCAGTTCTGAAGTGGGATAAACTTCTAGGCTTCTGCCCTTGTCTGCTTCTGGAATTTCCTTCCTCCCTGTCCTGGTCCCAGTTTCTTTGTGTGTGGGCTAAGGCAGCTCCTTTGAAGTGTAAGTGTAGTTGGTGCCAGCTCCGCCCTCACCATTCCTGTCAGGATGGCCCATCCTGCCAACACCCAGCCCCCCTTTGTGATGCTATCGATGAGGAAAACATAAAGGCCATTTGCTACCTGCACCTAGGGCCACATGTACAAAACTTCAGAATTGTGATTTCCTAATTGCGATTCTTAGTCTATTGCAATTAGGAAATCACAATTTGTAATGTAAGAAAGCTTAAAAATTTTCAATTGCAATTTCAAATGGGTCGCAAATCTTAATGAGGTAGGTCACAATTTGTGACCCATTAGGAATCATGGTCAGCAGACCACCATGTCTGGGATTGCTTTTAACTCCTTAACCGCGGCGCAAATTCCGCTGTGGTGCGGGAGTTTTATTCAATCAATCAATTAATCATGTCACTTATAAAGCGCACTACATACCCGCGAGGGTCTCAAGGCGCTGGGGGAAGAGGGGGGTGGTGCTGCTACTGATCGAAGAGCCAGGTCTTGAGGAGTCTTCTGAAGGCCAGTAGGTCTTGGGTCTGTCGGAGGTTGGTGGGGAGGGTGTTCCAGGTCTTGGCGGCGAGGTGGGAGAAGGATCTGCCGCCGGCGGTCGTTTTCCGGATGCGGGGGACTGTGGCGAGGGCGAGGCTGGTCGAGCGGAGCTGGCGGGTGGGGGTGTAGAAGCTGAGTCGTCTGTTGAGGTAGGCTGGTCCGGAGTTGTGGAGTGCTTTGTGTGCGTGGGTGAGGAGCTTGAAGGTTATCCTCTTGTTGACAGGGAGCCAGTGCAGGTCTCTAAGGTGGGGTGTGATGTGGCTGCGTCGGGGGATGTCGAGGATAAGACGTGCAGAGGCGTTCTGGATGCGTTGCAGCCGTCTCAGGAGCTTAGCCGTCGTTCCTGCGTAGAGGGCGTTTCCGTAGTCCAGCCTGCTGGTGACGAGGAGCCTGGGTGACTGTTTTTCTTGTTTCGGTGGGGATCCACTTGAAGATCCTGCGGAGCATTCGGAGGATGTTGAAGCAGGATGAGGAAACGGCATTGACCTGCTTAGTCATGGAGAGGGTGGGGTCGAGGATGACCCCTAGGTTGCGTACGTGGTCGGTGGGTGGCGGGGCTGTTCCCAGTGATGTTGGCCACCAGGAGTCGTCCCAGGCTGAAGGGTTGGAACCAAGGATGAGGACCTCCGTCTTGTCCGAGTTCAGCTTCAGGCGGCTGGTCCTCATCCATTCGGCGACGGCCTTCATTCCTTCGTGGAGGTGGGCTTTGGCGGTGTGAGGGTCTTTGGTGAGGGAGAGGATCAGCTGGGTGTCGTCGGCGTAGGAGATGATGTTGAGGTTGTGCTGTCGGGCGACGTGGGCGAGGGGTGCCATGTAGATGTTGAGTGGGCAGGGCCGCGTCGGCCAACGGACGTGCGCAGCACTAGCGAGGTAGTGCTCGCAACGGCTGTTGGCCGACGCGCGCACGGAACGGGTTAAATAAAGCAATCTTTTTTTGTAAATGCAGTCTGTTTTCCTTTAAAGACTAGTAAAATGCTCCCCTTTCCATGGTGAGGAGAGCATTTAGCAGTTTTTGCTGCCTTTTACAGTCAGGGTGAAAACTGACCTCTAAGTGACATCTAAATTAGGGGGGCGGAAATAGAGGGGTGCCTTTAACGCTCTTACACCACAGGGCCGTCGGAGGGGTTTAATCACGGTGGGGATGGAGTAGCCTCCGCCTTGATGAAACCTAAGGTTCCCCCACGTATATATTTAGCGGGTGGACCACAGTCTTGACGGTACATATATTCTGTTGCGACGGAGTATACATATCGCCAAGATATAAATCGGAACCTTCGTCTTATAACTCTCTGTAGCCTTTTCTGTATTTCTACATATTTCACTCTTCAGTGGCGTTGGTGCTTGTTATGGTTCATTGTAAGGTCCCCTACGGCTCATCTTCTTTTTTGATCCTTCTACGCTTAGTATTCAGTATGAATTGATCATTTCATGTGTCAGATTGCCAAAGTGACCCGTCAGTAGAAATTCTCTCAATCACGTTACAAATTCATCAAGAGATTCTCCTTTTAGTAACACTCAGGAAGGTTAATTACGTCATAAATATGAAAATGGAAAAATGTACCTTATTTAGGCCTGCCAGATAGTCACAAAGGGATTCCTGGCATGTATAAGTGCATTTACTACACACATTTCTATGGAAGTGTGAAGATCTCCACAGTATTAAAGTCCACTCAAAGGTGAAAAGTGGGCATTTTCTTTCACCAAATAGAACATGCCAAATAGAATGATTATCTTTGGAAATAGCGCGCCCGAAAGGCACGATAATAAGTGACAATACATGATATGCTTCATTTCAATATGCTGCGCTATGTATCTGTGTGCATGTCACAGTTGACAAGCACTTATATAAATATGTTCTATTTCAACAAATAGCATACACCGCAGAGGTTTTTGTCTTTGAAAGAGGGAAGAGCTGCTATATTGACAAAGAAATGTTAAATAGATGTGTGCATCTCACAGTTAACATGCAACAGAGTTGTAAGAGTGATTTATTAGTAGATATTTGCTATTTGAAATTTCGGAGGCACAGAAGAAAAAATAATGCATGGCAAATCATTTCATAATAGAGCTTGCAAATTACATAATGATAATGAGGCTTGGCCTGCAAAGCCTGCAATTCCATGATCATACATGCTTGAATATCACAATCTGGAGTCCCACTATAAAGGTCAGCTTCCAAGCACATACTGACCCCTCTTTCTCCATGTCCCTACCCTCCTGTTCACCCCATGCAGAGCCTGGCACCTTTTATCCACATACCTAATCTCTTGCTTCCCCGAGCCCTGCCTAGACCTCCTTCTCCCCATCCCTAGTCTCCTGCTTCCCCGAGTCCTGCTTAGACCTTCTTCTCCCCATCCCTAGTCTCCTGCTTCCCCGAGACCTGCTTAGACATTCTTCTACCCATCCCTAGTCTCCTGCTTCCCCGAGCCCTGTTTAGACCTTCTTCTCCCCATCCCTAGTCTCCTGCTTCCCCGAGCCCTGCTTAGACCTTCCTCTCCCCATCCCTACTCTCCTGCTTCCCCTAGCCCTGTTTAGACACTCTTCTCCCCATCCCTAGTCTCCTGCTTCCCCGAGCCCTGCTTAGACATTCTTCCCCCCATCCCTAGTCTCCTGCTTCCCCGAGCCCTGCTTAGACATTCTTCTCCCCATCCCTAGTCTCCTGCTTCCCTGAGTCCTACTTAGACCTTCTTCTCCCCATCCCTAGTCTCCTGCTTCCCCGAGATCTGCTTAGACCTCCTTCTCCCCATCACTAGTCTCCTGCTTCTCCGAGCCCTGCTTAGACATTCTTCTCCCCATCCCTAGTCTGCTGATTCCCCGAGCCCTGCTTAGACATTCTTCTCCCCATCCATAGTCTCCTGCTTCCCCAAGCCCTGCTTAGACATTCTTCTCCCCATCCCTAGTCTCCTGCTTCCCAGAGCCCTGCTTAGACCTTCTTCTCCCCATCCCTAGTCTCCTGCTTCCCCGAGACCTGCTTAGACCTTCTTCTCCCCATCCCTAGTCTCCTGCTTCCCGAGTCCTGCTTAGACCTTCTTCTCCTCATCCCTAGTCTCCTGCTTCCCCGAGATCTGCTTAGACCTCCTTCTCCCCATCCCTAGTCTCCTGCTTCCCTGAGCCCTGCTTAAACATTCTTCTCCCCATCCCTAGTCTCCTGCTTCCCCGAGCCCTGCTTAGACATTCTTCTCACCATCCCGAGTCTCCTGCTTCCCCTAGCCCTGCTTAGACATTCTTCTCCCCATCCCCAGTCTCCTGCTTCCCCAAGCCCTGCTTAGACCTCCTTCTCCCCATCCCTAGTCTCCTGCTTCCCCGAGTCCTGCTTAGACCTTCTTCTCCCCATCCCTAGTCTCCTGCTTCCCCGAGACCTGCTTAGACATTCTTCTACCCATCCCTAGTCTCCTGCTTCCCCGAGCCCTGTTTAGACCTTCTTCTCCCCATCCCTAGTCTCCTGCTTCCCCGAGCCCTGCTTAGACCTTCCTCTCCCCATCCCTACTCTCCTGCTTCCCCTAGCCCTGTTTAGACACTCTTCTCCCCATCCCTAGTCTCCTGCTTCCCCGAGCCCTGCTTAGACATTCTTCTCCCCATCCCTAGTCTCCTGCTTCCCCGAGCCCTGCTTAGACATTCTTCTCCCCATCCCTAGTCTCCTGCTTCCCAGACCCCTGCTTAGACATTCTTCTCCCCATCCCTAGTCTCCTGCTTCCCCGAGACCTGCTTAGACCATCTTCTCCCCATCCCTAGTCTCCTGCTTCCCTGAGTCCTACTTAGACCTTCTTCTCCCCATCCCTAGTCTCCTGCTTCCCCGAGATCTGCTTAGACCTCCTTCTCCCCATCCCTAGTCTCCTGCTTCTCCGAGCCCTGCTTAGACATTCTTCTCCCCATCCCTAGTCTGCTGCTTCCCCGAGCCCTGCTTAGACATTCTTCTCCCCATCCCTAGTCTCCTGCTTCCCCTAGCCCTGCTTAGACATTCTTCTCCCCATCCCGTCTCCTGCTTCCCAGAGCCCTGCTTAGACCTTCTTCTCCCCATCCCTAGTCTCCTGCTTCCCCGAGACCTGCTTAGACCTTCTTCTCCCCATCCCTAGTCTCCTGCTTCCCGAGTCCTGCTTAGACCTTCTTCTCCTCATCCCTAGTCTCCTGCTTCCCCGAGATCTGCTTAGACCTCCTTCTCCCCATCCCTAGTCTCCTGCTTCCCCGAGCCCTGCTTAAACATTCTTCTCCCCATCCCTAGTCTCCTGCTTCCCGAGTCCTGCTTAGACCTTCTTCTCCTCATCCCTAGTCTCCTGCTTCCCCGAGATCTGCTTAGACCTCCTTCTCCCCATCCCTAGTCTCCTGCTTCCCCAAGCCCTGCTTAGACATTCTTCTCACCATCCCTAGTCTCCTGCTTCCCCTAGCCCTGCTTAGACATTTTTCTCCCCATCCCCAGTCTCCTGCTTCCCCGAGCCCTGCTTAGACCTTCTTCTCCCCATCCCTAGTCTCCTGCTTCCCCGAGCCCTGCTTAGACCTTCTTCTCTGCATCCCTAGTCTCCTGCTTCCCCAAACCCTGCTTAGACCTTCTTCTCCCCATCCCTAGTCTCCTGCTTCCCCGAGCCCTGCTTAGACCTTCTTCTCCCCATCTCTAGTCTCCTGCTCTTTTTTCATGCACATCCCTACACCCTTTTCTCCCTCTCCCTACCCTCCTGTTCTTCCCCACATGTACAGACTGACACCCTTTTCTTTGTCTCTACCCTCATGCTCTGCCCTGATGGCCTTCAAGTCATACTTTGTTCTTGTCAATATTTCTCTGCTCTTTTCTATGCACATCCTTTCATCCTGTTCTCCCATCTCTAGCCTCCTGCACTCCCCTATGCTCAGCCCCTCACTATTTTCTCCCCACCTCTTCCCTCCTGCTCTTTACCATGCATAGACTGGTGCCCGTTTCTCCCCATCTCTGTTGTTTTTACCCATGCACAGTATTACCCCATTTTCTCCTTGTCTGTAGCCTCCTGCTCTCCCCATGGCTAGTTCACCACCCCTTTCGTCCAGCTCACAGCCCCTGCTCTCCACAATGCCAGTCAGTCAGTCAAATAGCTTTATTTCGATAACAAGTATCATAAAAGCAACTTCATTCATACAAGCCAAAAATAAAAGATACGAGTTATCATAAAGACGGTAAAAGGGTAAATATATACATTCCATCCAGGGACAATATACAAAAAATTAATCATTCTGTTAATAAATATTAGCAGCAACACATTCCCTGGGCCAAGGTGGAAAGTTCATTTGTACATTTGATGAATTTTAAAATATAATTTGATATACGAGTTTGGTTAAGAAAAAATAAGAACATACATCTTTTAGAGCTATCTGATGGCATTTTAAAATTATATAAAAATACATTCACATTATAAATTCATACCTCCCTACGCAAGAATTTAGACCTGACAAGCCAAATACAGCCGAGATACTTTGCCACGCCACAGACAAAGAGAGCTCTTGGATCTGATTTCAAGATCCGCAAGGCAACACTATGATCCGAGGTGCCCAGTTGTCTGCAGATTGGTTTTAGCCATCTCGATCTGGCCCTGGAATATGCTGGGCATGCGAACATGAGGTGGGCCACGCTCTCTTTTGGTGTCTCACAGCAAGGGCAATCCGCGATTGTTTGACGAGGTGGGCTCCATTTTGCAGTTAGCTCACGGACTAAAAGGGAGCCAACCCGGAACTGTATATAGAGTGCCCTATCTCTTGGGATCTGAATAAAATCTAAATATGGCTCTAAAAATATATGCTGTTTGATCTGGTAAAAATCATCTGCCATCCTACCTGCACTAGGGTTACTAAGTTCCTGTGTGTCGACCCAAGCCCAATATACCTTTTTAAGTTCATCCTTACCGGGTGGGTTCTGGCCCTCCCACAATGCATTACATGTCCTCCTTTTCTTCCCAGCCCTACCCACCTGCATGGGCGTCCGTGGGGGGGTGAGAAGGGGGGCACTTGCCCCCCGCTGGATTTTTCACTTGCCCTTTAATGACTATTCCACTGCCCTTTAACATTGTCAAAAAGGGTCAGAGGATGGATGACGTCAAAATTATGCCCCTGTCAGGAAAAAAAGTCTGCGGACGCCCATGCCCACCTGCTCTCTCCCATGCACCTTTCCTACCTGCCCTGCATTCTTCCCTTCTTTGCCTAACTCCTGCCTCCTCAAAACTAGCTTCCTGCTCTCTGTTCTGCATTTTGCCTTATATTTCTCTTAGATGTCTCCATATATCATGCAATTGCTTATTTTATTATACATTTTGATAGTAGGCTTCTAATTCATATATTCACATGGATGGCTGATGCTTAGGTTAGGATAGGGCATAATGGCGTGAGGGTTTAATATGAGCATATAGGTGAATGCTGATGGTATATCTCCTATCTGACATCATGTGTCACAAGGTTTATTATTCTTCTCAAAATATGTTTGGATGGTAGAAACGAGATGAACAGAGGCCTCTTGATGAGAGATCAGGATTTTGATTCCATGATCAGCAAAGAGCAGCGCAGTTCTTCATGTAACAGCGTCAAGGCCAGGGCTGTACAGAAACCAAGACACAAAGACATAGTTTATCCACCCTTCAGAGATAGGCATGCCATGGAGAAGAAATAAATGAAGTTCAGCTAACCATGTTTGACGACTATACTCAAACACTGAATTCTTATCGAAGGGCAAACTTTTGATGCTTGGATGAGACATTTAAGGATTAATAATAATGCACCTTGTGCTATGCTGTCTGTTTTCATAGTTTTTATATTATGTCTTTTGCATTCGCTTCAATTTTGATTTCTGCATTAACTTGTTACATATATTGTGTACTAAAATGTGCTTCAAATAAAGCCTTAAAAATGACATTATGGGTTTCTTGTGTGTGCACTTGGGGCGCAAATGTTGCAAGAACTCACAACAATGAATCAAAAGGTCTCTGGTAAGTTCTCTTGTGTGCCTAATACAGCTGCTTTCCAGGTAAGCTGAGAGGGAGGCCGGTGCCATAACTTACCTCTTTTCCCTGCTTATATCTGTGCTTGCCTGAGTTTGTAAGGAGCAGTGGTAGGGTATACCACTCCTCTGGTGCTAAGCACATGGTGGGTCCGATCAGTCTCAGGTGAATTCTCTATGAACTCACAAGTTTTTGCAGAGCCACATGTGAATTCAGGGATGAGGCCTCAGTGGCCGGGGAAATATGTTGTTCTTTTTTTGTTGTGTACCCTGGGGAAGAGAAACCTCAAACACTGCAGTCAATAGCAGTCACATTGGGTGGCAGGGCACATATCTCATACAGGTAGCTTGTAATGTGTGATTGGCCCCATAAGTAATTCCAAGGACCTGTGGAGACAGGTATCCCACTGCGTGGCCTGAGGGCCAGGAAACAAGGGCAAGGCCTCTCAAGGCCGCCAGTCACACGATTGGGCCCCAGACCAAGACCGCAGCACCAGCAGCTTTGTGCCTCTCAGGACCCAGTCTACATCCCCGGGTCAGCAATCACACCTGTCCTGTTGTCAGGCGAGAAGGCGAATGTCCCCCAGGTTGATGAAGTGCGCTAATGGCAGCAGAACCTAGTTGCAACACACATGAGGCTAGTACAGAGCAGTCCTACCGTATCCTAGTGTGGCCATCTCACACCACACAGGGGCGGCTCACTTTGGGGACGCACGCCTACTTCCCATCAAGGTAACAGCCCAGGGTCCACAAGGAATGTTCAGTGCTGCACCACCACAGTAATGCTGATCAAGGCGTGGCTCCGATCCCTGGTCCCAGCAGTGGCAGTCAGCCGCAGCAGTGCCGCTCTACCTCAGAGATGTCTCCAGTTCTCCTGCAGTCAAAGAGATGGCTCCACCAAGAGGTATTCGAGTCAGGGGTGCGATGGGGACAGCCTTGCAAGTGGATGGCCTGCTGATGGCAGGATAATAGCGGGTTGTTTGAGATATCGTTGTGGAGCCTCATTAGAGTGTGTCCGCCATCTTGGCCCAGCAAGCCATGGCCCCTTAGTGGTAGCCAATATGCACATATCAGACTACCACAGGTAGTGGCATTTAGTACGCAAAAATGAGATTACCACATGGGCATAAAAACAGTCCAGGCTTATTTACACAAGGAACAATTGAAATCCCACAGGGGATTTTAATGTGTCACAATGACTGAAGTGAGCTCTTAGAAAGGGCAGACAGAAAAATACACTTCTGTAAATCTAAGATTGGCTGTGTGAAGCTTTTTGTAATATGAATTATCCTATGAAGGCTAGAGATTGGCACCAGATTGCTTACAGAAATGTACTACTTTACAATCCCAAATACAGTAAGAAAATTACAAGCCCTAATGAGATTTTTTAATTTTGGAAGGATTTATCTGGAATATTGCTGAGTAGGGAAAGACTTTATATGATTTAATATTGCCTCCCTTTTCTGCAAAGGATTGACAGACACGTGATAATCTCACGCCGGCTACAAGCAGATCTAGAAACAAAATAATTTGCAAACACGGAACAATAAGAAAAACCTTCCTCTAAGAGTTATTCTTAGGACGTTGGCCACATGTATGTTTTATTCGATTGTGGAAATATGGACATCATTGCCAGAACATCACATTTATATTATGGTGCAGTTCCTCAAGTTTTTCAAGATGGTGAATTCAAGATGCTACAAACCCACACTAAACATTAGATGATTCCCCTGCACATATGGATGAGAATAGTGCACTCCTACTGGCTGCCCAGAAGACAGGTTTGTTAGTTCCTACACTGATCCTGTCGAATTTTGCTTTCTGTGTACAAGGTTATATTGGCGAGCGACACCATTGGTGTATTACCAGATTGAGAGATTCAAAATATAAAAAACAATAAAAGTTACACAACTTTTCCTTAGGAAAAGGTGGCTGCCCTACAGGATACACTTCATTTGATCCACATACACCATAGGAGGGCCTATAAAAGTGAAAGGATTAACAATAAAAGGGAACTGTAAAGCTGATTTGGCTGAAATGCCAGATGTACACACCTATAAGTTTGCTATTATAAGTTGGGCCCTTATTCCTGGTTTCTCAGAATCCAGGTGCTTTTTCCCATGTGACAAATGTAGCCCTGGGCATTTTATTTATCAGGTGCCATAAATAAAATCTATTACAGGTTTTTGGGGAATAACATGCAGATTTTAACTACATGGTATGGCTAATCCTGTATACTTTTCCAAGCGGATAGAGCAGGCTAAATTTAAGGAAGGATAAGATATTTAATGTACCCAGTAATTACTGGATGTGGTAAACACAACCGACTCAGAATTCCAATCACTGCGCAAACAGCAAAACTTTTGACCAACTCGTAATCAGGGCCATGATCTCAGACTTCAATCAATGCACAGATCATGGTAATGATAAAGGCAGCATTAAAAGAGAAAATCCCTTTAAAGGATTCTATTATAAACATTTCTAGAGCGTAACATAGGACAGTGTTCCTTTGGTGTTTATACCAGGGAAAAGGTTGGACACCTCCATATGAAGCAGTTGTTAGATTGTATTGGCCATGAAGACATTAATGCTAAAGTATCAATAGTTCTGTAATGATATTGATGGCAGTACATGTCTACAGCTACAAAGGAATATGTGCAGCAATGTACTAGTTTCAATGGATGAAATCCTATATTGCATTGAGACGAAATAAAATGCCTATGATGAAATGAGGTAAACTTTTTGTTGTCATTTTTCGTGTCATTTTATATTAACATATTTGCCCTTTTCCAGTTGTCAACCATTACAAGTGCATATTTGTTTCAGTCAATCTGTGCTCTGAATTTCTGTGGGTTTCACCACATAAGACTGCCACTGCTTGCACGATCATGAATGACTTACAGTGCTTAGTAGTGATGGTAGAACTCCATGCCTTTCATTCAGATGACAGCACAGCATTTGCGGCTAAGCCGCTGTCTGATTCTATATCTGTTTTAGGAATAAATCTTTTATAGTTCAATCACTTCCTGGGAGAAATGAATAAAATCATTGAGTGAGCATGTTGTATGCTTGAACAAGCCCTGACTGTGAGGGAGATGTGCACAGGATTTTTGTGGTTTCACAAATCAACTAACTAACAACAAAAGAGCGAAGAAAATCTCTACGATAACACGAGGAGAAACCTCTTTCTTTAAAAGAACCCTCACTCACCAACCTAGTTGGTGACATGCTTCATCATTGGGTTCCCACCAGAGGGACCGAATGTCCCCCGGTGTGCTACGACGCCTGGAATTCCAGCGGAGCAGGTTTATTGGAAGGGTAGTGAAAGTGTGCAGGATGTGCAAATTAAAAGAACACTGGTTGCTTCCCAAAACAATTTTTAATGGTGGAGAACCAGTGGTCGATTAAAACTAGTGAGACGGACCCGAGCTGGCTAATTAAGTAAACCAGGAGAGTCCGATTTAAAAGTGAAACTTGGTCAACATGTTTCTGCTTATATATGCACCATTAGCTAAGCATTCTTCAGGACCTAACAACCCATGGCGGTATACGCACGCTAAGGCGTATCCTAACCTATGGGGAGTGTGCGTAAGGGAAAACTCACGGTTTTACCAATGCGGCCTTGTGGAACTTCCAAAAAGCCGCTGTACTGTGAAGGTTAAATTGGCTTCACTTCATGGATTCCGGGAAAAGGGTAGAGCTACTTATTACTCGGAGCTCACCCACTACAGACCTGCTTGTTGCCTGCCACGGACCCGTGAGTTTTCCCTTACGCACACTCCCCATAGGTTAGGATACGCCTTAGCGTGCGTATACCGCCATGTTTTAATCGACCACTGCGTCGGCGTCGATCAGTTATAGCGGACACAGACTCGTTGACAGAACCTTTTGATGAGTCCGACTCTGTTAGCACGAGTCGGTCGGGACAACCGATGCAGTTGCTGTGCAGTGAAGCAATGCAACGATGCAGTGCACAGGGGTTTGGTTGTAGAGACCCCGACGAGGGATACATTAAGGGGAGTGTAGGGTACTAGCCAATAGCCTACTTACCCCTGGGGCGACTACACATCCTATATGACCACTTCCTGTGGGAAGGTTGCGAAACCCTGTCCCAGAATTCCTAATTCCACCAAAAACAAAATGGTGGAACCCTTCCTTCATGGGGCACATCAGTCAGCACATCTTAGGGGTGTGACTAGCCTGATAGTGGAACACGCCAACTAGGATAGCTAATTTTCCACCTGCCTGGTGCCAAATGGGCCTCAGAGCAGGGGGTGGCCTCTTCCTGGTCTGGGGGAAGCTAGGGTTGCATATCAAAGGTGTCAGGGGCTTTGAAGCCCCTAGCCCTGATATGCTAAATTGCTAGCCATCCTGATGGTTTCTGCCCTCAGAGAGCGTGAGCTCTAACCTCTAGGTGGAGGGGGGCTCACAAACCTTCCTGCGGTGGCAGGCTGGTCAAAACCAGTCAGCCAGCACACTTGAGGACTAGTAGAGTTCAGGGGGCACCTTTGAGGTGCCCTCTAGGTGCATGTAATTTATAAATCCAATATTGTCATCAGTATAGATTTATCAAGACAAGGTGTTTGATACCAAAAACCGTAGGTTTCAGTAAACTCATCATGTAGCTGTGAAATTCGTAATGACCAGTGCCCTGTACATATACTTAAGATGGCTTCTCTGTTCCCTTGCACCATCTAGTAATTGAAACAGACAACACAGGGGCATATCTGCTCATGCAGATATGTACTCACATGTAATATAATGCACCCTGCCTTCGGGTTATAAGGCCTGCTGTAGGGGTGACTTACATATAATATATGCAGGGATTTTGGCATGGCACACAAAAAGTGTGCCTTGTCGTTTTTTTTACAAGGGTTTGCACCCTTTCATGCATCCTGTAATGGCAGGTTCTATGCAATTTGTGTGTGGGTCCACTAAGGGGGCATAATACATGCTCCAGCTCTTAGGGACCCTCTTTAGTACTCATGCCCTGGGTTCTAGGGGTATAATTGACTAGGGACTCAAAGGAGTACTAAAGTCCTTGCTAATTGGTGAACAATTGAACATGTCTTTGTTTTAAGGAAAGAGCACGGGCACTGGAGCCTGGTTAGCAGACTTCAGTGCACTTTCAGAGTCAAAAACCACCATCCAGTAGTTTGAAAGGGGGCAAAAAGAGGGGGGATAATTGCAAAAGAATTCCAGTTTCCTACAATCGCTTCCCCCACACCCTCTCTATCGGGACAATTGTAAAGTACAATAAACAGGCACCACTGAGGGGTCCCCATCGACCTACCCCTTGCTAAGCAGCCTGCCACAGGGGTCTTCTCCCCATCTTTCTTGTTTTTGCAAAGGTGCTTTGCTCTGCTTTCACCCCAAGCCTTCCATGGCAGAAAGATATCCTGAAGAGGATGATGACCAAGTGCATACCCTCACCGCTACTACTTACTGGAAGACAGCCTATAGTTTATGTTAAAAGTTTAATTTGATTGGCTGCTGTGAATAAATATTCTAAAAAACAGCAAGGAAGGAAAATATAATATAAAGCTTTTGGTCCTGACATAGAATAGATAGGAACACATCAGTGAGGAGACATCATGTTTCCTTTCATCTTAAACCCCCTTCCCCTCGGCGTCTTTATAGAGCAAGTAATGTCCTGCTTGCTCTGAAGAGTGTAGTGGGGCATTGGCGGCTGGGCATGAATTGTCACTCCTACTGGGCCTACAGAATAACACGTCAGTCAATCTTGTTGAGTGTATTTGGTGTTCTTTACCAGTGCCTGACAGATTGCCAAGCTCACGTATCAACCCAGCCTGAGCGATGGATGATAATAGGGTTCTCCCTACCATTTTGAAGATAATTACCTCGTTACAACAGGAAGTTCAGGCCTCCCGGGTAGAAAAGACTTAAGGAAGTAACTGGGCACTAGCCGCAGAGAGGTGGTGAGGCTTTCTAGAGAGGGGAAACCTTAAGGTAGCAAAGGGATACACCTGATACCTTCGATTTTGCCTCCTCCCGTATCTGCTTTCTGGAAGCTCTATGCTAGATGTTCTAAGATGTTCTAGCTTTAGTGGTCCAACTTGTTTAACGCTGGAAATAACGTAAAAGTAATGCGCTGCTTCGCATTACTTTCCGCCATGGGGTCGTGCCAAGGGTGGTGCATGGGCATCCCCATGCAACCACCCAAGGTTTCTCACGCTAATCCTAATTTACTAAAAACAGTAGATTGTGTTTAGCATGAGAAAACTGCGCCCTTTTAAACTGGGTGCAAGGAAGGAGAATTGCTTCCATTTCTCCTTCCTTTTCCGACTTTGCATTTGTGCTGCACTGTGCAGCACACATAAAAAGTGAGGAAAGCTTTCCCTCCTGTCTAGCATAGTATTTTGTACAGGAAGGGTACCCTTTCTGTGCAAAACATATGCTACACTCATGCACACCCACTAGTGCTACAGCACTAAGGTGTGCGGATGGCTCAAAGCAGCTGAAATCAGCACCGGCACAAGGGAAAGGGGAGGAGAGAGCCATATCTTTGAAGATATGGCACTCTCCTGCTCCCTCCATGTCACGCAACGCAGCGCAGCCTTGCGGGGGCTGCGCTGCGCGACTTTTTTGTAAATCTCCCCCTAAGTCTCTCGAACCTCAATGAGGTCCACAATTTGGGAGTAGAGACAACCAAGATCTTTGCCATTCTTGCTAACACTCAACAGGTTTCGGTGGCACATCTCAACATAAACGTACCCTTGCAATTTCCTCATGGGAGACACATTGTGGATCCCACTCCATTAGATTCCGGAGCGGTCGGATGTTTTATTGATCAAGGTTATGCTCAGGAATGAGAAATTTCCTATATAAAGAAGACACCTTTTAAAGGTCTTGACTGCTCAGCTTTGACATCTACTCCTAAAAGATACCATACAAGTGTCACATATATGACAATTGGGGAGACTCTTGTAGAACAAATTAAGTTCAACTTAATCGATGCACTGCAATTCAAACTAATTCTGGACACTGGGATAGTTGCTCTGTTCAGTTGAGTTTAGAATTGTTTAGAAAGCACAGCCTCGCTGACCCCTCATTGTACAACAAAGCCAAGTGTCCTGTGAAGTTGTTAAAAGTGTAGAAGCATAGAAAAACAAGTGTGTAGTGTAAAAACATTTCCTGATTGCTACATATCAAATTTCAGGATGTTTTCGATAAATAAAGGCAGATGAACTCCCATTTGGTTACAACTATGATTGTCACATCGATCTACAGCCAGGGGCCAATATCCCCAGCAGTAGGATTAACCTGAACCTGAAACACAACATTTAAAAAAATATCTGGAGGAGAGTTGAGGACGTGTATTGATTACCAGGCAATCAATCAGATACCCACCAAAATCTGGTACCTTCTTCCTTTATTATTAATCGTGTTAGACCGGACAGCCTTCGGTGTGGTCGTTCCGCAAACTTTTTGCCATCTCTCCACCTGTTTGCTGAAATTTGTTTTGGTTGGATTTAGGACTCTGTGCACTTTACCACTACTTTTTTTTAAGTTGTAAAAGAAATTTTTATTGGATATGTAAATAAGATATAACAGCAATACAACACAGCATATACTTATACTATAATATAAATATTTCATGAGTAAAGGAAAAAGGGGAGGGATGGGTGAGGGGAAAGGGGGTGGGAAAAACTTATATAGAATGTTACAACTGATCTTATAATAGAAAATACAATATTTGAGTTACATTACTTCCTATAATAGTAGCTTATAAGGTGGTCAAAAATATATAACTAAATTAGAAAACAGATGAGTAATTTTTAACTTCAAGGTGGTTTGGATACTTCCTCACTGCAAGGAGTATGTAGGGGTAAGGATTGAGCTGATATGTTTAAGAAATCCGTAATAGGTAACCACAATAAATCTCTCTTAATAGCAAGTGTAATGGGGTAAACATATGCCCTATCTAATCTATGATTATAGCAAACTCCATACCACCAAGCCTGAAATTATATGTTTGAAGCATTTTTCCATGACCTAGTAATCTGTTGAAATGCTACAGCTAAAAGCAGATCAACAATGGATACGTTAGTAGAAAAGGAAGACCATACTTCTGAGACGCTACCTAGAAAAATATGTGTAAAGAAAAAGGGAAGTGTGTACGAAAAATTTTGTTAATTTGTTGCCACACTCTAATCCAAAAATTATGAGTAACTGGACATGTAAATAACATATGTTTAAGGTCAGCTACGGGGCCGGACAAGACCAGCAGGTAGAGGGAGTATTGGAATCAATGTGATGAATTTTGGCTGGAGTGATTAAAAGTCTATTATAAATAAAAAATAAGGTTTGTGTAATATTCGCTGCTCTAGAAGACTTCCTTATTTTCATCCAAAGTTTGTTCCATGTTGAGATATCAAAGGAATCCTGTAAGTCAGATTCCCAGTTGCATTCTACATTAGATTTATCACGTATAGTAACAGAATTTCTTAATTTGTTATAAATTTGAGATGCAGAAGAGGAAGACTGTAAAAAAGTGAGCGAGATGGATGAAGAATTAGCATGCGCAGAGGAATTTATGAGGGTATCATAGGAATGTTGAGCAGCTGCGGTCAACAAAATATATTTGGATTGATAAGAAGAAGGAAGAGAAAACGGGATTGCATCAGAGAGAAGGGGATACAAGTTTCGCCGTAAAAAAGCTGATACGTCCATCTAAGACCAATTTCTATCCAATCTTTCCAAAAAAGAGTCCTATTTTTAATTTTAATAAGTTTGTTATACCAAATTGGGGATTGAAGAAAACGAGTACGATCATCTAGACCATCTAATATGAGCGGGTGGAAGATTTTACGAACATTTTTAAGAATGGGAAGAGAAAATTTTTGGGGAGTGTGAGAAATAGAAATAAATTCCTCAAACGAGAAGGGATAGAAAAAAGAATTTTCAACCTCCACCCATAAAGGCTGAGATGTAGAATCTATCATATTCTCAGATAGCAAGGAGGAAGAGAATTTAAGAAAAAATGAAGTATGATATGACGAGAAATCAGGAAAATTGACTCCACCTAAATGTTTAGGTAGTTTAAGTTTGGAAAAGGACATCCTAGCTCTTTTGTCTTGCCATAAGAATTTTGAAAGAATATTATAGATATTCTTGTAACAGGATTTAGGAATATTAACTGGAAGATTAGATAAGAAAAATAAAATTGTTGGGACTAACATCATTTTTATAGAATCCAATCTACCCCACCACGATAAAAATAAGGGGTGCCAGCGTGCGGTAGAACTGGTTAAATGTAATTGCAGATTCTTTAAGTTTAGTGATACCGTATCTTTGATAGAGGGTGTGAACCATAAGCCTAAATATTTAATCTTCGTTGGGTTCCAGTGAAAGAGAGAAGCCAAAAATCAGCATGGAAACAATGTTTGTTTAAAGGAAGGATTTCACATTTATCAACATTGAGTTTATATCCTGAAACTAAAGCAAAAGCTGAAACTTCTGATAAAAAGGTTGGTATTGAAGTTTGGGGATTAGAAATAAATAAAAGAATATCGTCCGCGTATGCTGAAATCTTCAGTTGTTTCTCACCATATGGAAAACCTGTGATATTTTTATTTATACGAATTCTTGTTAGAAAGGGTTCTAATGCCAAGACAAATAAAAGAGGAGAAAGTGGACAGCCCTGTCGAACCCCCTGAAGAGTGGAAATGAGGAGGAAACAAGACCATTAGCTAAAATAAAAGATCTAGGAAAAGAATATAATAACGAGATATAAGAGAGGAATTTAGGGCCAAAACCAAACCAGACGAGTGTCGAAAAATAAACTGCCAATTAACCCTGTCAAAAGCTTTTTCGGCATCTAGTGCAACAGCTGCTAGAGATTGTTTATGGGAATGGGATTTACTAAGAACATTGAAAAAGAGTCGAGTATTATCCGATAAATGACGACCCTTAATGAAACCACATTGTTCTCTTCCAATTAATTTTGGTAAGATGTTATCCAAACGGAGTGCAAGAATTTTCGCGAAAATTTTATAGTCTAGGTTAATCAAAGAGATTGGCCTATAATTCTTACAAAATGTGTGATCTTTATTGTCTTTAGGGAGAAGACAAATCAAAGCTTCTTGGAATGAGCCTTCAGATTTCTGGGATGCAATGAAAAATAAAAATAGTTGATGTAATTTGGGAATAAGTAAATTGGAAAATTGTATGTAGAATTCTACGGTAAATCCATCCGGCCCAGGAGCTTTTCCTTTTTTGATTACTTGAATGGCTTTAAGAATGTCTTTAGGCTGTATATCAGCTTCCAAGGAGGAGAGATCTAGATCCGGGGGGGAGGGTGAAGGAACGGAGGATAAATATTGAGCAATGTCAGTCTGTTGAGGATGGGACTCAGGGGTATAAAGTTTTTGATAAAAGTTAGTGAATTCTAATAGAATATCCTCATCTTTATGTGCTATAGAATTAGAAGAAGATACAATAGATTCAATTTTGGTACGTTCCTTTTAATTTTAAGATAATTAGCAAGAAGATTACCAGATTTATTTTGTGCACTATAATATTTAGCACTAGATTTAAGTAAGTATAAATTCGCAGAATCAGTAGAAAGTTTATTAAAACAGAGTTTGGCTTTAATAAGTTCATTCAACTCAGATTGGCTCTTAGACAAATAATACGAATGCTCTAATCTTTTAATTTGAGTATTGAGTAATTGTATGGACTGAGAGGATGCTCGTCGCTTTTGGGCAACAAAAGAAATAATGAAGTCTCTAGAGGCAGCTTTAAAGGAATCCCATATAATTTGGGGAGATATTTGAGGGGACTCATTCTCTTCAAAAAATAATTTTGCAAAATCAAGAAAGGCTGATGTAAATTTAGAATCTAATAGAAGAGAGTTATTGAATCTCCATCGCTTGGTTCCCTTAACGGGAGGGAGTAAGTCCAGATTCAAAGAGACTGGGGCATGATCGGAAATTAGGATAGAACCTATGTCAGAGTGGGATATGTGTTGGGTTAGGGCTTTGGAAATAAAGAGATAATCTATCCGGGATTGAGATGAGTGAGCAGGTGAATAATAAGTGTATTCTTGTAATGTAGGGTGACAGAGCCTCCAGGAGTCTACAAGAGACCTTTGACTAATAGTGGAGGTGAATTGAGTATGCATAGAAGAAGGAGAGAATCTAGAATTAGACCTTCTATCCATAAAAGGATCCATAACCATGTTACAATCACCCCTAAAATTAAATATTCGTCAGTACGTTGCATCAAAGAGGATAGGATTTGGGGCCAGAACGTTTTATCTTGGTTAGTAGGGGCATAAATATTAAAAATGGTTAAAGGAATGTTGTTTATCAATAGAGATACTGCAATCCATCTGCCTTCAGAATCATTGTCTTGATTTATGAGTTGGACATCTAAACGTTTATGGCAGAGTATAGCGACACCATTACGCTTCCCTGAACCTGGCGATGCAAAAACATGTCCCACCCAGTGCCGTCGTAATTTAGATACCTCAGTATCCGTTACATGAATTTCTTGTAGTAAAGCAATATCACCTTTTAAACTTGCAATATGAGATAAAACTCGCTGACGCTTAATGGGAGAACCCAAACCCTTAACATTCCAAGATAAAATATTTAACGACATCTAAATATATACGTTAAAATAAACAATGTGAGAAGAATACTTATATATATATATGAATAGTAATATATCCCACTTCAAATTATGATTTTGAAGAACTGTCATATAGGAACTGTATTTAAAGATATAGAAAAACATAGAATAGAAAAATAAGTAAGAATAAGAAGGGAGAGAAGAATTGTAAAGAAAAGATAAAAGAGAAGACCAGTATTTAAGATGAAACATGAGATTAGGGACAGAAAAATAAAGGGGAAAAAAGAGGAACAATGAACAGAAAACTTGAATCCAACAAACCTTTGATAAGACAAGACAATAACGGAAAAAACATACCACAGGAAGACAATACGGGTGGGGTTGGTGGAGCCACATAGGGGAGGAAGGACGCCGAAGGGAGGACCTCAGGATGAGAACGGCAAGGGGGACATCATCCAGGAAGAATGGAAGGGACAAAGAGTGAGGGACCACATATTCGTAACCTGATGAGGAAGAAAAGAGAACATATTAACCAAGAACATTTACAAAGTTACAAAATACATTAAGGATGGGACAAATTCACAATAAGAAAACAAACAATATTAGGAGTAACACGACATTTATGGTTTAGAAATGTCCATAGACTCCCGTCTGCAGGTGACCAAAAATTGCTGGAGATGTGCAGGATCTTCATAATTTGTTGTTCTGTTATTATAAGTCACTTTGAAGAGACAAGGGTGAAACAGGCCATATCGAGCATTCAAGCTGCGGAGTGCAGGTCTCATGTCCAGGAACTTTTTACGGCGGTCAGCAGTCGCTTTGGCATAGTCTTGGGCAAAAAGAGGTTAGAACCATTCCATGAAATCTTTCCTCGTTGTTTGGCAGCGTGGAGAACTTTAAGTAAATCTGTGTATTCCAGAAAATATAAAATAATTCCTCTAGGTTTCGCTGAAGAAGATGAAGACTGAGGACTCTGCCCCAAACGATGCGCACGTTGAATATTTAATGATGGAGTATCTGGAAGACCAAGTAGAGTTGGGAGAAAGGATTGAAAAAAGGATATTGGATTAGAACCTTCGAGACCTTCAACCAGTCCATAAATGTGTAGGTTGTTGCGTCTATTACGGTTTTCCAAATTTTCAACTTGTTGTTTAAGATGATCTATCTCTCTGTGCATAAGGGGGACCTGACTTGCACATTCTTGAACAGAGTCAACTCGTTTCTCTAGGTCTTCAACCCTTTGCTCAGTGTGAGACCAGTTGTCTTCCAGACTTTGCAGACGTATGTTGGTTTCTTCCATACATGGCTTAAGCGCGCAAATTTCCTCAAGGAGGAGCTCCATAGAAATTGAAGTTGAAGAAGCAGTAGGAGAAGGTGGGTTTACCTCACTCGCTTGCCTGAAGTGGAGGACGACGTTGCTGGTATTTTGAAACCCTGTTTGGGACAGGGGCGAGGTGCAGAAGATGCCAATCCCTTTGCACCAGCAGATTCAGTGGCAACATCTTCCATGTTCTCTAATAGGATATTAAAAGGATTATGGTCTTCTAAAGGTGAGCCTTTGATCTGTTGTGCACCATTACGGCTAACACGAGGCATTGCCATGAAGGAATTTGAGGAGAAACTCTCTTCAATTATCCTAAAGAACACTCTACACTAATAGAATCACACCGAAAGTGAAAATAATTAATAATGCACACTGTGTAGAGTTGCAGTGAAGTGAAAATCCAATTATAACAGTCCCGGAATTTATGCTGCTTAAAGTAGTATTCAGAACGAGGAGAAAATGGCCCAGCAAGAAAGAAAAACGTCGAGATAATGCCAAACTTGCATTTTTGTGAGGGGAAAGATATTCAAAAATCTAACAGCATTGGTTGAGAGGAACGCAAAGAAAAACAAAATGGCGGCCGCAACTCTGTGAAGAATCGCAGCCGGTGAAAGAAGTCAAAAAGGCATCATTTGAATGCGCTCCATACCTCCGCGACGAGCGCACATTGACGAGCAAAGGTTCCGACACTCGTGCGGTTGGAAATTGGGGTCCCAGAATGCGAAGAGAAGCCTGGAGAGTTCCCGTCGCCTCACGTCGCTGCGGAGCTCCCGGGAACAGCGGCCATCTCCGAAGGCTCCTAAGCCACGCCCCCCCACTTTACCACTACTACCCGGTGCTAAAGTGCCTTTGCTCACTCCTTAAAACACAGTAAAATTGGCCAACACCCAATTGAACTATTTAAGTTACTTATAAGTCCCTAGTAAAATGGTACTATATCTATTCCAGGCCTATAAATGAAATACTATTATTGTGCCTATTGCACTTACTGTGCCACCCACTTAAGTAGCCCTTTAAAACACGTCTCAGGCCTGTACGGACTCTGTGCAGTTTTAAAATGCCATGGCGACCTGGCAAAATAAACCTTTTACGAGGCCTAAACCTCCCTTCTTAATAGCTGTGCCACTCCATTGGTAGGCCATAAACAGCCCATAGGGCAGGGTGCATTGTATTTAAAACGTAGGGCATGAATTTTAGGTGTTACATGTCCTGGTAGTGAAAACTCCCAAATTTGTTTCCCATAGGATAACATTTGGTAACCATTTTGCATTTAATAAGTGCTAACTTTTGATTGAAAACAGGTAGAAATGTCATGTCTAATCACAAATGAATTGTAATAAAAAATCCTCTTTAATGGTAAAGTTGGATGTTAAGTCACAATTCTGAAAATTACACTTTTAAAGAATTGCCATTACTAACCATTTAGTTCCTGCAGTCTGAGTCCTCGGTGACATGACTCTGAAAAGCTAGCAGTTGGCCTCTGTGTATTTATCCCAGGCAGTGACACAAAGGGGGCCTAGGTGTTGGCAGGATGGGAGGGGTGTAGCTGTTCCTTAACTGTAAGAAACTGGGTTATTGATTGATGTTGGTGAAACCCTACTCATGCAGCAACCACAATTCTCTTCCGGTTGAAAAACAAGCAAACCCCAAATTAATCTGTGCTTATCCCTCTGGTAGCTTGGCGCCAAGCTGTCAGGCTTAACTTAGAGGCAATGTGTAAAGTATTTATGCAGTGCTTCAAAGAGTAATAAAGTGAAAACACAATATAAGGAAAATCCCACACCAATCTAGAAATATAGAGTCAATCTTAATAAATTATTTGACAGCATAGTAGATCCGGGGATATGCCGTTGTAATGTTTTTGTAATAATCAAGCGCTAAGAAGCAAGCAGCACCAACCGGGGTTATCTGGTAGCAGTAGACTCGATCCAAGTGACAAGTTCAAGCTGACTACAGTGGAGCACGGGCCAGATACATGACTAAGTTCTGTCTGATGAAAAGTACCTTGTAGCCTGGGTGTCAGGATACTAAGTCCTTGCGTCGAGCGGCACAGGCCAGTGTCAGGAGCCATTGACAAAAAGCTGCATCGTGAGGCCCAGCGTCAAGATGCGTTGTGCAGCAGTGGAGCTGTTGACCATTGGTGAGACTTTCGATGTAAGGCCCTGCGTCGTCTACGAGGAAGTCGATGGATATTGTGGAGACTTGCACAGCGATGCATCAACGCAGGGGACGAGGTGTGTTGCGCTGGGCTGGCATAGGTGTTGGGCTGCATCAACATCAAAGAAGCTAATAGGGCTTGCATGGACTTGTGCAGGGATATGTCAGTGTTGAGTATGAGCTGTGTGGCCCTGAGCCAGAGTCGATTGCGGCCTGCGCCATGCTGCGTCATGATGCGTCAAGTTTCATCGATGTCGAAGAAGCCTGTTATGTCTCTGTGGCTTGAACAGGGGGTTCAGTCGACTAACCCTTGGAGATTCCTTGGAGTCATGTGACATCACAGGCAGGCTGGATTCAGCAGGGCAGTTCACAGCAGCAGAAAAGTCCTGTTACAACAACAGCAGGCCTTGGGCAGCAAAGCAGTCCTTGGTCAGCAAGCAGGTTAGCAGATAGCAAGGCAAACTTTACAGCAGAGCAGTCTTTCTTCCTGGCTGAGTCCACAGGTCCAGAAGCAACCTGAAGAGTTAGGTCTGAGGATCTACTTTGAAGTGAGAGAAGTTTCTAGAGTCCTCCCAATAGAGATGTCTGGAATTTCCTTCCTCCCTGCCCTAGTCCCAGCTTGTCTAGGGCACAAACGGCTAGGAAGAAGCCCTTAGTGAGTGAACTGAGGCAGAGTCATTGTGATGTGCAAGTGTGGTAGATGAAAGGGATGAATCAACCCGACAACACCTTTTAGCCCTTTGTCTCACTGTCTGGGAGTAATACATAAAGACGAACTGCCAGCTACACCTATTCATGTGACCCAGGATACTAGCTGCAAGAACCAAATGGTTAGGACGAGAAAATGTCAATTTTCTAAAAGTGGCACTTTCAGAATTGTGACTTAAAATCCATATTTACCATTAAAGATGATTTAAAAATAAAATTCTTTAGAGACCAAACTTGACTTTTCTATCCGCTCCCAATTGAAAGCTATCACTTATTAAATGTAAGAAGGTAACCAAATGTCCAATCCGAAATGCCAATGAGGGGGGCAAGCCTTACAGGAGTGAAAAACAAATGTAAGAGTTTTTCATTACTAGAACATGTAAAGGTTAAAAATAAAAGGAGCAAATATGGAAAAGAGAAGGGAAGAAAGAAGAAAAGAGACTGAAAGAATGAGAAGGAAAGAAAGAGAAAGAGAGAAGGAAAGTGGGAACGAAAGAAGGTAAGAATGAAAGAAGGCTAAAGAATGAGAAATAAAGAAGGGAAGAAAGAAAAAAGGCAAGAAAATTGCAAGGAAGAAGGAAAACAAAAGAAAGAAGGGAGGAAAGTAAAAAGAAAGAAAGAAGGAAAAAGAGAGAAGAAAATGAAGAAGGAACAAGAAGGAACATATGAAGGAAATACAAGAAAAGAAAGAGAAGGATAGAAAGAAGAAAAGGCAAAAAGAAAAAAAGAGAAGGAAAGAGAACTAAAGAAAGAAGGAAAGAAAAAGCGGAAGTGAAAAAAAGGAAGAGAGAAGGGAAGGAAAGAGACAGAAAGTGTGAAGGAAAGAGAGAAAGAAAGAAAGAAGAAATGAAAGAATGTAAATGAACAAATGAAAGAAAGAAACAGAGAAAGTATGTATGAGGGAGAAAGCAAGAATGTAAAAAAGAAAGAAAGAAACCAAGAAGGGAAGTGAAAGAAAGAGAGAAAGTGAGAAGGAAAGAGAGGAGAGAAGGAAAAAGAATGAAAGAAGCCACATATGAAAGAAGGCAAGAAAGAAAGAAGGAATGAAAATGGAAGAAAAAGAAAGACAAAAAGAAAGAAACAAAGAAAGAAAGAGGCTACCAACACTTAACAGTTACAAATTAACACAATCTGATCTGGTATGCTGTAAAATAGCAGCAGTCAGAAAAACAAAACACGCCAAAAGGAGTGTAAAACAGCATTGGCGGGAGATGGAATCTGATAAAGATGGCTTGTGCATTGGAGGTATCCTGCTATCATCTCAGGCTTTAAACATGAAGGCAACTCCAAATTAAACTAAAAACAAAAACACTGGCACTGAAGGGGACTAGCTTGTGTGCTGAAGTGCTCCTTGTGAGAGAGCGAAATGCAGTCACTCAGAGTGAAATTAACCAGTGACTTAAGTAGACTGAAAACTGTCCAATGCGGTGGTGGGTGGAAGTAAAATGTGAATGCCACAACTACAGACCAATGGATGAATGGAGGAGGCTGTATATGTAAGTATACTATAAATATTTTAGTAAAATCAAAAGGCTTTGGCTTATACCAGACCTAAAAAGGAAGGTTAAGGCCTGCAAAAAGGTTTATTTTGCCAGTTTGAAATGGTAGTTTAAAACTGCAAACACAGACTGCAATGGCAGGCCTGTGACAAGTTGAAAGGGCTACTTAAGTGGGTAGTGCAAACAGTGCTGCAGGCCCACTAGTACCATTTAATTTACAGTCCTTGGGCATATGTTGTACTACTTTACTAGGGACTGACAGGTAAATTAAATGTGCCAATTGAGGGTAAGCCAATTTTATCATGTTAAAGGAGAGAGCACAAACACTTTAGCACTGGTTAGCAGGGGTAAAGTGCACAAATTCCTAAGGCCAGCAAAAACAAAGTCAGCAAAAACAGGAGGATTAAAGGCAGTAAGTTGGAGTAAACCATGCCAAGGATGTCAGGTCCAACATTGCACCTTTTACATGTCAAAGGGCTGCCTCCAGCACAGTCACAAAGGAACGTCACACCAATCTATTGGCCTCCTAGACCACTTGGAGTATGTGCAGGTGAAGGAAATTTAAAGAAACAGATATGGAGGAGTCCAGAGGTTTCCACTAACTTCTAAAGCTGTCCCCAAGTGTACTCCTGGACCTGTGAAGGAAGGACTGTTTTGTACTTTGTGTAACGTCCCAACAGCCCAGGTACTCGCCAATAACTATGCCACAATTGTAAAATAGTTTTACACATATTTATTCCACGATGTGTAAGTCAGAGCTCAACATTCTAATCCTGCCTTCAACCCATCTCTCCAATGCTTACATCACAGGCCTATGGTATACAGTGGGAGCCAAAAGTGCTCTTTTCTTTACAAGACACTACTCTTTCAAGGATTGCCCTGCTGCTTGAGGCCTGCTTTGTACTTCAGAGGACTGCCCTGCTGCTACAAGAGGACAGCCATGCTGGTTGAAGCCTGCCTTGTGCCCTCAGAGGTCTGCCTGGCTGCTTGGGTCCTGTTTTGCTGCTTGATCCCAGGACTACCAGAGTTACTCCAAGGGCAAGTTGTTTGGCCTCCCGTGTCAGCTACAGGAACATAACATGCTACAGATACCTTGAACCCTGCACCTGGCCTCTGCCTGGAGTGAGTCCTGACCCTCAAGTGGTACCCAACCAGTCCTGGACCCTCAGAAGTGGTACCAAAGGTGCTCCTCCAGCCAAAATCTGAAACTTGCAACTTAAAAATATTTCCACCAAAAAGTGGCCGGAAAAGGAGACTAGGACTTACCTGCTTGCTGATCCGCCCACGGTGCATCTCTGGTTGGCCTGACTTCGGGGTAGGTCCCACTATGTTTTTCTTCTTCACAGCAAATCCTCTTCAGCAGCTCCTCTCAGAATCGGTATCCAGCCTCGTGGAGACCTTCTGGGCTACAGCTTACAGCTTTGTCCCATTGGAGAATTTTAGCTTCCAAAAAGTTACGAAGTCTGAATATGGAAATCTTCACAGCAACTGCGCCCAGCGGCTCCCTGATGACTACGCCTCCTTCTTGGAACCCACCAACTGCATTGTCAGGAACTTTTCTGCAAAATGTCTTCCCAGTCCAAAGGTAAGCCAAGACGGGGCCTAATCTACCTCGTATCTTGGCAATAACATTTTACTTTGCCTCTGTCTTGCATGACTAGATTCCCGTGGTGGGCTCTTTGATATTTTAGGAGATATTTTTCACTTAAATATTTAAAAATCCATAATTTTAGTTCCACTGATTGGATTTAATTCATATTGGTGTCATTTTATTTATTACATTTGACTCTATTTTTCTAAATTGGAGTGAAATTTTTCTTGTGTTTGTTGTAACATTAATGTTTGTGTCCTGAAAAATTACTTACACTTAACACAGTGTGAGTAAGTAGTACTAAACTTTATTTCGGCCCAAAGGCCAAAAAGTGCAAGATAAAAAAATGTACATTCTTAACAACAGTTAAAAGGACAAGCAGTGGGCACACAATCAGCGACCCCAAAGTGCACATATAAACTACATTAGTGTCGAGCATCAATATAGATTCAAGCAAAATGCATGGTAATAGGTTATCATGGCACAGTATAATGCACATACTTAACACACTGCAAGTAAGTTAATCCTGACTGTTTTTGTGCCAAGCTACCAGAGGATTAAGCACAAGTTAATTTAAGTGACTTATGTGATTCACCCTGACAAAGACTGTGGTTGTTGCTTGAGAAGTGTTTACACCCCCTCAACCAATAACCCAATTTCCTACAAACGGTATTACTGGATAAAATCATAGGAGCAGCCATCTTCACTAAGTTGGACCTCTGGGGCGCTTGCCATCTTATCAGAGTCTGACAGGGCAATGAATGGAACTGCTTTTTGTACCAAATTTGGTCTTTTTTGAGTACCAGACCATATCCTTCAGATTCTGCAATGCCCCGGGAATGTCCTAGTACTTAAGTATGAGGTACTTAGAGGATACTTAGACATATTCAGCATTGTCTACATATTTAAATTTATTTCAACTCCATACAGGAACATATTAATCACATTAAGGCTGTCTTAAAACAATTACATCAGTTTCACCTTTTTGCCACACTAGAAAAATGCCTGTTTCGTGCCTCAGAAATCATGTTTCTAGGGTATGTCATCAGTCTGGAAGGGATCCTAGTGGACAACAAAAAGGTGCAAGCAATTGTTAAGTGGCCATCTCCCTCCTCCAGTAAAGCCCTCTAAAGTTTTTTAGGATTTGTAAATTTTTATAGGTGCTCCATCTGAGATTTTTATAACATAATGCAACCCTTGACCCATCTGTTATGGAAAGTAATTGCCTTCAAATGGACATCTGAAGCTAAGAAGCTTTAATTCATTTAAAGAAACAATTCATGCAAGCGCCAGTCTTACGACATCCATGTGACACTTTACCATGTTTAGTGGAAGCAGATGATAGGTGTTCTCTCACTGAGACATCCTGATCTGGGTCAGGTACATCCTATTGCATTCTATGCTCATAAGTTCATCAAGTGAGCTACATTATGACCGATAAAAGGTTAATTGCCATTCAATACACTTTTGAAGAATGACATAAATATTTGATGAGAGCCAGACACTTGATCAAAATTTATTTTGACCATAGGAATCTCCAGTTCCTAATACCAAGAGCCTTTATCTCACACCAGTTACACTTGTATTTCTTTTCCTCATGCTTTAACTTTACTATAACTTATCGTAGTGGTCTCAAAATGATAAGGCAGAGGATGCCTTATCCAGAGCTCTCGTCCCTGGTGAAGAAAATCCTGACACTAAAAAGATTGAGCCAACTCAAATTTTGCATAACAAAACAGAGAAGTCAGTAAACTTAGCAATTGTAAACATACTGAGACATTTCCTAACCAAATTAAAGAATGAGGTTCAAGGTATCAAGGTTAAGCAGTGGCTAAGCAAAGAACCAAACAAAGTAGTGAGAGAATGTCTACTTTATAGTGCTCTTCTGTACCATCAATCTGAATAACAACTACAGGTAATGCACTGGTCGCATGACTGACTTGGCTTGTCACACAGGTATGCAGAAAACCCTAACAAATATCTATTGTCATTTCTGGTGGCCAGGGCTAAAGGCTAAAGGCTGATGCGTAAAAATATGTGTCCACTGCGTTATTTGCGCTCAAGCAAAATACTTTCACCAATAACTTGTTGGTACTGTCATTTTGGTAGCTGTGGATCATCTAAAAGAAGTGAGGCACCTTAAACCATTAGCTAAATTACCTACAGCTTCAGAACTAGCACACACATTTACCCAACACATTGGGAAGGTGTATGGTGTTCCCAGAGGGCTCATCACAGACCGAAGAACACAATTAACTTCTCACTTTTGGCAAAGGCAATGCCAAAAATTAACAATAGATGCTAAACTGTCGTCATCCAGGGATATATGGTGCAACAGAACATCTCAAACAAACCTTAGGACAGTAACTACTGAGTCTCTGAATTGCAGAATTTGTGTATAAATATTTGGAAAATTCAACTTTGGGTTGCTCCCCTTTTTATTGTCTTAATAGTTTTCATCCAAACATCTTACCTTTTGAATGGCTTAAGCCTTCACTGGGGTCATCCTTTTAGGAACACCATGGGGATCTTAATAAGATAACTCAGGCAAAAACCCACGTACCAGAAGCTAAAATACAAAGCAAAAGACATGCCGAATAAAAAAGATCAAACAAAGAAATAAATTAGGGCTCAAGTTCTGTTGGCATTCGTCTATCAAAGGCAATCAAAAATTCAAGCCCTAATATTTAGGTCCATCTGAAATCAGCAAAATAATAAACCAGGTAGTGGTTAAATTGACCTTGCCACCAAATCTTTGTATCAACCCAGTATCTAATGGAGGGATAATCGTATTAGAATAAGATCACTGAGGAGACCATGGGCTAAACTAAAGAAGCTCAATGGAGAAGTAATTTTTTAACACTACCAGATGTTTTCAGAAATCAAACTCCATGGAAGTAAACTATTTAGATCTGGGAAAGGTAATCTCAGACACCTTAGTTAAAAAGTTCTGATAAGATTAATTATATCTAAACCTAAATTATCTGCACCATGGTTTACAGAGACCCCGAGAGATTAAAAAATGAAGGGGCAGATTTACAAGTGGCTTGCAACACTTTTACACTGCCTACGTCAGGTATAATGTATGCAGGGTGGGCATTCCCACGCAGGAAAGCCTCGTAAAAGTGACGTAGTGAAATCTACAAGATTTCACTGCATCGTTTTCTAGGATGCCACTGCATCAAAATCTTACGCCTGCTTGAAGAAGGCGTAAGGAGTGACGCAGTGTAGTCAGAATAGGCCTCAACATGCATTGCTGGAGTTGCGTCATGCTTGCGACACGACTCCAGCAATGCATGACTTTTGCGCCAACAGATGCGTCAGAATTTCTAACGCATCTGTCAATCCTTGCGCCATGGTGCGCCGTATTATCAATACAACACATCCATGGTGGCGCAAAGGTTTCGCAGGCTGGCGCAGGGAAACGTACGCATCTCTACAGATGCGTCAGTTTCTTGTAAATCTGACCCAAAGTGTAGAGTGTGAGAGAGGCAATGGCGCAAATTCTATTTAAAGGATGATAAAGCGCTACTGAAATTGGCTTGTATAAAGGAATATAAAACTGGAATAAAGAAGGTCAAATCTCATTTTTTTCTAACTGGGCTATACACAGTGTGCAGAAAAAAAACATGAAATACCCCCCAAAAATGT
Organism: Calotriton arnoldi; assembly: GCA_963921515.1. Lineage (NCBI taxonomy): Eukaryota > Metazoa > Chordata > Amphibia > Caudata > Salamandridae > Calotriton > Calotriton arnoldi. Next base: position 359,640 of record CAWUFW010009062.1, on the reverse strand, counting down.
TTTGCAATGTAATCCAATGCCATCCATGGCCTAAATGATGTTTCAATTCAACATACACCACAGAAACAGTTGTTTCATGCACCCATGACTAGTACTGGGCCTACTGGCTGGAAGGTCCATTGGCAGACTAGGCCCCATACTGAATTAAATGAAGATTGCCAATTTATTTTAATAATCATGGAGAAAATGTAATAAACTGTGCAAAATATTTTCCTTTACAAAGAAGAAAACTTACATGCAAAAAATTAATTAAACCCCTACTGAACCTGCAGGGCATCTGCAACAATAAATTTTAAAAATCAAATAAAAGTACAAATAAAATTCCGATGTATGCCCCCAATCATATAAACAACACCCTTATACAACAGTTTTTGAACTTACTTGTGAAATCTCAAATGCAAAGTCCTTAAATCCAATGGTATATTATGCAGCAGACAAGGAGAGTGATCCATCCTTCCAGCTCCAAATCCCCAATGAAAAGTGATCAGGAGATGAACAAAGCACTGGGAGGAGCCTGCTGGACATGAACAGGAAGTTGGAGTCTCTTGGGCATTTCCTTCCTGTTGCAAAAAAAAGGTAACTAAAAAAGCTTCTCGCACAAAAAACCCCAACTCCAACGGCCCTTGGAGAAGAAAATCCACTCCAAAATGCTCTCAGCTGCTTCACGAGCATAAAAGCTGATTGAGCGGTGCGTTTGCGTTCTGCATTACATTAGTGCCTTCAAGGCTGGAAGCCGTACTAGCGAGCGCGAAGTATCACGCAAGCCTGCTAGCGGGCAGATGCTCGAGTGCGCGAAGAGAAAAAAAACTCTCATTCACGGAAAGGGAGAATTCAGGAACTCCGTGCTGCATGCCCGAATTTAACAAATTCCACAAGTGAAGTTTATCACCTGGGCCTAGTCTTGGGATGCAGAGTTTGCTCTTCACCGGCGGCGTTCAGCTACAGGTATGGTGAGGGAAATCTGTCGCACTTGGGGCCGGTCGTGCACAAGCTTTCAAGCAGCGAGCGCGAAGTATCACGCAAGCCTGCTAGCGGGCAGATGCTCGAGTGCGCGAAGAGAAAAAAAACTCTCATTCACGGAAAGGGAGAATTCAGGAACTCCGTGCTGCATGCCCGAATTTAACAAATTCCACAAGTGAAGTTTATCACCTGGGCCTAGTCTTGGGATGCAGAGTTTGCTCTTCACCGGCGGCGTTCAGCTACAGGTATGGTGAGGGAAATCTGTCGCACTTGGGGCCGGTCGTGCACAAGCTTTCAAGCAGTCGACGCCACCAGAAAGTGGGTACAGGGTCACAGGAGCGGGGCTATTTGCAGCATTGGCCACATGTACTGTGAGGATCCCTCTGGCTGGTGGATGCGATGAAGAGGTTGGTTACTCGACTGGTGACCAGCAAGCCTTGGTTGATGCAACTTTTGGTTGGCAGTGTGAATCGCGTCGACACGGTTCATGCCGGTCTTCAACCCGTGGAGGTCTTTAACGGCAGTGTGCCAGGGACTAGTAACACTAGTCCAAAGGGAGGTTCCAGGCAATTGGCAAAGGCTGCACAGGTTTCAGGCAGGAACGGCAGACCTTAGTTGTTGGATCCTTTTGCAGCTGGCAGGGGTGGGTGCCGTTTTCTTTTGCAATAGGGTGCTGTTCATTAATCAGCAACACATCTTTCTCCTTTTCTTGTTTCTATCCATAGAATCTGACATCAAGGTCTTGGGGAGGCACCTAAATACTAAATTTAGGGGGCGTTAAAGGGGAGGCAGGTAATAGCCAAGGTGCCTCTTACCTCCAGGGTGACTACACCCTCTAAATGCTTACCCCACGTGGGTGATGGGCATATTCCTGACCCTGATAGGCTATTTTTCCCATCTTCAAGATGGTGTAAAGTGAAAAGTGGGGTCCACCTCGCCTGCCTGCCTTAGGTGTAGTGCAGGCTGAAGGTGGGCACATCCCTATTCTCATTAGTTTTCCCGCCTTTCCCCATGCCAAAAGTAGTTTGGCCTCCCCCACTATTTGTGTGTTCCTAGGTTTGGATTTCAAAGGTGGCATTGTCTTTGAAGCTTCCCGGCCAGGAAGGCCACCCTGTCCTGGAGGATGTGTGAAGCACCTCCGCATAGAACAGGCTTTGTTTCTGTCCTCTGAGAGTGCTGGCCCTCAACCCATGAGGTCAGAAATATTTCTGGTAGTGGCAGGCTGGCAAAAACAAATCAGGAACACACCAAAGATTGGTAAACTTTTGGGGAACCCTCTAAAAGTGTCTCGGTGTGAATCTATGTATACATCCACCACTGGCATAAGTGAGGATTTATTAAGGCAAGAATTTTGGTACCAAACACCTTAGGAATCATTGAAGCCATTGTGGAAACTCGCACTGACAAGTATCCAGCCCATGTACTCTTTATGGCTTCCCTGTGCACTTACAACATCTCAGAATAGACTGGACATTGTAGGGGCATATCTGCTCATGCTGATATGCCCACACATAGGATATAGTGCATCCTGCCTTAGGACTAGAGGCCTGCAGAGGGGTAAACTACCCATACCCTATGCAGTGTATGGGAGGCAGGGCAAACAGAGCTGGGTGCCATGTCGACTCTTCGGTTTTCTCTGCACCAAGACATGCAGCCTGTAATGACATGAGGTCATTTTAGAATTTAGTTTACTAAGTCATCATTGGTCATTTCACAGTCAGAATCGTATTTCTGTATTAACCGAGCTGCCTAGTAACACAACTGGATGCACCCTAAAGCCCCTGGCCAAAAACTCCAGCCTCAAGAGCACTTGACTGCTTAGTGGAACTCTCCCAGGGTCACTATTTTTCTGAGACCAGGAAACTTAGGGTGCTGCTGGCAAACAATGTGACACCAGTATGGGGATCACTGTAACTCCTTACCATCCCCTGAATGTCTTTCGGCTTCTGTGGCGTTGATCCTTTCCTTCTAGGGCACCACAAAACAAAACATGCAAATTTCTAAAACCTGTGGTTAGGACTTATTGGGCACTTCTTTGTCCTTAGGTGATGGTCTTCCAAAGCTTTTGATACATCTTTACTTTTCATTTTGGTGTTATTTTACTAACCAGGCAAGTACCTGCCTGCATATTTCATTTTTTCAAAATGCTTGCGAAGCACAGTGATGTTTCAAGCAGATGCCCCTGCCCCAAAACCGATGTATGATTTCTTGAATTAATCTCAGCCACTGGTAATTACTCTGGGCCAGACAGACACAGACCTGTTTAGGCCTTGTGTTTTGGCCATAGTTGATTCCAGTCTGAGGAGGCATGGTGGGCAAAAAAGCAATGGCCTAAATAGCAGTCCGAGTGATTACCTGTGACTGAGATTAATTTAAGCATTGCACCCATCACTTTTTTTTAGTCCTCAGTGCAACAAGCTGAAGACCTGGCTTTTCAATTAACTGACCTATCATAGGCAGGGCAACACGCACACACATGCTCTGCACCACGATACCCTGGCGGGTGATAGTGCACTATTCAAATACACATCACATAATGTGGGAGCAGAAGCCTGAACCCCAAAATTCAAACACCCTCCTCAACATCAGACCCAATATCAATTAGCAGAGTAATGAAATAAGTAACTAGGAGCACTCAATAACTGAGTTCTGGTTGAAGAAAAGATAAAATGGTTTTATGATAAAATCAAAAAAATCAAGCAATACAGAATATATGTTGAAGCCATGTAGAAATGAATGCAGAATAGATAATCAGAAATCAGAATAATTTCACGGCCCCAATTGTAAGGTCAGAGGGTCATATGTAGGAAATTTCGGATTTGCAATTTCAAATTGCGAATCCATAGAAGCAACTATTTGGGAATCGCAAAATGGTATGTATGTAATGGCTGATTCCACTAATAGCAATTCCTGCGGATTCAAATACGCAACTAGGAAATCGCAATTTTGGACATGGCAATATTGTGATTTCCTAATAGGAAATCGCAAATTAGGGAAGTCGCATTCTGGATGCTGAATGAAGATGTCAGAACAGGAACTTGAAAAATAAAGTGTATTGCCACAACCTAGAGGCCTAGGAAGATGCTGGAAGTAAGGGGGCCCTGCATAACTACTGCCAGTGAAATACACCATTCCTGGAGAGCACCATGGGCCAGATGAACGACCGTTTTTTGCGGTCGCAAAAGGGAATTCAACCCTTTTGCAACCACAAAAAACAGTGGTTGTATGTGGTTTGCGACCCGCTATTAGGAAGGGGCGTGCCAGGGGCGTCCCTTCCTAACAGTGAGTCCAAATGGTATGTACCATTGTTTTGCGACCGCATTTGTGGTCGCAAAATACTCGCAGTTTACCACCTACTTCAAGTAGGTGGTAATCCATTCGCAAACGGGAAGGGGTGCTAAAATATTTTTTAAGAGCAGGCAGTGGTCCTTAAAAAATGAAACTGAAAAGTTTCATTTTTCTTTTTTAAATGCATCCCATTTTCCTTTAAGGAAAATGGGCTGCATTTTAAAAAAACTGCTTTACTGAAAAAGCAGTCACCGACATGGTGGTCTGTTGACCACAGCAGGCCACCATCCCTCTGAGTGCTAGCCATTCCCAATGGGGTCGCAAACTGCGCATGCCTCATGAATATTGATGAGACATGGAATTTGCGACCCCATTGGGAATCGCAAACAGTGTCTGAGACTCTGTTGTACATTGCAAGTCACAAATTGCGAGTCGCAATGCGGCGCAATTTATGACTCGCAAAAAGTAAGCGTTGTACATCTGGCCCAATATCCCAAGAAGATGGGGACAAGGATTCAGTAGGAGGAAGAGGAACGTAAAATTTTCAGAAAATTAGCAGAAGAATGCATCTCCCATATAGACCGACTGCTCAGGAAGACTTCCTTCACAGTGGCAGAGAGACAAAAAACAAAATTCTGGACCAGCATCTTGGAGAAGATAAACTCCATTAGTGTCACCCAGTGGGTCATCCCGGAGATTCGCTAACGCTGGTACAACCTGAGGTCTTGCACAAAGGGAGAAGGTGGCCAGTAGGATGGCTAAGGTTCATGGAATAGGTTGTGGACCATCAACCCCCCACCCCTCACTCACTTGGAGCCATTCATCAAGGGACCCTGGAACCAGAAAGATTAGTGGGAGTGTCTGACATTAACACTTCCAATCTTGCAGGCACCTCCTGGGTAAGTCATCTTCTCTTTACTCACTTAACATAAGATAATATTAGTAAATCCATAAATCATACATCACAGCATGAATAGCTCCATTGAGATGCCTTTCCTGCACTGGCAATGCATCATGGGAGTTGTAGTACACATAAGTAGCTTGCTGTACTGTGTGCCAATGACTACACCAAACATATCTGCACATCATAAACATGTCACAAACACATGTAGTCAACCACAAAAACCTGGAAGTGATCCAGGGAAGGGAACTAGAGGCACAGGGTATTAGGAGTAGGCAGCCTCAACTTAGAACTGATTAACACAAGAAGCCTCTCCTAATTATTGACCTAATTGCTATTATGTCTTTTATGTGAGTGTAAGCATCTCACAAAAAGTAAAAGACTTGTTTCACACACCACCTGGTGTCATGCTTCATCATTGACCAGTCCTCGCCCTCTAAAAACTTGGTTTGATAGAGGGCGGGCATACACCTGAAGACAGGGATGCACTTCTAAGACTAAGTGGGGGCCCTTAACAAAAAAGTGAAATTTAAAAAGCCATTACGGATGTCAAACCTCCTTTTAATGTGACTGACATCTGTATGGTGTTTAAAAGAAATGATCGGTGTGTTGGGGATAGCATAGTCCCCTCACCGTATGACTAACGGTTAACATGTTTCTGCCTAGTGGCCCAAAGCGGCATTCATCAGGACCTATCATACACAAACGGGCTCCTACCTTACCATTCAGTATAGGTGAGGTATCCACTAAGTGGGGTGATCGCGGTCACGCACCACAGAGTTGCGGCTAAATTGTTCCAGCCTGTGTGAACAAGAAAACAATAAACACTCGAAAAAATAGCAACATAGTCACACATTTTGTGAAGGTCATTCGAAACGCCACGTACACATGCAAAAATGAGTGAGTGGCTATAAGTGCAACAAACCGTGTCAGTCATCTGTGCACTTAAGAGTAAAGGGGAGGCTTGGTCCCCATAGCTTACCCTATTCCATGGGACCTACTTGCCCCATAGGTAGAGTGAGGGAACGAGACCCCTTAGGTCATGCGCCCTAAAATGAGGAGAAAAAGGGAGAACAAGGGGAACATCCAAAATGATCAAAGTAAATCCAGGATAATCCATTGTAGAGAGAAAAGTGATCCAAGTTCGCTTATAATGGAAGGAAAAGCACAGTGTGCGTAAAAACATAAACTGCATACACCCATCCAAACCATTCATACTCTTACTGTTAATGAAAGGATCTCCCGCTGCTGCACCTACGACTGCATGCCTCACCTCCTTGCTGGTAAATGAGGAGAATCAGGGTGTGCTATATATAGTGATGGCGCATGGGCGTGAATTTACTAATTGGTAAGTAATTAGGGTTAATTAGCTTACGTCCGGTGTCTCCGAAACCCAATGGATATTGCTTCCTGACCTGTTAATTGGCTGACGTCCGGTGTCTCCGAAATGCCATGAGAATTGCTGTCTGACCTGCCTGGTAACCAACTAGGGGAGCGTGTTCAGCCCTTGAAAGGGATATCCGAGGGCAGGCGCAAGGGAGCGGCCGTATTGTCAGTGATGGATGACGCCGTCCAGCCCAGTCTGGAAATGCTTTAGTGTGCGCATGCGCAGATGGTGATTCTTTATTCCTAGGTGGATGAATGTAGCGCCGCCCAACGTGGTCGCGACAGATGTGGCGCCGCCCAACGTGGTCGCGACCTACTCGAGTGTGTGCATGTATGCAGATGCTGTAAATACTTGAGATCAAGGATATTGATTATTCTATAGTAGCGCGATGTACAAGTGGCGCGCATGCATAATGGGTGATTCTTGACTCCAGGTTCTCTAACAGTGTGAGTCTCATGGGCCCATAGTATATAGGCGGGGGTGACATATTGAATCTAGGCCACGCCTTATATTACTGCAGCATGATGTAAAGGCCGAAACGTGGCAGGTGCTCATGGGGATAAAATGTGGTTGTTATTTTGGTGTTATTCGGCGCGACCTACTCGAGTGTGTGTATGTTTTCAGACGCTGCAAATACTTGAGATCAAGAATATCGATTATTCTATAGTAGCGCGATGTACAAGTGACGCGCATGCACAGTGGGTGATTCTTAACTCCAGGTTCTCTAGCAGTGTGAGTCTCATGGGCCCATGGTGTATAGGCGGGAAATGACACTTTGAATCTAGGCCATGCCTTATATTACTGCAGCATGATGTGAAGGCCATAACGTGGCAAGTGATCATGGGGAAAAAAATTGGTTGTTATTTTGGTGGGACCCCCTAAGGTAGATACTGGAAGTTGTGATGATATGAAGAATTGTAGTACTATCGTACACATCATCATGACTCGGGTGCCAACATGCGTATCTTGTATAATACTCAGTGTCGACCCAGGGATTATGATGAGTATGCATAAGTTATAGCGCCATTTGCAGCCAAGGGATTTCATCGTTCAGTCCTTTATCCCAAGTCCGTAATCTATACACCCACCGTTGCTCTCTAATGTGGAGTGGTCTGGTCAAGTCCATTCTGTGTTTTTTCATAACCTCTAGAACCACCCATTTGAGGTCATTGTCCTTATGGTTGAGTTCCAGGAAGTGCCTTGTGAGTTTGGTGTTACTTTTCTTGCACCTTATTGTGCTACGGTGTTCATTAATTCGGATTTTAATCTTCCTGGTTGCTGAAGCTGTTCAGTTTCCATGCATTCCCGGTTCCTATATCGACTTCTTTGGTGGTTATGGTCAGTGGACATGCAACACAGCCTCCACATGCATAGTGACCTGTTGGTCTCTGGGTGTTCCATAGAGTAATCTGATTTTCTTCTGTTCGCGGAGGATCTTTGGCATGTACTAATGTCTCCCGGATATTTTTACTTCTTTTGAAGGCAAACAAAGGAGGCTCCCAGTGGTGATTGGCACCATTCACGATATGCCAATTCTTTTTAATGATCTTCTGTACTGTATTAGACACGGGTGTATAGGTTGTAACACATACGAGGCGGTCTGGTTTTCTTTGTTGGTATCCTCAAGGAGGGCCTCCCGGTTATGATTCCTAGCTCTTTTTCTGGCTTTTTTAATCATTTTTCTGGGGTAGTGTCGATCGAGAAGTTTCTTTTCAAGTTCATCCGCCTGAGTCATGAAATTCTCTGTTTCTGAACAGTTCCTGCGTACTCGCAAGAATTGACCCCCCGTAGATTGTCCCTTAATGCTTTGGGATGGTAGCTCTCGTATAATAGAAGACTGTTCTTATCCGGTTTTTTTAATGCACTTTAGTACTGATGCCTTCTTCTGTTAAGCTAATGTCTAGATCGAGAAAGACAACATTCGTCTTGCTGATGGAATGAGTGAACCTAAGGTGATGGTCTTTCGTGTTTACCCAGTCTATAAAGCTATTAGCTGTGTCTTCGTTTCCCTGCCACACGACGAAAATGTCGTCGATGTAGCGTTTCCACGTCTTGATTTGTTGAGTGAAAGGATTATCAGCATTAAAGATGTAATTCTCTTCAAAGTGATGGACATAAAGGCATGCTAAACTGGGAGCAAAGGTACTGCCCATTGATGTTCCGGTAACTTGATGATAGATGGTTTCCGCGAATTCGAAATAGTTCTCTGTAAGGGCAATCTCAGCACATTCCATGACGAAATGGCGGGGGGTGAGGAAGTCCCACTCAAGGTTCATCAGGATTTCTTCCACTACTGCCAGTGTGCGCCTTTGTGGGATACTTGTGTATAATGCCTCTATGTCCATAGTGATAAGAAAATCCTCTGTTGTGTTAATTTGTAGATCACGCAGCAGACACAATACATCTTTTGTGTCTCTGAGGTAAGATCGTGATTTCTGTACTAGTGGTTTCAAGAACCAATCGCAAAATTGCGAAAGGGGCTCCAAAATGGACCCAATGCCGGAGACTATAGGCCTTCCTGGGGGTGGTATTCTTCCTTTGTGAATTTTGGGTAAGATGTAGAACCTTGGTGTTTTGGGATTCTCACAGATGAGGAAATCAGCTTCCTGTTTCGTAATCCAATCCTGGCTCAGGGCCTCATCTACGATAGTCTGGATTTTCCTCGTCAGCCGAGGTGTGGGATCTTCTGTATGGATCTCGTAACTGATGCCATCTGAAAGTAAACGGTTGCACTCGTCCCTGTACATAGTTTTATCCATCAGGACAATTGCGCCGCCTTTGTCAGCCGGTTTGATGGTAAGTGTGCTGTTGTTTTTCAGATTTTCTAGTGCTTGTCGCTCTGGTTTCGTAAGGTTTTGAAAGCCCTTTTCTTTACCAAAGTTGATCTGTTCTATTTCTTTAAGAACTCTCTGTTCAAATGCCAAAATATGGCAAGGAATGGTGTGGGATGGGGGAACAAATGTGGATTTTCTCTTCAGGCCTGTGTTAATCATCTCAGGCTGTTCTTCCCTTATGTCACCGAAGTGGTTGCGGAGTTTAATTTTCCTGAAAAACTGGCCCAATTCCGTGTTAAGTGTAAAAGAGTCGTTCATTGGTGTGGGTACGAAACCCAAGCCTTTCGAGAGGACTTTTTCTTCATCTTTGGAGAGGGTATGAGTGCTCAAATTAACGATACTCGTTACTCTCGGCTCGTCGATGGACCGTTCCCTCTCCCTCTGCTCCTGGTTCCCATTGCGACTGCTTGTTGGTCCTCCCATTGTACTCTGGTATTCTGTTTTTTTCTTCCTTTTCCCCTCCCTCGGCCTCTGTATAAAAAAGGCTGTGGACCTTGAGGAAAGCCAAAACCTGCAGGGAAAAAAGGTTGCTGCCAAAAACCAAAAGGTGGCATGGGTGGTTGCATCATTGGGTTGTGGTAGGTCTGCTGTCGTCTTCCTTGATGGCCATCGGTGCTCTCATCACTACTGCTTCCGCTTGTACTCCTCTCGTCTCCTGAACTGAAAGTCCAGTTCAGTGAGGTTGGTCTAAACCGAAGTTGTTTTTTGCTAGAGTATTGTTGCGGGGGTTTCTCATAATACTCATCGGTGGTATATGGATATGTGGTCTCCTGACTGAACTTCTGGACATCTTTTTTAAGTTTTGTGAGTTTTGACAGGGTGAGGTATTCTTTATAGTCAGTGTGATCTTTGTTAATTTTATCCAATTTTTTCTTAAATACAGTTAGATGTACCATCGTTTTGAGTTTACTCTCGCTTTGTTGGATCTCAACCAGGAGTACATCTGCCAATTCCCTGGCTGTGTTGATGATAAGGACTAACCAGTCTTTAGTGCATTTCCATGCAATTCTTGACCAATTAATCCGGAATACTTTATTATTGAGAAAATGTCTTGGTTCATTAGTGACCACCAGACCTCTCGGGGCGCTATTCTTGCGCAAGTACTCTGTCATGAATGCTCCATGCAGAGCCGTCCGGATCTGCTCTTTCTTCTTAGTGGTTAGTGCTTCCCACTAATGTGGAAGTTGATGACACAACATCTCCATCTACTCAGCCCATCACCCCAACTCCAACTGCTAGGAAAGCAAGCATCTCAGCACTTACCGACTTAGTGGGCAATGATGAGGGACAATCGCAGAGCAGGGACACTACAACATCTGCGGGGAAGACAGACAGAGCAGAGGCCAACTATCAACAGTCTGTAATGATAATGTGGCAGACAACATGTCAGAGAGTTCTCCTGTGTTTGGTGGCATGGGGAAGTCCATCATCTCTGTACAGCATCTGAAAACAAACAAATAAGGACTGTCAATAGGCATCTGCTAAGAATGTCTAGCTTGATGCAGCACATGGAGAAAGGGCAGGACCGGTGGATTTCTTCAATGGAGAAGGAGCACCATGTGCAGCAACATAGGCACAGTCAGTACCTGTCACGCTTTGATTCCTTCACCATTCGATCAACTGTTTGGCAGTAGCCACAACAACTGGAGCAAGGAGAACTCAAACCACTGTGTCAGTTGGTTCGAAGAGAACATGAAGGCCAGCTAGAGGCGGGTTGCGGGCACTCCTGAAGTTGGGAGTTTGTTATGTCCAAGTGACGAGTTAAATTTTTTTAACATACCTGTGGCAGTGAGAGCTGAGAACGAGGTGTGGACCCCCAGGGGGGTTCCTTCGAGCCCCTGCTGGTAGTGCAATCACGGAGCACGCCGAACCTCCAGATGTGCTGCGCTGGGTCTGAGCCACACACGAGCAGCACAGGGGCCGCAGAGCTGTGGCTCGGATTTCTTTTCGGGGGAGGAGAGGCAGAGGCAGCACAAGCAGCCCAAATTGTCGGGAGGAGCCTGGTAAGAGGGAGTCAGAAGGTACTGGGCAGAGGACTCAAACAAAGGTAGCCCTAAGCAAGAAGACCAAGGGAAGAGGAGGCACTCAGTCCTCATTGAACAGGTCTGTCCAGCAGCCCCGGGTAAGGAGTAGAGAGGGGGGACCACCTTTGGCTAGTCTGGAGGGGAGCAGTGTAGCACCAGCAACAGTTTTGCATAAAAAGCAGGAGAGCGCAGTTAAACATGATAGATATGCTTTGAGAAGCGCAGCAGCTGGGGGGCCCCTACAGGCTTCGTTTAGCCCATATAACAAAACACTGCAGGACAGCACAGCAAAGCTTACTAAAGAGCTCCTAGTAGACCAGGCACCCTTAAATCAATTGGCATTAAAAAGTGAATGGGCAAGTAGTACTGGGGTAAGATAAAAAAAGAGATTCAAAGAGAGAAGCTTAAGATTCCCCCTTACTTAGGACCTTTATTAAAGTTATGCCAAAGACCGTGTTACTGAAAAAAGGGCAAGAGGAAAATCAATGGGGGTCCCAGAGCGGTCTGATGAGTGAGGCTGTAGTAGCAGATAGTCCTTCACTTAGTAGCAATATGGCAAACTCAGGGGGGGTGGACTTTTTAAGTCCAAATAGCTTTCAGGGTCTGGCTGTAGATGAAACACAGTCCATTAATCTAGGGGCGGACAACCCTCATGCACAAAAAGTGGCAACCACAGCGACTGAGGTAGCAGAGGTTATTCTAATGCAAGTGCCACCACAGTCAGTCGCAGATTGGATCCAGATGCTATCCGCGGAATTCAGGAGCAGATTTGAGACTTCAGAGACAAATCAAAAAGATATAAGAATGGCCTGCGATAATCTGGAAAAAAAAGTTCGGTGATCTAGTAGTCAGGACCCAGAAGCTGGAATCTTCAGTCATGGAGCTAACACGTCAAACTGTGGTAAATAAAGAAGGCATCAGACTCCTGAAAGAAAGTGGGGTTGGCATGCAAAAAAAATCTGGAGTCCTTGGAGAATAATCAAAGAAGAAATAATCTGTGCTTGCTGAAAATTCCGGAAGGGGCCGAAGTGGAAAACCCAAAAATGTTTGTGGCAAGGCTGATTAAATTAGGGGCACAAGTTGACTGTTCAGAGCAGGACATTATTAATGACATCCATAGGATACATAGAGATCCTTTCAGGCTAAATCCCAACAGAACGAAGGCCAGGAAGATCCTAGTCAATTTTCAAACTTACAAAACGAAAGAAGAAATTCTCTCCAAGGCATTAAAATTGAATTCTCTCAGTGTGGCCGGGTTAAGCTTTGAGATAAGATCAGATATATCACAGATCTCAGCAAAAGAAGGAATGGGAACTAGGAAAAATGTTAGAACCAATGAGGAAATTAGGTGCTACAGCACAGTTAAAATTCCCTGCCTCGTTGCGAGTGATGTACAAAAACGAAATGCAGAATTTCTGGAGAACTGAGGAAGTAGAAGAATTTATTAAAACTATTTCCGAAGTGGATGTCAGTTAATTCTGTACGATGGTCTGGGTGGTCCCTACACCCCTTTTTTACATTGCACTTTTTCTGTTTTTGGTTTTAAGTTGGTATAAGAGAGTTATATGTCCCCTGTGGCATAACTAAATATGATATCCTTCTAAAGTTTAATCTCCACTCAGCGTCCCCATAGGTTTAGGCCATGACGAAGGTAGGAGGGTTCTCCAGGGAGGGGGAGGAGGGATTTAGGTAGTTTTAGGGATAGGGTCACTGGGTGGGGAGCATTGGGGGAAAACAAAAAAAAATGTTCTTATCAATTAGATATCAGATATGGGGCGCCGCCAATACTATTGAATAAAAAATGGCTAGCGACCAGAGAGCTCAAGTAGAAATATTATCATGGAATGTTAATGGCCTAAGAGTGAAAGGAAGAAGAGAAAGATGCCTCAGCTCAGATTGTCATTTGACAAGAATGCACCTACCAAAAGTGAAACGAGGGAATTATTTAACTCCAGAGGTTGGGTCAAAAAGGTTGTCTGTACTAGTCACCAGCTGACTATGAAGGGGTTCGCAATCTTCATTAAAATAAAATCATATACCACCATGAATCACAGCACAGTAGACATAGCAGGCAGATGAGTTATTTTGAAGCTAAAATTGTATCATCAAAGGTTTACATTGGTGGGGTTCTACGGCCTAAATATTGATGACCCTGGCCATTCAGAGGAATGATGACAGATCTTTTGAGTTTCCCTGATCCCGTCATTTTGCCTGGTGATTTTACTGTGATTTTAGATAACACATTTGACTGCTCGGTCAACAGCAGGTCAGCTATAAACAGTAAGATGTTGTCCCTAATTAAAGTCTCCATTAAACAACTTGGATTATGTGATATATGGAGGGAGAAAATGGGAGTCAGGAATCGAGAATTTATTTTTTCTTAGTGGACCAAGGGCTTAAAGAGTTTGTGCAAGATATTATGCATGTAGGGGCCCATCTGTCAGACCATTCTGCAGTCTCACTAGTTTTGTCCTTGCCTACTGGACTAACACAAAGAAGGTGGGCTGTGGATCGTACTCTGCTGTTGGACGAGGCAGGTATGGAGGAGCTTAGAATGGAGACTGATGATTTTTTCTCCATCAATGTAGACAGTGCCCTGGTGGGAGTAGTATGGGATGCAAATAAGGCCTTTTTGAGGGGGAAAATAATCAGTGTGCAAGTATTTAGGAGAAAAAAGTTCTTAGCAGAAGTAGGTAAGCTAGAAAGTAGTATCCAGTTACAGGAACAGGAGTTACTAGGTGTTACGGTGGAAAGTGAGAAAGTAACCCTACAAGCCTCTCTTCAAGCCTTAAAAACGGAACTGTCAGGAGTAGTAGAAGACAGGTTAAGAAAAAGGTGGCAGGCGAGTAAAATATCTCATTTTCAATATGGAGCGGGCTGTGGGAAATCGATGTGTCCACGTTGCGTTTTGGGCCATTTCTTGTTGCAGGCTCAAGGCCTACCCACACAAGTGAGGTACCATTTTTATTGGGATACTTGGGGGGAAATGCAGGGTGGAAGGATGTTTGTGGCTCCCAGCAGTTTCCAGAACTTTCCATCACAGAAATATGAGGAAAATGTGTATATTTTTGACAAAGTTTTAGGTTTGCAAGGAATTCTGGGTAACAGAACCCGGTGAGAGCTAACCCTGGGCGGTAAAATCCGCTCCGCTCGCGGAGTTTGCGGAGTTTTCGGTAACTCCGCGATCCGCTGTGTAGCAGAGTTTTTCCCTTGTTCGCGCTTTCAAAATGCATTTTCGCGCACACGGTAGCGACTTACCGGGATCCCTGCATTCACCGACGAGTTTTCCTATACGTTTGCGTGCGCCACAAGATTTTGGTAGCCTGCCGTGCGATCGCGAACACGTCATTCGGACGCGCCATCGGACATCCGCATTCGCGAACAGGAAATATGCATCGCGAACGGGCGGGACAAGTGAAAAACAAGATGGCCGCGCCCATTGGCGACCGCATGGGCAAGTTTGCGAGATATTTCTGCCCGAGCACGCAAACAGCGTCCCGAACACGCAATACGCGTTCCCGAACAGGAAAAACGCATCGCGAACCGGCGGAACAAGCAACTCCGCGTGCTCGCGGAATTCTGCGTAGCTCGCGGAGGTTTTTTAACCCCTTCGCGGAACTCAGTGTAGTGCGACTACGCAAACTCCGCCCAGGGTTAGTGAGAGCCACACAAGTCACCTCAACCTGGATTCCTATGGGTGTATAGGTTTAAAGAAAGTACAGGTTCACTAGGTTTCCTTACAAGCCGGCTGAGCTAGGGTCCAAAATCTACAGATAGGCACATTGCAAAAAAAGGGTGTTTTCACTGGAAAAGTATGATGTGTCCATGTTGTGTTTTGAGCCGTTTCCTGTCGCGGGCACTTGGCCTACCCACACAAGTGAGGTACTATTTTTATTGGGAGACTTAGGGGAACACAGAATAGTAGAACAAGTGTTATTACCAATTGAAATTCTATGCATTTCTGCCTTCAAATTCAAGACAGTGTGTAAAAAAGAAGCCATTTTGAAAGATGTGCTCTAATTCACATGCTAGACGCAGATGTGCAAATAACCACTGCTTCTAAACTCCATGCGCTGTTCTCATTTTGAAAATACATAGTTTTGCTTGATACCTATTTCTCACTCTTTATATTTTACCAAATGAATTGCTACATATCCGGTACACAATGAAGAACCATTGCAAGGCGCAGCTTAGGTATTGGCTCTGGCCGCCTCAGGTTCTTGGTGAAACTACAAGTCCTATATACCCCCGCAACCAGAAAGGTCCAGTGGATGGAACAATATATTGCTTTTAAAATTATGTTTAGAAGAAGTTACAGGTGAAAACGCAGGCCCAAATGGCTGTTTTTTCAACTCTATAAGAAAACCTTGAAGGATATACAGAAATGACCTCCTGCTGAATTTAGTCTACTTTGTAGAAATGTATAGCTTTGCGGTATCCATTATTGGTTTTACACCCATTTTTGGTTTTCTGACAAAAGTCTGCCTGCTCCTGAAAGCTGGGAAGATGGTGATTTTAACCTGGTGCAAAGCATTAGTAAGTCTGGGCCTTTAAGTCAGCCTCTTGAAAGAGTTAAAGAGCCTCATTTAAAGTGCTATTCTAGACTGAAATTGAGTTTCTTTGCCTTGTTTGTTCTCTGTAGTGCGTACTGACACATACGTTGGGTAAGCGTCATGCGTCAAGCCTCATGCACCATTGTGAACGTGATAGTGGGTGGTCGGATGGAAAAATATGCATGTTTTCCCCTGCTAAGAGGTTCACAGACTCAACATTTACTCTACTTGCAAGCAAGATTTTTTTCAGGTAAAAGAACATCTTCAGATGATCAGTTTGTTTAAGAGTTGTAATCCTGTTTAAAGCAGAAACTCCTGAGTGCACCCAAAAACGGTATCATTTTCAAATATGACACAATTGTGTAAAACCACTTATGTAATATATTCTTTGGCATTATTACCTATCTATATTAACATATTTTACACATTGATAACAAGAGAATTTAATTGCAACGGAAAACATTGATTTATTTGGGAAACAAGATCACACAAATTGAGCAAACTGTTCTTGAAAGATATTTATCGAAAATTAATGATTGTATCTCACAAAAAACCCTTTATTATCACTTTATTAACGCAGTCCATATTTACTCTGCCCTTTTCCACCCCAGTGTAAAAAAATTTGAGTAAAACATACAATGTTGCACTCAAGAGAAAACACACGTAAATGTACCCTTATGCCCAATTGGTATGATATGTTCTGATGTTTCTAATGTATTCTGCACAGACCAGTAATGGTTTATAATGTATCTTAGGTAGCAAACAACATTCACACTGTAAGACATGTTAAAACTCTTTCCTGTAGATATATGCCCCCAGGATCAATAGTGTACATAATACATTTATTATGTATGCACCTTATATCCGAGCGCCGAACTGCTGTTTTGAAAACAGTGTCTGCATAGATAACATCTTTCTGAGAAGATTCTGACAATTATCTCCTGCTTTTGACAAGGGGCATGTGGTCAACCTGCAGATATACTCAATAAAATAATTTAGCCAAATTGTTGAACAACAAAATACCCCTTCACCCTGTCAGAATCACATTTAAATATTCAAGACTGTGGTTGCATCTTCCTTTCTTTTTCCTTCAGTTTGGAATGTTAACATCATCTGCCTTCAGAAGAAACTCAGACAGGGCTTCGGGACTATGACCCTCGCACAAAACAAATGGCCATTTGAATAGACCGGTGCAACTGAACCTCCAGAAGTTGGACCCACCTTTATGGGACAATTCTATTTATTGTAGATATCCACCTTTTGTACACAGCTGAGCGCCTAAAACCCTTATCCCAGCAACGTCATCAGAGAGTATATATATATATATATATGGAAAAACCAAAGTCCTTGAAGCGCCAACTACACAGCAGCACAGCAGGTACGGACCACACGGGGCAAATCCATAGATATAAAAGTGCTTTTATTCGGTAATATCAGTGCATCAAAAAATGAATGTGGCAAGTGCCCAGCATTACGCGTTTCGCCTGCGTTTCCGCAAGCTTGATCACACAGCTGTACGTCTACAACCCTGGGGCCGGCAGCGTTTGAGGATCACGTGAACAAAATCAACACAATTCAAAATAACATTGGAAGTAAACACCCCCACTCTCCCTCCCCTCCCTTCCCCCTCCTCCGCACCAGGTCTACTTTATCCTAGACATATGAGCAAGGAAGACTATTTCTACACACTCCCAGGAGTTGCTCCCCAGCTCTCCCCCAGGTGAAGGTTCGTGCTCACCCTCTTAGGCTGGGAGAAGTCACAAGATTCATAGATATTGGGGGCATGTGATCTCCCGTAGTTGGGTCGAAAGGATCTGGATAAACGGGGACCACAAGTCAGCATAGGTCTCTTTCTTGTATTCTGCTACCAGTGACATGCGCTCCATTGCTAGCGTTAACCAGAGCTTATGAAGCCATGCTAGATGATCCGGGACATTCGGCAACCACACCGGGCTGAAATTACTTGTTGTGCTGCCAAAAGTGCAAGAGCTATCTGACGGCCCCTTAGGGAGCGCAGGGGGAACGTCAAGGGGTTCGGCAGCCCCAAAAGAGGGTATGCTGGGAAGCGCAGGATTGTGGTATTAAATGCTCTATCTATGTCGTCTAAGACAGAGTCCCAGAAGTGTGTCAATTTGGGGCAATGCCATAGCAAGTGGACCAGTGATCCTGTCTGCCCGCATCCCCTCCAGCATCTTTCGGATTGCCCCATGTTCCAGCTATGAATACGTGCTGGAGTAAGGTACCAGTATGATGGGACTTTGTAAGCTGATTCTGTCTCTGCCGTGCTGTGTGGTGTGCCCTAAAGTATATATCTTCCCACTCTTTGTCGGAGAGAGCGCGCCCCAGTTCCTCCTCCCACTGCCGCTATTCCCTTGAAAACGTCCTTCCTCTGCGCCCCTCGCCAACATTGCATAGATCCCCGATATGAGGTGTTTGTTGTCTTGTTTGCACACTAACCATTTCTCAAATGCCGTCAGCCTCCTGGAGGCCGCTGCCTGGTATGCTGGCGATGTAACCCAGTGGCGCAACTGGAGGTACTGAAATGCGTCTGCCTGAGGAAGCCCGTACTCCTGTTTCAGTTGATCAAAATGAATCACTCCCTTAGAGTCAAACAGAGATCCTATTCGCTTACAACCCTGCTCTCTCCACCTGTCAAACACCTCTGATTTGCTTTCCAGTGGGAAATCAGGATTATCCGTAATTGGGTTATTCGGGGAGGGAAACGTTGTCAGACCCTTGGCGCTTGCCACTCTGTCCCACATTCACATACTGGATGATGTTACTGGGGAGGAGTATAATCCCCATACTCTGTGTTTACGTGGGAGCCAGATCTCCCTTCAGATATTTACTCCCGCCACTGTTTGATCCATAAAAGACCAGTGTTTCTCTGATAACGGCCGGTTCCATTCCACAATGTAGTGGAGTCGTGCCGCATGTAGGTACTTGTGGATTAGTGGCAATCCCACTACGCTCTCCCGTTTAGGCCGTGTCAGCTGCACGAAAGATAGGCGAGGTTACTTGCTTTCCCAGACAAATCTGTTAATTGCGAGTTGCAAAGAGCGGAATGCCTTCAGGGGCGGGGCTAGTGGCAGGGTTAGAAAGGTGTACAAAATACGTGGTAGGACCATCAATTTGACTGCCGCTACTTGACCGAACCAGGCCAGTTTCAACTGATTCCAGCAGTTTACTGTTTGTGTTGTTTGGTCGATGACCGCCGCATAATTTAAGGCAATGGTCTTCGGTATGGATGGGGCCAGCGAAATGCTCAAGTAAGGTATCACCTGTTCCGTCCAAGCCTGCGGAAACTCCTTTTTCAGTTTTTCGTCCTGGGCAGTAGTCACCGAGAGGTCCAGGATCTGCAATTTGCTTAGATTTACGTTAAACCCTGAGATTTTTCCAAAACACCTTAGTTCCTCAAGCAAGGCAGTAAGAGATGTTTGAGGCTGTGTTAGGGAGAGAATAACATTGTCAGCTTACAGGCTGGTAGTATGAACCCACGCCCCAAATTGGATGCCCCTGATCAGCGGATCATTACAAATTGTTTGTTCTAACGGTTCCAGGTACAACGCAAATAGAAGAGGGTATAGCGGGCAGCCCTGGCGAGTGCCTCGTGCAATGGGAAACCGGTCGGTGGAAAAACCGTTGACCCAGACGAAGGCCTTCAGGGCTTGGTATATGCAACTGACCCATTTGATAAAACCCTCCCCAAACCCAAAGTAGCGTAGTGTGTCAAAGAGATAGGACCATCGTACGCGATCAAACGCTTTTTCAGCGTTGATTGATAGAAATAGAGTTTCTCTGTGAGACCTGTATATGACGTCCATGGGGTGAAGAAGACTTTTCATGTTATCCCCACCATGTCGAGTGGGGATAAAACCAGCCTGGTCCGGGTCTATTAAGCCCACCATCAGCGGGTCCAGCTGGGCTACCAGAATTCCAGCGAATAGTTTTGCAGAGATATGGGGCGGTAGGACCCACACTCTGTTGGATCCTTCGCCCGTTTGAGTATTACCAATATCGAGGCTTCCATCATAGAGTCCGTAAGGGAGCCTGTCTTCCGGAAAGAGTTGAATAAACGTGTTAAGAGCGGTGCTAACTCTAAGCAAAACAATTTATAGAATTGCGCCGGGAACCCGTCGGGCCCGGGGACTTGTGCAATTTAAGGTGTGCAATTGCCATGATCACTTCTTCGACTCGGATTGGCTGGTCAAGCTGTGCTGCGATTGCCTCTGGCAGTCGGGTGCTTGGGATGTCTTGTAAGTAGGAGCTGGATTCAGCTCTGGGCATATCTGGCTCAGAGTATAAGGTCTGGTAGTATTTTTGAACACCTCTACTATCTCCCGGTCTGCCTGCACTTTGTCGCCGGAAGGTTTTTTAATTGAATGAATCGCTGCTGCCACTGCCTTAGCTCTCAGCCTCTGAGCCAGCATTCTACCACATCTATCGCTGCTCAGAAATAACTTAAGTCTGAGGAGATCGTATTCTGCCCTATCTAGGTCTAGACGCTTCAGCAGGAGTCTTTTTTTCTCTAGCTCCCTCCAGACTCTAGGTGCCCCGGTACGCTTGTGTATTGCTTCCAACTCTACTACTTTGTGCTCTATACTATACGTTTCTTGCGGCGTAATCTATTTTCAGCTGCCGAGATCGCAATGAACTCCTCACTAATTACTAATTTTAGCGCCTCCCAGACTGCCAACAAGGATGTGTTCCCCACATCGTTAGTATCCAGGTAATCTAGCAATCTCGTGCAAATAGACTCCACGTCTGTCTTGGATTGCAAAAGGCTTTCCCATAGCCGCCACCTAGGCAGACCAGATGGATAAGTGTTCGCCTGCAGCGTAGCCTTAATCATGGCGTGGTCCGATAGAGAGCGCGGTTCAATGGTTGGGTCACATAGGTTTGTACTAGCGCCGCTGATGCTAAGAAGTGATCTATACGTGCATAGGTTTTGTGAGCCGCCGAGTAGAATGTATAGTCCTTTGTTCCTGGGTGGTGGTGGCGCCAAATGTCCTGTACACCATGATCTTCCAGCCAGCACAAACCCTCAGCAGAGAAAGACCCCGACTGCGCAGACTGCTGCCCTGAACGATCGAGGGCAGGGTCCATGACCAAGTTGAGGTCCCGTCCCACCAGGATAGCTGCCTCTGAGGAAGCCATCATCTCTCCTAGAGCATTGATAATGAAAGACTCTTGTTGTGTGTTCTGGGTGTAAATGTTGGCAAGAGTGAAATGAAAAGCCCCCCACTGGATTCTAACTGCCAGCAGCCACCCCCTGATTTCCTCTATAGTAGAGATTACCTTACCGCTAAATTTCGCGCTTAAGAGAATGGCAACCCCATTATTTTTTGGGGATGTGTTAGAGGACCATATTTGGAGGGGGAATCGCCGGGAGCGCATGCAGTTAGTATCCCGCTGCAGGAGATGGGTTTCTTGGAGGAGGCAAATGTCCCCGCTGGAGCTCTCCAGCAGGGACAATATCGCTGAGCGCTTTAATGGGTGATTAAGGCCCAGAACGCTGAGGCTTACGATCCTCAGGTCTCTACCCATATTCTACGTACAAAGAGGCATGGACACGCTGCGGTGTCGAGGCACTGTGCCTCACCAAGACTGTTTAGTCCATAGCTGCCCTGTCTCTGATAGCCATGTTGACCTATCTGAAGTTGGTGTTGAGGAGAAAAAAGAAAGGGATGTAAAGTTGACCAAAAAAGACCCCAACAATCCCCTGCCATACTAATCATGGCAAACATTTAGGAACCTAAAGTTGATGTCCGTTCGTCAGGTAGGAAAGCCCAAGGGGGCGTGGACCCGCCGTCGTCTGGTTGTCCTTGATTTCTCGAATCACCGGGAATCCTCCGGTTGTCTCGCGGGCAAGGACTGTCGTGAAGGCTGGGTGCCTCCCCGGCGCCGTCCGCTCCAGAGACTCACAGCACCCATATTGATTAAATCAGGGGGATAATAGTCGGTCCGGTGAGCCAGTCAGTGTATTGATTACTGCTTTCTGCTCTTTGGCTATTGTTTCTGAGTCCGGTTTATGACTGGCAGGGGACCTTCCTACTGTGTGCCAGCGGGATTCCTTAGGTTTGGGGTTTCTTGCATACTTGCCATTGTCCTCCTGTGTCGGCTCTTCCGTGAGACCCAAGACCTCTCATGCCTCTTTTAGGGATTTGATCTGCCTCAGTTTGCATTCATGTCGAAATATAATGCGGAAGGGGTGTCCCCACGAGTACGAGATCACTTTTTTCTAACTTGCAAGGTAACGGGGCAGAATTCTCTGCGTTTGTAAAGCAAGAAAGATCATGGAAGAACAGCAACGTGTGACCCCGGAATTGCACTGGGTGAGCGCTACTCGCGCAGCGGATGATGGATTCCTTCACTTGAAAGTTGTGCACACACACTAAGATGTCTGCTGGGGGAGCTTTATTACTTTTCGGCAGTCCTACTCGGTGCACACTGTCAATCTGGATGTCTGAATTGCATTCGTATCCAAACACCTGCCGAAAAAGAGCAAGGACATATGAGCGGATATTCTCACCTTCTGACTGGGTTGGGACTTCTCTGATGTGCACGTTATTTCTCCGTGAACAGTTTTCCAGATCCTCCGCTAGCGCTTGGAGTTCAATATGTTGTTCCCGCAGCCGGAGGATTTCTTGCTGCATCATTTCCAACTCCTCGTCTCTGCTAGTCTCCCGCTGTTCTAAGGACGTGACTCGGTCTCCCACCTCATCCAGGTCTTTTTGTACCTCTTTTAAGTCCGCTGATAGTTGGGTTTGCATTGAATGCAGGTCTTCCCGTAGAGAGATAAAGAGTGAGGTCATAAAGGCCTTGGTGGCTGGACCGTCCGCTGCAGCTATCACTTCTCATTGCTCCCTTTCCCCCATCGGCACCCCAGATTTGGCACTCACAAGGGACTGCTTCACCAGCATATCCTTCACTGATCAGTCATTTTTGGCCCTGGCCGCCACCATTGGTTCTGGCCTTATGTTGGACCCAGGGAGAGTAGCGAAGAGGGGACACGTCACTCCCAAAGGCCCTCCCCGGCGTCCTCTTGTTGACTATGTTGTTCCAACTGGTTGTAACACCACCACGGACCAGGTCGAGGGGGGTGCGCGGCCTTTGATTGCAGCGGGATTGGTTTGTGTTTACTGACCACCCCGCATGCCTGCTTTTGTCTCTAGTGAGGGCAGGTAGCAACACTCTCATCCTCACCCCCCTGATTGTCAGCACGACCTCCACCTGTGCTTCCCAGGTGCACTCGCCGGCAGAGCCTTGCTGGTTGTTATGTCTCCCATGCTTCTCTCTTTCAGGTGCTTGCTGTCTTGGCTAGTTCAGCTGGGCGAGGATCGGCAAGGGAGCGCCCTGCGCACGAGCCCCCAGAGCCCTAGGCCCTTTGTGCATGAGCCTGTGTTATCCCCCAGCCTATGGCGCCGGTTAGTGGGCTCTCGTTGTAGGGCTGAGTGAGGCCCACGGCGTGGGGTCAGCGGCACACCGCAGGGGGCCACGCAGATAAGATGTATGGAGCTCCCTTGTTGGCTGGGGGAATCCCGTTTACTCTAGCCCCCCTCCCACTGCCCGCTATGGAGGAATCTTGTAGGCCGCACTGCCTCTTCCAGCCCTCAGGAGCGCCGCTGCGGGCTGAGCCCCTTGGTCAGGATGCCACTCTGGTGCCACCCTCCTCCCCAGCAGGCACGCTCACCGGTCCCGGCGGGGGCAGCTGCAGGACCCCGCCTCCTCCTCAGACTCTCCCCCCGCAGGCGGCACCACGGGGTATTTCTCCTGTCAGCGGAAGACTGGCACCGCAGCCTTCCGCCCCCAGACTTCTCGGGGGCTGCTTCTCTTCACCGTGGGTGTCTCTTACCTGCTGCTCCTCAGCCGGGCACTCTCTGTGCTCCGCTAGATCCCGGATACCCGACGGGCGTTGCTCCCTGCCTCCGAAGCAGCTCAGCCTGGACTGACTCAGCCGCGCCTGCTCCTCTGCCCTAGGAATCCTCGACACTGTTTTCTGTGGGTTAGCCTATGTGGCCCGCCCGTGTCAGTGAGGCAGCCAGTCTAAGTGCCCGGCAGGCCGCTGCCTAGCTCCGCAGGATCCGGCACCATGCTGTCAGGCCCTGCTTTGACAATCCGCCGTCATCCGGTGCTACTTGCCACTTTTGGGCCCGGTGCCCTTCTGGAGAGGACGTCTGGATGCTTGCACTGCGTCCCCTTCGTCGCTACATCAGACACTAGGGAGTAATCTCGATGCTAAATGTCGGCGGCACCGGAGAGACTCGAAGTCACGTCTCATCCGACCACCATCTTTGCCACGTCCCTGGACCCATCTTTAGAAAGAGAGGCAGCCTGGGCTGTGCCTGACATAAGGCATTGAAAGCAGCTAGAAAGGGAACGAAGCATTCAAACGAAGGGATTCAAGGATCAAGAACGTTTGCTCACTGGGTAACATACATCAATAGAAAAATGCCCGTAACACAAAATTGTTGTACAAAGCTGAACTCTTTTAGCTCCTTAAAGTCATTACTATGACTTTATACTTGTGGTTTAAAATGAAGCATTCCTGGAGCGCTCATACCCCGCTCAAAACAATTAGGGACTTCACCGCAGACATAGAGTACATAAAGCAAAGACAAGTAAATCACATTAAGGGTATCAAAAATTTCAAGTTTAGAAGTGAAATATTTATTTAACCTAATATATTGTATATGATCGTATTGGTCAGCAGTTGGGAACAGAGATTCTGTGGTTCACTACACTTCAGACTATTAAAAGTGTTAATTGGTTTTGGAGGCCTACTGTTAGCAAGGGAGCCACAACATGCATAAGGGAATTTGATGCATGAATGGTGCCGTTACTAAACTGTTATTTAAGGAGAGCCGCACTTTTTAAAATGGGGCACTACACTGAGGGGCATATTTATGTAAGGAGTTGCGTCGCTCTTGCACCACGCAACTTGGTGCAAGAGCAACACAAGTCAAAAATGCGATGTATGAAGCTACGCAAGGACACCTTGTGTTTCTCTGAGTGGCTTCATCAATCTGGAGTACCACAACACAGTGCAAATCACTGCGCTGCGTTACTCTGCCCTGATAGTATGTGCCCATTAAATACACTGGCTCTCAGAGTTCATATGTGATACAGGGGATTATTTTGTGGGCTAATATTTTGTTTCCTGACGGCATTATTGATTGTTCTTGGATTTTAGTTTTTAAGCAAATGCATTTGTTTTTCTTGAATTTGGGAGTTGATTTAGTGTTTTGTGGTTACTGGATAGCTACAGATTTGTAGATCAAGTGATAAGTATTCCCTGGTAAAGGCATTCGCGTTGTAAGACATGCATGATAAAGGCATGCGTTGCAATGGGAAAATTCTCAGCAGGTGGTGAATCTAGTAGTGGAATTACCACACACAACGATCACTACAGCAGAGGTTACTTCACTGGTAAATGTTTTACTAACAGAAAATCCTCTAAAAATGGACTCTCCACTTCTTCTATAGGTTGGTGTATTCTGTTTCAGCAGGGACCACCCCCAACCTGAGACAGTCACTTCAGAAGACAACATCCCCCAACCTGAGACAGTCACTTCAGCAGGGACCATCCCCAAACCTGAGACAGTCACTTCAGAAGACACCATCCCCCAACCTGAGACAGTCACTTCAGCAAGGACCATCCCCCAACCTGAGACAGTCACTTCAGCAAGAACCATCCCCCAACCTGAGACAGTCACTTCAGAAGACAACATCCCCCAACCTGAGACAGTCACTTCAGCAGGGACCATCCCCAAACCTGAGACAGTCACTTCAGAAGACACCATCCCCCAACCTGAGACAGTCACTTCAGCAAGGACCATCCCCCAACCAGAGACAGTCACTTCAGCAAGAACCATCCCCCAACCTGAGACAGTCACTTCAGCAGGGACCATCCCCAAACCTGAGACAGTCACTTCAGCAGGGACCATACCCAAAACTGAGACATTCACTTCAGCAAAAACCATCCCAAACCTGAGACAGTCACTTCAGAGGGGACCATCCCCCAACCTGAGACAGTCACTTCGGCAGGGACCACCCCCAACCTGAGACAGTCACTTCAGCAAGGACCATCTGCCCCAACCTGAGACAGTCATTTCAGCAGGGACCATCCCCAAACCTGAGACAGTCACTTCAGCAGGGACCATACCCAAAACTGAGACATTCACTTCAGCAGAAACCATCCCAAACCTGCAAGAGTCAGGCAAATGTGTGCAAATGCACCTTCCTCTATGAAACAAAGAACCAATGAACGAGAAGTACTGAAAACACCTACAGTCGGTGACTGCCTCAGGGTGGGGGTTGGTCCATGCCGAAGTGACTTCCTCAGGTAAGAGGATGGTTCCTTCTGAAGTGACTGTCTCAGGTTTAGGATGGTCTCTGTTGAAGTGACTGTCTCAGGTTGGGAATGGTCCCTGCTGACGTGACTGTCTCAGGCTAGGGGATGGTCCCGGCTGAAGCGACTGTCTCAGGTTTGGGGATGGTCCCTTCCTTAAGTGACTGTCTTAGGTAAGTAATGGTCCCTGCCGAAGTGACTGTCTCAGGTTGGTGTGACTGTCTCATGTTGAGAGATGGTCCCTGCTGAAGTGACTTTCTCAGGTTGAAGTGACTGTCTCAGGTTGGGGATGGTCCCTGATGAAGTGACTGTCTCTGGTTGGTGGATGGTCTCTGATGAAGTGACTGTCTCAGGTTTGGGGATTGTCCCAACTGAAGTGACAGGCCTAGGTTCCGGATGGTCTGTTCTGAAGTGACTGTCTCAGGTTGGGGGATGGTCCCTGCTGAAGTGACTGTCTCAGGCTGAAGGGTGGTCCCTTCTGATGTGACTGTCTCACGTTGGGAATGGTCCCTTTTGAAGTGAGTGTCTCAGGTTGGAGATAGTTCCTGCTGAAATGACTGCCTTAGGCTGAGGGATGGTCCCTTCAGAAGTGACTCAGGTTGGGGATTGTCCCTGCTGACGTGACTGTCTCAGGGTGGGGGATGGTCCCTGCTGAAGTGACTGTCTCAGGTTTGGGGATGGTCCCTGCTGAAGTGACTGTCTCAGGCTGGAGGCTGGTGCCATCTGAAGTGACTGTCTCAAGTTTGGGGATGTTCCCTTTTGAAGTGAGTGTCTCAAGTTGGAGATGGTCCCTGCTGAAGTGACTGTCTTAGGCTGAGTGATGGTCCCTTCAGACGTGACTGTCTCAGGTTGGGGATGGTCCCTTCTGAAGTGACTGTCTCAGGCTGGGGGATGGTCCCTGCTGAAATGACTGTCTCAGATTGGGGGAATGTCCATGTTGAAGTGAGTGTCTCAGGTTGGGAATGGTCCCCATTTAAGTGACTGTCTCAGGTTAGGGGAAGGTACCTGCTGAAGTGACTGTCTCAGGCTGGAGGCTGGTGCCATCTGAAGTGACTGTCTCAAGTTTGGGGATGTTCCCTTTTGAAGTGAGTGTCTCAAGTTGGAGATGGTCCCTGCTGAAGTGACTGTCTTAGGCTGAGTGATGGTCCCTTCAGACGTGACTGTCTCAGGTTGGGGATGGTCCCTTCTGAAGTGACTGTCTCAGGCTGGGGGATGGTCCCTGCTGAAATGACTGTCTCAGATTGGGGGAATGTCCATGTTGAAGTGACTGTCTCAGATTGGGGGATGGTCCCTTCTGAAGTAACTGTCTGGTTGGGGGATGGTCCCTGCTGAAGTGACTGTCTCAGGTTGGGGGATGGTCCATGTTGAAGTGACTGTCTCAAGCTGGGGAGTGGTCCCTTCTGCAGTGACTGTCTCAGGTTGGGGGATGGTCCCTTCTGAAGTGACTGTCTCTGGTTGGTGGATGGTCTCTGCTGAAGTGACTGTCTCAGGTTGGGAAATGGTCCCTGATGAAGTGACTTTCTCAGGGTGGGGCAAGGTCCCTGCTGAAGTGACTGTCTCAGGTTTGAGGATGGTCCCTGCTGAAGTGAAGGTCTCAGGTTGGGGATGGTCCCTTCTGAAGTGATTGTCTCAGGTTAGAGATGATCTCTGCTGAAGTGACTGTCTCTGGTTGGGAAATGGTCCCTGCTGAAGTCCATCTACCAACCAGAGACGTTCACTACATCAGGGACCATCCCCAACCTGAGACAGTCACTTCAACCTGAGAAAGTCACTTCAGCAGGGACCATCTCTCAACATGAGACAGTCACACCAACCTGAGACAGTCACTTCAGCAGGGACCATTACCTAACCTAAGATAGTCACTTAAGGTAGGGACCATCCCCAAACCTGAGACAGTCGCTTCAGCCGGGACCATCCCCTAGCCTGAGACAGTCACGTCAGCAGGGACCATTCCCAACCTGAGACAGTCACTTCAACAGAGACCATCCCAAACCTGAGACAGTCACTTCAGAAGGAACCATCCTCTTACCTGAGGCAGTCACTTCGGCATGGACAGACCCCCACCCTGAGGCAGTCACCGACTGTAGGTGTTTTCAGTACTTCTCGTTCATTGGTTCTTTGTTTCATAGAGGAAGGTGCATTTGCACACATTTGCCTGACTCTCGCAGGTTTGGGATGGTTTCTGCTGAAGTGACTGTCTCAGGTTGGGGATGGTCCATGCTGAAGTGACTGTCTCAGTTTGGGGGATGGTACCTTCTGAAGTGACTGTCTCAGGTTTGGGATGGTTTTTGCTGAAGTGAATGTCTCAGGGTGGGGCAAGTTCCCTGCTGAAGTGACTGTCTCAGGTTTGGGGATGGTCCCTGCTGAAGTGACTGTCTCAGGTTGGGGGATGGTTCCTGCTGAAGTGACTGTCTCATGTTGGGGGATGGTGTCTTCTGAAGTGACTGTCTCAGGTTGGGGGATGGTCTCTGCTGAAGTGACTGTCTCAGGTTGGGGGATGTTATCTTCTGAAGTGACTGTCTCATGTTGGGGGATGGTGTCTTCTGAAGTGACTGTCTCAGGTTGGGGGATGGTCCTTGCTGAAGTGACTGTCTCAGGTTGGGGGATGGTGTCTTCTGAAGTGACTGTCTCAGGTTTGGAGATGGTTCTTGCTGAAGTGACTGTCTCATGTTGGGGGATGGTGTCTTCTGAAGTGACTGTCTCAGGTTTGGGGATGGTCCCTGCTGAAGTGACTGTTTCAGGTTGGGAATGGTCCCTGCTGATGTGACTGTCTCAGGCTAGGGGATGGTCCCGGCTGAAGCGACTGTCTCAGGTTTGGGGATGGTCCCTTCCTTAAGTGAATGTCTTAGGTAAGTAATGGTCCCTGCCGAAGTGACTGTCTCAGGTTGGTGTGACTGTCTCATGTTGAGAGATGGTCCCTGCTGAAGTGACTTTCTCAGGTTGAAGTGACTGTCTCAGGTTTGGGATGTTCCCTGCTGAAGTGACTGTCTCAGGTTGGGGGATGGTCCCTTCTGAAGTGACTGTCTCAGGTTTGGGACGGTCCCTGCTGAAGTGACTGTGTCAGGTTGGGGTATGGACCCTTCTGAAGTGACTGTCTCAGGTTGTGGGATGATCCCTTACGAAGTGACTGTCTCAGGTTGGGAAATGGTCCCTTCTGAAGTGACTCTCACAGGTTTGGGATGGTTTCTGCTGAAGTGAATGTCTCAGTTTTGGGTATGGTCCCTGCTGAAGTGACTGTCTCAGGTTTGGGGATGGTCCCTGCTGAAATGACTGTCTCAGGTTGGGTAAGATGGTCCTTGCTGAAGTGACTGTCTTAGGTTGGGGGTGGTCCCTGCCGAAGTGACTGTCTCAGGTTGGGAAATGGTCCCTGATGAAGTGACTTTCTCAGGGTGGGGCAAGGTCCCTGCTGAAGTGACTGTCTCAGGTTTGAGGATGGTCCCTGCTGAAGTGAAGGTCTCAGGTTGAGGATGGTCCCTTCTGAAGTGATTGTCTCAGGTTAGAGATGATCTCTGCTGAAGTGACTGTCTCTGGTTGGGAAATGGTCCCTGCTGAAGTCCATCTAGCAACCAGAGACAGTCACTTCATCAGGGACCATCCCCAACCTGAGACAGTCACTTCAACCTGAGAAAGTCACTTCAGCAGGGACCATCTCTCAACATGAGACAGTCACACCAACCTGAGACAGTCACTTCAGCAGGGACCATTACCTAACCTAAGATATTCACTTAAGGTAGGGACCATCCCCAAACCTGAGACAGTCGCTTCAGCCAAGACCATCCCCTAGCCTGAGACAGTCACATCAGCAGGGACCATTCCCAACCTGAGACAGTCACTTCAACAGAGACCATCCCAAACCTGAGACAGTCACTTCAGAAGGAACCATCCTCTTACCTGAGGCAGTCACTTCGGCATGGACCAACCCCCACCCTGAGGCAGTCACAGACTGTAGGTGTTTTCAGTACTTCTCGTTCATTGGTTCTTTGTTTCATAGAGGAAGGTGCATTTGCACACATTTGCCTGACTCTCGCAGGTTTGGGATGGTTTCTGCTGAAGTGAATGTATCAGTTTTGGGTATGGTCCCTGCTGAAGTGACTGTCTCAGGTTTGGGGATGGTCCCTGCTGAAATGACTGTCTCAGGTTGGGGCAGATGGTCCTTGCTGAAGTGACTGTCTCAGGTTGGGGGATGGTCCCTTCTGAAGTGACTGTCTCAGGTTTGGGATGTTCCCTGCTGAAGTGACTGTCTCAGGTTGGGGGATGGTCCCTTCTGAAGTGACTGTCTCAGGTTTGGGACGGTCCCTGCTGAAGTGACTGTGTCAGGTTGGGGTATGGACCCTTCTGAAGTGACTGTCTCAGGTTGGGAAATGGTCCCTTCTGAAGTGACTCTCACAGGTTTGGGATGGTTTCTGCTGAAGTGAATGTCTCAGTTTTGGGTATGGTCCCTGCTGAAGTGACTGTCTCAGGTTTGGGGATGGTCCCTGCTGAAATGACTGTCTCAGGTTGGGTAAGATGGTCCTTGCTGAAGTGACTGTCTTAGGTTGGGGGTGGTCCCTGCCGAAGTGACTGTCTCAGGTTGGGGAATGGTCCCTTCTGAAGTGACTCTCACAGGTTTGGGATGGTTTCTGCTGAAGTGAATGTCTCAGTTTTGGGTATGGTCCCTGCTGAAGTGACTGTCTCAGGTTTGGGGATGGTCCCTGCTGAAATGACTGTCTCAGGTTGGGGAAGATGGTCCTTGCTGAAGTGACTGTCTTAGGTTGGGGGTGGTCCCTGCCGAAGTGACTGTCTCAGGTTGGGGAATGGTCCCTTCTGAAGTGACTGTCTCAGGTTTGGGATGGTTTTTGCTGAAGTGAATGTCTCAGTTTTGGGTATGGTCCCTGCTGAAGTGACTGTCTCAGGTTTGGGGATGGTCCCTGCTGAAGTGACTGTCTCAGGTTGGGGGATGGTCCCTGCTGAAGTGACTGTCTCAGGTTTGGGGATGGTCCCTGCTGAAGTGACTGTCTCAGGTTGGGGGATGGTTCTTGCTGAAGTGACTGTCTCAGGTTGGGGGATGGTGTCTTCTGAAGTGACTGTCTCAGGTTTGGGGATGGTCCCTGCTGAAGTGACTGTCTCAGGTTGGGGGATGTTGTCTTCTGAAGTGAATGTCTCAGGTTGGGGGTGGTCCCTGCTGAAACAGAATACACAATCCTTAGTTAAGGGAGCTGACAGCAGTGAGGCCTAAAGCTTCAACAGTTGCCAGATTATATTGCGCACCCGAGCCTCATGAACATCTAATATTGTGTTTTGCTCCAATAAGGAAAACATAAAACGTGTTATTTTTAATCCCTTCCATGCTTCTGTCGGCCAACGGCCGTCGCGAGCACTACCTCCGTAGTGCTGCGCACGTCCGTTGGCCGACGTGGCCCCGCCCACTCCGCGGAATTGCCGCCGCGGTTAAGCGGTTAAAAGAAATGTGGTGCATCATTTTCTCTATTTAGCCCTCATCTGCATTATGAAGAAAACATGACACGGTCATTCCCAGCACTTCGGCGCCAGTGCAGAAAGATGGCTGCCTTTAATTACAGAAAAAACCTTTTACATTTATATCTTGTATTTTTTTTTAGCTACCTTGTTTTACTTTTCCTTCAATGTTTTGAGATCAGCCCCATCGTGTCCTTTGGACCATTTTATGTGAATGAGATTAAATCTGCGTTAGTCCATGAACCACCCTTTACTTTTCCAAACAAACTGACATATTAGCTGCAAAAGCAGAGTTTCACCTTAGTTTTGTAACAATACATATGTTATTAGGCCTGGGCAAAATCTAAATCTCTCCCTGTGCATTCCTGAATTTCGAGTTATGTCGAATTTCTTAAAATTTATCATTACACCAGATTAGGCATGAGCAAATTAAAATTACACTACGTAATTTGCATAATTTCAGTATTTTTTGCTTAATGGATAACACTTGTTACGCAAATTCCCCAAACTTAGGGCATTATGGAACTTAGCACGATTACAACAATAATGCCATTCCTGCTAAAGATTTACAGTAAAGGCACGGGAACAACAGAACGCAAGCAGGTGCTGTTTGCGGTGCTTTGTTTAAATGCATCCTGAAGTCATAAATTGACACAAGGGCGAATGCAAATCTAAAATATAGCGAGAAATGATGGATTTGCATAATTACTTGAAGTTTTGGCAACATTTCGTGTAATTAAGTAAGATCAAGTTATGCGAATTTCGTACACCCCTACACCATATTTTCGGTTGCAGGAGAATGCTATGCACAGAAAAGGTCTCACCGAGAGACAAATTGTGTTCAATCCAGACTCCTTCCAGAAACTTGTATGACATTTTCTGCAAGGTTTGCCCGAACATGGTAAGTCATGCCATATACAAGCAAACCACTTTTTGTGCTAAAAGTTTAACTTTGTGAAATATTGTAATATGTATGTTTCTGGATTATAACGAGGAAATTTAAGCACTGACAAAGCCCTCAGGTCTTCCTTTTGATTTAACGCTACCAGTACTATTATGGGGTCAGTGCAGCCAGTAAGGAAAGTTCAGCCTGGGTCTACCGGGTGGATGCAGGTTTGACGCTGTACCTGATGGTGGCCTACCAGGTGGATGCAGGTCTGACGCTGTACCTCGTTGTTGTCTACCGGGTTGATTGGGGGCTTGAAGGGGTACTAACTTGGGCTCTGTGCAGGGGGGCCTGCTGGTGGTTTACTGGGAGGATGGAAGAGTAATGCCTTTCTGCCTTGGGCATAGGTTGGAGAGACCCTTCTGTCCGTGAGGCTCAGCCTAGCATTAGTGTACTAGTTGGGTGGAAGCATGACATGGTAGTGCAGTGGCCTTGCACTGTTGGGCCCTTCAGTCTGTGAAGCTCAGCCTGGTGGTGGTCTACTGGATGGATGGAAGCTTGAAGCCGTTTCTCCTTGAGCCAGCCACAGCTGGGCCATTCAGTCCATGAAGCTTGCCCTGGATGTGGTCTACCGGGAGAAGTTTGACAGTTCTGTAGACCCAAACTCTCTATCCACTGCACATGGGGTCTTGGCTGGGAGTCACAGAATATCCAATAATCCTACAAAAACATTTGTTTAAAAACATTTAAGTACCCATGGGTATGGAGGTCAAGGTGTGGTCAACCTCTCCCCTTATGTGCCATTTTTAATTTATTTTCAGGACATGGGGACCGAGTACTTGGTCCTGTAATGGCAGACACAATATTTTTACTCAATGATGGTCAGTCAATTGGATCATTGAGTACCATAGATCCATCTTTGAATCTATAGTATTGAAATGTCAGATGGGGGAATGATTTCCTTCAGCCAATAGGATTGTACTATTTATTGAATTCATGGATCCTTAACAGTCAGGATAGCACTAAAACCTTCTGAACTTTAACTCCTTCATGCCCAAATGGAGCACTTTTTGAATGCTAATTACTCAAAACTATTAATTTGATTTAAACCACACCAAATAAAGGCACTTCTTTCAGTAAAGTTCAACCTTCATGCCAAATTCGGTGTAGTTCCATTCAGCTGTTTTTTATGTATCAATGGGTAACAATTGCTATGGTAATTCAAATGGTAATTGTCACTTTTGGTTTCCCCACTTTTTCTTTGCTCCCACTACAAAGATCTGCATAAAACTTGTCATGAATGACTAAAGGTTGATGCACATTATTTTTGTAAAGCTGTTTACAGGTTTCTCGAACAGCAAACATCTTTAGTCACCTCATGAATATGAAGTGACTCAGGTATAGAAATATATTTTTGTTTGGATTACTTATTTATATGGGTATATTTTAGATTGTAATCCAAACCAGAAGGTGTAGTTAAATCTGTCCTTCTTCCTCCAGGTAGTAGTGTTAAATGAAAACACATTGCGTTTGACATAGTCAACCATTACAACCTGGCCTGCCATCTTGAAAATGATTTGGGATTATAGATGTTCTCCTAGCCTGGATCAAATCATTCCTCCACAATCAGAAACAAGGCTAGGACATTTATATCAGACATTCATGAGATTTCCTGTTGGGTCCCCCAGGGACCTTCATTATCCTCACGTCTCGTCAATGCCCACGTACATCCACTGGTTGATTGGGAAATATAAGATACCGCTCCAAATCTATGCTGATGGCAGTGGCAACTGAACTGATATTACTACATCCCTCACTTCTGTTCAAGAGCAGATGAAGGCAAGTACCCTGTGTCTCCAACTTTCGTAAATACTAATACTCCTATTATTTAAACTCAGTCCTAGGCACAAACCTTTTCAATGGCCCAACAGAAGAACAAAATGCATCCACCACGGTACTTAAAGTGGACTTTTGTGATAGCAGGTGCATAGGACCCCAAAACATAACCATCATCATCTATTTCAAGACAGCAGCAAGACTAGTATCCTGTTTAAAAAGATCAGGGCACATCTCTCAAACCCTTTGAGGTCTGCTCTGCCTGAGCATCACATCCAAGGTAACTTTCAAGATGATTTATATCACTCACAGAGCATACTAGTATTAAGTCCCTCACGGCTCCTGAGAGAGACATTTAACAACAGGATCACACCTTCTTCCTTCAAGAAGAAGGGAGCTGAGCAAAATTCAGAACTCAGCAGCCATACAGCATGGGATAACTTGGCCCCTGCTCTTAATGTAGGGAACAGGGGATATGTATTTTTAAAGAATAAATACTTTCTAGTGCCTTAAAACCAAAAGCGCCAACTTGGGTCATCTGGTCACGCTTGGCTGTGTCAAAGTCAAAGTTTGAGGACAATTGTGATGGAGTGCAGGTCGGAAACACTGAGCGGGAGGCCTCGGTCAAGTTATTACCTTTGTACTTAGTTGTTTTTCTGGAGCTTTTTCTCTTGATGTTGAGCGAGGCTTCTTATCAGGCTGGGATTCAAGTCAACGACGGCAGCTCTGAGACTGTTCTTGGGTTGTTTGAAATGCGTTTCCCAGAATGCACTTGGCCAACTCCTTAAAATTCCCTTGGGCACCTTTCAGCTGGATTCTTCCATGCGGAGATGGTGGAGGTAGAGATCTTTTAACTTGTTGCTTTAAGTGAGTCCACTTCTTCACTTCTTGAAGCCAGGCATAGTTCTTAGGGCTGTAGTGCCAGGTGTGCAGCAGGTGCAGCCATTTAGAGTGCAATCCTTTGGGGTGCAGGCCAGGTTTCCAGCAGGACAGTCCTTAGTCTCCTTGTAGTTTCAGGCAGGGATTTAAGTTGCTGTGCAGCTTTCTTATATTTATCCATTGTTAGTGGGTGATAAGCAGGGGGGCACCCATGACCAATGGGGTACAGAGTGGCACCCAGATGTATGAACACTTTCTCCAAAGTGTGGCATATTCTTGACCCAGAAAGTGCTATTCTTCCAAAATACAAAATGGAGAAACTTTCTCCTGGATGTTAAGATCTGGCTAAGCCATCGCACTGGCATGGCTAAGTTTCCACAACACTCCCCTTCCAGTCCCTCTGCTAATATAATTACTAGGGCTCCTGGATGGTGGGGTGGCAGGATGTGGGGGTGAGCCTGTGTCCTGTTCCAACTGTCATTCCCCTTTTGAAGACCAGTTTGGCTATCCAGCCCCCTTCCTGCCTTTTGCTCTACAGCTTGCAGGTCTCCACCCACCAGATACTTCCTTTGTCTCAGAGCAGGCCACTTCACACCTCATTAAGACAGCTTGGCTCAGCCTGGCAGAGGTGGGCCAACCAGAGCAGGGCTGCTGTAAGGCTGGATTTTGGCTCATCAGAAAAGCAAGCTCCATAACTTCTTTTCTGGGATAGTTATAATTAATCTGACAGTGGTAAGTTGTTGGATTTATTCTAACTAAAATATTTATACTTTGAAGTATATTTTTAGCTCCTTTCTTTCAATAGTTACACTTCAATAATATATTCCCATATTAAGCTACACTGGGAACAAGCATTGAAAATGCAATGGGTCTCGCAATTGTTTGAGTTAGAGCTGTTGGCATTGTAAATGTTAATATATAATTTTTTTTAAATTATACAAGATTAGAATGAAGTCCAAATTTAATTAAAAAGACTCTCAACTTAATTTTGTACCCAAAAAGACCAATTGAGGGTAGTCAAATTGCTTTGTACATTATATTTGTTTTTATTTGGTATGTTTAAAACATAGTTGTTTTTCATTGGAATTACATATGTTATGCGTTGTTTTATATGAAACTTTTTTTATAGTTTAAATCTTTATTGTATATTTTATTTTTTTCTTTGTTATATAGTTGAAATTTCCCAAATAATTTCCTTTATGGACCCATTACAGAAAATAACTTCACATGTGAAAGGTAGATGAGTTATTAATTCATCTGTTAAATCTTCTACTTCTGGATTTATGAAGAACCAATCTATTAGTAGTTCATTATGTATGTCCATGAATTGATAGTTTTCATTTTTTTCCACCTGCGTTGTTAAAGTACAAATTTGTTCTGTAATTTTTTCCACACCAAATATATGGATTGTAATTTTTTCTGGTGTTGCCACTGTAACCTGTGGAAAAAAACCCGAACATATTAATGTTATATTCTGAATGTAGTATATTTCTGAAACGTAAGTAATGTTGTGATTAAATTAATATTATGTTGAGGCATGTTAATTTTTAATGTTTTTGTTTTGTTGAATTGAGCATTTTGGTGTTTTAAGTTTACGACAGGAAAGAAATGTTTAGGGGCATTAAGATGTTGTAAATGTGTGAATTCCTTTTAATGTGATGTTAAAAATATTTCACTAGCAGGGTGGCATAAAAACGATGTTTTAGAAAATGAATATAGTGGTTACAATTGTATAAATTGGTTACTAGTTTGGCATGAAATCCTGTTACAGGCACAATTTAGGAGATAAGTAAAGTAAGATTTAGTGACTGGAAAAGGCTCTAGAAAATAGAGTATACTAAGGTAGATAAAACCTGTGTTTGGGGGCTATAATCAATGTGGAGTAAGTTTCTACGGTATTTGTAGTAGAAAGCAATATCTTATGTTGGATTGTTGTTGTGTTCTTTTTTAGTGTTTTTTTGTTTTAAATGCTTACTTAATATATAGTTTAGAATGGTAATTAATAATATTTTTAGTGAGCTTTAAATTATTTAAGGCTAAGTGCTGGAGAGCGATTTGGTGTAATGTATATAGGGATTATTTTGCGTATCGTATTTTTGTAGTTAATGTTGTACAATATTGTAATTGAAATTTTAATTTTGTGAAGACTACATTTTGGTGATAATAAAATAGGAGCCGGCGTACCAGGGGCTTATATACAATAAAGTGGCGAAGCATGTCGCTAAGCGAGGAAGGCAAACGACACGCTTTCGTACTTTAGAAACGCAGGGCTGCATCATATTTACTAGAATATTGTGCAACCCTGCGTTTCCCCCTGCGCTGGTGCTAACTTCAGCTGTTTAGCGACAACGCAGGCACCGTTGCACTATAGTGCAAGAGTGCCTGTGTTGAGAGGAAGATTGTTTATGTGCAGGAAGGTCTGTCTTCTTGTACATAAATAACTTTTTAAATGCCGTTTTGTAACTTTGACTTGTGCTTAATGCAGCATACATAGAAGTTTCAAAAGGCCATTTAAAAAAAAAAAAAATTGTTTATGTGCAGGAAGGAGGACATTCCTGCACATAAACAATTATAGGCAATTTGCCGTTTGTATGTGTGAAACAGCAAAAACGTGGAGAAATAAAGAATTTCTCCTCATTTCACTTGTTTAAGACCAGGTTTTCCTTGGAATTTTAGTGCTGCCTCCTATTTACGCTGCCCTTGTAAATAGGGGGCAGTGTCAAAATCAATGGGTGTTGCAGTGGAACACCCACCGCAACACCCATAGCCTAGTTAGCATGGAGGAGTCTCGTTCGTTATCGGAACTAGTTACGCGACCACCAGCTTGTAAAAATTGTGTAGTACCGTGATGTGTATAGTCACAATCTGTCACCTTTATATGTCAATATTGTAAATATTCATGTGTATTTGTTGTGTATGTTGAATAATATCGTTGGGTTATTGTCTCTAATTTATGAAATACTTTTTTCAAATACAAAAGAATTTTTTCAATTTAAATTGTCATTTATTTTCAGTGTTGTGCTGTTTAATCATATGTTGAAAGTCCCACCTGAAGGGGGACATAAAAGATAAGCTGTAAGGTGGCAGAGCCACTGTTCCTATACTGCAGGCCAGACTGGTGGCGCTGGGCCTGGAGCTGGGTGTGAGCCCACGGGAAGGGTCCGCCACCGCCCAGAGAACTGGGAGAAATTGAGGTGGGATTAAGGATCCACGGTAAGGCAGCATAGCATTCTCTGGAGCGGGCTGGGCAAGTTGGGCCTAGGAGGGCCCCAGAAGTAGGAAAGCCTATCGAGAAAGCGGCAGGCTGGTGACTGGTGGCCACAGGCACATGGCGAGGTAATTGACCTCATTGGCAAATATACCCGCACCCGGTGCATAGAGACAGACTAGGTGGTGCACAGGTGTGCCTGATAGAGAGTTGCGAGGCCTGAGCCCTAGACTGGGGAGAGACGCAGGAGGTCCCAGAAGGTGGAGGGCAGAAAAGGAGGAGGCGCACACGCAGACTAACTCACTAAGGCGGGCTCGCAGCCGGGCTGGTCGTCGCACCCAGCACCCTTGGCCCTAAGGGTGGTGGCCCACCAGGATGTCCACCCACAGGATGAAAAAAGACCCCACCATCAAAGACCTACTCCAGAAACAGAATTCCAAAAAAGCAGAGGCTCACGGGTCCGAACAACCTTCGGTGCAGCCCCCAGAGAAAGACAGAGAGGCGGTGAGTGACCAAACACTGGAGCTGATCATGCGGGACTTCCTGGAACAGCTCTTCGGCACACTCAGAGAAGACTTTGCGGCCCTCAGGCAAATCAAGAACGATGTCCAGGAAATTGGAGACTGCGTGGACTCCCTGGAGCAAGCAGGTGACTGCAAAGATGAAGAATTTACGGAACAAGTCTGAGAGCTACTAGAACTCAGGGACCACAATGAGGAGCTACATCTGTACCTGGAAGACCTGGAAAATCGCTCCAGGAGGTCCAACATCCATCTTAAAGGTGTGCCACTTCAAGCGCATGGTGGGAAATTGGAGGACTGGGTAGTCCACTTCTTCAGACATGCCGCTCCGGAGCTTGGAGATAGCGAGATCATACTCGACCGTAGGCACCGGGCTGGGAGGCCGGTGTCGAGCCCGGGACAACAACAAGATATCCTCACCTGCCTCCATTTGTTCAGACAGAAAGAGGTCATAATGAGGGCCACTAGAGAAAAGGCAACCATCGCTTTTGAGGGCCTTCAGGTCGGAATATACCACGACCTTTCACCTCTCACCCTTCAGCGGCAGAAGACCCTGAGGCCGGCCACTAATGTTTTAATGGAAAAAGGAATTTGCTACAAGTGGGGTCACCCCTTCAGACTGTCCTTTGTCTGGAATAAGGAGCTGCGGTCGGTGCGTTGCCTGAAGGAGGCCCAGGAGCTGCTTGGTGGGGACCTGGAGGAGGTAGAGGCTGAGGGCCGCCGCCTGGATGACATGTCATCCCAGAGACCATCGAGTCCGAGAAGGCGCCGGAAGACCGGAAAAGGGAAACAAACAAAACCCACGGAACAGGAACGCCAGAAAGAGAGAGAAGCCTTGCTCAGTCAACTACAGAACAGAACTGACACCGAGGACTCTAACAAAGATTGATCTGAACCAGCCTGTAGAACGTAATACCCCATGTAATATGAGGATGGGGCCCCAAAGACATATGAAATTGGCCTGAGGTATGGGGATCCCTTTCCCGAAGTTGTCGACTGGCCGTCGGCCACACTGACCCAACACGTTATTGTGTGTAATACTCAGAGGAGGATTCCCTCCTTGTTTTTTCAATCTCTCAGTTTTGCATTTCTATTTCTTAATTTTCTTTTCTATTCTATTCTTGGGACTGTGCGATCATTCCCCTTATTCTCAGAAATGGGCCCTCATTCAGGCAGAGCGAGGCCACGACTGGGGGGGGCAGGTGTCGAGGCGTTGCAGGATAGGGGTGGATGTCGGCAGGTGGAGGGAGGGAGCACATGAGGGGGACTGGGAGGATATGGGTCTCCTGAAATGCCCGTAATGAGACTCCGAATAGACTCTAAAGTCAGATCGCATGTCAACAATTAGAGTGAGGACACTGAGCCTTAATGTTAGGGGTCTTAATTCGCCTGTTAAGTGCCGCCTGCGTCTGGGTATGTTGAAAGACTCTAACTGTGACATTTGTCTCTTGCAAGAGACCTGTTAGAACTGGGGGTCTCTAGTTGGCAGAGGTAGGTACTTTTGACCAAATAGGGACCCTTGCTTCTAAGTCAGGGAAAGGGTATTACACTACTGGATAACCCCTGCTCACCCCCTTGGTAGCTTGGCACGAGCAGACAGGCTTTATCTCAGAGGCAGTGTGTTAAGCATTTGTGAACACATACAGTAATACAGTGAAAACACTACAGATGGACACCACACAGGTTTTATAAAAATAAGTATTTTTTTATATAGACTTATCACAAGACCATAAACAACAAAAATCCACAATACTGTAATCAATACTAATTCTTCAAGATGTTAGAGATAGTTCAAAAATAAGTTATTCACTTAAAAACAGTCTTAAGTGACAGAAAACCCCAACTGGAGTTATCACGACGTCGAGGTCAAAGAAATCCCAAAGTACGGCGCTGACCGCGAGGTGTACGGCGTCGGGCCCGGAGTCAAAACAGACCCACAAAGAACAGTACCTTGGAAAAGTGAAAACAAAGACAGCTCACGCGTCGGGGAGGTGCGGCATCGTTGGCGCTGCGGCGTCGGTTCCTTGCTTTGGGGGAGGTGATGCGTCGGGACCTGGATGCTTGCGCAGGCAGGGGAGACGTCGGTTCCTGACCGGAGAGGAGGTGACATCACGATGGCGCCAAAGCCACGGTTCCGTACGATGTCACGATGTCGATGGATTCTTGACCACCCACGTCGACGATCGGCTCCGCGATGATGTCGGCTTCGGAGTCGATGCGGCGCAGCAGCAGGCATCAGGCCGGCGTTGCAAGTCGGAGCAGCGCTCACGGCTATGGCAGGCTTACGATGTCATTCGCTGGCGTCGATGTGGCATGGCGGCCGGCGTCGGGTCTACGTTGCAAGTCGGAGCAGCGCTCACGGCTTCGGTGCAGATGACGGCGTCGTTCGCCGGCGTCAGTGTTGCAAAATCCCCTCTGTAGCCACTAGAACAGCAAGTTCCAGAGGCAGGAAACCAGAAGGGGTGAAGTCTGGTATCCTGAGACTTCGGTCAGGAGGCAAGCTCAACTCAAGCCCTTGGAGTAATATTCTGCAAGATGATGAAAGTTCTTTAAAAGTTCCTTCTCCTCTCCTTGGCACTGAAGACACCACTGTAGGCCAACCCAGTAACACAGCACACTGGCAGGGGGGCAGTACAACTCCTACAGCTTCCTTTGGTTCTTCTCCTTGGCAGAGGTTCATCTTGTTGTTCCAGAAGTGATCTGAAGTTCTGGGGTCAGGGCCCCAATATTTATACCAGAAAATCTTTTGTCCTCTGAAGGCAGAGGGTCCTGTGCCTATTCCAAACCAGTTCTGTGCAGTCCTGGTGCACTTTGTTTACAGGACTCCTTCTTTCCTTTCACAGTGTGGGCCAGGGACATCAGACGCACCAAAGGAGGTGGAGCCAGCATTGTGGAAAGCAGGCACAGCCCTATTCAGAACCAGGTGCAACTCCTCCCATCACTCTACTTGCAGATAGGTCTATTCAGCCCTGTGCTGACTCACCCTGTCTCCTGGAATCCCCCCAGCCCCTGTCACTCACAAACCAGACAGAGAATACACAACCTAGCAGAGGCAGGCTGGATGGTTTAGGCAAGAAAATACCTACTTTCTAAAAGTGGTATTTTCAAACACAGGATGTTAAAACCAACTTCACTAAAAGATGTATTTTATCATTCTGAGTTCAGGCATACTAAATTCGTTTTTATACCATGTTCCCTGGGTCAGTTAGGATTATAAGATGTTATAATCAAACTGCCCATTCTGGCCTATGGGGAACAGGTAGCCTTGCAATAGTGAAACACGAAAATGGCTGTAATTCACTATTAGGTCATGCCACACACACCAAGGCATGTCCTACCTTATACTTACAATGCACCCTGCCCTTGGGCCTACCTTAGGGGTGTCTGATATGAAGATAAGGGAAGGTTTAGGGACTGGCAAGTGGGTGCACTTGCCAAGTCGACATGGCAGCCACAGACTGCACACAGGCCCTGCAATGGCAGGCCTGAGACATACTTTACAAGCTGCTTCTGTGGGTGGAACAACCAGTGCTGCAAGCCCACCAGCAGCATTTGATTTACAAGCCCTGGGCACACATGGTGCACTGTACTAGGGTCTGACAAGTAAACCAAATAACCCAATCATGGAGTCACTAATCAATACATCAATTAAACATAGGGAGCACTTGCACTGTGGCACTGAATAGCAGTGGCACAGTGCCCAAAGCATCTAAAACCAGCAAACTGATCAAAAACAGAGGAGGCAATCAGAAAAAAGTGGAAGGGAGGCTCACGCCAATTGTACCAGGTCTAACACGTGTCCCCTCCAGCTGAAATGTGGGGAGACCTACCCAACCCCTTGGGAGTTCTCTTCACTAAGGCGGAAAAATCTGGACAGACCATCAGCATTGGCGTGTTCTGTACCAGGGCGGTGTTCCACCGTAAAGTCCATTCCCTGTAGGGAAATAGAC
The DNA here is from genome assembly GCA_963921515.1 of Calotriton arnoldi. Taxonomy (NCBI): domain Eukaryota; kingdom Metazoa; phylum Chordata; class Amphibia; order Caudata; family Salamandridae; genus Calotriton; species Calotriton arnoldi. The sequence continues at coordinate 316,608 of CAWUFW010009062.1, read as the reverse complement.
CACCTCAACAACTTTGGGTTCTCACCCCTCATCTGCATCAGCCATCTGAGGGGCCTGTGGTCTGTCTGAACACGGAAGTGAGTCCCAAACAGGAATGGTCTCAACTTCTTCAGTGCCCAGACCACAGCAAATGCCTCACGCTCAATTGCACTCCACCTCTGTTCCCGTGGAAGTAACCTCCTACTGATGAAGGCTACAGGTTGGTCTAGGCCCTCCTCATTAATCTGTGATAGAACAGCCCCCACACCATGCTCTGAAGCGTCTGTTTGAACAATGAATTCCTTTGAGAAGTAGGGCGCCTGCAGCACGGGTGCTGTGCACATGGCAGTCTTCAGGGCATCAAAAGCCTTCTGGCAGGTGTCAGTCCAGTTCACTTTCTTGGGCTGCTTCCAAGTCAGCTCAGTCAAGGGTGCAACAATGTTGCCATACCCCTTGACAAACCTCCTGTAGTACCCTGTGAGTCCTAAAAAGGCTCTCACCTGTGTCTGAGTCTTTGGGGGTTCCCATGCCAGGATGGTATCAATCTTGGGTTGTAGGGGCGCCACCTGGCTGCTCCCCACCTGGTGCCCCAAGTACACCACGGAACCCTGCCCGATCTGGCACTTACTCGCCTTGATCGTGAGACCTGCCTTTCGCAGTGCCATCAACACTTCCCAGAGGTGGTGCAGATGTTCTTCCCAACTGGCGCTGAACACTGCAATGTCATCCAGGTAGGCGGCACTGAAATCCTCCAGTTCAGCCAACACCTGGTTGACCAACCTCTGAAAGGTGGCAGGGGCATTCTTCATCCCAAAGAGCATAACCCGGAATTGGTAGTGCCCATCTGGTGTGGAGAATGCTGACCTCTCTTTGGCCCCATCAGTTAAGGCGATCTGCCAGTACCCAGACGTTAAATCAAACGTGCTGAGGTACCGGGCAGCCCCCAACTGATCAATGAGCTCATCAGCTCTGAGGATGGGGTGCGCGTCAGTCCTGGTGACTGAATTGAGTCCTCGGTAGTCCACACAGAACCGGAGTTCGGGTGTGGCACCAGGCGCTGCAGCTTTTGGGACCAAGACCACTGGGCTGGCCCATGGGCTGTGAGAGGACTCAATCACCCCTAAGGCAAACATCTTGGAGACCTCCTCCTTGATGTGAGCTCTGACCCTGTCAGTCACTCTGTAAGCCTTGTGCTTCACAGGAGGACTGTCCCCAGTATCCACGTCATGGACGCACCACTCAGTGACACCAGGAACCAGGGAGAACAAATCAGGAAATTGTCCCAACAGTTGGCGACAATCTTGCTGCTGATCAGGGGTCAGTGTGGCAGAGAGGCTGACACCATCCACTGACCCATCTTGCTCTGTTGCAGACAGGAGGTCAGGAAGAGTCTCAGTCTCCTCCTCCATTCCATCATCCGTCGCTAGGAGCATGCCCACTTCGGACCTTTCTAAGTGGGGCTTCAGGCGGTTAACATGCAGGACCTGCAAAGGGTTCCTTGGAGACGCTCAAGTTCACCAGGTAGGTGACATCACTCTTGCGTTCCACCACCTCAAATGGTCCTGTCCACCTGTCCTGGAGCGCACAAGGCTCTACAGGGGCCATGACCCAAACTTTCTGTCCAGGTTGAAGCTCAATCAGAGTGGCATTCTGATCATACCAACGTTTCATCTCTTCCTGGCTGGCTTCCAGATTCGCCTCAGTGAGTTGCCTGAATCGCCTGGTCTGGTTCCTGAAGGCCAGCATGTAACTGTATACATCCTGAAGAGATTTCCTGGGAGATTGCTCCCAGCCTCCCTTGACCAGACTCAAAGGTCCTCTTACCGGGTGACCATAGAGCAGTTCAAAGGGACTGAACCCTAAGGACTTCTGTGGCACCTCACGGTAAGCAAACAGGAGGCATGGCAAGAGGACGTCCCACTTACGCTTCATAGGTTCCTCAAGACCCATTATCATGCCTTTGAGGGTCCGGTTGAATCTCTCAACCAGCCCATTACCTTGGGGGTGGTAGTGGTGAACTTATAAGTAACACCGCAATCCTGCCACAGGGACTTCATATAGTCAGATATGAAGTTTGTATCACGGTCTGACACCACCTCTCTGGGGGACCCCACACGGGAGAAAATCCCCATCAGTGCACGTCCCACCTAGGGGGCCGTCACTGTCCTGAGCGGGATGGCTTCCGGGTACCGGGTAGCATGGTCCACCAAGACCAGGATAAACCTGTTGCCCATGGCTGTCTTGGGGTCCAGTGGCCCCACAATGTCAATGCCCACCCGTTCAAAGGGGGTACTGACCACAGGGAAAGGTTGGAGAGGAGCCTTTTGCTTCCTTCCACTTTTCCCACTTTCCTGGCAAGTTTGACATGTCCTACAATGAGTGTCTGAACTCTTCCGCATCTGGGGCCAATGAAAGTGGGTGACAAGCTTTTCAAAGGTCTTGTCCTGCCCCAGATGTCCAGCTAAAGGCACATCATGAGCCAAACCCAGTAGGAAGGCTCTGAAGCGCTGGGGTACCACCAGCACACGGGCTGACCCAAGCTCAGCAACCTTAGGCTCGCTATACAGGAGGCCGTTCTCCCAGTAGATCCAATGTGATCCAGACTGATCATTTGCTGCCTGGGCTGTGGCCTGTTGCCGCACACCCTCAAGAGAAGGGCACTTCCTTTGCTCTGCACAAAATTCCTCCCTGGAGGGGCCTCCTTCCTGCTGCCAATGGGTCAGCTCAGGCAGGTCCCCCAGTTCAGCAACTTGTTCCCCTGTAGGTTCCAGGGCATCCCCCTCAAGGTCTGCCTCCTCCTGGACCGTGGGAACAATGGGGGCTGGTTTCCCGCGCCCCCCACCTCTTTTCTTTAAGACAGGTCCCTGGGCCATACTTTCAGGCTCCAGGATCTCTTGAACACCCTTCTGCCACAGACCAAGTGGTGACACACGCCCACTCAGGCAGACCCAACATCTCCAAATTAGACTTCCTCTCCACCTTAGCCCAAGAGGAGCTCTCTAAATCATTGTCCAACAGACAATCAACAGGCATGGCTGGCCTCACAGCTACTTGGAGAGTACCTGAGACCCCCCCCACTCAGAGGGAACTTGAGCCACCTCACACTGGCTCTGTGAGTTGTCCGCGGCAACTACAGGGAAGAATGCATGGAGGATAACCTGCTCTCTGGACACCAGCCGGCAATTGACAGCTGTCACACTAGCCCCAGTGTCTCTGAGAGCTTGCACCCTATGGCCATTGATGGTCACCCACTGCCTGTACTTCTTAGTGTTCTCAGGCAGCTGGGTCTCAGGGACCATCTCAAAGTCTCCTAGCGAGACAAGGGACAAATCTGCAGGACCCCACCCACCTTGGGCACTCATCTCCTCCCCTCCCAGGGCTACACTTGCCATCTGTCGGGGTGGTGCACGTGGTGGTGCCTTGGAGTCCTTCATGGGACACTGTGCATCATACCAATGGTGGCCCACTTGACCACACGTAAAGCACTTGTAGGGGCCCCTCTGAACAGGTCTACCTGTCGGGGCCTCTTGCTTCTTCTCAGGGGGAGGCTAGGAACCCTTCCCTTGGGGATTACTTTGGGGCCCTTTCTGGAACTCCCTCTGTTTACCCTTGTCCCCCCACTCTTTTGCTGGGGACCCTGCCCACCTTTGGCGGAATCTCCCACATGACCTTTGTGGACCCTGGTACTGACCCAGCGGTCTGCCTCCTCAGCAAGCTTCCTAGGGTTAGTTAGCTTGCTATCAATAAGGTGCTGGCGTAGCTCTGGAAAACAATTAGCAGACAAGTGCTCCCATGCAAACAAATCATAGAGCGCTTCAAAAGTATCCACTTTGCTACCCTTCACCCAACCATCCATGGCTCTGCAAAAGAAAGATACATATTCTACCCAAGTGGTTCCCTCCAGCTTCTTGCAACTCCTAAACCTCTGTCTATAGAGTTCTGGGGTCAAACCATACCTGGTCATCAGGGCTTCCTTCATATGGGCGTAAGACATCCTATTCTCACTGGGTAGGTCTAACAAAGTATCCCTTCCCTCACTCACAAAGCGGCCCCACAACCCAGCTCCCCAATCCTTCTCAGGGACCCGGTGGGCCAACATTGCTATCTCATAGGCTGCAAACCACTGCCCAATATCTTCATGCTTATGGAAATCTTTGATGACATCCTTGGGGATATATACCCTGCCTTCTGAAGGCACAGATGGTACGCTGCCACCAGAGGGATTGATCTCTAGACCCTTTGCCTTGATCTCTAACTCCCTCAACATCCTCTCATGCTCCATTCTCATTCTCTCTCTCTCCACGGCTAACTTGTTATTTTCAAACTCCAGTTTCTTACTCTCTAGGTCCTTCTGACCCTCCATTTGAGCTTAGCCATCTCCAGCTTGTGTGCCCTATTCTCTCCCTGTCTTCCAACTCTCTGGGGGACAGGTCTTTGGAAGAGACGCTACTGCCAGGTGGGGACGGTACCCCTCCCCTGGCTGGAAACTCTGGCCTATCCAGTTGCCCATCTGCATCCCCAGCTGGCTCCACCACCAACTCAGGGGCATTTCTTGCTTCTAACCAGGCCCTCAGCGCCTTTTGGTAGTCATCCTTTTTGGAAATGCCTGGTGTAGCAACTTTCATTTTCTTGCAGAGATGCTTGAGCTGTTTCAAAGTGTAGGTTTCCAACCTCTCTTCCTCAAAATCTAAATCCATAGATGCAACAGATGCTGGTGGACTCATGGCAATAAGAATTGGCAGTTCTCAGAAAAAATAACAGTCCCAGGAGAAAAAAAATTCTACAAAAAAGTATGTGGTCGCGTTTGGTCTGCACTCACTAGTAGTGTACACCAATTACTGTATATGAGTCACAAATGCAGATCCAAATCCTCACCGCTGACCACCAATGTTAGAACTGGGGGTCTCTAGTTGGCAGAGGTAGGTACATTTGACCAAATAGGGACCCTTGCTTCTAAGTCAGGAAAGGGGATTACACTACTGGATAACCCCTGCTCACCCCCTTGGTAGCTTAGCACGAGCAGACAGGCTTATCTCAGAGGCAGTGTGTTAAGCATTTGTGAACACATTCAATAATACAGTGAAAACACTACAGATGGACACCACATAGGTTTTATAAAAATAAGTATTTTTTTATATAGACTTATCACAAGACCATAAACGACAAAAATCCACAATACTGTAATCAATACTAATTCTTCAAGATGGTAGAGATAGTTCAAAAATAGGTTATTCACTTAAAAACAGTCTTTAGCGACAGAAATCCCCAATTGGAGTTATCACGACGTCGAGGTCAAAGAAATCCCAAAGTACGGCGCTGACGGCGAGGTGCGCGGCGTCGGGTCCGGAGTCAAAACAGACCCACAAAGAACAGTAACTTGGAAAAGCGAAAACAAAGACAGCTCACGGCGTCAGGGAGGTGCGGCGTTGTTGGCGCTGCGGCGTTGGTTCCTTGCTTCGGGGGAGGTGATGCGTCGGGACCTGGATGCTTGCGCAGGCAGTGGAGGCATCGGTTCCTGACCGGAGAGTAGGTGACGTCACGATGGCGCCGAAGATACGGTTCCGTACGATGTCACGATGTCGATGGATTCTTGACCACCCACGTCGACGATTGGCTCAGCGATGATGTCAGCTTCAGAGTCGATGCGGCGCAGCAGCAGGGGTCGGGCCGGCGTTGCAAGTCGGAGCAGCGCTCACGGCTATGGCAGGCTTACGATGTCGTTCGCTGGCGTCGATGTGGCACGGCGGCCGGCGTCGGGTCTACATTGCAAGTCGGAGCAGCGCTCACGGCTTCGGTGCAGATGACGGCGTCGTTCGCCGGCATCGGTGTTGCAAAATCCCCTCTGTAGCCACTAGAACAGCAAGTTCCAGAGGCAGGCAACCAGAAGGGGTGAAGTCTGGTATCCCTGAGACTTCGGTCAGGAAGCAAGCTCAACTCAAGCCCTTGGAGTAATATTCTGCAAGATGATGAAAGTTCTTTAAAAGTTCTTTCTCCTCTCCTTGGCACTGAATACACCACTGTAGGCCAACCCAGCAACACAGCACACTGGCAGGGGGGCAGTACAACTCCTACAGCTTCCTTTGGTTCTTCTCCTTGGCAGAGGTTCGTCTTGTTCCAGAAGTGATCTGAAGTTAGGTCGCTCCCCCACCACACAGCTCCGCCTGTGTTGTCTGCCCGCTGCTTCTGCAGGTAAGATCGCCCTCCGCTTATGGCCCCGGTGCCCGTATTTCCTGCTTGTCTCCCCTTTTCCTTTCTGTGCCCCTCGCTGCCCCATTTGCGTTGTGCTTGCCATTTTGTCTGTCTTTCTCCCCCCATTTTCCTTTCTGTGCCCCTCGCTGCCCCATTTGCGTTGTGCTTGCCATTTTGTCTCTTTTTCACCCCCATTTTCCTTTCTGTGCCCCTCGCTGCCCCATTTGCGTTGTGCTTGCCATTTTGTCTGTTTTTCACCCCCCATTTTCCTTTCTGTGCCCCTCGCTGCCCCATTTGCGTTGTGCTTGCCATTTTGTCTGTCTTTATCCCCCCATTTTCCTTTCTGTGCCCTCGCTGCCCCATTTGCGTTGTGCTTGCCATTTTGTCTGTTTTTCACCCCCATTTTCCTTTCTGTGCCCCTCGCTGCCCCATTTGCGTTGTGCTTGCCATTTTGTCTGTTTTTCACCCCCATTTTCCTTTCTGTGCCCCTCGCTGCCCCATTTGCGTTGTGCTTGCCATTTTGTCTGTCTTTCTCCCCCATTTTCCTTTCTGTGCCCCTCGCTGCCCCATTTGCGTTGTGCTTGCCATTTTGTCTGTTTTTCACCCCCATTTTCCTTTCTGTGCCCCTCGCTGCCCCATTTGCGTTGTGCTTGCCATTTTGTCTGTTTTTCACCCCCATTTTCCTTTCTGTGCCCTCGCTGCCCCATTTGCGTTGTGCTTGCCATTTTGTCTGTTTTTCACCCCCATTTTCCTTTCTGTGCCCCTCGCTGCCCCACTTGCGTTGTGCCTGTATTTTTGTCTGGTTTCTCTCCCCTTGTACTTTGTGCCCCCGCTGCCTCTCGCCATTCCCGCCGCTGCGTCCCTGCGGCCCCGCCCCCTGACTGCCCATTCGCTGCCCCTGCCTCCCGCCTCCCAGCTGCTCCTCCCTCCCACCTCCCCATAAATGGCGGCCGCTGCGCGGTGAGGAGAGCGACCCTTGACCTTGCCAGGTATGTCGCTCCCCCACCACACAGCTCCGCCTGTGTTGTCTGCCCGCTGCTTCTGCAGGTAAGATCGCCCTCCGCTTGTGGCCCCGGTGCCCGTATTTCCTGCTTGTCTCCCCTTTTCCTTTCTGTGCCCCTCGCTGCCCCATTTGCGTTGTGCTTGCCATTTTGTCTGTCTTTCTCCCCCCATTTTCCTTTCTGTGCCCCTCGCTGCCCCATTTGCGTTGTGCTTGCCATTTTGTCTGTTTTTCACCCCCATTTTCCTTTCTGTGCCCCTCGCTGCCCCATTTGCGTTGTGCTTGCCATTTTGTCTGTTTTTCACCCCCATTTTCCTTTCTGTGCCCCTCGCTGCCCCATTTGCGTTGTGCTTGCCATTTTGTCTGTCTTTCTCCCCCATTTTCCTTTCTGTGCCCCTCGCTGCCCCATTTGCGTTGTGCTTGCCATTTTGTCTGTTTTTCACCCCCATTTTCCTTTCTGTGCCCCTCGCTGCCCCATTTGCGTTGTGCTTGCCATTTTGTCTGTTTTTCACCCCCATTTTCCTTTCTGTGCCCCTCGCTGCCCCATTTGCGTTGTGCTTGCCATTTTGTCTGTCTTTCTCCCCCATTTTCCTTTCTGTGCCCCTCGCTGCCCCATTTGCGTTGTGCTTGCCATTTTGTCTGTTTTTCACCCCCATTTTCCTTTCTGTGCCCCTCGCTGCCCCATTTGCGTTGTGCTTGCCATTTTGTCTGTTTTTCACCCCCCATTTTCCTTTCTGTGCCCCTCGCTGCCCCATTTGCGTTGTGCTTGCCATTTTGTCTGTCTTTCTCCCCCATTTTCCTTTCTGTGCCCCTCGCTGCCCCATTTGCGTTGTGCTTGCCATTTTGTCTGTTTTTCACCCCCATTTTCCTTTCTGTGCCCCTCGCTGCCCCATTTGCGTTGTGCTTGCCATTTTGTCTGTCTTTCTCCCCCCATTTTCCTTTCTGTGCCCCTCGCTGCCCCATTTGCGTTGTGCTTGCCATTTTGTCTGTTTTTCACCCCCCATTTTCCTTTCTGTGCCCCTCGCTGCCCCATTTGCGTTGTGCTTGCCATTTTGTCTGTTTTTCACCCCCATTTTCCTTTCTGTGCCCTCGCTGCCCCATTTGCGTTGTGCTTGCCATTTTGTCTGTTTTTCACCCCCCATTTTCCTTTCTGTGCCCCTCGCTGCCCCACTTGCGTTGTGCCTGTATTTTTGTCTGGTTTCTCTCCCCTTGTACTTTGTGCCCCCGCTGCCTCTCGCCATTCCCGCCGCTGCGTCCCTGCGGCCCCGCCCCCTGACTGCCCATTCGCTGCCCCTGCCTCCCGCCTCCCAGCTGCTCCTCCCTCCCACCTCCCCATAAATGGCGGCCGCTGCGCGGTGAGGAGAGCGACCCTTGACCTTGCCAGGTAGGTCGCTCCCCCACCACACAGCTCCACCTGTGTTGTCTGCCCGCTGCTTCTGCAGGTAAGATCGCCCTCCGCTTGTGGCCCCGGTGCCCGTATTTCCTGCTTGTCTCCCCTTTTCCTTTCTGTGCCCCTCGCTGCCCCATTTGCGTTGTGCTTGCCATTTTGTCTGTCTTTCTCCCCCATTTTCCTTTCTGTGCCCCTCGCTGCCCCATTTGCGTTGTGCTTGCCATTTTGTCTGTTTTTCACCCCCCATTTTCCTTTCTGTGCCCCTCGCTGCCCCATTTGCGTTGTGCTTGCCATTTTGTCTGTTTTTCACCCCCCATTTTCCTTTCTGTGCCCCTCGCTGCCCCATTTGCGTTGTGCTTGCCATTTTGTCTGTCTTTCTCCCCCATTTTCCTTTCTGTGCCCCTCGCTGCCCCATTTGCGTTGTGCTTGCCATTTTGTCTGTTTTTCACCCCCATTTTCCTTTCTGTGCCCCTCGCTGCCCCATTTGCGTTGTGCTTGCCATTTTGTCTGTTTTTCACCCCCCATTTTCCTTTCTGTGCCCCTCGCTGCCCCATTTGCGTTGTGCTTGCCATTTTGTCTGTCTTTCTCCCCCATTTTCCTTTCTGTGCCCCTCGCTGCCCCATTTGCGTTGTGCTTGCCATTTTGTCTGTTTTTCACCCCCATTTTCCTTTCTGTGCCCCTCGCTGCCCCATTTGCGTTGTGCTTGCCATTTTGTCTGTTTTTCACCCCCATTTTCCTTTCTGTGCCCCTCGCTGCCCCATTTGCGTTGTGCTTGCCATTTTGTCTGTTTTTCACCCCCATTTTCCTTTCTGTGCCCCTCGCTGCCCCACTTGCGTTGTGCCTGTATTTTTGTCTGGTTTCTCTCCCTTGTACTTTGTGCCCCCGCTGCCTCTCGCCATTCCCGCCGCTGCGTCCCTGCGGCCCCGCCCCCTGACTGCCCATTCGCTGCCCCTGCCTCCCGCCTCCCAGCTGCTCCTCCCTCCCACCTCCCCATAAATGGCGGCCGCTGTGCGGTGAGGAGAGCGACCCTTGACCTTGCCAGGTAGGTCGCTCCCCCACCACACAGCTCCGCCTGTGTTGTCTGCCCGCTGCTTCTGCAGGTAAGATCGCCCTCCGCTTGTGGCCCCGGTGCCCGTATTTCCTGCTTGTCTCCCCTTTTCCTTTCTGTGCCCCTCGCTGCCCCATTTGAGTTGTGCTTGCCATTTTGTCTGTCTTTCTCCCCCCATTTTCCTTTCTGTGCCCCTCGCTGCCCCATTTGCGTTGTGCTTTCCATTTTGTCTGTTTTTCACCCCCATTTTCCTTTCTGTGCCCCTCGCTGCCCCATTTGCGTTGTGCTTGCCATTTTGTCTGTTTTTCACCCCCCATTTTCCTTTCTGTGCCCCTCGCTGCCCCATTTGCGTTGTGCTTGCCATTTTGTCTGTCTTTCTCCCCCATTTTCCTTTCTGTGCCCCTCGCTGCCCCATTTGCGTTGTGCTTGCCATTTTGTCTGTTTTTCACCCCCATTTTCCTTTCTGTGCCCCTCGCTGCCCCATTTGCGTTGTGCTTGCCATTTTGTCTGTTTTTCACCCCCATTTTCCTTTCTGTGCCCCTCGCTGCCCCATTTGCGTTGTGCTTGCCATTTTGTCTGTCTTTCTCCCCCATTTTCCTTTCTGTGCCCCTCGCTGCCCCATTTGCGTTGTGCTTGCCATTTTGTCTGTTTTTCACCCCCCATTTTCCTTTCTGTGCCCCTCGCTGCCCCATTTGCGTTGTGCTTGCCATTTTGTCTGTTTCTCACCCCCCATTTTCCTTTCTGTGCCCCTCGCTGCCCCATTTGCGTTGTGCTTGCCATTTTGTCTGTTTCTCACCCCCCATTTTCCTTTCTGTGCCCCTCGCTGCCCCACTTGCGTTGTGCCTGTATTTTTGTCTGGTTTCTCTCCCCTTGTACTTTGTGCCCCCGCTGCCTCTCGCCATTCCCGCCGCTGCGTCCCCTGCGGCCCCGCCCCCCTGACTGCCCATTCGCTGCCCCTGCCTCCCGCCTCCCAGCTGCTCCTCCCTCCCACCTCCCCATAAATGGCGACCGCTGCGCGGCCGCGCCGCTGGCGCGCCGAAGGCGCGCCTAAGGCAAGCCCGTCTGCGCCCGTCCGCGACTGGACCGCGCCCAGCGCCAGAACCCCTGGATCCCACCGATGCAACACCACTCGACGGACCTACGACGCCGCCACCCTCACCGCACTCAATGCCGGCCGGAACCCTGCCTGCTACCGAGCCTCACCGAGACGCACCCACGGACCCTTCACCTGCCAAACCTGCCGATTCACCTGCCCCCGGACGTGCACCACCTCCGCCAAGTCGAGCACCAGCAGCAACCACCTGAAATGCATCCTGTTGAACACCCGCTCCGTCCACAGGCACGCCGTGGAACTCTGGGACCTGCTCGACGCAACAGCACCGGACATCGCCTTCCTCACCGAAACCTGGATGAACGCCTCCTCAGCGCCCGACATCGCCATAGCCATCCCGGACGGATACAAGATCACCCGGAGGGACCGCGTCAACCAGACGGGAGGAGGCATCGCCATCGTACACAAGAACACCATCCGCATCTCGACTAACTCCGACGAGACCTTCACCGCCGCCGAACACCTACACTTCCAGATACACACTGACCCCAAGACCACCCTCCGAGGCACCCTCATCTACAGACCCCCGGGACCACGCACACTATTCAGCGAAGACATCGCAGACTTCATCAGCCCGCACGCCATGCCCTCCGCCGACTACATCCTCCTAGGGGACCTCAACTTCCACCTGGAGAACAACAACGACAGAAACACCACCGCCCTGCTGGACAACCTCGCCAACCTCGGACTCAAGCAACTGGTGAACACGCCCACCCACTACGCCGGCCACACGCTTGACCCCGTCTTCTCGTCCAGCAAGCACATCTCCTTCAGCCACGCCACCGGACTCCACTGGACCGACCACAGCTGCATCCACTTCAGCTTCAGAAAGACTGCGACCCACCACCACCCGCAACAGGCTCCCCGCCGGAGCTGGAGCAAGATCACCGCCGAGCAGCTCACCGCCTCCCTCAGCCAGAACACACCCACCAACACAACGGACCCAAACGAAGCAGCCAGCAACCTCGCCAAGTGGCTGACCGCCTGCGCCGACGACCTCGCACCACTAAAAACCCTCCCAGCAGACCCGGAAGCAAGAAAACCCCTTGGTTCACCAACGAACTCAAGGAATCCAAGAAGAACTGCCGCACTCTCGAGAAAACCTGGCGACTCGACCAGACCACAGACAACAGGACCGCCCTCAAGCACGCCACCCGCAAACACCACCAGCTGATCCATGCCACCAAGAAGTCGGCACTCAAAGAACGACTGGACAACAACGCCCATGACAGCAAGGAACTTTTCAGCATCGTCAAAGAGTTCTCCAACCCCAGCGCCGGAAACAACGACATCACCCCCTCGCAAGACCTCTGCAACTCACTCTCCGCGTTCTTCCACCGCAAGATCACCGACATACATAACAGCTTCGACGCACAAACCACGCACCCTACCGCCGAACCAACGCCCGCCACCACCACCCTCTGCAACTGGACCCCGATCAGCACCGAAGACACCACCCGCACGATGAACTCCATCCACTCCGGATCACCAACCGACCCCTGCCCACACCACGTCTTCAACAAAGCCGACGCCACCATCGCACCCCATCTCCGGGACATCATCAACTCCTCCTTCCACACCGCCACCTTCCCGGAGAGCTGGAAGCACGCCGAGCTTACCGCCCTCCTGAAGAAACCAACGGCGGACCCCACCGACCTCAAGAACTACCGTCCCATCTCGCTCCTTCCGTTTCCGGCCAAAGTCATCGAGAAGACCGTCAACAGACAGCTTGCCGCCTTCCTCGATACGAATGGATCCCTCGACCCCTCGCAGTCCGGGTTTCGGGCCAACCACAGCACCGAGACCGCCCTTATCGCAGCCACCGACGACATCAGAACCCTAACCGACAACGGGGAAACAGCTGCCCTCATCCTCTTGGACCTCTCCGCGGCGTTCGACACTGTCTGCCACCGCACCCTAGTGAAGCGCCTCAGCAACATCGGAATCCGAGAGAAAGCACTGGAATGGATCATCTCGTTCCTCGCCGGAAGAACCCAGAGAGTCCGCCTCCCCCGTTCAGATCCGAAGCCACCGAAGTCATCTGCGGCGTTCCACAAGGATCTTCACTCAGTCCAACCCTCTTCAACGTCTACATGAGCCCCCTCGCAGCCATCGCACGCCAACACAACCTCAACATCATCTCCTACGCCGACGACACCCAGCTGATCCTCTCCCTCACCAACGACCCCACCACCGCCAGAGCCAACCTACACGACGGGATGAGGAACAGCCGCCTTAAACTGAACTTAGACAAGACGGAAGTCCTCATCCTGGGCTCATCACCCTCCGCCTGGGACGACTCCTGGTGGCCCCCGGCCCTGGGCACCGCGCCCAAGCCAACGGACCACGCACGCAACCTGGGCTTCATCCTGGACTCCTCCCTGTCGATGACCAGACAAGTCAACGCCGTCTCATCTTCATGCTTCAACACCCTGCGCATGCTCCGCAAGATCTTCAGATGGATCCCCACTGAAACCAGGAAGACCGTCACCCAGGCACTCGTCACCAGCCGACTGGACTATGGGAACACCCTCTACGCCGGAACCACAGCCAAACTTCAAAAAGACTCCAGCGCATCCAGAACGCCTCCGCACGACTCATCCTGGACATCCCCCGACACAGCCACATCACCGGACACCTGAAAGACCTGCACTGGCTCCCCGTCAGCAAGAGAATCACGTTCAGACTCCTCACCCACGCACACAAGGCCCTCCACGACCTGGGCCCAAAGTACCTCAACGACCGCATGACCTTCTACACGCCCACACGCCAGCTACGATCAACCAGCCACGCCCTCGCCACCGTACCACGCATCCGCAGAACCACCGCCGGAGGAAGATCCTTCTCCTACCTGGCAGCCAAGACCTGGAACTCCCTCCCCACTCACCTTCGGCGAACCCAGGACCATCTCTCCTTCAGGAAGCAGCTCAAGACCTGGCTGTTCGAGCAGTAACTTACCCCCTCCCCCAGCGCCTTGAGACCCTCCCGGGTGAGTAGCGCGCTCTATAAATGCCGTGATTGATTGATTGATTGATTGAAGTTCTGGGGTCAGGGCCCCAATATTTATACCAGAAAATCCTTTGTCCTCTGAAGGCAGAGGGTCCTGTGCCTAGTCCAAACCAGTTCTGTGCAGTCCTGGAGCACTTTGTTTACAGGACTCCTTCTTTCCTTTCACAGTGTGGGCCAGGGACATCAGACGCACCACAGGAGGTGGAGCCAGCATTGTGGAAGGCAGGCACAGCCCTATTCAGACCCAGGTTCAACTCCTCCCATCACTCTACATGTAGATAGGTCTATTCAGCCCTGTGCTGACTCACCCTGTCTCCTGGAATCCCTCCCACCCCTGTCACTCACAAACCAGACAGAGAATACACAACCTAGCAGAAGCAGGCTGGATGGTTTAGGCAAGAAAATACCTACTTTCTAAAAGTGGTATTTTCAAACACAGAATGTTAAAACCAACTTCACTAAAAGATGTATTTTATCATTCTGAGTTCAGGCATACTAAATTCGTTTTTCTACCATGTTCCCTGGGTCAGTTAGGATTATAAGATGTTATAATCAAACTGCCCATTCTGGCCTATCGGGAACAGGTAGCCTTGCAATAGTGAAAAACGAAAATGGCTGTAATTCACTATTAGGTCATGCCACACACACCAGGGCATGTCCTACCTTATACTTACAATGCACCCTGCCCTTGGGCCTACCTTAGGGGTGTCTGATATGAAGATAAGGGAAGGTTTAGGGACTGGCAAGTGGGTGCACTTGCCAAGTCGACATGGCAGCCACAGACTGCACACAGGCCCTGCAATGGCAGGCCTGAGACATACTTTACACGCTGCTTCTGTGGGTGGCACAACCAGTGCTGCATGCCCACCAGCAGCATTTGATTTACAAGCCCTGGGCACACATGGTGCACTGTACTAGGGTCTGATAAGTAAACCAAATAACCCAATCATGGAGTCACTAATCAATACATCAATTTAACATAGGGAGCACTTGCACTGTGGCACTGAATAGCAGTGGCACAGTGCCCAAAGCATCTAAAACCAGCAAACAGATCAAAAACAGAGGAGGCAATCAGAAAAAAGTGGAAGGGAGACTCACGCCAATGGTACCAGGTCTCACATGACCCATTTATTAAAAGCTGACTGGAAGGTTCAAGGTGGTTTGACAGGCAATACTTTTCTTCCAAAGCGGGGAAAAAAGCAGGGGTGGCAGTCCTATTTGCAACACACTTTCCGGGCACAGTCTTGGGAGTACACACGGAGGTACCTGGTACAGTGCTGGCATTGAGAATAGCAGTGGGGAATCGCACATACACAATTGCATCCATATATAGCCCAAATGATCACCAAGAAATCTTTCTTAGGGACACATTGAATACAGTCTTAGAGTCCCCAGACGAGGATCTTATTTTCGGGGGAGACTTCAACATAGTCCCAGATGCGCAACTAGATAGATCCGCGCAACGCATGGGACATTCCGATGCTCTTTCAGACTCCATGCTGCAAAGACTGAGGGATTTGGGGCTGACGGATGCCTGAAGACATCACTATCCCAACGATAGGGGGTAAACATTTTTTTCAGCGGCACATCAAACTTATGCGCACATAGATCTGGTTTTAACTTCCCTGCAAGGTACGAGGGAGACGCGAGAGGTTGTGCTTGGGAATGCTGCGTTCTCAGATCACTCACCGATCTCCTTAGACCTGCAACTCGAGAGTGGCCCTCCGAGACAGAGAAGGTGGAGGCTAAACCATAAACTGATCACATATGAGGCCAATATTAAGGAGATACGCGCAACAATACAGACACATTTAGAGATCAATGATGTTGGCTCGACTTTGGTCTCCCTGCTTTGGGATACACTGAAGGCCGTCATTCGAGGGTGCTTTTAAGCCATTGCCGCAGGCCTGAATAGGGATAGGAGAGAAAAGCGGAAACATTTGGAATCACAGATCAGGGAGTTTGAGGGGGTGCATCGCCGCATGGGTGCTATCAAAATCAGGTGACAACTCAACGCTGCTAGAGATCAGCTAAAAGCATTGGACTATGACTGCGCAGAGTACTCTCTCCTGCGCACTAAGCAGTGCTACTACAAAGGGGAAAACAAAAACTGGGAAGCTTCTGGCAAATCTGCTTCGCACCCAAACAAATGCACGTCACATTGCGGGGATTAGGAACCTGCTGGGCGAGACCCTCCGGGCGGACTCTGACATAGCCACGGCTTTTGAGACTTTTTACACTGACATATATTCCCCAGACAGTTTAGATTCGGAGGCTGCGGTGACCTATGTGCGGAATGCGCCGGTATCTTCCCTCCCCTCCACGGACACAACATCATTGGACAGGGACGAGGTTTTACGGGCCATCCAAGAACTCACTTCGGGGAAGGCTCCTGGGGAATATGGATTCTCAACTGATTTCTATAATACCTTCGCTCACGATCTAGCCCCGCTGTTGGTCCACCTTTTTAATTCCTTTAGCGATACCGGAACCCTGACTCCAACCCTGACCATGGCAGAGGTTGTTGTGATACCAAAGCCAGGTAAAGACCCGCTGAATTGTGCATCATACCGCCCCATATCCCTACTCAGTGTCGATTTGAAAATCTTCACGAGTATATTAGTGGCTAGACTGGCACCTCATATGCAGGGACTGGTGGACCCGGATCAATCCATATTCATCCCGGAGCGTAGCTGTAGTGATAGGACACAGCGGATGTGTCATCTCCTGGACAAGGTCCAACGTACCCAACAACCTGCGGTACTCCTCTCGGTGGATGCCGAGAAGGCGTTTGATCGAGTACACTGGCCTTACCTGAAGCAAGTGCTAAGCAGGTTCAGGGTCGGGGACCGATTTATGGGTTGGGTGGATTGTATCTACAACAATCCTCAGGCGTGAATCAGAGTGAACAGGGTGGTCTCTTGACCCTTTCAGATAAGGAGAGGGACAAGACAGGGATGTCCTCTGTCGCCCCTGCTCTTCGCTCTCTATATGGAGCCATTTGCGGAGAGAATACGCCAATGCCCGAACATAGCGGGGATCAGAAGGGGAGACAGAGAACATAAAATATCGCTGTACGCGGATGATGTTGTTCTCTTCCTTATGGAACCATTGACCTCGCTGCCACCCCTGTTGGGCAGGATCCAAACCTTTAGCTGGGCTTTGGGCTTTAAGGTTAACATCCGAAAAACACAGGCCCTTAGCCTAACGCTCCCTAGGGATGTGCAACAGCGGCTGGTGACACAGTTCCCATTTAAGTGGGCTCCCGAAGGCATCCCGTACCTAGGGCTAAAGGTATGCCCACGCTCGACAAGGTAGCGCAGGTGAATTACTCAACACTCTTAGCTGAGATCAGGGAGGAACTTTTAAACTGGAAACGGCACACTTTGTCGTGGCTGGGTAGACTGGTGGCCATCAAAATGTCCATCTTACCACCTATTTTATACATAATGCAGAAACTCACGGTATGGCCCCCACCTAGGCTGGTTGCACAGTTACAGCATCTCACATGGAGCTATATATGGGGAGGGAAGAGAGCACAGATGGCTAGACACCTGACGTATCTGTGCAGGAGGAGGGAGGGATTGGCCTCCCACACCTAGAGCGCTACTTCCAGGGAGCACAATTACGGTATATGATCGAGTGGTATAAGCTGGAGTCAGAGAAATACTGGTGGTTTATCGACCGCTCGATAGCGGGTATGTACATTTGGAAAGTTCCATGGCTCCCAAAGTGACACCGTCCACCAGGAGTATACGTGTCACCGGTCCTGAGGGCCACCCCCGGAGTGTGGGATAGAGTGCAGAAATCGGGTGGCCTCTCGACCTCAATGTCTCCATTGACCCCATTCATAGCCAACCCGAATTTGCCCCTAGCAAAAACAGGGAACAGCTATGTCCGTTGGCAAAAGGCCAACTGCAAAAGAATTGGGGATCTATTTGACGAAAAGGGAGTGATGGAGTTCAACAGCCTGGTCTCAGGCTTCTGGATCCCCCAAAATGCATATTGGCAATACCTCGCCTTTCGCCACGGGGTGACCCAGCCTCAGGTGCATCCTCACCCTCTAACCAAGTTTGAGCTGTGGTTTATTACCAGGACCTCGGACAAGCACCTGCTGTCAGATATATATGCATTCCTGAATACTCCCAGACAGAACAGTAAATCTCCTGCTCAGTGCTGGTGGGAGTCTGAACTCGAACGAGAATTCTCTCCTAAGGAGTGGTATGATATCATACACAGAGCTAGAGCCTCCTCTTGTAGTACTGCGGGTAAGGAAATGTTTTAAAAATAGTGCACTATTGGCACTACACCCCCGCCAGAGTTGCGCGATGGAAGACGGGAGGGAATGACCTATGCTGGCGCAGATGCGGGATGTGGGGCACCCTCTCACACATTCTCTGGCACTGCCTGAACATAACAACATTCTGGGACTCGATCCTACATGACATTGACAACATATACCAAACAGACATTCCCAGATTCCCCAGTTATATAATGTTAGGGCTCCCCAATGCCATCACATATCCTCTTAAGTCCTGCCGAGGGAGAGCAATCACCCTAGCACTAGGCACGGCTAATCAGGCGTTGTTATCCAGATGGGGTTCAGAAGAGGTACCGACCCGACTGGATTGGCTATCACAGATTGTGTGAGACGCTGGGCATGGAAAAGATTACAGCAGGTCTCACACACTCACTCCCCAAGTTTGATAAAACTTGGGGCACCACCATAGAATTTTTATCCACAGAATTCCTGGAGCTCACATGCCCGAGATACCTCCGGGTACTAAGACTTACCAAAGCGCCTCTACCTGGAGACAACTAGGCACTTAAGGAATAGGAACCCCTATGGCGGCTACAGCAGACCACACCTTGACACTGCTTCCCCTCTCTAGATCGAACAGGCTCATCTCTTCTCTTTTCTCTATTTCTTTTTTTTTTTTTTCCTATTTTTTATTTTATTTAGCCATAAGTTTACTTCATAATAACAACTTAATATACAAAGAAAAAAAGGGAAACATCTCATATCAAATATTTAGACATACATAACCTAAGAGGAAACCACTATTTATGAAGTGAGAAAGCAATATCATCAATTAAAGCTTAGAAAGAAAGAAAAATGATGCAAACATGCCAGGAAAACAGATAACATAAAAATTCAATAATCAGTTCCATTGGAGACTGGCCTGTAGTGTAGCTCCTATTTCCCTAATAGGCTCTGCGCATTGGAATAATATACCCTATAGGTTTGACATAGGACTAAGGTCAATATGTCCCTATTGAGTACATTAAACTTAATTACTTGTGCCAGCTAGCTCAGAGGCCACTAGAAACAAGAAGGGAGTAGTTTCTGGCAGCTGCAAAACATGACAACTTTGTTTCCCTTTTAGAATCAGAACGTGTCCCAGAGTCGTGGAAACAATAGATAACCATTTCACTCAGCTCAATCGTGCACGCTTAGTTTTCCTCAAAGTTACACAGAAAGAATAGACGGGCGTTTCAATAAAAGATTTATTGAACAGTCTTGTTTCTAGTGTAAGTAATATGTGCTGTTATGATCACAAGACAATATGCAAGATAAATAATGTACAGCGTAAGCAGTAGAAATAAATAATACTGCGCTAGCATGATCTTTAGTAGATATTCATTTACATAAATAACATAGACTAAAAATGCGAGTACTCATACGATGCGTTTCTAAACTAGTTCTACCCCAATGTACCTAACCTAACCTAGGTGTAGGGAGAGGTATGAAGTAGGTGGAGTATTCCTTACTATGGTATGCTAAGAGTATGTTACGCCTAGTATGCCTAGTATGCCAAGAGTCCCTCTAGGTTTCCTGTCAGCTCCATACCTTAAGAATGAGAAAGGTGGGAATCTCTTGCCAGACTCGAACTCCAACACCCCGCGAGGGAAGTCAGATCACTGGAAGCTGGACTCTCTGCGTGCAGGGATGACAGCGTCTTCTCAGTGCGTCAGGCCGGGAAACGGGCTCCTCTGAAGTCGAGGTCTCCTCTGATTTACACGGGCTAGGGAAGGTATATTTATACCTGAGAGGTACCTCAGAATGTTAGCATTGACGTGAATCGGACAGCGGAAGACGTCATGAATGAACCCTCAAGGTATAACGGTTCATGCATAATAGATGAGTCCTTGTAGAAATCAATAGTCCTGTGCTAGGGAAACTCCCGAAGCCTAAGGGTCTATTCTTCAAGAACTCGTTGTGACGTTAGGGTGGACAGATGTCGGAGACCATGCCTGTATTTGAAGTGCACACTTTAATGCCTAAATAAGGACTGGGATTTTATGCCTATATAAGGGCAGGGCGAATTGTGCCTATATAAGGACATGATACAGGAAAACCCATGTACAGACACCCTAAGAGGAATACAACACCCACTCCACTTTCGTGTGTACGATAATAATAAAATGCTAAACATTTAATATGCTAAACATAAAATGGAGTACCGCATATTGCTAAAAATATTTCTTAAAAGCATTAAAAAGCATTTAAAACCCTATTAAAATGCAAAAGGTACTGTACATTTTAAGCATTACTTTTCATTTCAGGCATATATTTGGAAATAAAATGCAATTGGAATGAAAAATAGCAGTAATATTTACATGTGACAGAAAATGATCGATAAGTTGTTCAAAAATCAAAGTCATTTCATGTCATGAAAATGAATGAACTTTTTAGACAAATAAGATGACAAAGTGTCTGAGGAAGTACCGCGAAGTCCGTACTAAAAGACTAGTTCTACTTCAAGCAGATTGAATTAACATC
The DNA here is from genome assembly GCA_963921515.1 of Calotriton arnoldi. Classification (NCBI taxonomy): domain Eukaryota; kingdom Metazoa; phylum Chordata; class Amphibia; order Caudata; family Salamandridae; genus Calotriton; species Calotriton arnoldi. The sequence goes on along the minus strand of CAWUFW010009062.1, from coordinate 296,098 downwards.
CAGTTTGAAAAACGGAAAAAAGTTCAATTTGGGAGGTGTTCCAAATTTTGAAATGTGAAGGCCAAATTTTACTGCGTCTCTGGTACACTGTGGGTTGAATCAGAGTCAGTGTACGGGTCTGGTGTAAACATGAGATCATCTATTTCTGTAGACAAAATATCGTCCACTGAAGTTGGTGATAGTCGGAACACCTCGTGTAGTAGATTAATTGCACAGAGATGTGAAGCATAGCTTTCAGCATAGGATGCCGCAGCAATGTTCGCGTCCGTTGTTACCTGGGTGCCTGTAGATCCATCTCGTACCTCAGCAGAAGCTGGAAGCGTCTGTGAGATCTCAATGAATGCCGTCTTCAGGATTGGTAGCCTCTGGGGACAACACAGAGCATGGGCCGTTATCGGGTCCAGCAGAGTATAGATATCCGTTGGCGTTGCTGATGGAAATGTTAGACAGGTGTCTAACACGCATTCTTCACCGCATAGCAGGCAGCGTAGAACAGGTAAGATGCAATCTTGCCAGATTGGTCTGAATGACAGGAACCACGTGGTATTAAGTTCCCGTAGACGAGTCATGCCCAAAAGCTGTACTATTCGCTCACAGCACTTTCGTTCAAGGAGAGCTTTCTCCACTTCGCTCGGAGTGATGTCTGCGAATAGGCTGGCCATAGCGTAATAGCAGGAAGAGAAATAGAATTCCGGTAACAAGTGCTAGAATTAATGGTATGCCACCAAACACCGAATGTGCAAAGTTCGGGATGATTCAGAGTATTGCCTGGAAAGGTGCTAACAGACCGGAACAGATGCTCTTAAATACATGTACAATTCCGCTTGTATCAGACATGTTAAAGATACGTCCTATCATTTCCACGAAATGTATAGGGCAGTTTGTACATATTAAAGTCTGTATCTCAGCCGAAGTCCTTGCTACTTGTAGATCATAGGTTTCTTTGGCCGAGGTCAAAGGCACGGTTTGTTGCAAAAGCATGGCTTTCATTCTGCTTAAAGTATCAAATCTTATAAAAAGAGACATTCAGCGAAGGCCACAAAGGCAACTCCCTGACTGTGTCTATTGGGGCAAACAATACTTGCATACAGCAAGTGACCCTGGAGTTGACCGTTACTAGATATGGGATGCCTGGCAACATGCTGCAGCAACTCTGATCATTCAACATGAGGTAACTCCCATTAGAAAGTTGTCCAAACGTTGGTTTAATCACAGCAGCTGGTGTACCCTGCCGATGGCAAGACCAATTTGCTTCAGAACCATTGCAAGCCCCGTGTAAAGAAATGTCCTGACATATAAGTGAACCGCTCAGTGCACTTTTACAGTGTGTACCGCTCAAAAACACTTCACGATCCCCACTCCAACATCTATATGTATACGGTAAATTCCAAGATGTCTTAATGTATTCCTTACCCAACCTTTCATATTTGCCTGCTTGCATTTGTTTGAGGCAATACTGAAACTGAAAAGTAGCCACAGGTAGTGTTATTTTGCCATGAATGAGCCATTATGTAGCTGGTTATTCTGCCACTGTGAATGGTAATTTTTCCAGTTTTACAATGCCCAGCACTGTATACTTTGCTCCTCTTTGTGCCAGTTCGATCTGTTTATCAGTTAGATTGTATTCTGCGAACAGAGCCGACGTGTTGATGAAACACCAAGGCACATAGCACGCACGCAAAGATTGCAGCGTCCAGCTTAATAACACAATAGAAAGTAATTGAGATTGGCCTTGTTGTAACATCGCCAAATCGTGTTCTAGTATGTCAATAGCAGAGGATACAATGTTGTCCAATGAATATATTCTGGAGGACAAAGTTGTTAACCCATTGTCGACCACAGTGAGTGTTTTTTCTAAATTAATACGATCAAGTTCACGTATTCGTTCTGCGGCCTCCATCTGTGACACTTTCCATGCTTCATTATAGGCAGCATAAATGCCGGCATATATGAAACATTTTTGACGTGGTTTTCTTGGTCCAAGCAAGAATTCCCTAAGGTCTGCGTCTTCTTTAAGTAAAGATAAGTGTTGTTTCACATCCTGTAGTGTAGATTTCTGCAGCCAATCGAGGCATAATTTTCCTACACTGTATGTTGTTACTACCCCCGGATGCTGTCTTTGGACGTATCTTGGGTCTGGCCTATGAATAGTAAAGCCCTGAGTTTTATTCAGGAATCTTTCCTGACAGTTGTTCGTGTCTGTGGCCCAGATCAACCATTTTATCCAATCAGGATTAGATCTGTTGAGTTGTAGTATTTTGTCAACTGTAACCGCTGCCTGTGTATTGTTATCACTTGCAGGTGTTGGTACACAAGGTGTTTTCATCTCTTTGATCTTGGCTAGTCCAAGACAAGATGTTTGTTGGACAGTTTCATTCAAAAACATTATTTGTTCACGGATCATACAGGCTCTAAATAAAGCTTCTATCCCCTGCACTTGCCAATCTTTAGTACCCCAGACAGTTTTTGTGTCTATTGTGTCTTTCCATAAGTCGAAACCCTGTCTAGACAGTTGGGCAATAAATGCTGCAGAGTAAATCTGTTTTGTATTAGTTAACATAATTTTCAGTCCTGTTTTGTTTACATTTTTATAGTAAAACGTTTCTGGATCAGATGTATTGTAACCTGAAAAATATGGAAACTTGTTAGCAAATGTTTTTGAACTACCTTTTGGTGGTGTAGGACAATGCTCCCATTGGTTAAACATAAACACATTTCTAGGGTTTGCAGATTTATGCAAATAATGATGACCATAGTGGTTATAGCAATACAGCTGTTCATAGTCTGATGAACCCTCTAAATATTCATTTTTAGAAATTGCAGCAGATTTTTCTAGGTCAAACATTATGTCGTTAACAGTCTCAAAGTCCCAATCATCAGAATAGGAACTGGACGAAATGAGATCACTTAGTGAAATTTTAAACAAATGTGGAATGTTCAATTGTTCCGTCAGGCCAAAAATATCAAAATCTATTTTGTCCCACACTATACCATCCTGTATAGGAACGGCTGTGATGTTCACTGTTGACAAGTCTCTTGCTTCATGATGGGAAGATTTATGAGGTTTCAAAAGTACGTTCACATCTTTTCCTTCAGTGTTCACATGGATGTATCTGCCATTTATAAGCACGCTCATAGTCATAACCAAAGCTAGCCAAAGCAGGAAAACAAATATTCCAGAAATAATCTAGAGTTCAATCCATGGGGAAACCAGATAAGTCTTTTTCAAAAAGTGAAGAAAGTCTTGTACTTGCTGCTTGAATGTTAATGATGCTGGCATTGTTTCAGGTTCACTCGGATCTTCTGAGAACGTATCAAAGTTAATGAAATAGCCACAAGCAGTTCTGTCAATTGTTGGAATTGCATCAGGATTTGTAGAAATCGCTGGAACCAGTTGATCACTTGCTACATTGGTGTAGACAGGTGTATTTGGACGAACTGTTACTTGGTTTTCAAGAGGGATGAGTTCCATTGCATTGTTGCTTAGTCCTTCATCTGTTACCGCTGAATTCTCGATGGTTATCAGTCTTTCAGTCTGAACCTCTTGGATAGTAGCGAGAGGAGTGCGTCTGCTACTAGGTCGGAGTCCACGAGGCCTACTATTTAGTATTGGCCACATACTGTGGTTTGATGAGGTCAATGGACACAAATCTTTTCTCCTTTTTTCCAGCAAGGGGTGGCAGAAGTACTGTTCTTGTTCCTTGAACTGCTAGGACAGGTACTGGTTGTCTGTAAGAAGGTCCAAATTCCTTCTTGTCCGCAATCTTTTCTCTGACTAGATCCCCAACTTTTGGAATCCAGACAGGCCTTGCTGGGACCGCCGGTTTTTCCCCAGTGGTGATTGGCTGCAGGAATACGTTGCTTTGTTTCGATCTTAGCTCATTGAGTTCCTGTAAAACAGCCAAACGATCTTTGATATCAAACAGTTTATTTTCCACCACTGTGCCTACGTGATCGAGGTCTGGTACCCACATTCTTGTCCCAAATAGGACCTCATATAGAGTGACCCCCCCTAGAGAACTTCTTGGCAGGTTGTTTAATGAGCGTTGGACCCCATAAAGATGTTTGACCCACCCATCACCCGAACCTAATACCCTAGCTGTTATAGACTGCTTTATGTCCCGGTTTTTCCTTTCCACAACCGAATTTCCCTCAGGATGGAATGGAGAGGAGTACTGCAATGCAACGCCCAGACTGGCCATGGCTTCTTTGTAGGCGCGAGAGCTAAACGCAGGGCCCTGGTCAGAATGTAGCGTGCCTATTGCGTATGTGCCGATAAAGACTCGCAAATTTTTTATAACAGTTCGAGCGTCAGCCGAGCGCTGAGGCCATATCCATAGGAACCTAGAGCATGAATCCACTGCAACCATGATATATTTATAGTTACCGTCCCTTTGCAAGGGACCGCAGTGGTCCAGGTAAACACAAGCTAATAGTTTGTCTGAAATTAACAGGGGTGTCTGCGCAGGACGTTTTACTGTTGAGACTTTCATCTGTTGGCAAATATCACATTCTAAAACATAGATCTTGGTTTGTTTCCGAATGCCAGGCCACCAATATCTTTGCATAAGTAAAGATACTGTTGCAGAAACACCAGCATGGGCAGAAGCTATCCCTTCGTGTGCCGCTAGGATTAGTCCTAATCTACGTTCCTTGTTTGGAATTACCCTATACCCCACTCCAGGGATTCGAGCAAATGGAACGCTGATCACATCAATTACATAAGAGTACTTGAGTGGAAACTTTTTGGGTAACGCTGCACCACTGCCTTTGCTTGTAGCATTGACAGCCAACATTATCTCACTGTCTATTTTCGTTTTTGAACGAGTGATTGCAGCTACGGAAGCCGTCTGAACAGCCCCCTTTGCGGCTTTGTCAGCCAATGAATTCCCTGCAACGTGAACGCCATCACGTTGATGACTCAGTGTGTGGATCACGTGAGCCTTTGGTAGTTCGTTTTTCAACTGAACTACTTGTTCCCAAAGCGTTTTGTGCTTTATTGTGCCACCTTTCACATCTTTGAACCCATTTTCAAGCCAGTTTTGTATATATTTATTATACGACTGAACACAGTAAAAGGAATCGCACAATATTAGTGTGGGGAATTCTTGATCTGTACTTTCAAGTGCCAGTTTGAATGCTTGTAGTTCAGCTCGCTGAGCTGTACAATCTCCTAGAGATTGAGTTTTTGTGACCATAGGTCTGAAGATGCCATCTCGCATGCGACCTTTAACGATTGCACACGCTGCACTGTAAGCTTGCTTACTCCCTGTTGCGGGCTGTGCGGATCCGTCAGTGTAAATTATGAATTCGTACTGATCGAGAGGCAGCATTTCAGTGGGCAGAGGACATTCTTGTTCATATTGCAGGAACACTTGTGTTTTTAAATCAGGATCAAAAACATATTCAACATCTGTTGCAGCAAGAGAATTAACCCATTGTATCCATCTTGGATGTAATGCTTTAGCATTTGGAATGCTTGCTTTTGTGACCGCTTCTACTGGTACTGGGGTTACGACAATAATGCGTTTCCCTTGGGCTAGGGCTCTTTCTTTTGCTACAGCGGTTTGAACTGCTGTCAGAATTTTTTCAGTTGAAGTGCAGCGCATTTCCGCTTGTGTATACAAATGAGATTTGTATGCGATTGGGATTTTTTCACCCTCATTAAATGTTAAGTAGGTGAATCCGCATTGACCCGAAATTATTCGGATCACCAAGTTGCGTTAACTTACGCATGTTTGTAAGTGATTTGTTGCTAACATGTTAGCTTGGAGTGAACACAAGATTTCTGTGTGTTCTTGTGTCCAGTTTTTGATTGAAAAATCAGGTTTGATTAATGCGTAGAGAGGTTTCACCCTTTCTGCATAATTTAGAATGTATGTTCTTCCAAAATTTAGGAAACCCAGGATGGATTGTAAGTTTTTTAGTGTTTTTGGAGGTTGAAGCAGCGCACACCTTTCTATAAAGTTAGCGGCCAAGCTCTTGCCTTCACTTGAAAGCTCATATCCTAGAAACAGGACGTTGAGATGGGCAATTCTGGACTTTTTAAAGTTGAACTTGTAGCCCTCAGAGGTGAAGCCCAGTATAATGGTGTTCACCCTGTTCAAGTGTTTTTCCAGGTCATCGTCTGTCAGATAAATGTCATCGACATAGGACAATGCCTCATTGTCATAAATTTGTAGTAACTCCGTTACCCTCGCTGAGAATAACCCCGGGCTGTTCTTGAACCCTTGTGGGAGTCGACAAAATTGACGCTGGGACCCCATTATGGAGAAAGATGTTAAGTACCTGCTTTCAGGTGCTATGTTTTGACAAAAGAAACCATTTGAGATGTCTAATGTGGTTTTATATTTTTTACGCACAATGTTATTCATTAATGCTGTGCTATGTGCATTTTGCACTGCAAATGTTTTAGAACAAGTGTTTAAATGTCTGTAATCCAAAACTAGACGATATGTATTGTCTGGTTTGGAGACAGGAAACAAAGGATTGTTCATTGAAGAGGTGCATGTTTCAATCACCCCTTGGTATTCAAGTTGATCTAAGATCTCCCTGACCTGTTTTTTAGCTTCTTGCTTTATTGGATACTGCCTTTGTGCAGTTGGTTCATGTTTCAGATGTATTTTATGGTGAGGTGAGTCCTCATCCCATCCTACATGATTTTTATATAATGCTGGGGCCTAGGCTACTGCCCATTTCCTGGCATATGTATATTTTAGATGAATTGGAATATGGTTAGAGAAGGCAGGCATAATAATGTCCTCGCCGTGTGGGCACTCCCTGACAAATTGTGGTGGCCAGTCTTTTTCTGCTAGAAGTATGTCATAGCCCCTTGAAAGTTTTTCCCAAAAGAGTGCTTTCACCTGTCTTGGTATGTCTCCCTCCATCCGGAGTGTTATTTCACATAACTTTTGCGGAGTACTAACCCTGGTGTCTACAGTCTCTACTGTAATGTACTCATTCAAGTCCACTATCTCCAGAAGTTCCTTCAGGTTCTGGCGAGCTATTGTGACTTCTGCTGCACTGTCCAGCATTGTCTGAGCCCATTCTCCGTTCTTGAGTTGTGTTCTCAGTATTCTCGGCATGTCTGATCTTCAGACCTGCTACTTTCTTTTTGGAGAATTTAGGTTTTGTATTATTTTTCGGAGCGTGTGTATCTTCCTTGGATTTCACGCTTTCTTCTCTATGTTCTGACCGTCCTCTTGTTTCCGAAGTCTGTGACGAGATCTGAAAGGTACGAGAGGAACGTGTATCAGTATCTTGATACCTGTCAGGCTTTTTCAAATTATCCCTATTCCTGAGGTTATACCTCCTTTCAGACGGCTCCTTTTGAGGAGACCTACCTCGGGATTAGAACGATTCTCTGAATTATTTTTATTACTTTCCCACTTCTTTTTAGAAGATGTAAGAGTTTGTTTAATAGAGTCCTTCTCAGGACTTTCAGATAGTTTCGGCTTCACTGGTCTTCCACCCAAACTATCTCTGCCTAATTCTGCATAAGATTGTTCTATTATTCTGGGTAGCTCAGTTTGATGTTCGGTAACATCGAGTTCCCTTAATCGTTGGCGGATCGCCACTGCTGCTGCCTCCCCTTTAATATTAGATAATATGATTGTTGAGACCTGGTCGAAATTTTTCAGTAATTTCATACCTAAATTTAGAGCAGGCTCTGCCCCGTATTTGTTTTGAATTTGTTTCAGGACATCTGGTATTACCGCAATAGATGGAATACCATGTGTTTTAGTATAGATGGCAGCAAAGACTGAGCCCCAAGTGGTACAGTCTTCCAGTTGTGGTGTGATCCCCATCGGTAAACAGATGGTTTGGATTCTGTGTTTCTCATACGGGCTAGTATTTGGAAATACTGCTTCGATTTGAGTAATTTTTTGAGCTATCCAAAATGGAACTTGCTCACGTTTTGCGGGCATTTTTCCCATGACTGCGTATAGAGTCTGTGGTGTAATTTTTAGTGTATTCCCTGTTGAGGAGTTTGATTTGGAAGTGTCAATGGTGGTTGGACTGTGAAAGTCCGCATGACATATTGGACTAATTGTCTGTAGATTTTTATTAACTCTGTTATTTGAGTAAGTAGTTCCTCATCTGACATTATATCGAGTTCAGGATGAGGTGTGTAGCCGGCTAGAATCGGCCATGTTGCTCCTGGTCTACCTAGTGGACCGAGCCTGGTAATGTTCCTGTGATGTTTTAGGGCGCCTTTAAACCAGAGCTGATGCTCCTGGTATGTGAGTGGAATTTCTATATCCTCGAAAGGAATATATTCCTCTGGTGGATCATCTTCTTTGTAGAAGTGAAACAGTTTTGTAACTGGATTGGATTCAGGAAATATTACCCATGAATAGAATACCTCTGTCTGAAATGATTCGTGTGCCTCTATCACGAAAACTGCTCTACCACCTCTCGGAGGTAGGCCATGTTTTATAAGTTTTAGAGTGATGGCTATTCTTAAGTTTGGATTGATGTCTATGACACCCTCCTCGGTTCCATCTAAACCTGTAAAGTTAAAAACTGCTATGGCTGGGTCAGCCGCAGCTCCACCATTTCCGGTGTTATTGTCCCCGTTTATAGACATTTTGTTTTTTGAAAAATGTAGAACAAGTTTCAAGGAAACAAAGATAAGGTGCACAATATTTTTGGAACACTGTATCCTTCAATGTTGAGCAAACCAAACAGCTAATATATAGGGTGCTTCCCTATGTAGCCGTGGCGGATACTTAACCCTGCCCACTCCAGACGTCTTTTGGAGTATATGGGTAGGGGTCTCTGAGAGAAAAAGCACGGCTGAGTTACTCAGTATCTAACGTTAAATTACCGCCTTACCAAACCGTTGGACGCCATGTAGTGTAGCTCCTATTTCCCTAATAGGCTCTGCGCATTGGAATAATATACCCTTTAGGTTTGACATAGGACTAAGGTCAATATGTCCCTATCGAGTATATTAAACTTAATTACTTGTGCCAGCTAGCTCAGAGGCCACTAGAAACTCCTTGATAAACAAGAAGGGAGTAGTTTCTGGCTGCCGCAAAACATGACAACTTTGTTTCCCTTTTAGAATCAGAACGTGTCCCAGAGTCGTGGAAACAAAAGATAACCATTTCACTCAGCTCAATCGTGCATGCTTAGTTTTCCTCAAAGTTACACAGAAAGAATAGACAGGCGTTTCAATAAAAATCCTCTTGTAGTACTGCGGGTAAGGAAATGTTTTCAAAAATAGTGCACTATTGGCACTACACCCCCGCCAGAGTTGCGCGATGGAAGACGGGAGGGAATGACCTATGCTAGCACAGATGCGGGATGTGGGGCACCCTCTCACACATTCTCTGGCACTGCCTGAAGATAACAATGTTCTGGGACTCGATCCTACATGACATTGACAACATATACCAAACAGACATTCCCAGATTCCCTAGTTATATACTGTTAGGGCTCCCCAATGCCATCACATATCCTCTTAAGTCCTGCCGAGTGAGAGCAATCACCCTAGCACTAGGCACGGCTAATCAGGCATTGTTATCCAGATGGGGTTCAGAAGAGGTACCGACCCGACTGGATTGGCTATCACAGATTGTGTGAGACGCTGGGCATGGAAAAGATTACAGCAGGTCTCACACACTCACTCCCAAGTTTGATAAAACTTGGGGCACCACCATAGAATTTTTATCCACAGAATTCCTGGAGCTCACATGCCCGAGATACCTCCGGGTACTAAGACTTACCAAAGCGCCTCTACCTGGAGACAACTAGGCACTTAAGGAATAGGAACCCCTATGGCGGCTACAGCAGACCATACCTTGACACTGCTTCCCTCTCTAGATCGAACAGGCTCATCTCTTCTCTTTTCTCTATTTTTTTTTTTTCCTATTTTTTATTTTATTTAGCCATAAGTTTACTTCATAATAACAACTTAAGATACAAAGAAAAAAGGGAAACATCTCATATCAAATATTTAGACATACATAACCTAAGAGGAAACCACTATATATGAAGTAAGAAAGCAATATCATCAATTAAAGCTTAGAAAGAAAGAAAAATGATGCAAACATGCCAGGAAAACAGATAACATCAAAATTCAATAATCAGTTCCATTGGAGACTGGCCCATACCTTTTTAAATTTAAGCCATGATCGTGGACCTCTAGCTTGAGCTACTGCTCATTCCATTTCATATATTTGCCTGAGTAAAACCCAAAATTCATTAATACTTGGACTCGTATTTTGAATCCACACTCGAGCAATACATAAGCGTGCACAAATTATAAAAATAGAAATGAAATGTCTCATATAGCTGCCCATATCTCTTATAACCCCTAATACTATTTCCTTCTCGCCAATCTGGACATTGTGCCCTATCATCATTATAAGTGCTGAAGTTACCTCCGCCCAAATTGAATTCAAACTTGGGCATGTCACTAACATATGCTTTAGATCTGCTGCATACGTTTGGCATTTGGGACACTGTGATTTGGCCACTGATTGAGTAGTGGCCCATTTAGATATACGTTCAGGAGTATAGTACAACATAAATATTGTCCGATGTTGTTGGAGTTTCAGATTAACTGATGTTATAGCTGTATCTATGCACTCCAACGAATCCTGTACTTCCTCCTGAGTTATCTCAGTTTGACAAATCCGACTGAGTTTCTCTGAGACCTGTAACCCGTCATCCTTAGCAGCTGCTAACAGCTTGTGATACACCTTACCAATAGTTCCTCGGCCAATAGTCATAAACAGTGTTACTACTACTTCTGGGGTGTTTGTCAGCTGTAAAAGCCTCTGACCCTGTACAAAATAATCCCTCATTTGCAAATATTTAAAAAATGTATTGTGTTGTAAGCCACACTCCTCTTTCAAAGCTGCAAAGGATCGAAACCCCTGTTTATCAAAAAGTTTACCCAATTGCGAGACACCCTTACGCTGCCAATTTTTGCCAATAGCATCATGAAATATGTCGGGCAGGGTGGGATTGCCCCATAGTTTCATATATGATTGAAACGCTGGAACTGAGTACTCCTTACAGATATCCTGCCATATCCTAGTGATGTCCGTGATGTCCCTTATTATTATTATTATCAGCATTTATAAAGCGCAACTAACACCCTACGGGTACCCTGGCGCTGTGATACAAGTGCCTGACTAAGTGTAAATATCCGTGGAAGCCCTTTACTAAACGTGAGGTTAGCAAGATGTAGATAGGCCAGCTTGAGGGTAGAGCCAGGTTTTTACCCTTTTTCTAAATTGCAGGAGATCATCTATTTGTCTAATATCAGGCCGAAGTCTGTTCCAGAGGCGGGAAGCCGCTGTACTAAAGGCCCTGCCTCCTGATTTAGTTTTCCTGACTCTAGGCACTTTCACCAGATTAGCCGAAGAGGAACGGAGCATCCGAGAGGAAACATACCATGCAAATTTGTCCTGCAGTGATTTGGGGCCACTGCTGTGCAAGGCCTTGAACACAATGCACAAGGCCTTAAAAAGTATCCGCTGCGAGATTGGAAGCCTGTGCAGCTCTGAGAGTGCCTGAGAGGTGGAAGAACGGCGTGATCTCATCAATGCCAGCTTGGCCGCCATGGTCTGTATTCGCTGTAATCTCTCAATCAGATACTTCGGTGATTCCAACAACAGAGCATTACAGTAGTCCAACCTACTAAGGATAGTACCTCTGATTATCAGTGTTCTAGCCTGTATTGAGAACAGTGGGAGAATTTTTCGAGTGCTCTAATCAAAGTAAAGCAACACCCGACTGTTTTATTAACATGCTTTTCAAGTGTCAGCTTATCATCAAACATGACTCCCAGATTACGTACTGAATTGCTAGGAACCAATGAAGTGGTAGTGGAGGTAGGCCAGAAATCAGACGGAAGTATAGGGGAATTCTACCTGCGGCACAATGTAAGATTTCTGTCTTGTCAGAATTGAATTGAAGAGAATTCTCCCTAAGCCAGAGTGCTGTGTCCTGCAGACAGGCGTGGAAGTCTTCTAGTGGTACGGATTGCTCACCCTCAAGGGACAGGATAAGCTGGGTGTCATCCGCATAATTTACTAAATTAATATTATGAGCCCTTATAACAGCAAGTAAAGGGCTCATATAGATATTAAATAGTATAGGACTGATCGCCGACCCTTGTGGAACACCATGCAAGGTATTGGAAAACTTGGAGCGAAAAGGGGGAAGGGCTACTGCCTGTTGTCTATTAGATAGGTAAGATTGGAACCACTTTAAGGCAGTGCCCACAACCCCCACCTCTTGAAGCCTGGATAGAAGAATTCCATGGTTTACCGTATCGAATGCGGCAGACAGGTCAAGAAGAATCAAAATAGCTGACTGTCCCCTGTCTGCACGCAAGCGTAGGTCGTCCATGACGGTCACCAAGGCAGTCTCCGTACCATGGCCAGGGCGGAAGCCGAATTGCACCTTGTCCAGGATGTTGTTTGTTTCTAAAAACTGGGAAAGTGCTTTGCTAACTACTCGTTCCAAGATTTTAACTGGGTAGGGTAGAAGAGAAATCGGTCTATAGCTTTTCGGGCACGCCGGGTCAAGTGATGCTTTTTTCAAGAGGGGCGTTACCATCGCCTATTTCCAGCACGTTGGCACAGAACCACTAACCAGTGATTGATTGCAAATTTGCCGTAGTGCCGGAAAGAGTTCAGGGGCCAGCTCCTTCCAAATTTTATGTGGTAGTGGATCCAAAGGGGAGCCTGATGATACCCCCATGGCCATTTTATAGAATTCTTCCACAGAAAGTATATTAAAATGATCTAAGGAATGAGAGTTGTCCATCCATATCTGTTTTGTAGGCGTTAATTCCTTAGACGTATTATCCAATTTGAGTCCATAAATGATATTACTAATCTTATCCTCAAAGAAAGTAGCCAGGCTATCACATAATTCCTGGCTAGACACAGTCTCATTCTTGAACTTAACCCGTTGTAGTAGTTCGGGTCTGCCGTTTTATAAAGAAGGAATCCAGTATTAGGTCCACAGGTCAATTGATATGAAAGCCATACAAAATTAGTATCAGGCCCATCAAGTAAGCTTCGAATTCGTCCAGCAAAAGCAACCCAAAAATAAAGTTTAAAATCTGGAAGCTTAAAACCCCCTTGCTTGTAAGATAGTTTAATGTACCTTAGAGCTCTTCTTGCACTTCTGTAGCCCCAAATAAAGCTACCTACTACGCTTTCTAACCGCTTAAAAAATGTACACGGGACCCTTAAAGAAATTGTCCGATAAAGATACAAAAATTTTGGTAAAATGTTAATTTTAACTATATTACAACTCCCGTAAATACTAAGTGGGAGTCGATGCCAACTACGTAGTTTTGCCGTGACAGTTTTCAGCAGTGGTTCATAGTTAAAGGAGACCACTTCTTCCACTCGACTACTTAAACTTACTCCCAAGTATACTGCTGTTGTTGTGGTTCCTAACACTTGCGTAGCTGTAACGGGCGGATAATTTAAAATAGTCTGGGTTTTATTCACATTTAGTTTATACCCTGAAAACGAGCCAAAATGCTGTGCTTCTTGCATGATTTCGACCATAGCCTCATCTGGTTTGGAAGAACAAATGGCAATGTCGTCTGCATATGTAGTTAATTTAAGTTCCATGCCACTAAGCAAAACCGGGTAGATCCTTGCATTTTGCAACAAGTGTCTTATATAGGGCTCAATATATAATGCGAACAATAACGGGGATAGCGGACATCCCTGCTGCGTGCCCCTTCTGATAGAAAAATGAGCTGATGTAAGACCATTCAGCTTCAGAGCTGCTATTGGGTTGTTATACAGTTTTTGAACAGCAGAGATGAACCTTTGACCAAGGCCAAATGATGACATAGTTGACCATAGTGCTCCCAGGCAACTTGGTCAAAGGCCTTCTCCGCATCCAACATCATCATCCCCATTTGCTGATTTAGTTGGCAAGAAACATCAAATGCAGCAATTGCTGTATTAATATGCGCTGCTGTGCCTCTGCCGGGGACAAAACCATATTGTTGTTCCGACACTAGCTGATGTATAGTCGGGGCCAGCCGGGAAGCTAAAATTTTAGAACTTTTTATTGCGTCGGCATTAATTAATTAAATAGGGCGATACGAGCCCATTTCCTCTTCTGGTAGAGCAGAGGGAAGATGGCGGATGGTTACCGCATCTGAGGATGCCTCTCCCTGAAACCTCCCTGGAGTAACCACTGATCCCTATCTCCCGCCCCCCCTCTACATGCGGAAATTGTCGGCGAGGGCAGTGGGAGTACGGAGCAGGCAAACATACTTCTGATGTGCCGGTTTGAGCGGCTGCGGGATTTGATTTTTGCAGGACGCGCTGCACGCTGGTGTGTGGTGCGGGTGCCGATTTCGACAGTGGCGAGCCTGTCTGTGCAAGTCATCAGGCGGGAGCTGGCGCTGGGACTGGTGGCAGATCAGGAGACTAGTATGGCCCCGCAACGCACCGTTAAGGGACGTGGCCGCATGGAGGTCGCCCCCGCAGCTGGTAATGAAGGTGATGGAGGAAACTACAGCAGCGGAGTTGGGACTACGGGCTCACCGCGGATCTCGGAGGCAGTACCTGGGACAGGCTCTGACTCATGTACACAATTAGGTAAACCGATTCTACGGCTCCTGCGTTCAGGTAGAGCAGTAGACGTATTACGGTCCTGTGGGTCAGAGGATTCCATCTCTGGTTTTGTGATGGCTGAAATGCTGAATGCAGCAGTTGAGACAGGCTGGGAAGGCGAGGAAAGAACTGCTGAGTTACAATCACCTCTAACTTTTCAACCTGGCACTGAGTATAAAGATATATGTGAGACTTTTGAAGAAAGATATATGGTTAATAGAATGCAGGACAGTGTGGCTAAGATCACGATGAGCCAAGCAGACGGAGGCGAAGATAATGGTGCAACTAAGGAGAATCACTGTGAATCTGATAACTTTGAGGAACAGGATGAAAACTTAATGCAGATACATATGCAATATGAGCAAAACAGCGCAAGTACAGAGGTCAGAAATCAGCCTGATCGTGGCACCTCTGAAACCGCTGAGCGATCAGGCCTCATGGAACATCAGACTAAAGACATTATAACTCCTGGTGAATCTCTTGATATTGCGAACAGAGTGAATATAGAGGATACAGAGGAATCTGAAATGAGTAGATGTACAGTAAATGCACAGAATGACCAACAGGGCGGGGATGGAAATCAGCAAACTATCCAAATCAACTTGAACACCATGGTGGGGGAGCACGGTACTCAAAAAAGAAGCACTCTAAATGGGGGCAAAGGCACAGGCACAAAAGCAAAAGGTCCGAAAGTGGCTAAAGCACCAAAAGCAATTAAAGGAGGCAAGGGCTGGGGCGGCGGTGTTTAAGCTCAAGTTGCCTCTGCTGTGGGAAGGTTAAAGGACTCCGTGGCACACAGTGCAAAGCCTGGTATGGGGGCCGGAATTAGCCCTATACAGAAATGGGTGGCCTCAAAGGGCAATGTTAAAGCTTTTATTTCGAGACTCTCTAATACTGGAAATATGGAGGTTGGTGGAATGGTTGGAGTGGTCGCTGAAGCCGAACAATTAAGCAATACATCAAACAGTTGGGGTCTTACACCACAGACAGGTGGCCCTGTTAGCTTGGTTGATGGCAGAGGCAGTCTGAATGGGGATTCACAATGCTCTCAATACCCCGCAGCTGCACACACAACTCCGACTGTAGGACCGGTAATAACTCCAACAACTCTGGCACCCTCATCAATTCTAACTCCTGTAGCTCCAGAGGCTCCTTCCTCAAACGCAAAGCAGGCCAGTAGCTCCAGATCTGGATCTATATCTGGGACCACAGTAAATACCGAAAGGGGCTCTCAGTCGGCTGATTGTGAGGAACCATCATTGTCTATAATATTGCAGGCATTAACTAACCAGAGAGCAGAGGCTCAAGAATATTATCGACAAGCCAAGGCGGACAGTAGCGAGATAAAACCAGCATTAGGGGAGGTCACCTCAAAGGTTGCCCTGCTATCTTCAGAGGTTGTGGAACTGCAGGATCGTGTTGCAGCAGTGGAAGAGGCTAATACACATACTACGAATGTAACCAAGACACAGGAGTCCCAAGTCATGTTAATGCAGGCCAAAATCAAAGATTTAGAAAATCGCCAACGGCGCCAGAATTTAAGGATTTTTGGCATTCCAGAAGGGTCCGATGGGTCCGACCCCCGGGCCTATATTGTTAGTTTGTTTCAAAAAGCATTTCCTGAACTGGAGGATTGGGATATGGACACACAAATACAGCGAGCGCATAGATTGCCTTTGACTATACAGCATGGGAAACAGACTAAGCCTAACTATGCAAGACCAATATTGGTGTTCTTGGGGAATTTCCTGCTGCAACAGGCAATCTATTTAAAGGCACGGCCAGCAACTCCTGTTAAGTTGGACAACATGTCCATATTCGCACGCTCGGATTTGTGTAAACTCACCATGGATAAACATTGGAGGATGCGGCAACTAATGGATCCCCTTAAAACAGTCTGCTCCCAAGTGTTTCTCCAAGAGCCGGCCCGTCTCAAGAATATTAGAAATGGCCAAATAAATGTTTTCTTTACTGAATCAGAGGCAAAAACTGCTTTAGCCAAGTGGCAGTCGGATCGTAGAAAATGACTGCTGAAAGTAAAGATTGTACGGCATGGGCAATTGAGATGAATTGAATATTTAAATGCTTATTAATGCTACTTGGCTATGCCTGTTTTGCCTGCTCTGTTACTCTTACTTTACTTTATTATTGGTCTTTAAAATTGTACTTGCTTTCTTACATTTGTATATTTCACTGGGGTGGTGGAGGGGTAGGGATTGGTGGGGTCAGGGGAAGGGGGAGGCGCCTTTTTAAGCTGTCAGTGTGGACAGCAGAGGCAGGGGGCGATTCCTTCTTGTAGGCACAGGGTGGGGTTAGGAAGGGTGGAAGGAAGGCAGAGAAGGGCAGTGGGCTGTCACCGATCGACTGGGTGGAGGGGTCAGAAGGGAGGGGGTGGTTGGGTAGGGAAGGGGGGTTAAATAGCCTTGTCTTAGTTTATTTAGATAGAATAACTTTGGAAAATACAAAAGTGAAAGGATTACGAAACAAAGGAGGAAGCAGCTACATCGAAGATACAATTATGAGCTAATGTCTGACTTTAAATATATGTGTTGGAATGTAGCCAGGCTCAATCAGGCCAGGAAACAACGGTTAGTAATGGAGGAGCTTCCCGCATTTAAACCCCATATACTGGGTCTTACAGAGACACACCTAGCTTTCAAGGATAGATTGCAGCTAAAACAGCTAGGACTTGATGTAGTAGTTTGCACATCACAGGTAGTCTCTATTCGGGGGGTAGCTATATTAAAGTCAAAAAACTGTAGAGCAACAGTAATACGCACACTAGCCGATTCTAAAGGTAGATGGGCAATTGCCCAACTGTTTACCAGGGGGCGTAAAACTACGATATGTGTGGTTTATGGCCCAAATACGGATTGTCCGGAAATTATTCACTTTATATGTTCTGAATTGTTGGAGTGGGACGGTGACTTGATAGTAATGGGTGATTTTAATTGTATAATTGATAAGAAGATTGATACCACTAATACAGCACAACGGGCCAGAATGGGCAGGACTAGGGCAGCAATTCTGGAACTCCTGCATTTGCATCAGTTGGAGGATGCTTGGAGGAGGTTAAACCCAACGGACCCAGGGTTTACATTTTACTCATCCCCGCACAAACATTATTCGCTAATAGATATGATTTTTACTACCAGGGCTATGTTGGATAAAGCAACTATGGAAGTATGTCCAAAGATTACATCGGACCACAATCCGGTGATGCTAAGTGTACAGGTCAAGTTGGGCGATAAGACGCCATGCAGGGAATTTACATTTCCTAGAAATCTTCTAAGTAACCCTGAGTATGGGAAATTTATGCGGGATACTTTACGGGAATACCTAGAAAATAATAGGGGCACTGCTGCTATGGCAGTGGTATGGGACTGTCTGAAGGAGTATGTCAGAGGAGCCACGTTGCAGTTCATTTTAAGGCAGAACCAGCAGGCTAACAGGGAGAAGGAGCAGGAGCATAAGTTGTTGTAAGAGCTAGAGCAACAACATGCTAGATCTATTGTAGTAAAAGATAAGGAGGAACAGCAAATATACTTGTACCTGGTGGAAACTAGAGCTAAACTTAACTGAGGGTTGGTGGATAAAGTAGCTACTAGATATCATAAATATAAGGCTTAGCAATATGAATATGGAGAAAGAATGGGTCGCTTGCTAGCTACTCAGATTGCTGACCAAAGGGCTAGATCATGCATCAAAACAATCAAAGGGGGGGATGGTCTATTCTATATAAGATCAGAAGATATAGTTGAACAATTTGGACTTTTTTATGCAGACCTATACGATGAGCCAGCGCTTTCTAATATGCAAGCAACTATGGACTATATTCAAGAGTCTGAGCTGCCGGTTTTGAATCCAATAGACTCTGAGGGGTTACAAAGAGATGTTGGACTTGGAGAGGTTGAGCTAGCGTTGAGTTCTTTACCAAATGGTAAGGCGGTTGGCGAAGATACTATCCCGTTGGAATTTTATAAATACTTTAAAGACATTTTGGCACCAGTTTTTACTACATTGTGCAATAATATCATGATCGGGGAGGATGTTCCGTCTACTTGGAAAATTACTAATATCATAGTATTTCCTCTATTTCTTCTTTCAGGTGTGTGTTAACTATTGTTTTGCTCCCCACCGGCCCGTGGAAGTAGGTGGTGGCTATTGTTATTCTGATTATTCCATAATAATAAAAAGACTTAAACCATAAATATGCCCCTAAGTGTTCTAAAAATACTATGTCAATTTATTGTTTGCACTTAAGCTGGTGGTGTATTTTAGTAGTGATAAAAGTGTGTACAAATGTGTTCTGAGCTGTTTGAAGGGTTATGTTAGTTGCACTATTTTGTACTTACTTGTATTATGCTGTGTTTCGTTGTATTCAAAATCTTTTCTTCATTAAATATATGTACTGTGACATGAGTTATTTTGATATATTGTCCAATTGATTTGAGTTTTGTTTCTTGTCCTCCAATAAATACTTTTTATGGTGTCCTCCTGTACAACATAAATTTGACAAAGTTAATGTATAAGGTACATTTTTTAATAATTTTGTACTATAAAAGTAGTTTGAATTAGAAGTTAAAATTTTAGTGGTACTTTTTATGTGAGTTGATTAATTAATGACTGTTTATAAGGTGTGTGTTCATTTTAAGTCTATCTATACTTTGGCTTTCACTTTGCTTTAGGTATAGGTACTTTAAAATTATCATTAACTATTTAAGAGTATGTTATTTTTTAATTTTTGAGTCTAGGGGTGGAAAGGACGAAGGCAGTATGGTTGTATTTAGACACAGAGTTTTTACTAGATTGATCAATGGGTTGTTTGAGTATTAATATAGGAAAAATATGAACATTGTGAGTGGTTTTATAGATATTGTGAAAGACATAGCATAGAAGAGTATGAGGGGGCTAATTGTGTATGTTTACGGATGGCTAGAGTTTCGTTTCTTAGAGCGATATCATAAGGAAGGCGCAGATATAAGGTGTATTTTTTTCAATTTTGTTTTTAAAGAGTTTTTTAGTGCATCAGATAATGCTGGAAAATGTGTAAGTGGCTAGTGCTGCTTATTTATAGATTGTTCTATAATGAAGTGGAACATGTATTTGCTTTTTAACTCAAAGGGGCATAAAGAAATATTGGTACTGTAGTTACAATGGCAGTATGGCCCAGAGGTATGAGGAGAATGTTTAACCTTAAATTGGACTGATTATTTTTATTTTATTTGTTTGTATTAAATTGTATAATTGCTAGTGTTTATTTTGGCTTTAGAGGAATGACTTATGGGACTGGAAAATTAAACCAGTGGAAACACTTTTGTTTGGCCTTAGAGATATGTTAGAGAAGGGGTGTGGCTAGATGAGAGTGTATGTTTGGAAGAAAGAGTAGTGCATATTGGGCTTTTTGCAAGGCATTCGCTAACATTTATAAAGCAGGTTTGGTAGCATTGGATTTCAGGTGTGAAAGGGATGCATTTCATTAGAAGTGTGACTGCCTCACTGTAAGAAATGGCTATGGTGCTTATTTTAAAAAAAAAGATTTTGGATCAAGGGTACCTTTGCAGGAAATAATGTTTATTGTGTGTTATGAGTTTTAGAATAAGAACTCCTAAAATGATGCTATAAGGTATGCATCCTGCATTCAGCCTTTTCCTTCCCGCATACCTAATCCTTAATATTAATTTTTTCACGGGTAGCCTAGCTTTAAAACGTCTTGTTTACGGTTGTTTTGAGCAAAACATTTTGGTATGTAGATCTCTAGTTTAGAAAATGGTATAGTAGAGTTAAGTGCGGTATTTGTCTTATCTGTGTCACTGTTCCGCGTACTGTCATTAGTGTTTGATTTTTGCTTCCTTTATAGCTTTTATTGGCGATTCTGGTGGAGCTGGTGGTTACAGTAAATATTCAGCCTCTTGCACAATGGTGTCTGGAACTGTTATTGGAGGGATCCGTGAAACTTTAGTTTGCTTTGTGATCAAAATTACATTGTTTTTCACCATAAAGTTTCTAATTAGAATTCCATTCTTTTCTTTCATTAGAATATAATAGTCCTCATTATAGCAAGTTGCTTTTATTGTTCCACTTTTGTCTGCCAATGCTTGATGGTAAAAGACTTTATTTTCTAGTTTAGCTGTTTTGTAATATGTTTTTGTAGTACACTTGATAATTATTGCTTTCATTGGTTTGATAAATGGTTTGTTGTCATCATTTAAATTTCCAAGAATGTCTTGAATGGAAAGCATCTGTGAAGAGAAAAAAAAAGTGTTAGGAAGTACATATTTCTTATGTTAAAGTGCTACAAAGAAAGCATTGTGGTCACTATAATAGTTTTCAAAGTCCCCTTCCTTTGTGTTAGTTAGAATATAATAACCTTTATCATAGCAAGTTGCTTTTATTGATCAACTTGTGTCTGCTAATGCTAGATGATAACATACTTTATTTTTTTGCTTGGCTGGTTTGTAATATGTTTTGGTACTACACTTGATAATTATTTCTTTGATTGGTTTGATATATGGTTTGTTGTTATTATTTGAGTTTCCAAAAAGGTCTTGAATGGAAAGAATCTGTAAAGCAAAATAACATGTTAGGAAGTACATATTTTATATTTTGAAGTGCTACCCATAAAGCATTGTGATTACTATAATAGTTTTTCAAAGTCCCAAAATATTGTGTATGTACATTACTGTATATATGGTCTAATAATGTTTGGTAGTTTGTGGTGTAACTATTTATTAGTTGTTTGCATTGGAAGTATGTGTGCATAGAATATTGTAGTAATGCACTTTGCAGGCTTGTGTTTTTTAAATCTATGTTAAAATCACCCATGATGATATATGTAAAATCAGGATAGAAGTTCATTATATTTGTTATTAATTGCATTAGTGTTTGTATTGGTTTATGTTGTGGTTTGTACAATATCACTATTAAGTAGTTGTTTTCATTAATATGTAGTGTAAAATGTATAATGTCAATTCCTTGTTGTGCTACATAAATAGGTAGTATGCAGAGCTCTTCTTTGTAGTATATTGCAATTCTATGTTGTGTTTGCTCATTGTGGTATTTATCAAATATCATACGATGATATCATTGAATCGAGAATGTACCTGTTGTAGCTTTTCTAGTTGTGTTTATTTATGTTAGGCAAATAATGTCTGCATTCATGATGTTTTTATCAGATGTTAGTGATTTGAAATTGTTTTGAAGAGATTGTATATTTTGTATGATAATATTGAATTTTTCTTTGTATGAGCTTATTTGTGGTACTGATATATGTAATGGCATTTGTGTTCGGAATCGTTGCATTACTTTCTTAATGTTGTGATGTACAAGTATTTTGTTTTCATTAAAGTTTTGAATGTATATGTTTGATATTGATTTAGCTCTGCTTAGAGCTACATAATACAGGTGATGTATTTTGCTATTGTTAAAGTGTATATAAAGTGGCTGAATAGTTTCACCTTGTGTCTTATGTACTGTTCTTGCAGATGCTTGGCGTAATGGAAATTGTTTGCGTATAATGGTAATAATTTTTTTTGTGTATTGGAAATACCTAGTTATTGAATGTATAGGTGTCCAATTTTCTGCAATTGTTGTGCGATATAAATGTTTGTTTTCTTGTCTTGTAAGTTTGCCAATTCTTTCTTTACAAATGCTATCCAAACTATAAATGGTGTATTGTTGATAATTTCTACTAATTCTACAACACTTGATGCTCCATTAGTTAATCCATCATTCACATTTACATTACAAGTTAAGTCATAGCGTAGTTTTAATGCAATATATAATGTGTGTGCAAGTCCCATAGTTTTTGTGGGATCGGTTGGTAATTGTTTTAATATTGTTTGCTTTACTTCTTCTGAAAGATCAGAACTTACTGTGTCATTAGCTTTTGTTAAGAAAACTGGATATTGTTGTATGTGTTGCATTAAAACTTTATTATTAATGCCATTTACTTCTTTGTTTGTTGACATAATATATGGTATATTTTTGATAATACTTTCCTCTGGTTGTATTGTGCTTGGTTTAATCTGTACAATATCTGTTTCTGTATGATCTCCTTCTCTTAACCTGTTTAGCAACTCTGCAAATGGTAGATCATTTTGTTGTTACATCATTATTATTGGGGTGACATTCCACCCCAAAACCAATGGCACAGCCTTATGTGACTTCTTCAAATTTTGTACCGTCTTTTTAACCCATTTTATTCCATTTAATCAGCTGTTTAATTCAGTCTTTCACTTTAATCCAGTATATTCCACACACAGGGTCATGCAATTTTCAAAAGTTTCTCATATTCAAGATGTGCCCATCCGGAACTCTCTTCAAGAATACGTACAAGCGCGTTGTTCATCCAAAGCAGTTTTTATTAAAAACCCAATGCATTTCGGGCTACTGGGGCCCTTCATCAGGGGTAACTACAAATAACAATAAAACATGCATTACAAATCCATTGACAAAAAATGTATTATGCACCGACATTTGAAACATTCATGTGAGAATTAGCTGCTTCTCAGGCCTCCATAATCGTCATAATCCTAATCATAACGGCAATATAACTAACCCCATTGTACAGTAGCAAGAACCTTTAACAAAATACAATCCCTCTTCTTTTCATCTATAACACCTTCACGTTACTCTCCCAGTAACTTCCGCTTTAATTAAACATTGCCCTAAACACACTCTTCTCCTACCCAATTGTAACGTCATCCTTTCCTCTGTATATTAAACCCTCCTGTTAAGCGCAGAAATACCCTAAAGTCTCTTCCCCTCTCATGTAAACCTGTCCAACTTTCCCCCCTCACTATATCCCACCTTTCCTTAACCTTTGATACACACCCTCGTTGTACTTGTCTAAGCTGTGCGCTTCGCGCTGCACATTTTCCATCTTCATGCTGGCAACCGCTTTTTTCATTTTTAAACAGCCACTGTTTTTCACACGCTGCTGACAGCCACCTAATTATTATCCCATCCTCACTCTCATTCACCCCAATTCCAACACCCTATGACCTCTATTATTTGCTGCGCTGCTTGTTATCTACAAACCCTAACTCACGTACCTGCTAAAAACCATCCGTCCTAGAATCTCTTCCACGAAAGGATTTCACGTTACTTTCATCCGCCAATATTTAAACCCCACACCTGTGTTCAGAACCCTCCCACTATGCTAATCACTAATCAACCGCCCTTGTGACCCTCTCTCACTACAAACCCTGCCCTCAATTCTTAACTACTACAGTACCCATAATGCAATATGTCAGCTCGATGTAACATCACAGTACTCTTTGTTAAAAATCCATGTTCATAACGTTTAAACGCAGCTTCCACATATCAACCTCGTTCTAAATGTCAAACATACGCTGCAAATGTTTTACCATTCATTAGGAGCCTCTCAATTAAAAAAATGCTAGGTGAACGAGATGTTCCGCCTAGTGTGTGGATGATACCGCTATTCCCAAAATTCCAACTTTAGTCCAATCACTGATGTGGGTGCAAACCCCGGTTCGGGCAAAGTTCATGTATACATCATAGAAATGGGGGATGCACACCCTTTTCAAACACAATTCATCCTGTTTGTTTGGTCATTCGCCGATGCGTGCTCACTGGTGAAGTACCTTGCCCAAATGGCACTTGGATCCAAATTACATCATTATTATTGGGGTGACATTCCACCCCAAAACCAATGGCACAGCCTTATGTGACTTCTTCAAATTTTGTACCGTCTTTTTAACCCATTTTATTCCATTTAATCAGCTGTTTAATTCAGTCTTTCACTTTAATCCAGTATATTCCACACACAGGGTCATGCAATTTTCAAAAGTTTCTCATATTCAAGATGGGCCCATCCGGACCTCTCTTCAAGAATACGTACAAGCGCGTTGTTCATCCAAAGCAGTTTTTATTAAAAACCCAATGCATTTCGGGCTACTGGGGCCCTTCGTCAGGGGTAACTACAAATAACAATAAAACATGCATTACAAATCCATTGACAAAAAATGTATTATGCACCGACATTTGAAACATTCATGTGAGAATTAGCTGCTTCTCAGTCCTCCATAATCTTCACAATCCTAATCATAACATTGGCAATATAACTAACCCCATTGTACAGTAGCAAGAACCTTTAACAAAATACAATCCCTCTTCTTTTCATCTATAACACCTTCACGTTACTCTCCCAGTAACTTCCGCTTTAATTAAACATTGCCCTAAACACACTCTTCTCCTACCTAATTGTAACGTCATCCTTTCCTCTGTATATTAAACCCTCCTGTTAAGCGCAGAAATACCCTAAAGTCTCTTCCCCTCTCATGTAAACCTGTCCAACTTTCCCCCCTCACTATATCCCACCTTTCCTTAACCTTTGATACACACCCTCGTTGTACTTGTCTAAGCTGTGCGCTTCGCGCTGCACATTTTCCATCTTCATGTTGGCAACCGCTTTTTTCATTTTTAAACAGCCACTGTTTTTCACACGCTGCTGACAGCCACCTAATTATTATCCCATCCTCACTCTCATTCACCCCAATTCCAACACCCTCTGACCTCTATTATTTGCTGCGCTGCTTGTTATCTACAAACCCTAACTCACGTACCTGCTAAAAACCATCCGTCCTAGAATCTCTTCCACGAAAGGATTTCACGTTACTTTCATCCGCCAGTATTTAAACCCCACACCTGTGTTCAGAACCCTCCCACTATGCTAATCACTAATCAACCGCCCTTGTGACCCTCTCTCACTACAAACCCTGCCCTCAATTCTTAACTACTACAGTACCCATAATGCAATATGTCAGCTCGATGTAACATCACAGTACTCTTTGTTAACAATTCATGTTCATAACGTTTAAACGCAGCTTCCACATATCAACCTCGTTCTAAATGTCAAACATACGCTGCAAATGTTTTACCATTCATTAGGAGCCTCTCAATTAAAAAAATGCTAGGTGAACGAGATGTTCCGCCTAGTGTGTGGATGATACCGCTATTCCCAAAATTCCAACTTTAGTCCAATCTCTGATGTGGGTGCAAACCCCGGTTCGGGCAAAGTTCATGTATACATCATAGAAATGGGGGATGCACACCCTTTTCAAACACAATTCATCCTGTTTGTTTGGTCATTCGCCGATGCGTGCTCACTGGTGAAGTACCTTGCCCAAATGGCACTTGGATCCAAATTACATCATTATTATTGGGGTGACATTCCACCCCAAAACCAATGGCACAGCCTTATGTGACTTCTTCAAATTTTGTACCGTCTTTTTAACCCATTTTATTCCATTTAATCAGCTGTTTAATTCAGTCTTTCACTTTAATCCAGTATATTCCACACACAGGGTCATGCATTTTTCAAAAGTTTCTCATATTCAAGATGTGCCCATCCGGACCTCTCTTCAAGAATGCGTACAAGCGCGTTGTTCATCCAAAGCAGTTTTTATTAAAAACCCAATGCATTTCGGGCTACTGGGGCCCTTCGTCAGGGGTAACTACAAATAACAATAAAACATGCATTACAAATCCATTGACAAAAAATGTATTATGCACCGACATTTGAAACATTCATGTGAGAATTAGCTGCTTCTCAGTCCTCCATAATCTTCACAATCCTAATCATAACGTTGGCAATATAACTAACCCCATTGTACAGTAGCAAGAACCTTTAACAAAATACAATCCCTCTTCTTTTCATCTATAACACCTTCACGTTACTCTCCCAGTAACTTCCGCTTTAATTAAACATTGCCCTAAACACACTCTTCTCCTACCCAATTATAACGTCATCCTTTCCTCTGTATATTAAACCCTCCTGTTAAGTGCAGAAATACCCTAAAGTCTCTTCCCCTCTCATGTAAACCTGTCCAACTTTCCCCCCTCACTATATCCCACCTTTCCTTAACCTTTGATACACACCCTCGTTGTACTTGTCTAAGCTGTGCGCTTCGCGCTGCACATTTTCCATCTTCATGCTGGCAACCGCTTTTTTCATTTTTAAACAGCCACTGTTTTTCACACGCTGCTGACAGCCACCTAATTATTATCCCATCCTCACTCCCATTCACCCCAATTCCAACACCCTATGACCTCTATTATTTGCTGCGCTGCTTGTTATCTACAAACCCTAACTCACGTACCTGCTAAAAACCATCCGTCCTAGAATCTCTTCCACGAAAGGATTTCACGTTACTTTCATCCGCCAGTATTTAAACCCCACACCTGTGTTCAGAACCCTCCCAGTATGCTAATCACTAATCAACCGCCCTTGTGACCCTCTCTCACTACAAACCCTGCCCTCGATTCTTAACTACTACAGTACCCATAATGCAATATGTCAGCTCGATGTAACATCACAGTACTCTTTGTTAAAAATCCATGTTCATAACGTTTAAACGCAGCTTCCACATATCAACCTCGTTCTAAATGTCAAACATACGCTGCAAATGTTTTATCATACATTAGGAGCCTCTCAATTAAAAAAATGCTAGGTGAACGAGATGTTCCGCCTAGTGTGTGGATGATACCGCTATTCCCAAAATTCCAACTTTAGTCCAATCTCTGATGTGGGTGCAAACCCCGGTTCGGGCAAAGTTCATGTATACATCATAGAAATGGGGGATGCACACCCTTTTCAAACACAATTCATCCTGTTTGTTTGGTCATTCGCCGATGCGTGCTCACTGGTGAAGTACCTTGCCCAAATGGCACTTGGATCCAAATTACATCATTATTATTGGGGTGACATTCCACCCCAAAACCAATGGCACAGCCTTATGTGACTTCTTCAAATTTTGTACAGTCTTTTTAACCCATTTTATTCCATTTAATCAGCTGTTTAATTCAGTCTTTCACTTTAATCCAGTATATTCCACACACAGGGTCATGCAATTTTCAAAAGTTTCTCATATTCAAGATGTGCCCATCCGGACCTCTCTTCAAGAATACGTACAAGCGCGTTGTTCATCCAAAGCAGTTTTTATTAAAAACCCAATGCATTTCGGGCTACTGGGGCCTTTCGTCAGGGGTAACTACAAATAACAATAAAACATGCATTACAAATCCATTGACAAAAAATGTATTATGCACCGACATTTGAAACATTCATGTGAGAATTAGCTGCTTCTCAGTCCTCCATAATCGTCACAATCCTAATCATAACGTTGGCAATATAACTAACCCCATTGTACAGTAGCAAGAACCTTTAACAAAATACAATCCCTCTTCTTTTCATCTATAACACCTTCACGTTACTCTCCCAGTAACTCCCGCTTTAATTAAACATTGCCCTAAACACGCTCTTCTCCTACCCAATTGTAACGTCATCCTTTCCTCTGTATATTAAACCCTCCTGTTAAGCGCAGAAATACCCTAAAGTCTCTTCCCCTCTCATGTAAACCTGTCCAACTTTCCCCCCTCACTATATCCCACCTTTCCTTAACCTTTGATACACACCCTCGTTGTACTTGTCTAAGCTGTGCGCTTCGCGCTGCACATTTTCCATCTTCATGCTGGCAACCGCTTTTTTCATTTTTAAACAGCCACTGTTTTTCACACGCTGCTGACAGCCACCTAATTATTATCCCATCCTCACTCTCATTCACCCCAATTCCAACACCCTATGACCTCTATTATTTGCTGCGCTGCTTGTTATCTACAAACCCTAACTCACGTACCTGCTAAAAACCACCCGTCCTAGAATCTCTTCCACGAAAGGATTTCACGTTACTTTCATCCGCCAGTATTTAAACCCCACACCTGTGTTCAGAACCCTCCCACTATGCTAATCACTAATCAACCGCCCTTGTGACCCTCTCTCACTACAAACCCTGCCCTCGATTCTTAACTACTACAGTACCCATAATGCAATATGTCAGCTCGATGTAACATCACAGTACTCTTTGTTAAAAATCCATGTTCATAACGTTTAAACGCAGCTTCCACATATCAAGCTCGTTCTAAATGTCAAACATACGCTGCAAATGTTTTACCATTCATTAGGAGCCTCTCAATTTAAAAAATGCTAGGTGAACGAGATGTTCCGCCTAGTGTGTGGATGATACCGCTATTCCCAAAATTCCAACTTTAGTCCAATCTCTGATGTGGGTGCAAACCCCGGTTCGGGCAAAGTTCATGTATACATCATAGAAATGGGGGATGCACACCCTTTTCAAACACAATTCATCCTGTTTGTTTGGTCATTCACCGATGCGTGCTCACTGGTGAAGTACCTTGCCCAAATGGCACTTGGATCCAAATTACATCATTATTATTGGGGTGACATTCCACCCCAAAACCAATGGCACAGCCTTATGTGACTTCTTCAAATTTTGTACCGTCTTTAATATACAGAGGAAAGGATGACATTACAATTGGTTAGGAGAAGAGTGTGTTTAGGGCAATGTTAAATTAAAGCGGGAGTTACTGGGAGAGTAACGTGAAGGTGTTATAGATGAAAAGAAGAGGGATTGTATTTTCACCAGTGAGCACGCATCGGCGAATGACCAAACAAACAGGATGAATTGTGTTTGAAAAGGGTGTGCATCCCCCATTTCTATGATAGATCATTTTGTTGTCTCATTATTTTTTAAGTTCATATAGTTTAAAATGTGTTACCCATAAGTTAGTACTCAGTGGACCATATGCATATTTTGTATTCTCAAAAATGTATGTGTCAAAAACTGGTTTCAATTGGTAAAAGTCTCCAATTGGTAAAATGAAGATACCACCAAATGGCAGATTGGATGCTTTTATTTCTTGCAATCTGTTATGTGTAAAGTTAAACATATTTGTCACAACCATGGAAATGTCATCAATTATTAGTACTTTAAGATACATTAGTTGACATTGAAGAGCAGTCCTGTTTTCATGTGTTAAGGGTTTATAAGTAAAAGTTTGTGATACAGGAATTTTGAATGTGCTATGTAGGGTTTTCCCATTAATATTATGTGCTGATTTACAAGTTGGTGCTGTAAGCAATATATAAATGTTATCTGGATTTTCACCTGCTTTAGTAGTATAACATTTTAATAATGTTTGATAAAGTGCTGTAATAAGAAAGCTTTTTCCAACTCCTGCCCCACCAGTACAGAATGTATAGCATGGTGTTTTTTTTATTCTTGATCCAATGTAAATGATGGTAAACAAAGTTTAATTGTTCTGATGTTAAAATATGCATCATATTGTAGTATGTTTCATTTGGTAATAGTGAATTAGTTAAGGTTTCTTCGTCAATATTGTAGCAAATTCCTAAATCTAATGATAAGTCATATAGGTTTTGTTGCTCAGTATATTGTTGCTCATAAGGGGTAGCATCAAAAGATGTTGTGTTTTGTTTGCTATTAGATTTTGTTGAAAGTAGAGGTGTGGATGTTGTTTCATTGTGAATGTTAATATTTAATTCAGAGAGTAGGTCATTATGTTGATGATATGATTAAAAAGCTTTGTCAAGAAGGGGATCAATTCCTTAGCGAATGCCTTATAAAATTTTATAGGCAGCCCATCTTTTCCACAGGCTATCGCTCCTGCAGTTGAATTCAGGGCTGTCAAAGTTTCAGCACCTGATATGTCAAGTTGAATCTGTTCCACGAGGGAGTTGGACAAACTGGGGAGATTTACACTCTCAAAATAGTTCTGGATTGAATCTTGCCTGACCACATATTTGGTAGCGTAGAGCTGTTGATAATGCTCCATAACAACTTGGGCAATTCCATCCCTGTCCGTCACCGCAACTCTAGTCTTGGGATCTACAACTTCTGTAATTGAGGCCGCTTCCTGTCTAGTCTTAGTTGACCCAGCTAACAATTTGCCAACCATTTGGCTTTCTTCATAAACTCGTTGTTGAAAAGTCCGGGAGCTGTTTATTTCTTCTATTAAGAAAAATTCCCTAAGCGCCTTTTTAGCCTTTTCAAGCTGATTCACTAGTGCTCCGTCTCCCTGTAGAGGGGCATTTCTCTGATTCAAAGCACTATCAACTGCCTGCTGGAGTTCAGCTATTTTAGTACGTCGTGTTTTAGACTGAGCGGCTGAAAAGGCAATCATTTGCCCACGTACAGCCGCCTTAACCCCCCCAAACTGAGAATGGTTCTGCCGTCCCCTCATTTTTCCTGAAATAATCAAGTATTCACTATTTTAAATCTGCTACCCATTGGTGCTCTAGGAGGAGGAGATGATCCATCTGCCACCTGGATCTCGTCCTCTTTCCCTCTTCCATTTCTAGATCTAGTTTAATGTAGGAGTGGTCTGAAAATGAATTAGCCCCAATTTCTGCATCTACGTAATTTAGAGACCGAGATGTTAAAAAAAATCAATACGAGATGCTGTTTGGAATTGACGGGAGTAGCATGAATAATTGCATACTGCCAGATTGGCTTTACGCCATGGATCAATCAGATGATAATCCTGTATTATGGTATCTAGGACTTTTTTAGTCTTTGGCTTCAATTGCTTCTTGTTCTTGTTAGAAGTGTCTTTTCTCAGGTTCTGGATAAAGTTAAAATCCCCTCCTACAATGATCTGTCCAGGAGCCCTCCTGAGCAGCTCGTTAACCTTCATTAAAGCTGAGGGATCGTCCGTGATTGGGCCATAATAATTCACAAAATGTAATGTACTCCCATTTAATTTAACCATGACCCATAACCATCTTCCCTGAGGATCTCTCCGGACTTGAACAAACTCCCATGCCACACTTCTACAGAAGTAAATAGCTACTCCTCTCCTAGCCAGCCCAGCTGATGCAAAAAAAGCATTCGAAAAAACTCTGGGAAGAAAGAGCTTAGGTGAATTAGTTTTAAGATGGGTTTCTTGAAGAAAGAGAACATGCAGCGTAAAAGAGGCCAGCCATCTTATAAGCCCTCCATATTTTTGCCTGTTTAGCATCCCATTAACATTTACCGACATAATACGACATTTACTAACCATTTCTAAAATTTAAATAGCAGCGAAAATCCTTCGAAATCGAAACCCTTTTTTCCTTCCCCACTTGCTACTGCTCTTTTTACTGCGAGACACACCCCCACTACCACCCACCCCCCCAAACACTCCCCCAAGAAATGTGGGGAACCCCACTGGCCACATCTCCCCCCTCCCTACTTCGCTATGGGATGTCCTGGTGCTGCACCCTGGGTGACCCCGGCCCTGGAGACCCTTGCGTCAAGCTAGTACAATTTCAATTTGGGGAAGAGATCTCTTTCAGCAAATCCTGAGCTTCCTCTATATTGGAAAACATATGAAATTTCCCCCTCGAAGCTTAGATTGCTGGGCTATTGAAGCCTGCGCCCCTTGAGCTTTAAAAATATATAAACGTTTGACAAACTATTTGCGCCTACGTGCGGCTACCACTGAGATATCAGCAAATATCTGACATTTTGAAACTTCATTGATAGAAAATTGTCTCTGCTGTATTGCTTTAGCCAGAATCTTCTCTTCAATACGATAGTCAGCAAAGTTAATCAAGATGGTACGTGGAATCTTTGAATTGGGCAGTGGGTGTGAGGGGACTCGGTGTGCCCTTGTTATAGTAAGGTCTCCAGTAAATTCGGGCAAGACCTTCTGCTTAATAAACGACTCAACCCATTGAAGCGTTTGAGATCCTTCACTCCCCTCGGGTACCCCATCTATTCGTAAGTTCGAACGTCGAGAATGATTTTCAAGTTCCTCAAGTTTATTCTCTAGAATGATTTTATCCTTTGCCGCCTCGCTTACTCTCAGGAGCATAGTATTCATTTGATCCTCCAACAGGGCGATCCTTGATTCAGCTTCTTGGATTTTAGCTGGAAAACAAGCCACCGCCTCCTCGATTTTGACAAGACACTGGTGGAGGGAAGCTATCTCATTCTCATGGGATTTTTTCATTTCTCTTATCTCCTGCAAGACAAGATTCAGCATGGTCTATATATAGATCTGTTAAGTATTAGCCCCTTCTGTCGAAGATTCAGATTTGTCCTGTTGTGATTTCCCACCTTGCTTTTGGTTCCTAGCTGGCTGGCCCAAGGGTTCCAAACCGGGTTTACAAGGCATCTGGGGCTGAATATGCGGCTGTATCTGAGCCTACGGGTGCAGCGCTATGATGTTTTCAGGAGGTGACTGAGCCGGCACCAAAGCTTGAGTCTGTGGCGATTATGGTGTTGGAGTTGACGGTGTAACCTGACCATCCAGTGGTTGACCTGACCTTTGTGCTACCAGAGCAACCATAGAAGGAGCCTGCACAGGAGCCTGAGCCTGTGGTAGTGAAAATAAAGTCTGCAAGGAGCTAGTTGTCGCATCCTCAGGCCCCCCCTCCATAGGTCGCTGCAGTTTTGCCATAGATTTGGGAGGAGCCAGCTGAGATGCTTTTTTAGAGAATAAAGGAAAGTCTTTGATTTTTTTTCATCTCATCCTTGTTAACCCCTGCTGTTGACTCACCTGCCTGTTCCTCTTCCATGCTGATTAATCCAACTGTTTGCTTCTGTGCAGCAACAACAACCCTCCTGATGCAGCTCAGACGGCTCTTCTTCAGAGCTCTCGAAACTTGAATTTAGGCCAGGTCGATTTGAAGTATGTTCAGCTCTGGCCGCCGAGGATACTGCCTTTGCTTGGGCTAGGCGAGTTTTGGCTTTAAGCCCTGCCGCAGAGTTAACCTTTGCGATAGCGTTCTCCTGCTTTAAGTGTTTTCCCATTTTTTCCTTGGGTCTTGGGTCAAGTTAGCAAGGTATTCAATGCCCCAATTGATGAACAAGAAAAATCCTGCTTTCCACCAAATAAACCTGGAGCTGGAGGGGGGAGAACTGTCGGCTCAAGAACCATCAAACCCAGGAGGAGGAAAGGAAGAAGAAAACCCTCAGGCTGCCGATGCAAATGATTCCTCAACCTAGTCTGATGGCTAAGTCAGCAGAAATGAATATCGCCTGGCAGGCTCACCTCTGCAAACCGGCTGCGTCCCTCCTCCACGTCGCCGTAGTTGCTTCCAGGCTCAGGCGCCAGAATTTTCCCAGTCGCTAGTCACCAAGGAGCAAGGCTCAATTTTGAGCTAGACTCCACCAGACAGCCTCCGTCGCGCTGCAGGCTTTTCCCAAAGTAAGCCCCGTTTTCGAGCAATTCCGAATGCCAGTCACCGGCAAAGACGCCAAACTCACTAAAAACACTGAAAACGCCAGCCGGCCTGCAAGACCTCCGTTTCCAGGACGCTGACGCTCAGGTACGGGAATCCGTGAGCTCCATTACCGGGGGAGGAGCAGCAGTCACCTGTGGCTACGCAGAGGCGGGGTTCTCCACAGCCATTCCTCACTCTGACTGTTGGTGTTGTCCCCTCAATCTTTAAAGAAGCTATTATTGTTAGCTTTGTGAAAAAGGGTGAGAATCCCAAGGATGTCAACTCCTATAGACCAATTAGCCTTTTTAATGCCGTCTACAAAATTTTTATGAAAATTTGGGCTCAGCGTTTCACTCCCCTAGCACAGGAAGTACTCAACTGGGACCAGTCTGGGTTTGTCACCGGAAGGTTGATGTCCTCTAATACAGGGTTCTTAATACAGGCTCTTGACCTTTTTTTTTATAATAATTGTACTCCGGCCCGCATTATGATGGTAGACGCCGAAAAGGTGTTTGACCTGGTTAATTGGGACACCCTTTTTTATGGTCTGGGCAGGTTCGGTGTCCCCCTCCAGGTCACAAAAATGCTTAAGAATATCTACCAGGGGGCCCAGGCTCAGGTGGTGATAAAAGCAAACCGAGCGGGGATGGTAAATATCAATTGTGGGACTCGACAAGGGTGTCCGCTGTCCCCTCTATTGTTTACTTTCTTTATTGAACCCCTGGCTATAAAAATCCGCGACAACAAAGGAATCAGTGCACCGATTCCAGGTATGGCAAAATTAAAGTTGTTCGCGGACGATATTATTTTATATCTTAGTCTGTAGAGCCAGAATTTAGATCGGGTCTTAACAGAATTTAGTCAATTTGAGTTGATTGGGGGTTATAAAATAAATCATAACAAAACAGAGATTTTATCTTTAAATACTGACTGCGATTTTCTTCCCGCAAATCTCAAACACCAAGCCCTTAAGTTGGATCCAATACGTTATTTGGGGATATATGTCTCTAACCAATATGGGCAACTTTATAAATTGAACTATGAAGTTATGCGGGGTAAAATTAAAAAATTGCTGAATAATTGGTCATTTTTAACATTAACCTTGATAGGCCGTGTAGCCCTCATCAAAATGTACCCATAAAAATTAATACTAGTTATCTCAAAGAGCTAGAAACTATGTTCAGAGCATTTGTCTGGAGTAAGAAGGCACCTAGGGTTAAACTCTCAGCGCTACAACTAGATATTAATCAGGGTGGGTTAGCATTACTGAAAATCCGTACATATTATGAAGTGGCTATTCTAGATTTTAACAGCCCGTTTGCTGGAATCAAATGGTTTATTAGATATTTGTTTGGGGGATAAAATGGTACAGGAATCTGGTTCGCAGATCCCGATATTTCTAAAAACATCTAAACTCCCCAAGAGGACTAGAAATAAGACTCTCCAGGATTATTCCTTTAGACTACAGTCTTTTTTTAAGCAAGCTGGTTCTTCTGGGTTTCACTATCTAAAATTAGGTGAATGCAAAAGTTTGGGTCTTCAAATCCAATCTAGTCACCTTAGAAATTGGAAGGAATGTGGTCTAGAAGAGCTGGGGCGCTTTTTAATGAACCCGTCAAGAGGTTCAGAATAGAAGCGGTGAATGGACAAAAGTCTGGCTTTTTTGAATATTTACAGATTATATCTTTTCTAAACAGATACAATCTTGTGTCTAGTGGCACCCCGACTAAGCTGGTGACCGCTCTATTTGGAGCAAAAGTAAGAGGGGTGGGTAATTCGTATCGTTTGTTGTGTAACCAAAATGAATCTCCACTGGTCGAGAAATATCTAGAAAGAGTAACCCGGGAAACTCAATGTACCCTGTCAAGTCAGGAGTGGCAGATCATATCCCAGTTAGGGAGCAAGGCTTTAAGAGCTGCCAATTTTAAAAGAATGACCTTTTTGTCTCGGTGGATAGCATACTATACTTAAATACAAAAAATATCCTGAAGTAGAGAATAGATGCTTCCGCTGTCAGGCAGAAGGGGAAGGGGCTTGGCTACATATATTTTTTACGTGTCCAAGGCTAGGGCCATTTTGGGTCAAAAAATTTTCAGCCATAAGCCGGGCGATCCAGAAGAAGCTAGATCCTGAGGCTGAGGTAGCCCTGTTTGGCATTACCAGATCTAGGGTAAACTTGACAAAAGCGGAGGAGACTTTTTTAGCTATTTCCTCCCTCGTTGCTCGCTCCCTAATTCTCCAGAATTGGAGGTCAGCGAAAGCACCTTCATATTCAAGGTAGTTGAATAAGATTAAAAGAACCAGGATGTTCGAAGAAGCATATGCTAGGCGGGTGGGCGCTACAAAAAAGTTCACTGCGGTCTGGAAATACTTAGTGAATCTCGAAACTACGACTGGAAGAGAAGTCCTTTCGATATTTTAAGTAGGATTAATTAATCTTAAGGCTGGTGTTAATATCTCAATAACATTTTTTTTTTAAAAAGCACACGTAATGGAATTTTAGCTTATCCCGTGGAGGTATCTTGTTTGGTAAAGGATAGCCTGCTCTAGGTTTTTTTCTTGTACTTTAGCACTTCAGCACTTTTGTATGTTAGAATTGCACATCCGTAAAAAGTCAAGATATCTACTTGAGCACTTTTGAAAAACGGGGATGCAGCCAGATTATTATTGCAATTTGCTTCTCTGTACTTATTCTATACTGGTTTTATTCATGATTTGTATGTTCTGATCAAATGGTATTTTTAAATTCCCTGTTATTTATTATCATTGTCATGCCCTATATGCTCTGCTCAATAAAAATACAAATAAATACAAAAAACATTATGTTGATCATACCTGTCATGATGTTTATTCACAATGTCTTTTACTTCAATATATCTTTCAAAGTATGTTTTTTTTTGGCAAAATTATTTTGTTTTGTTCTCTCCATGGATAGAACAGCATTAATAGTTCCCTGTAATAGTTTTCTGAGTCATTAGTTTTGTTAAATCTGCAGTAACGTATAATTCTCTTGCATTTCCTTTTGCTTAAGGTACTGATTGTATTTATGGCTGCACTGTCATTGTCTAAGTAGTCTATTTCTATTTCTTGCTCATCTGAGCTATAAAAATGTGTTTCAGCAAGTAAGTTCTCAAAGTCATCTGTAGTTTTACGTTGCTTATTTTTACTATTCTGATTATACATAGAAGCATAATCTGCTAATCTGCATTGTTCTAATGCTTTTGGTCGCTTGCTATATTTTATTGTGATATTGTCATATTGTATGTTAGTTGATGCATCTGGTAATGACTTAATAGTATCTAGGTCTCTCATTAAATAAGTTCTTTTTTCTGGAGGGTTTGTATTAATAAATACAAATGATCGTGAACTTTTGCGTAATGGAATTTGAAGAATCAGGTAAGCAGCTTCCTGAGCACTTATTTCAGTACAGTTTAGGAATTTATCGGCAATGTGTCTAAGTTGGTCTTTTATATTAGTATTGCAATATACTTCTTTTGCTGCTTGTGCAATTATTTTACTCATTCCTCTTTGTGATTTACTTATATATGAAATAATGTAAACAGCACAAGCATACCCATCTAATATAAACTGTAAGTCAATGTTTGCTTTCCAAGACTGTAAAAGAATTGAATTATATTTATTAATAAAGCATTTTGCTGGTGTTCGCTTTAAAAATATGTTTTTCTTTCTGTAATAGATTGTATACATGTAATATATTGTTATGTACTTAAATGAATGAATTCTAAAAAAAAATCAAAATTTAAAGTATTGACATTTGGTACATTCATAGTGTCATGAATGTTTTAGATCTGTTCTTGCAGTAGTTTATCTGTTTTGTCTGTTGTTAAAGGTTCAAGAATTATAGTTTGTGGCATTGGATATTTAGGATATTGACATTTATATGTCCTTTTTGTTTTTTGCCGGCAATTTTTGGTGTGTGAATGCCTTTGTAGTGGTATTAAGGGTTCTAGTTGTGGCTCTTGTGATTTAGAGCATGTGATATATTTATCAATAAATTGAATTACGTCTTGTAGGTTTGTTTTTCCATATTGTGGTGCATTTTCTAGCCATAATAAAGCATGTATATGTGGTGATCCTCTTTGCTGAAATTCTACTCTGTAAAAGTAATCAATTAATTTGCCAATGGGATTAGTTTGATGCATTAAAATGCAACTAAAAGAAATTCGAACTTGAAAGTCAAAATGTCTTGCACATGTAATTGGATCTTGTTGTATTAATTTACATTTTGTTTCCCAAGGCATATTTAGGAATTCTTCTTCTGTGTATTCATGTAATTTTTGTAATCTTAATAATATATTTATTAAATGGTGCCATTTTGTTTCTGCTGCAGATAAAGTTAGGAAAAAAGTTGGTATTCCAAGTTGTCATATCATAGCAAAAAGATCTTTTTGCAATGCTCCCAATAGGGTGGAGAACTGCGATTAGTTTTTAATATTTTGTATCCTTCATTGTTCTGTAAGATGTCCCCTAAATAATTTTTTATGTCTTTAGCAGTAATACATGCCCCATTGCTAAAATGTTTTCAGAGTGATATATTAATTTTTCCCTGAATTTGCTTGATGTGAAATTTTTTTAACTGAAAGAAAATATTAGTAACAGATTTTTCTACTCTTAGGTCACAGCTCCTTAATTCCCATTGACACATTGTACTGTAATGTACAGGTAGGTGTCTATCTTTATTATTAGGTCTCCGTTCACCACAAAATATTGTAGGAAAAGCAAAAAATTTGAAATCTTTATCTTCATATAAACCTCTGGGTGAGTTATATTCAGCAGGTGCTAAGCTTAAGATAGTAGCATTTGTTTCATTTGTTAACATGGTATCTAGATTTCCCTCTTCTATGTTGTCTGTAGTATCAGATGAATAATTTGTTTCTGATGTATCAATGCAATCATTTATTTGTTCTATTATATACTTCCATTCTGGGTTAACAGTGATTCCATATTCTTTGAACATTTCACTGTTCAATACTAACCATACTGCTGCTTGTTTCACTCTATTTGGTCTAACATGTTCAAAATATGTATAAGATTTATAAGCTAACTTTCTTTTCAATGTTATGGGAATTGTCATCTCATTATTAATTTGCCTTCGTAGTATTGTAACTGTTGTCATAACATCTACAGGTACATTAACTACAGCACCTGATAATGATTTCTGAAATCCACGTGGCAGTGTTCTAATTTGTATGAAGGGAATTCTTGGTGAAACTAATCTTTCTTCCACATTATGTAAATGTAATTGGATTGGGATATTTGGAAACGTCATTCCATTGATAAATGAACAGGGTGGTAGCTTATTGTTGCTAATGTGTATGTAGCAAGTATTGCATATATTATCTGTTGGATTTGGAGTTATGTTACGTAGTATGAATGTGGAACGCGTACTATGTTGGTGATCCTTCTTAAAGATCGCTTATGCCATAATTGGTTGCAAATAGGCCATAAAAGATTTCTTTAGGGAAGTTGCTTATTATGTTATTTGTTTGTTGTGTTTTTGTTTGTATGGTTAACTGACTATTTGTTGTGTAGTGTATGCTGTTTGTGTTTATATATATTTTGGGGTACTGAATGTTTTTGATGGGAAAACATTTCTTTTTTTCTTTTTAGTGTTCGTGGTAATGTGGTAGTTTCTGAATTAGCAAATTGTGTTGTTTGTAGAATGGTTTGTGATTTAGCGATTGGTATTGTTTCTAAGTCTACATTTGTATTTACATTAAAGGCTATATGTGTATTGGGGCATTATCTTTGTGTGTATTATGAAAGACCGTATTGGTAACAGTATCTATATATGTATGTGTTTCATGTGAAAAAAGTTTTTTCATACCAGTTTGTTCTGTTTTTCTTTTATATCTTAGGTGTGCAGCTGTAAGTGATTTTTTTTAAATTGTATTTATAAATATGGGAGTTAGTTCAAAAACAATTAAATCTTCATGTGGAACTTTAATATTATTTGCAAGTTGATAAATATATTGTATTAATTCTTCGAAGCTTATTATTTGAATAGTAATACATGTGCCATTTGAATGTGGCATCCCTTTGCTATCTCGGCTATGTGAATCAAGAATGAATTAAGTTTGTGCATTTGTGAAATTGTTAATTGTATATGAATTTATGCAGAGTATTATTCCAGAATGAAAATGTACTGTTAAATTTAATGCACTTTGGAAATCCGGATATAAAGGATCAATACAATGCAGCATGTCACCATATTAGGGTGTTCCTAGTTTAAGTGAATATATGGTGTTATTGTGTTGTATATAATTAGGTAAGTCATCTCGATACATAAACATTTCATTATTAATAGCATGCATTTTAGTATAAAAGTGATCACCTAGGTCCATAATATAGTGTAAATCATTTTGATTCCAAGATTCTGCTGGTTTATAGTAGTTATGTAAAATTGCAAAAGTACTATTTGGCAGGCATAGTTTATCTCTTGAATTGATATTAAATATCTCATGTCCTTGATGATAACTAGCTTGTAGAATGTTATTCATAGTTTATATTTTGGTAATTATTTTAGGTTATTGTTTTTATTTTGTATGCTATGTATTTGTGTGTTAATATATTGTAGTTTTTTACTTTATTGTTTATTTTTTTTGTGAAATGAGCAATGTATTTTTCCCCCGAAGGTTTAGTTTTCCTGTAAAAACAAATGAAAAGAAAAGTATTAAAAAAATGATTTTGTTTGTGTAAAGTAGATTGAGTGGATTATAGTAGTGTAGATTGGAACAGAGTGATGTAGGTTGGAATGGAGTGGGGAATATTGGAGTGGAGGTGATAGATTTAGTGAGGTAAATTGGGTGGATTAGAGTAAGCTATATTGGAATTGATTGGGGTACTTTGTATAGAGTGGAGTGAGATATATTTAAGTGGGATACTTTTAAGTGTGGTAGATTGGATTGGAGTATAGTGTAGTGAGTAGGGTAGGTTGGAGTGGAGTAGGATGGAGTGGAATGGGGTAGAGTGGAGTAGATTGAATGAAGTATCTTATTTTGTAGTAGTTTGGGTTAGAAAGGATTGTGGTAGCTTGTGGTGGAGTGAATTATGTTGTAATGTAGTGTAGTTGATTGGAGTGTGATAGATTGTATTAAAGTGTAGTAGGATCAGGGCCGGACTTGGAACTGAAATCGGCCCTGGCAAACTGCTCGGCTGGCCCCCCTTGGCTTGGGGAGTGAGGTGGGTGCGGCCGAGCTGTTTGCTAGGGCCGGTTTTGGCTGATTTTGTTAGAGAGGGCCGATATTGCCATCCTCTGGTAACAAATACAGCCACCCAGGGGCCCAAAACCGCCCCCCCCCCCCGGAAATGCCCAGTGCCCGCTATGGCCAGTCCAGCCCTGAGTAGGATAGATTAGGGTATATTGGAGTGTGTTAGATTGAGGTAGAGTAAAGTGGGTTATATTGGAATGGTGTTTGTTG
Organism: Calotriton arnoldi; assembly: GCA_963921515.1. Lineage (NCBI taxonomy): Eukaryota > Metazoa > Chordata > Amphibia > Caudata > Salamandridae > Calotriton > Calotriton arnoldi. The sequence continues at coordinate 254,981 of CAWUFW010009062.1, read as the reverse complement.
ATAATCTGTATTAGTATAGAGTAGAGTAGAATGGGATAGATTGTGTATAGTAGAGTAGGGTGAATTAGAGTGTGGTAGATTGGAGTAGAGTATGTTGGAAAAGAGTATGGTGTGGTATATTGGAGTGTAGTATTGCGGTGTAGATTAGGGTGAAGTAGAGTAGATTGTAGTGGAGTAGATTTGATGGATTAGAGTAGGGTAGATTTGAATGGTAGATTGAAGTGTTTTGGTGTAGATTGTATTAAATTGGAGTGGGTATAGTGGAGTGGGTGTAGATTGAGTTGGGGTATATAGTGTATTGGCTAATAATGGAGTGTGGTAGAATAAATTGAGTGGAGGGGCGTGGATTGGTTTGTCGAGTGTTTTATATTGGCGTGGAAAGTAGTGGGAAATTTATGTAGTGATATAGAGTGGAAGTGGGGTGGGGTATATTTGCGTTAACTGGGGTAGATAGTAGCAAGTTTGGATAGATTGCGGTAGTTAGGAGTGAGGTTAAGTTGCGTAAATTGGGTTGTACTGAAGTATATCATGGGTTATTGTAATGTGTTAGATTGTGTAAAAGTGGGGTGAGCATAATGGAATGGACTGGGGTAATTGTAGTGAAGTTTATTGGGTGTATTTGAGTAGAGTAGATTGGAACAGAGTGGTGCATGTTGTCAAGGAGTGTGGTATATGAGAATGTGGTAGGGTAGTTGGTGTGGGCTATTTTGTTTGGATTATAGTATGGTATATTGGAATGGAGTGCGTTAGGTTGGGTATAGTGTAGTGAGATAGATTATATTGTTGTGGTTTAAGTGTGGTAGATTGGATTTGAGTGTAGTGGGGTAGGGTAGGATGGAGTGGAGTGTAGAAGAGTGGAGTAGAATGGAATAGAGTGGAGTTGATGAAGTAAAGTATATATTTTTTGAGTTTTTAGGGCTATTAGTGGAGTGTGGTATATTTGGGTTGCTTTGGGTAGATAGGAGTTAGTTTGGGTGGATACCAGTAGATAGGAGTAAGGTAGAATGGTGTATTTTGGGTTGTTTTGAAGTATATTATGGTATATTGGAATGTGATTGATTGGGAAGAGTGGAGTGGGGTATGTTGGAATGCATTATATTTGTTTGGAGTGGGATATATTAAAGTGGCGTGGGGAAATTGTAGTGAAGTATATTAAGTGCATTTGAGTAAGGTATATTGGAACAGAGTTGTGTAATTTGTAATGGAATGGGGTATATGGGAGTGTAGTGGGGTAGTAGTAGTAGTGGTGTCTGTAGGGTAGATTATAGTAGACTATATTGGTATGGAGTGTGGTAGATTCGTTATAGTGTTGTGAGATAGATTTTAGTGCTATAGTTTAAGTGTTGTAGATTGGATTGGAGTATAGTGGAGTAGGGTAGGATGTAGTGGAGTACGGTGAAGTGAAATGTAGTAGAGTGGACTCGATTGGAGTGAAGTTTATTGTGTAGAAGTAGTTTGTATACGAAAGGATTGTGGTATTTTGTGGTGGAGTGTGTTATATTATTGTGTGATGTTGATTGGAGTGAGATAGATTGGTATGAAGTATTGTGCGATAGATTAGGGAATGTTAAAGAGTATTATTGTGGTGTAAAGTAAAGTGGGTTATATTGGAGTGGTGTTTATTGGGAAATTGGATTAGGGTAGGGTAGAGTAGAATGGGGTAGATTGTGTGTAATGGAGTATGCTGAATGTGAGTGGGATAGATTGGCGTAGAGTATATTGAAGAGGACTATGGTGGGGTATGTTGTAGTGTAGTATAGTGGTGTAGATTATGGTGAAGCGGAGTAGATTGTAGTGGAGTAGAATTGGTAGATTAGAGTAGGGGATATTGGAATGGTAGATTGAAGTATTTTAGTGTAGATTGTATTAAAGTGGAGTGGGGTATGGTGGAGTGGGTGTAGATTCGTTTGGGGTAGAGTGGAGAGGGTAAGAATGCAGTGGGGTAGAATTAGATTGGAGGGGTGTGGATTGTGAGGGTTGTTGTTGAGTGTTTTATAATGGAGTGGAGAGTATTGGGAATTTATGGAGTAGTATAGAGTGTAAATGGAGTGGTATTTATTTGTGTTGATTGTGGAAGATAGTAGCAGGTTTGGGTAGATTGTGGTAGGTAGGGGTCATGTTTATTTGTGTAGAATGTGTTGCAGTGAAGTATATTATGGTTTATTGTAATGTGGTTGATTGTGGAAAAGTTGAGTGGGGTAGAATTGAATGGAGTGTAGAGAATTGGAGTGGGGTAGATTAAAGTGGAGTGGGGTAATTGTAGTGAAGTATATAATGGTTTATTTTAATGCAGTCGATTGTGAAAAAGTGGAGTGGGGTAGAATTGAATGGAGTTTAGACAATTGGAGTGGGATAGATTAAAGTGGAGTTGGGTAATTGTAGTGAAGTATATTGGGTGTATTTAAGTAGGGTAGATTGGAACGGAGTGGTGTAGGTTGTAATGGAATGGGGTAGATGGGAGTGTAGTGGGGTAGTAGTATTGGTGTATTTTGTGTGGATTATAGTAGGGTATATTGGAGTGGCTTGTGGTAGATTGGGTAGTATATTGGAGTGAGATAGTTTTTTGTGTGATTGTTTAAGTATTGTAGATGATTGGAGTGTAGTGTATTATGGAAGGATGGATTGGAGTATGGTGGAGTGAATTTAGGTAGAGTGGAGTAGATTGCAGTGAAGTTTATTGTTTAGAAGTAGTTTGTGTTTGAGAGGATTGTGGTAGTTTTTGGTGGAGTGTGTTATATTGTAGTGTAATGTGGCTGCTGGGAGTGAGATAGATTTGCTTGAAGTATAGTACGATAGAGTTTGGTGTATTGCAGTGTATTAGTTTGTGTTAAAGTTAAGTTGTTTATAATGGAGTTGTGTTTATTAGTAAATTGGAGTTGTTTAGGGTTGAGGAGAATGGTTTAGATTGTGTGTAGTGGAGTAGTTTAAATTTGAGTGGGCTAGATTAGAGTAGAGCATATTGGATAGGAATATGGTGGGTTATATAGTTGTGTAGTATAATGTATTAGAATATGGTGAATTGGAGTGGATTGGAGTGGAGTATAGTTGGTGGATCTGAGTAGGGTAGATTGGAATGGTTTATCGAATTCTTATGGTGTTGACTTTTGTAAAGTGGAGTGGGTTATAGTGGAGCGGAGGTAGACTGGTTTGTGGTTATAGTGGAGTGGGCTATAATGATGAGTGGAGGGGGCATATTGAAGGTGTTTGGTTTGTCGAGGTTTGTTGTTGAGTGTTTTATAATGAACTGGAGAGTAGTGTGAATGTATGGAGTGGTTTAGAGTGTAAGTGGATTGTGGTGTAATTGGTTTGATTTGGGTAGATAGTAGTAGGTTTGGGTGGATGATGGTAGGTAGGAGTGAGGTTGATTTGTGTAGATTGTGTTGTAATGAAGTATATTGTGTTGTGCTGTAAAGGGGTAGATTGTGGAAAGGTAGAGTGTGGTAGAATAAAATAGAGTGTATTAGTTTGTGGTGGTTTAAATTGAAGTGGAGTGTGGTAATTGTATTAAACTAGATTAGGTATGTTTGAGTAGGGTAAATTGTAATTGAGTGGTGTAGATATAATGAAGTGGTGTATATTGGAGGCTAGGGGGTAGTTGTATTGGGGTTTTGGGATGGATTATAGTAGGGTATCTTGAAATGGAGTGGTGTACGTTGGGTAGAGTGTAATGAGATTGATTTAAGTGTGGTATATTGTATTGGAGAGTAGTGTAGTAGGGTAGGATGGAGTGTAGTGGAATTTGGTATAGTGGAATTGATTGGAGTGTCGTTTATTGTTTTGTAGCAGTGTTATAAAGGATAGTGGTAGTTTGTGTTGTAGTGGGTTAACCTGCATTGTAGTGCGATTGTAGTGAGAGAGATTGGATAGAAGTGTTGTTGGGTTGCTTAGGGTATAGTGGAGTGTGTTATATTGGTGTTAACTAAATTGGGTTGTATTGGAGTGATGTTTATTGGTAAATTGGAGCATAGCTGGAGCACTGGCTTGAGGTGTTGTAATGGGGGAGTTACTGAAGGGAATAGAGAAGTAGCTATTAGCACTGTTTAGAGGACTTATAATGACGAGTTACTAACGGGACTAGAGAAGTATCTTCAGTATTGGCTAGAGGACAAAGAATGAGGAATTAGCCCTGGAAACAGAGGCATAGCTGCAGCACAGTTATTGTGGACCCTTGGTGTGCCTTGACTCGATAGAGATATGGAATGTTACACACTTAATATGGCTATATTTGTGCGCTGAAATATGTTGATGTATAGTATATGTTAGTTTGTTGCTGTACCTTTGAGGTAGTGTTAGTTTGGCTCTCAGATTATATTTCAGCAAAACAAGACATACACATTGTGTGTACATAGAGGGCAGGCCTTAAAGTGGCACACAAATTTGAGAGGGTCATTTACAGGGGCCATGGCCTATGTAAATTGTGGTGCAGCCTAGAACTAGTGAATTGTGAAGCATGTGTAGTAGAAGTTAAGAAACTTGTAATGTAGTCCCTATTAAGGCTGGGCGTAGTTCGCGAAGTAGTGCTTCGCGAAGCTACGCAAAGTGCAGTTCGCACTACGCGAGCTTCGCGTAGCACTACGTGAACTGCGTAGCGCACTGTTCGCAATGATTGCACAGTGCCGGATGCTTGTCCGCACTGTGCAATCATTGAAAACGGCAACTTGCACAGTGCGAGCTGTCTTTACTGCCGCTCGAGTAGATTTTTACTCGAGCGGCAGCTTTCTCAACGCAAACTGGTAGTTTCTCATCGCGAGCGGTCGCGAGCATACGCGACCACTCGCAATGAGAAACCTGACCTCCCCGCGTTGAGAATCTCGCCGGGAGGTTTATTTTCGACGCTCGCGATCGGCAACTTGATGTTGCTGATCGCGAACGAGGAAAAAGTCTCGCCGGGATGTCATTTTGCTTGCTCGCGGTCGCCAACTTGACGTTGAGGACCGCGAGCAAGCAAAAAATGACCGCGGCACTACGCTACGCTACGCATGTTTGCACTGTGCTACGTGCAATTCGCGTTGTGCGAAGTAGCGCAAACTTCGCAAACTACGCGAGCGTAGCGTAGCACTTCGCCCAGGGTTAGTCCCTATTACTGAAAGTAACATGCAATAATGTTCTTTTTTTTTTTTTTAAATGAAGCATTAAAGCAGTTTATAAGGTACATTTAACTATTTTTGGGGAATGCAATTCAAAGCAATGTATTGTCAGAAGCAAAAAAGCTGTAGGAACTTAATATGTTCTCTTCAAAACCCAGTAATATATTTGTGTACTGTGTTTATTTAGCTGTGGCTTCTCACACTGTAATCCATTGGCTGACTTTGTCCTCTTTGTTAGGCAACTGTATACTAAAGGCTTTGCTTCAGAAATGTAAAGTGTAGGATTACAAGGTTTACCCATAACTGCGCCAATGAGCTGCTGCTGTTGATCAGTATTAAATTGTGATTACAAGTGTTGTTGTTAAGCAGCATTACATAATAATTCCCAAGACTGCCTGCCATAGTATAGTACAAAATGGTACAAATCACTGTGTTTCAACCTTTATGAAATTAGCACTTTGTTGTGCAAAGTGACTAATGGCTTGTTAGAGAGTTGCTGGAGCTCTAATTATATAGGAATCGTACCCCAACATGGATTTACCATCAAAGGTTTTGAATAAATAAAAGTTGGGAACTGTTTTGTTTCTGTCACATACTGATACTGTTATTGCCCACTGTTACGTACTGAGCCTGAAGTTCCACATTTTCTGTAATTAGTGATTTATTGTATAATAGAAAACTATGGGGCATATTATCAAGCCCATTATCGCCGCTTTAGCGGCAGTTTTTGCCGCTAAAGCGGCGATAATTATATCGCCCTATCAGCAAGCTGTCGCTAACAGGCGTTAGCGACAGCTTTCAGGCGATAGCGGCCGGTTATTACATCGCCTTGCATGCCAGCGATAATTATCACTAATGACATGCAAGGTAGGCGTTCCCCAATAAAAGCGACTGTAAACAGTCGCTAAAACAACTACCCCCTATTAGCAAGGCAGGCGAAGCGATAATATAATTCGCGCTAAGCGCGATTATCACTAGATTTTTACACCTGCTACTGAGGGTGACTTACCTGTTTAAAGTATAGGAGGTGGATTGTCAGGCTAAATCCATCCTTGCGTTAATGCGAAAATATCGCTGGTTTTCCAGCGATATTCTCACATTTTGCCGCTATCGCTGGAAATTTATCGCTATGGAGATAAACCTTGTTAATAGGGTGTTATCTCAGCGATATTTTCCAGCGATAGGCGGCGTTAAAACAATTCGCGCTAAGCGCGGTTACCGATAAATATCGCTATTCCTTGATAATATGCCCCTATATGAGATGGTGGAAGTTTAAAGTATGCTACTCCAAAAATGAACCACGTAAACAGTACTAAAATACAATTAATCTATCTTTTAGAGGGAAAATGTAGACTTTCCCATTTGTGAAAAACTGCAGTTATATGATGCATTTTTTTAGAATTGGCCACAGACATGTTGTGTACTGAGGTAGGGGAAACCTTGCAAATAAAAATCATGTTGAACTCCTTTCAGGCATTTCCCTATCAAGTCCAGTCTTGGTGATCTTATGATCAGCGTTTGGCTTTTCAAAAATACATTATTTCCATTCCCACCCCACAGAGGAGTTAGAAAAAGTTGACAGGCCACCCCAAGAAGCCGGACCTACAAAGAAAAGTATTAAAAAAGCATTCCAACTGCATGTATGCCTCGTAGAGCTGTTATGTTTGGCATGGTATAAACTGAGAATGAGATATGCACATAATGAGTGATGCAGCGGCAACACTCAAGAATGTATGGCAGTCTGGTTTGGAATGCAAATAATGGCGGACTTTGGAGTTCTTGAAACCAACATCCTTTGGTATTGTTTTCCTGTTGTTGATTCTGTTTTGCTTCCGGTTTGGAAGGTACAGAAGAAAAAATGCGTAGTGAGAGTGGCTACCTGGGGATAAACTGCATCCTTGTATTACACTTCTGTTGCCAACATGGGGATTTATGCAGATCACCTTTTCCCACGTAGTATGAGTGTTCAATGCTCCAATATACCTTTGCAAAAACTGACTGCATTTAATAGAGGTTTGAGGTCTCGAGAGGCCTTTTTATTATTTATGTTTCTGCCGTTAGCATGATTCAGGGACTCGCAAGGTTGCACAACAGTAGATGAATAGAAAACGTGCTGTGTTTTGCATTTCCAAGGCTCTTGCTAAACATTTGGCATGCCCTATGATGTACAAAAATGCATAATTTTTCAATCTGCTGTCAACTGACCGGGTAGTACAAGTTAGCCTTGTGTCTTATGTGTGAAATTATCAATGCAACCTTTGGACATGTTACACATTTTAACAGCATTATTTAAAGTACATGTAAACTGTAACAAATGCGAGATCTACAGCATTTCAAATTTTAAGTAATGTGTCTTGAAAGATTTGTGTATCAGCAATTGTTTTGCAGGTTTAATTAGATGAACTGGACCCGATGATATTGGAACATGGTAAATGAGCACCAGCCATGGTATAAAAGGATACAATTACTTTTGGTAGGCCGGGGGAGCTTAAATAAGTTGCCCAGAAACCCTGGATGTGAAACTGATGGCAAGACTCGGATCTTGGTACTCAGCGACAGAGCTGGTAGGTGCTGCCCTTCGGCTCCATCCTTCAGTGTTGTCAGAATACAGCAACGTCCAAAACTTGTATTCATATGAAATCATGTCCTAACCTGTCTGCTTATTATTAATGAAGCAGTACAGCAACGTGAGGAAAAGAAGAAGAAAACTTTGAATGCAACTGCAAATGTTTTTTGTTTTTTTTCAAACAAAGTATAGTACATTTGTAGTAATGCTTTTTGAGAAACTGGCGTACTTTAGTAAGCCGTAATATTTAGAAGTGCTTTTTATTTACATAATTCTGTTCTGTGAATGGAATTAAAGAAAATAATAAAACAAAAGCGAATCACAATTTTAGATTGAAAAAAGCGATAAAGCCAGTGTGTTCAGGAGAAAAAAGACAGGCCGGCAGCACCTGATAAAAGGGGATTTGATAAGAGAGGGGTAATTATTGAGACGTTGCTATGGCTATAGATCCCGGTATATAGGAGGCAAGAGAGGGGTACAGTGTCATAACGATAAGGGAGTGGGACAAGAGAAGGAGGCATGATTTAAGAAGGATGCTGAGGGATGGTGAAGAAGAGAACGGGTTAAGAAGTAGGAGCCTTTATATTGAGGAGAGAGAGACAGGAGAGGAAGGAACATAAACGAGACCTTTTGTGGTGAGCTGACACCTGTGGAGTACACTGCACACAAATATTGCAGTCTGCATGGATGTTATGGGCACACAATTACAGGTGCACAGCACATCAAAACCGACATTTTTTAACTGTTGCACTACATGGGCTAGGGAATGGCCGCATCCAAGGGCAGTCAAACATGCAAAGCTGCTCCATAGCGGTGAACAGGATGATTTATAATTTTTAAGTGGATAAACTGAAGCTGAAGCAAGCATCAGGCTTGGTACATAATGTATATTCACAATATAGAAAGTTGGCTCTTCAGATGCATGTGACGTCTGCACTAAATGTATGTCCTTTATGGCTTGTGCTGGCACGTGGTTGCCGTACCGTGCCGTGTTTTAATGGCAGCTAACTTCACCTCATAAAAATGGGAAGTTTGCCTATGACCCTAGCATGTAATGTATACGAGGAAGCACAGTACTGCTTTCAATCGTCTGATGCTTTTGATCCAGCGCGATATTAGCAAACAGCATTCATACACCATATACTCACTTGGGCCCATACATTCACACTACGCTAATACTTACGCTGGGTTTATCAGTTGTTACTCTTATCAAAAATCCCTGCTACCAATTACCTTCTGATTGAAGAGTAATGACTTACCAATGAATCCTTTGCTAATTGGGAAATTTAAAATGAGTGACATTCATTATAATACAAAATCCTGAAATAACCACTGAGTCAGAAAGTTTTAAAATGTTTATCTAAAGATTTAGCAGAGTAAAATACAGAGCCACATGGTACTTAATCGTAATACCCAGGATTAAGCATAGAAATGATTATTGCTAATCAAATGACGGTGTTTAAGGAAGAGAAGAAGATAGAGACAGCAGCGCAACTAAAGGTTGCATTATATTTACCTAAGTGCGAGAACCAAACCCCTTAGCCAAGGAGTTGAAAAGATAGGACCCAGGAAGGATGAAGAGCAAAGACTTCCTCCGGGATCAGGACAGGACCGGTGACCTCTCTACAACGACGCCTGCATCGTTCCCCTCTCTGATACTCGACTTCTCTCGATTCTCCCGTGCCTTCCTTCTAATGGACTCCACCGCCCCCTCCTCAGGACCTCTTCTGGACAGGGATTCAGTCAGCAACCGATCAGCTTGGCAGTCTGGGGCTCTTCTGTGTGTTCTGAGAGTCAGCTCTAGCTAATTAGCTAATTCTATATCTGTTATACCCTTCTACGCCCATGTACCTCCCCTTAATGTTTCTAAAATATGGGGCCACTATTTCTGATTGGACAGGGACAGGGGTGGATTGTCGCACCGTATTGATTTGTCCTAAATTGTAAAGCCTATTGTCCTTTACGTTCCCACCCCTTCAAATTAATACATTTGCTTTATTTCCCACCAGTCTCACGACAAATGTTATACATTTTACAGGGGAAAAGTATCATTTTGTCCACAGGAAACATAAAGTACAGCATCTTCGGCCAATGGGTCATGGCCTTGGGAGACGTCCAAGTTGACTTCACTTGGCAGGCACACAGGATACATGCGCAGAACCATCGTCTCTCGAGTTGCAAGTCACCAACCCAGGCCCAAGTTTACGAACTAATAAAAGTGCAAGAAGAAAATATTAAAATCACAAATAAAATGTTTCACTGTATGCCCACTTTTCCTACTCTATTCCCAATTAATTATAATACTGTCCTGCATTAGTAGCGTTAAGAAAACGACAATTTAATAATGACATGAGAGCAAGCTGAAGCATGTGAAAACATCAAGCAGCCATTTAATGCACACTGCGCAGAAGCAAAAATTTCCCACCAAGCAAAGAAAGACGTCACACCATGTGATCAGGTTGCGACATGCGCAGTGAGGTTCCCGTGCTTTAGCGGCCATTTTGGATTACAGACAAGCGTTATTCTTTAGTAAAACACATATGCAAGCGTCTCTCCCCTTTGTGTAGTGTATGCAAAGGTTAGTCTTAACAATACAATTTTAATAAATTAATACTATGAGGAGGATGGCGTACAAGCAAGTTTCATTTATGAAACCTTGCTCCATCACTTTGAATGATCCAGCAGGGTAGCGTGTGAGGCTAGCATGTGTGTTACTGTAGGACAGGTGCTGCTAATGTGGGGACAGTAGGGAGCATCAGAAAACGTGAGGGGGGCTCCCATGCAAGATATGCTTAAGGGGCCCTTACACTCACATTAGTAACTGTTTCACTAGACTGCTGTGTTGGAAAGTAGCAAAAAGTATATTTGTGATATGGATAATGCTGTTTTGTTAACGATTTCCCTAAGTATGCATTACTTTAATTAACATTATTTCCATTTGGATTTTAAGCAATTTTCAAAAAGAAATGTTAAAGGGGTATATTCACAAGAAGGTGTGATAACTACCGCAAGAGAAGCGTAACGCAACTTTCAACATCGCAGCCCATCGCGGAAAAATAACCCTGTGTCAACGTGGAATTCACAACACGGCGGTAGCATGCGATAGTCCTCTGAAACCACGGCCAATGTCCGCGAAACAACCACCTCGATGGAGACAAAAACACAAACCACAACACCAAAAAACCTGCCATGTGCCCAAGCGCGATGAGGAAACCAGCGATAAGCAGCGCCAGGCCTGCAACACACACCTGGCAGGCGGGAAAAATCACCATAAAAGTAGAAAAAACACCCAAACACAAACTGACCAAAACACAAGCACTATGGAGGCAGTCGGAGCAGGCGCAGAGGACGAGCTCAACACCACAAGCACCCCGGACGACCAGCCCGGGACCTCGGGGACAGGGAAGGTCAAGGACAAGAAGAAGAGGAAGACGAAGTTCAGTCCGCAGGCGAACAGGATCATAGTCACGGAGGGGATGGAACACCATCAACAACTGTTCGTCACCTCCAACGTGTCATTGGGCACCAAAAATGGAATCTGGCGGGACATCGTGGACAAGGTGAATGCCGTCGGGGAGCACAAGAGGACAATGGACGAGGTCAAGAGGCGATGGAATGACATCAAGCGGCGGACCAAGGAGAAACTCTCCGCCAACCGGAAGGCAGCAACGCAGACTGGAGGTGGGGGCCCAGCGCCACAGCACGAGCTGGATGACATGGAGGAGCTGGTGTCGACAGTCATCAGTGTGGAGACTGTGGCCGGAGTCGGGGGATCGGACACTGCTCGACAGGACACAACACAACCGCAACAGGGTGAGTGACCACCAGGTACTGGGGGAACGGGTGGAGATGGGCACAATGGCACACATGCACAATCAAGCAGAGCACAGTGCACACCCACAATGACTCTGGGTCCTCGCCCAGATCTACAGACTGTCACAATGCACAATGCCAAGCTGTCTGAATGTCAACATGTACCATGCGGCTACATACATGTGGACACATCGTAATACACCATCTCCCCTTCACATCGCAGGGGCAGAGCAGTCCCAGCCACTCTTCACTGATGACAAGGAGGACAACACCAGCATCGACACCCAAGCCATCCAAGACATCATGGACCTCATCCAAAACTCACCTCCGGGATCAGGGCAGGCCAGCTGCATTGAGGAGACCCCACACACTACCCAAAGCACCCAGAAGGAGGCACCCACAGCCCCGGCACCCCCCAAGACCCCAGGAACAACACATGGCCTTCCAACTCTGTGTTCTGCAGTGCCAGAGGGAGACCGCAGAGCAGGTGCGGTTGGGCTTCGGCAACATGGCAACCAACCTTGACACCAACCTTGGGTGTGTATCCCCGGCTACATGGTCTCCAACGAGCCCTGACTGACATCGCTGGAGTCATGACGCGGAGAGAAGAACACCTGTCCGCTCAGAGTGGCTCCAGCGATACCAGCCGTGAGCTGGCACAGATGCGGAGGCTCATGGAGGATATGGTGCGGATGGAGGCGGAAAGGATGGCAGCCACCGCTGAACATCAGCGGAATGTAGCTGGGATCTACCATGCCCTGCAGATCCTCACCATGGCATTGCTGCCACAAGGCGTGGCAATGTTGAATGCTGCTGCCCCACACCATCCACATCTCCGCCCCCTGGTGTGCCTATGCCTCTCTGTGTGGCAGGCCTAACCACTCCGGCACCTGAGGTGCCAGTGCCACACAGTGCCGCAGATAGACCACCTCTGGCACCTGAGGTGTCAGTGCCACACAGTGCAGCAGATAGACCACCTCTGGCACCTGAGGTGTCATTGCCACACAGTGCGGCAGATAGACCACCTCCGGCACCTGAGGTGTCAGTGCCACACAGTGCCGCAGCCGGTACAGCAACCCCCCCAGGTGGGGCAGGGAACATATCCAGGGACAAGGACGTGGATGGGCTTGTGATCAGAAGGGCTCAGTAGCATTCATTTCTGCCACCTGGCCTGTTCCTGGTTGGTCCCGCACATGGCCTCATGACCTTTCACTGACCCCCGATTCACTCAGATGCACTCACCTTGGACAGCGACATGGCCCACCACATCCTGTTTGATGACCAATTACACGGCGACCAGACTGTGGACTGCACCCCTCCTCTTCCGCAGTACTTGTCTTCCACGGATGGACTCTGGCTGGCCCTCCACAGGCCCAGATAGTGTGGTGTATTCAGCAGTGGCCTGTACCGCTCCAGCTGTGGAAAAGCACTGGATGTGCAATAAACATCCAGAGACGCACTGCTGTGTCATGTCTTTCCTCATTCATGTATGTATGTGTGGATGAATGTAGGGACAGTGATTTCCCTTGCGTCAATGATGCACATCCTGTGGGATGACAGTCAGAGGGTGCAACATGGCAATTTGTGTAACGGGTCCCGTGGACACCACAACAGGGACACACGCAGCAGCCACTTTCTTGTCCGGACATGGACTGGACCACGCCCAGTGCCCACGAGTCATTATTGCAAGCCCTGCCCTGTTTCGGCGTACGGCAGGCCAGACCACTCCGCTCACGCTCCCAGGGGGGGGCCTTGTTGCTACCCGTCGCAGGCATACTCGCTGGTGGTGTGCAGGTCACTGGTCTAGTTGTCAGCATGTCACAGCCACTCCCTGAGGGCAGGTCTGCACACACACCACACCCACCCTCAAAGGCGTCACATGCCATGTGACCCCGCAAATATAAGGTGCCGACGACGTCACATACCCCTCTGCCGGTGGTGACTGGATGGTGGACCCGAGGCCTTGAGGCCTGCACGGGCCTGCCACCACGTGGCGCTGACTGGGTTTGCACAGGGTTTGTGGCAGACGCTGCATTGCGGCCTGCATGGGCCTACCACCGCGTGGCGCGAACTGGGTTTGCACAGGGTTTGTGGCAGTCGCTGCGTAGCGGCCTGCACATGCACCCCGCCACGGGACGCTGACTGGGGTTGGACAGGGTATGTGGCAGACGCTGCATTGCGGCCGGCACAGGCACCCCGCCACGGGACGCTGACTGGGGTTGGACAGGGTTTGTGGCAGACGCTGCATTGCAGCCGGCACAGGCACACCGCCACGGGACGGTGACTTTGGGTGCACTGAGTCATTGGCACCTTGAGCTGCTGAGTGGGTGTGCAGCCTGCGATGATGGCCCGTCCTGGTGGTCCAGACTGCCCAGGATTTGTGTGCCTTGCTGGACCGCAGTCTAGGCCGTGCCAGCGTCCTGCGCGGGTCTACCGCAACATGGCCCGCTTCCGGGGTCACAGAGTTAGTGGCACCCATTGGGCTGAGCGGCTGTGGAGGCTGCGATGTTGCCGGGTGCCCTGGTTCATACCATGCCATGGTGTCATTTAGTCCCAGCACCAGACGTGTTACCTGGTGGCCAGCGCAGTGTGGATGCATGGTGCAGAGGGTGCCATGTCTGTAGGCCCCGGCCTTGTGGCTTGCAGCGGCACGTGGTGGGACCTGCAGTCTACACGCCGGTGGCGGAAGGTAAGCAGTGTGGCCTGGGTGTGCATGGGCGGGCATGCTCCGATGGGCGGCGGGAGGGGCTGGGATGCCTCTGCCTGGGTGTGCATGGGCGGGCGGGCGATGTTGTCTTGTGCAAGTGTGTGTACTGTGCCAGTCCTGTATCTGGACTCTGTTTCAGATGACGGCTCTGTCTCAGATGTGGGAGCTGGTGTGCTGCTATACGTACTGGCAAGTGGTTGGAGACACACCGGTGGCAGCAGGTGAGCTGTGTGGCAAGGATGTGCAGGGTCGGCTCTCTCTCTCTCTCCCCCTCCCTTCTTCTCTCTCTCTCTCTCTCCCCCTCTCCCCCTCTCTTCTTCTCTCTCTTCCCCTCTCCCCCTCTCTTCTCTTTCTCCCCCTCTCTTCTTCTCTCTCTCCCCCTCTCTTCTTCTCTCTCTCTCTCTCTCTCTCTCTCTCTCTCCCCCTCTCTTCTTCTCTCTCTCTCCTTCGCTCTCTCTCTGTCCTTTGATGTGCGCAGGACACTCCTTCTCATCATGTTTTTTGTCTTGCAGGCTGTGACCTACGGAATGTGTCGAGGGGAGCCGCCATGTGTCTCAATTAGATTTCTGTGTTGTTTCAATAAAGTTTAATTGTTTGCTTCGATAGTGAATGTGTGATGGTCATTTCTGTGCCGACACATGCATGTCACCAGTTGTGATTGTGCGACATCAGGCGGATTATTTGGTACATATTTAGGTGTAGCTGATGTGGCATGTCCTTCCCAGGAGGGGGCCCGGGGGGGGGGGCCTGGGTGTGGTGGCGGTGGGTGTTGTGGCCCTCTTGGGTGTCCGGTGAGCATAATCAGTTGCTCCATGGCATCTGTTGCCTTTCCAAAGACGCCCTGGGCAGGGCTCCCTATTGTGGTGCAGACTGCCGTCCGACTTTACACCAGGTCAGAGCAGGTGTAAAATTCCTGCTGCTAACGCGCCTTATTGCGTGTTTTGTGTTCTTATCGCCGATCTGTCTGGTCGTTGTGAATGTTGAGGTGTGGTGTTGTCGCGGCTTTGTGCACGGGAACGCCTACTCTGCATCTCATTAGCGATAGTTACGGGGGTCCTCTGTGGCGATGTTTTTTGCGGCTGCTATCACGGGAAAAGTGGTGCTGTCGGCTGTTAGCACCTGCTTGTGAATGGTGGGGTAAATTTATCACGACTTTGGCTGTGATAAAGTGCCGTTAATTCGGCGATAGCTCCTTGTGAATATGCCCCAAAGTGTATTGGAGTTTAGGAGCGCACAAACTGGCTCCAAACGCATTGCAGCAGTTTATATGAGCACGAGTTATGTTACAGAGGGAAAAAAGAAACATTTTGTTAGTAGGCAGATGGTGATTAGGAAATTTGCTTATATCCACAGGGTTTAAAGCCGAGCCAAGACTCGAAACTTGCTCCCCAGCGACAAAGTCTGTAGATGTTGCAGTTACACTACATTTTCATTGCCTATTATTGATGGTAAAATATAGCAATATCCGAAAGTTGTACCTATATCAAAGCACGCAACATCCTGTCCACGTATTATTACTGGTGTAATACAGCAACCTTCCAACATAATTGATAACATTTCGAGTAGTGAAGGCTAAAAGCCACGCACTGTAACTAAATATAACAGAGGGGTCCGTTCATGTTTTTTAAGATGCTGATATGTTTGCTATGCTAGCAAAATAGTGATTTAAACATTATGCACTTGCATTTTTACCTGTAAATGTTTGTGTAAGCACAATGTAAAAAGAAGGCTAGCAAAGGAATTGAATTAACTTTAGACATTGTTGTGACATAAAAATAAAAAAATAAAACGGTGTGCCACAAAGTCTGGAGGGGCCTAACAGCTTTAAATAGTTTAAGAATCTGCTGTGAAAGGAAACAGCAATCCTATAATAAACTGAAAGTTAGCCTTATAATTAAAAAAGTTATCAGTGTTGCTGTGGCATATGGTACCTTTTCAGTTGAATGTGTTTGAAATGCGTTCACACCTTGTTTTCGGAGGAAGACCGAATGATGCGCCAAGAATTCTGGAGTGGTGTGAAACCTTTGAATAGTTTGTAGATGTGTTTGAATCGGAGTCTGAAGTGGTACAATAAAGAGAAATGTCGCCTCCTGTTAAAGATCGTTGTCATTGGTAGGAGCTGTATATGTGGCTTTCATCAAGTTGTACATATTGACGGATGTTCTTTAAACAACGGGGTGGGAAGTTTCCAACTGAGACGAGAATGTTGTTTTAAAGTTTCCATTCCGTTCGTGCTGTAACAGTTGCACTTGCAAGAAGTGAAACAAAATAAGACGTAAAAAAAAAATATTAAATGATACAAAGTGTTGTGCGGTTAAGTGGCTAAAAAGCGTAATTACTTCTAACTATATGCACACTGTGTAAAAAAGTGTGTTTGTTTCTTGCAGACATAACTGCGGTAGAGCCTGCCCTGTGCATAACCATGAGGCAGAGGGCATGGTACCAAGTAAAGTTAATTATTCACATTCTGTATTGCTCTGCTGGTAATGTGACAACAGTAGGGAGTATCAAAAATCGTGAGGGAGCCCCCATAGAAGATATGCTTAAGGGGCTCCTTACACTCATATTAGTAAAGGTTGAGTAAGTTGTGGAACAAAAACATTTTTTTTGCGGACATAAATATAATAACCTGAAAACCAACACAAAACTGTTTTACAGATTACATTTGTAAGCTCTAAAAATACAACACAACCACTAGTTAACATATGAATGCCTTATTCAGGTTATTTTGTTTTTTCGTCTAAGCTAAAAATAAACAGAAACATACATAGGAATGCCTTTTGAAGCCTACAAAAACAAACAGAAATGCTAGAAAGTTTGTAGAAAAAAATAATACAGGACCAAAGACACAAACGGTTGTAGAAATGATTTTTTATGCTATTTTAACATACAAAGAAGTTGAGAACACAAACATGATCGAGCTTATCCTCAAATACATATATGTTTTTTTTTTAGCAGTCAGAGAAAGACCAAGGGGCATATTAGCAAGACCGGCGATAAAATTATCGCTGTTTTAGCGGCAGGAAACTGCCGCTAAAACGGCGATAATGGGTTTGCTAATATGCGTTCTAGAATTCCAATAGAAGCCCAGGTTAGATGTCCTGCACATCTAACCTGGGCTTCTATTGGAATTCTATAACGCATATTAGCAAGCCCATTATCGCCGCTTTAGCGGCAGTTTCCTGCCGCTAAAACGGCGATAATTTTATCGCCGGTCTTGCTAATATGCCCCCAAGGGCCATATTCACAAGGACTTATCTCCTATTTATCTTCACATTAACGCATCAAAAGTGGAGATAAATTTAACACCCCATTCACAAGTCGCTGCAAACTGCAGACATCGCCAGTATTCCCGCGATAACTGCCCCAAAATTTATCTCCAAGGTGGACACCACCAACTAACACTAATGAGATGCAGAGTAGGCGTTCCCATGCAAAAACACACGAAAAAACTACAACACCACTTTCACAACGAACTGCCAGATCCGCGAAGCGAACCAAAAACTGGTGATAAGCCGCGTTAGCTCCAGGGATTTTACACCTGCCTTTTGCTGGTGCTAAGCAGGACGACTACCCACAGCATGAAAGGGAGCCCAGCCAAGAGCCACATCTGAGGACCCACAGATGCCATGGAGACAATGATCATGCAGCTCCGATATCCTCCCCGGACATACACATACCGGCACTGGTTGACGCCAAAGCTAGAACACGGACCTCCACTGAATAAAATGGAAATCAGAGAATATCCCCGTGTATTGCATTTCAGGTGAAACTTGACCAGGCTGGGAATGTGGGAATAATAACGTGCCTACCATTAAAGAGCAAGCAGGCATCCCTGAGCTGGAACCGGGCTTGTTTTTTGTGACCGACATTCCTACACATTTCCTCAAAGGACCTGTGCTGCTGTCAGGGGAAGTCCATTCCCACCGGACCCAGAGCAGCGATCCTGCCCTCCTGCCCTTTCCCTGCCATATGACTGCGAAGATCCACTCTGATGCCAACACTTGATGCAAACTGAATATGAAGTCAGATGGCAGTACGTGGAAAGGTCGCAAGCCTAGAATGTCATTGGAAATAGTGAGGGGCATGTTCTCATGGCAACATCGCCTGGAGTGAAGATGGTACTTTTCTGGCTCTGCTGTGCTGATCCCCAGGTATCGCCGGCTAACGCCGAAATTACTATCGCCATCGCGATAATATTATCGGCTGTTTTCTCCGCAGTTCCCTGTTTTTATCGCCATGTAGTGTGGGCTTGATAATTCCACGCTAACATGGCGATGAAATAGAGTATTAGGCGGCGTTAACTTTTCTGGCGATGACTGACGTTATCGCACGTTCTTGTGAATATACCCTAAGTAATTTGCACAAAACCACATAATGTTGAGGTGACGCCAAGACTTGAACCTTGGTCCGCAGCTACAAAGTCAGCAGATGTTCCCATTACGCGACACCCTCTTCGTTTTTTGTGCACATAATAACAACCTAAAAACGACAATGAAAACCAGAAGGCATTGTAAGCCAAAGTAACATAAAACAAATTCAAAACACAATCCATATGGTAACAAGCTTACACTATAAATACATCTTTTTTTGGTCAGTGGAAGATTGAGTGATTTTCCTAGAATCAGCTAATGTTGAGGGGATGCCAAGACTTGAACCTTGTCCCCAAGCTACAAAGTCGGTAGATGTTGCCTTTAGGCCACATCTTATTTGCATAACTCGAAAGTAATAACAACCTGAAAACAAACATAAAATGCTCATCAAACTAATTTTTTAAGCCCTTAAAAAAATAGCACATGATGGCTAATAAACGTGTAAATACCTTTACCAGGTTCTTTTAATTTTTTTACCTAAGCTAAAAATAAACACAAGCATTAATGGAAATGGCTTTTAAAAAGCATTAACAAAAACAACAGAATCGAAAGGAAATATATAATTTAAAAAAGAGAGATCAAAAACACAAAGGATCGTAGCAATGCTTTTTTAATACCAAAATAAAATAAAAGGAAATCTGAACACAAACACAATTCATATAGAAATAAACTTATCCTATCGATAGAAATATGTTTATATTTTAGTATCCCAAAAAATATAAATTGATTTGCCCAAAATCTCAAAATGTTAAGGTGACGCCAAAACTTGAATGTTGTTCACCAGCAACAAAGTCGGTAGAACTTGGAACCTTGTTCCCAAGCTACAAAATCAGTGAATGGTGCTGTTACACCATATCCTCTTTGCTTGTCATGTAAAAAAGACCCGAAAAGAAACACAAAAAAATGGTCTTAACAAACGTTTCAATGCCTTTTTATTTAAAAGCAACTGCAATAAAAAAAAGCGTGTCCTGTAAATGCACTTAATAAACTAAACGCAAGCGCAAAACAAACAGGAAACAGCATATAAATGCTTTTTAAAAACAAAATTCAATAAAAGGCAACGTTTAACTAAACACAGAAGTACTTTACAGGATACCTTTTTAGTCTCTCAAAACAAATAGAGCGGAAACTGAAAAAAAAGTTTCAATGCCTTTTGCTAATTCTTTTTTTATATCACCTAAAAATATACACAAACACAACCTACAAATAATCAAACACACTTATAAAACTGGCTTTTTGGATGCAAAACAAGTGGAAGCACCAAAAAACCAACACAAACACATAGGATGTTATAAATGCTTTTTTACTCGAAAATAACAATAAACAAGTCCGTGAAACAGATGCTTTACACCTAACTTGTGGAAGGAGAATGTACTCGCTGCTCTTGGGGAGGAGCAACAGTAAAAGAGGCATGACAAATGCATGCCTTTAGCAAATGATAATAAAGAATGTTGGAGTGAAAATGCACACAGCCAATAACAAAAAGAGGTCTTGGCTGGATGCACACTGACTGATTACAGCAGGTCTCTGAGAGACAGCGTAAGCGCTGTCTAGCTCAACCTAAAAAAAAATTAAAAATTGCCGGACTTTCCCTCACCAAGGCATATAAAACACCTTTTATAATGTTCCTGCTTATAGTTACAAGGCAACCCGCCCTTGGGGAACCTAGGGGAGACCTTAGGGGTTTCCTATATGTAAAAATAAGGTCATTTGAGACTTTGGAAGTACCTTTAATTCCAAAGTCAAATTTGCACATAATTTAAGTTTAAAAGCAGCCTGCAAGGCAGGGCTGGCTTTTAAAATGACAGCAGGCACCAAAGTAGGGCATACGTAAGTGCATTAAATCTACTGGGCCTCTCGACCTACATGCCCTACCATGTACTAGTGGCTTACAGGTAGGTTGTCGTACCAAATGTAAGTACACCTAATTATCATATACCTTTTAAACAGATCAGTGGCCCTGGGTCTGCTTAGCAGAGCCCAGCTTGCAATCAGACTCAGAAACCACCAATATGAGTAAAATAAGCATTGGCATAGCCAATAGGTCTCGCCTTTGGGGCCTTATAAGTGTTTAGCCAGAGTTATTGACTTTGCCAATGTCTTCAAGCTGTGCTGTAGAGAAGTGTGGCTGCTGTGCAGCATGCTGAAAAGTTATAATAAAAAAGTGTCAGAAGCATTTTTGTTACTTTATATATGACCAAGAAGGCATTATGTAAAACTGAACGACCATATTAAAAAAAGTATTTACAATAAAAAATGTCCTCAGTTTTCTTTTGTTCTTGCAATGCTGGCAACTTGTTTCTGCCTATTGCAATGGTTGTTTGTTAAAGCTTTTTTTTTTGAGGGGGCATAAACAATCGGAGGGTGAAGGTTGGGAACTAGTACCTGTATTATAACACTAGCAGCGGCCAGACGCTAGGGGAGAATCAACAGATGCCAGATTCCGAGAGCAGGCTGAGGTGGTGCTGAGTGATGCTGAGGTGGTAGTGGTGGTGGTGGTGACTGTTGCGGAGACGATGCTGAGGTGATGCTGAATGATACTCAGGTCTTGCTGAGTGATACTGCTGTGGTGCTGAGTGATGCTGTGGTGGTGATGAGTGATATTGTCTTGGCGCTGAGTGATGCTGTGGTGGTGCTGAGTGATATTGTCTTGGTACTGAGTGATGCTGTGGTGGTGATGAGTGATGCTGTGGTGGCCCTGAGTGATGCTGTGGTGGCCCTGAGTGATGCTGTGGTGGCCCTGAGTGATGCTGTGGTGGTGCTGAATGATGCTGTGGTGGTGCTGAACGATGCTGTGGTGATGCTGAGTGATGCTGTGGTGGCCCTGAATGATGTTGTGGCAGTGCTGAGTGATGCTGTGGCGGCGCTGAGTGATGCTGTGGCGGCACTGAGTGATGCTGTTGCGGCGCTGAGTGATGCTGTGGCGGCGCTGAGTGATGCTGTGTCGACGCTGAGTGATGCTGTGGCGGCGCTGAGTGATGCTGTGCCGGCACTGAGTGATGCTCTGGTGGCGCTGAGTGATGCTGTAGTGGCGCTGAGTGATGCTGTAGTGGCGCTGAGTGATGCTGTGGTGGTGCTGAGTGATGCTGTGGTGGTGCTGAGTGATGCTGTGGTGGTGCTCAGTGATATTGTTGTGGCACTGAGTGATGCTGTGGTGATGCTGTGGTAGTTCTGAGTGATGCTGTGGTGGTGCTGAGTGATGCTGTGGTGGTGCTGAGTGATCCTGTGGTGGCGCTGAGTGATGCTGTGGTAGCCCTGAGTGATGCTGTGGTGGCGGTGAGCGATGCAGTGGCGGTGCTGAGCGATGCAGTGGCGGTGCTGAGCGATGCTGTGGCGTCGCTGAGCGATGCTGTGGCGAAGCTGAGTGATGCTGTGGTAGCACTGAGTGATGCTGTGGTGGCGCTGAGTGATGCTGTTGTGGCGCTGAGTGATGCTGCGGTAGCGCTGAGTGATGCTGCGGTGGCGCTGAGTGATGCTGCGGTGGCGCTGAGTGATGCTGCGGTGGCGCTGAGCGATGCTGTGGTGGTGCTGAGCGATGCTGTGGTGGTGCTGAGCGATGCTGTGGTGGTGCTGAGTGATGCTGTGGTGGTGCTGAGCGATGCTGTGGTGGTGCTGAGCGATGCTGTGGTAGTGCTGAGTCATCCTGTGGTGGTGCTGAGCGATGCTGTGGTGGTGCTGAGTGATGCTGTGGTGGTGCTGAGCGATGCTGTGGTGGTGCTGAGTCATCCTGTGGTGGTGCTGAGTGATGCTGTGGTGGTGCTGAGCGATGCTGTGGTGGTGCTGAGCGATGCTGTGGTGGTGCGGAGTCATCCTGTGGTGGTGCTGAGTCATCCTGTGGTGGTGCTGAGTCATCCTGTGGTGATGCTGAGTGATGCAGTGTTGGCCCTGAGTGATGATGTGGTGTCGCTGAGTGAAGCTATGGTGGTGCTGAGTGATGCTGTGGTGGCGCGGAGTGATGTTGTGTTGCTGCTGAGTAATGCTGCGGTGGTGCTGAGTGATGCTGTTGTGGCGCTAAGTGATGCTGTGGTTGTGCTGAGTAATGCTGTGGTTGCACTGAGTGATGCTGTGGTTGCACTGAGTGATGCTGTGATGGCGTTGAGTGATGCTGTGATGGCATTGAGAGATGTGTTGGTGCTGAGTGATGCTGTGCTGGCTCTGATTGATGCTGTGCTGGCTCTGATTGATGCTGTGGTTTCGCTGAGTGATGCTGTGGTAATGCTGAGTGATGCTGTGGTGTTGCCGACTGAGAGATAGAGTGAAGATATAATGCCCAATTAGAGAGGGTGGTGAGAGAGAAAGAGAGAGAAAGGGTGCACATAGAATAAAGAGTGGAGCGGGATAGAGAGAGAGAAAGAAGGGGAGAGAGAGTGAATGAAAAAGTTTGAAAGAGAAACAGATAAAGGGGTGAGAGAGAATGAAAGGCTAAAAAAGATAGAGAGGGGAGAGTTAATTAAGTAGAGAGAGAATTAGAGAGGGAGAGAGAGAGAAGGAGAGAGACAATAAGAGTGGGGGTGTGGAATTTAAATAGAGTGAAGAAGTGACGCGGAACAAGTAACCTTAAATATAGCTTTGTGCTTTGCGCGAATAAATATAAAAAAAAAAAAACAGAGTGAGACAAAAATACTGGTAATTAGGCTGTGACTCCCAATATAAAACAAATAGCGATATAAGGTGAAATCAACCCACCGAAGCAATATTTCTAACTAGACAAAAAAAGCTTGCATTTCAATGCTAATCGCTGTTGTTTTTCATGTGACTGTAGTCCAGGGCCGTCAGTTGGTAATGTGAGCTGCTGCTGCGATTGAAACATCAGAGTCCAGAGAGTTAATGAGCCATGACGAGGAAATGAGGAAGAGATAGGAAACCCAGATGGCAGCTGCGCGCGTGCACGCTATCGTGAACGCAAGCTGGTCGCCAGCCGAAAGCCAGTGGGTTTGCACTTCCAAAACCCGCTTACTAAAATTCTCGGCCAGACCAGCGCAAGCGCTGGTGCAGGCCGAGACCTAAAAAAGGCCTCTGGGCCGTTTAGAACAGGTGTGATCAACTGTCCAGATATAAAAATATTTGTCAACCTCAATTTCCTTAAAGCTACTGAACCAATTCACACCAAATCACAAAAAGCACCCCTTCTGGACCAAGATCTAGTTTCCTACCAATTGTTATATATTGCAAGGTAAATTATAGAATGTGTCTGAAGTCATTCCAGCGGGAGCGAAAGTGAAAGTACAAACATCATCGCCCAGAGTTCATGCACATTGCTACTATTGGCTACTCACTTCAGACATTAAGCTGGCTGCTTCGAATATCGAACGCCTGATTTGTTACTCTCTCCTCTAGCCATTAAGGTACAGCTTCAGCTAGAATTATAATAAATATATATATTTCCCTAATCTCGGTGCTTCCAGTGATTTACAGGTTACAAACACACATCTCAGCAGCAGGAAAATTATTCTGATGTATTTGGGGAATCACTGACAAAATATCGAAGGTCAAAAAATCGACCTACAAAAATATCGCAACAAAAATATCGATGTCAAGAATATCGACATCCTATCTACAACATGGTAAGTACAAAAATATCGAAAAAAATATCGATGTCAAAAATATCGTAATAAAAAAATATCGTTTTTTTTTTTGTTAAAAATAATATGTAAAATAAACTAAATAATACTTATAATTTAAATAAACATAGTTAAAAATATTTGATAATATTTAAAATTAATAAGTAACATATATAATTAAATAAAACATTAATTAAGCATATACATATAATATATAATATACTTACTTAATAATAAGTTTGAATAATTATTTTAATAAATTATAAATTATTAAAAAATATTATAAATTACAAATACATCTATACACATAAAACAATAACATAAATAAAAATTAAATAATTATGTATAACAAATTAAAAAAGTTAAATTTACTTTTAATATTTTTAAAATTAATTATATACTATATTAACTAAAATAATACAAAAAATATTAAGTAGCGTAGGGAATAAAACTACTATTACAACCCCCAAAAAAACAACAGTAAGAAAAATGTTGGATAGCGTAGGGGTAAAAATTACTATTCCCACTCCTAGAGAGTGCAACAGTAGGGAAAGTGTTGGCTAGCGTAGGGGTAAAAATTACTATTCCCACTCCAGAGAGTGCAACAGTAGGGAAAGTGTTGGATAGCGTAGGGGTAAAAATTACTATTCCCACTCCAGGGAGTGCAACAGTAGGGAAAGTGTTGGATAGCGTAGGGGTAAAAATTACTATTCCCACTCCAGAGAGTGCAACAGTAGGGAAAGTGTTGGATAGCGTAGGGGTAAAAATTACTATTCCAACTCCAGAGAGTGCAACAGTAGGGAAAGTGTTGGATAGCGTAGGGGTAAAAATTACTATTCCCACTCCAGAGAGTGCAACAGTAGGGAAAGTGTTGGATAGCGTAGGGGTAAAAATTACTATTCCCACTCCAGGGAGTGCAACAGTAGGGAAAGTGTTGGATAGCGTAGGGGTAAAAATTACTATTCCCACTCCAGAGAGTGCAACAGTAGGGAAAGTGTTGGATAGCGTAGAAGTGACAAATAACATACTTATAAATAAATTAATTTTTTTAAATAATTAATGAATTATTAAATAACTGTAAACTATTTACCAATACCAATAAATATTTATTAAAAACATAATTACCAATAGAAAATGTATTAACAATAAATTAATAATAAATACCAATAAATAATAATCTATCAATATTAATTAAATGTATAATTTAATAATATTTAATCACCAATTAATGATAAAACAACAATAAATTAATTTTTAGAACAAAAAATGTGTAATTAAAAAAATTACCTATTAATAATTAATATCCAATAAATTAATTATCAATACCCAAAAATAAATTTAATAATGACTTAATTAGATTTCAATTACTTCCAAAAGTATTCCCCTATAAACGCACAACACACTGCAATGATAAAATACACTTAACATAATGATCAATTAATCAATTAATAAAAATTAATAACTAATTAATAATAATTAATTACCAATTAATAATTGATTACCAATTATCAATTAATTAACAATAATATAATTATCAATACCAATTAATTAAAATAATTTATAAATTAATTGCATATAAATTACATAATGATTAATTAATCAATTACTAAAAATTAATCACCAATTAATTACAATTAATTACCAATTATTAATTAATTAACAATTATATAATTATCAATAACAATTAATTAAAATAAATTATAACTTAATTACATTTAAATTACATAATAATCAATTAATAAAAATTAATAACCAATTAATAAAAATTAATTACCAATTATTAATTAATTAACAATAATAAATTTATCAATACCAATTAATTAAAATAAATTATAACTTAATTACAATTAAATTACTTCCCACCCTATTCCCCTATAAACCCACAACCCGCTACAGAACTTAAAAGCAAAAAATAATTAAAATTAATTTATAATTCCTAAAAATTATTAATTAATTTAGTATAATTAAATTACTTCCCACCCTATTCCCCTATAAACCCACAACCCGTTACAGTACAAAAAAAATAAAATAACGTAAAAAAATAAATTTATTAACATATAAAAATTGTACATATATTTTTAAACAATTAGAACACAACAAAAACACATATAACACATACATATTAAAAACATAACAAAATACATAACAATAATACAAATATCTATATTAGTAATATCGATATTAGTAACATCGATATATTTGATTTCGATATTACTAACTTCGATATTATTAACATCGATATTAAGTAATTCGATATTACTTACCTTAAGGTCGATATTCTGTCCATCGATATTCTGTCCCATCGATATTCTGTCCCTTCGATATTTTAACTTCGATATAATTGTATATCGATATTTAATTTTCGATATTTTGTCTGCCCACCGTATTTGGGAGGCCCTGAAAACTACTGCGAAAGTTTCTGCAGCAGGCACTTTTAACTCCGGTGCTTAATTCATTGGCATTTGAAAGTGTGACCTTGAGGGTGCACAGAGATATTTCCTGAAGCAGGATTAACCAGACATGTTACCCTGCCAGAAATAGAACCTATAACTTGCAGGAGACAGAGTGACACTCATCGTTTTCTCATACTTCCTCCCCCTCTTTATCTCCCTCCCCATCTCAGTCCCCCGCCCCGAAACTGCCGTATTTGTACTGGAGCCTCCGACTTGTAAGTGCTGTGTAGGTCTTTTGGGATTAAACTGAGGGTGCACAGTTTTCTGCTGATCTCGCTGTGCTGCTACGAATTTATGTTATGCTTTCATTGTTGGGGTGTCAGTGCACGAGCATGATGCAGATCACTGTAGAGGTGCTTCAAGAGAGCCCCCTTAATGACTCAGTACTGGGAGATCAATGTATGCTGCGAGTCAGTAAGTGCATTTTACAGTATATGATTAAAATCAAGTTACAATAATTGTAAAAATAATAAGATTGTGACCAGATACAGCTTGAACAAATTAACTTTCCTGTGCTCGAGGACAATGCCCTTTAACAGTTAATTGAATTTAAAGCCAATTAGCACAGCGATTAAGTCTCTTCCTCACCCCTGTCCATTATTTCATTACAACGCTGAGGATGCATTTGCTTTTGCAGGAAAAGCAGAGCGCGCGGCCGATTCAATGTCCTGCTGGTTGTTCACTGCCGACTGGCCACAGTTGTTTCCTTCGCAGGTCTAGAAGAGGTGGACAGGTTCATGTTTTGGGGTTTAATATGTCCAGGCTTGACGCGCACAGGTCATACTGGCAGTTTTTGCCTAGAGAGTGTGATCCAAGCACCTTCAAATTCAGGAGCGTACAGTAGACAGAAATGAAACCAGCACAAGCGCGCGCCTCGCGCGGCAGCAGTGGGAGGGGGCCTGCGCGATTCCCTTGCGGGAGCGTGCAGCAAGGCGCGATGTATTGTGACCATATGGCGCCACCATATGGCGCCGCGCGCTCCCGCAAGGGAATCGCCAGACGTGCACGAGTTGCCATTGCAAGCAATGCAACGCGTGCACGTTTTTGCCCCCAAAGCTGTGCCGATAGCTAAAGGTCTCTCCTATTCAGCGCATGCGTGCTGCGTAGGCGAGACCTAAAAAATAGGGCTGACCAGGGCAAAAATGATGACTGTCTCTCACGCTCCCCCACAAATGAAAGGTGTGGGTAACTAACCTTCACACTGATAGTTCTCATCTGCTAAGTGGAAGAACCTGGAAAGTCCATCAGCATTGGCATGAGCAGTCCCAGGTCTGTGTTCCACTGTTAAGTTCATCCCCTATAGGGAAATGGACCACCTCAAATGTTTAGGATTCTCCCACCTCATCTGCATGAGCCATCTGAGATGTCTTTGGTCAGTTTGAACACAGAAGCGAGTACCCAACAGATATAGTCTCAAGTTCTTCAGGGACCAAACCACAGCAAAGGCTTTCCTCTCAATGGCTCTCCATCTTTTTCTCTGGGGAGTGGTCACCTGCTAATGAAGGCACCTGGCTGATCTAGACCCCCTTCAGTTACTTGTGCCAACACTGCCCAATCCAATGTTCTGAAGCATCTGTCTGAACTATAAATTCCTTAGGTGGCTTTGGCGTCCTCGCTCTCCATTCCGGTTCCCTTGTTGGCATTTCTCCTCCTCCTCCTGCCTCGCTGACCTCTAGCTCATCCCGTTTATTTGCTTTCTAATTTCCTGGCCTTATATCGCTTTCTATGTTTTCTTTTCCCTGTAACAACAATAGTACTTCCTTTATTTCTGGTATTCTCCTAGATTCTAGTATGTCATCTCTTTTAAACACCTTTCCTTCATTTTGTTTTACTGGATTCACCTTAGGAAGCAAACCAATAGGGCAGTTCAGGTAAGTTCTCTGTTTCTTCCCCTTCTTAGGTTTCCTAACAGTGTGGTTGCATCTTCTGTCACCTTTCATTTACTGGGCATGTTAATATCATCTACCGTCAGAAGAAACTAAATAATAATGGTGTTTGATCCTGTAAGACTATGTTTGGGGAGGGATCCAGAAATACAAGCAAAGCAAAGAGCCCCTCATAAGCCAAAGATTTATTAGTCAATACATCATGAAATGAACACAAATCATGGGTGGCAAAAAGTCTTTTTCAAAATTCAATGTTATTTAATTCTTTGTTATGTAGCACCCAAACATACTATATTTTGCATACAATAAAAAAAAATCCTCCATGTTCCTCTAATTAAATGTTGCTGATGCGTTTCAACCTCCATATAGGAGGAACATTACCTTTAGTGAGGGCATCATCAGGGTGTATATTCATTACTGTCTGGGCATCATTTTATCAAGCAGGATGCTTTGTTCTCTCCATATAATCTAGGTCCAGTATGGGATTACTTTAAAATGGTTTAAAGGAAGTTTATGTCTTTGTGTAGTCATCCAGCATGTAGCCACTCTGTATCTGGTTTGGCCGGTGTTCGGATAAACATGCTTGCTTGTAGCTTGTGGGACAGCCTTGGTCATCACTGCACTCATCTGGTATAATGACACTCTCTAAAGTATGGCTTTTGTACCGAAAGGGGGCTCCTTCAGTACAAATGCGGCACATATGCAAAAATGGAGAAAAAAAAAGGTGAAATGAAAGCATTTCTCCTCATTACACCTGCCTCGGGGTGGCTTTGACACAAATCCATGTCTGCAAATGTCAGTAGATAAGAAGTTGCTTCCAAATCCATAGGTTGTTGCATGGGAAGAGCCATAGAGCTTTGATTCAGGTAGTGAAAAGTAGAGCAAGTGCAACTTTGTGTTGCCTTGTACTACTTTTCAACACACATCCTGGTTTGTTTTGGATAGTAACTCCTAACCCAACACTTTCCAAAGGGTATGTGTCACAAAAGTGACATAAACCTGGCACAAAGCATTAGTAATTCTGGGCCTTTAAGGCAGCCTCTTCAGGAGTTAACCAGCCTAATTTCAGGTGCTATTCTAGACTCAAATTGGGTTTCTTTGCCTTGTTTTTTCTCTGTATAGCGTTCTGACACGGACGTTGCTTAAGAGCCATGCATCATTGTGAGTTTTGAACGCAATGGTGGGAAGTCGGAAGGAAAAATATGCTTTTTTTCCTCTATCAGAGGTGCTCCGACTCCATATTTAGCCTAATTGCAATGGGGATTTACTTCAGGGTAAAAAAATCTTTAGGTGATCAGTTTGCATCAGAGTTGTAATCCTGTTTAAAGCACAAACTCCTGAGTGCACCCAAAAATGGTATCATTTTCAAAGAATAACAAAATTGTGTAAAATTACTTATGTAATACATTCTTTGGCACTATTATCTAGCTATTTTAACTTGTTTTAGAAATTGATAACAAGTGAATTGTGTTGCAAAAAAAACCATTGTTTTATTTCAGAACCAAAACCACTCTAATTGAGCAAACTATGTTAAAAATATATCCATCAATAATTATTATTTTTATTTCACAATGAAGCCCTTGATTATTATTTTATTAATACAGTCCATATTAACTCTGTCCTTTCCACCACAGTGTAAACTATTTAGTGTAAAACATGCACTGTTTCACTCGAGAGAAAAACAAATGTTAGCATGTGCCCACTTAATATGATAAAGAATATTTTGAAGTTTCTAATGTATTCTGCACATAAGATTAATGCTTTTTTATTTTGAAAGTTTTATGTAGCGCGAACTTGACCACCAAGGGTATCAGAGCGCTTTATAGATTATGCATTGCAAGGGTATAATACAGATTATGCATCACAGGGGTATAAGCATACAAAACAGAATAAACAAAGCGGCAAAATCAGAGTGTAAAATTGTCCAACAATCTCGTGAGGGAAAAGCAAACACACAGTCAAGCAAAAATCAAAGTCTACAATTGCCCGACCTACTCGTGAACCAGGTGTCTGGGCCAGAGTCAACGGGTATGGACCCAGAATAAAATGACGGTGCCAGGCAAAGGCAGAAATTTCTTCATCAGGAGCCCTTTGACTTCTTTTTTGAAGAAGACAGTAGAAGGGTTCACCCTGACTTCGGGGGGCAGGGAGTTCCAGATCCTCGGAGCCATCCCTGAAAAGGCTCGGTTATAGGTCTTTTTGTTCTTGAATTTTTGAGGTTTGAGCAGAAGGGTGCTGGCGCTTCTGGAGGCTCTAGAACCACACGAGAGTTCCAGTTTCTGTGCGAGGTACAGCGGGGTCTTGAAGTGGATGGCTTTGTGAGCCATGTATACAATTTTTAGCTGTATCCGTGCTTCATATGGGAGCCAATTCAGTTCCCGCAAGACCGGAGAGATGTGGTGGTATTTGTTTGTGCCAGTAAAGAGCCAAGCAGCGGAATTGAGGGTAGCCCTAAGAGGAGCTGTCCTCACCCTAAGCAGGCCGCAAAGTGTTGCACTACCATAGTCCAGCTTTGAGATCAATCAATCAATCAATCAATCAATCAATCAATCATATCATTTGTAAAGCGCACTACTCACCCGTGAGGGTCTCAAGGCGCTGGGATGGGGAATGCTGCTACTGCTCGAAAAGCCAGGTCTTGAGGAGTTTTCTGAAGGTCAGCAGGTCTTGGGTCTGCCGTAGGTGGATGGGGAGGGTGTTCCAGGTCTTGGCGGCGAGGTGGGAGAACGATCTGCCACCGGAGGTCGCTCTTCGGAAGCGGGGGACAGTGGCGAGGGCGAGGTCGGGGGAGTGGAGCTGGCGGGTGGGGGTGTAGAAGCTGAGTCGTCTGTTGAGGTACGTTGGTCCGGTGTTCTGGAGTGCCTTGTGTGCGTGGGTGAGGAGTTTGAAGGTTATCCTCTTGTTGACCGGGAGCCAGTGCAGGTCTCTCAGGTGGGGTGTGATGTGGCTGCGGCGAGGGATGTCGAGGATCAGGCGTGCAGAGGCGTTCTGGATGCGTTGGAGCCGTCTCAGGAGTTTGGCCGAGGCTCCTGCGTAGAGGGCGTTTCCGTAGTCCAACCTGCTGCTGACGAGGGCCTGGGTGACCGTTCTTCTCGTTTCAGTGGGGATCCACTTGTAGATCCTGCGGAGCATGCGGAGGGTGTTGAAGCAGGCGGAGGAGACAGCGTTGACCTGTTTAGTCATGGAGAGGGTGGAGTCGAGGATGACACCTAGGTTGCGTGCGTGGTCGGTGGGTGTTGGGGCGGTTCCCAGTGCGGTCGGCCACCAGGAGTCGTCCCAGGCCGAAGAGGTGGATCTGAGGATGAGGACCTCCGTCTTGTCCGAGTTCAGCTTCAGTCGGCTGTTCCTCATCCATTCAGCGACGGCCTTCATTCCTTCGTGAAGGTTGGTTTTGGTGGTGTGGGGGTCCTTGGTGAGGGAGAGGATCAGCTGGGTGTCATCGGCATAGGAGATGATGTTGAGGTCGTGCCGACGGGCGACGTGTGCGAGCGGTGCCATGTAGATGTTAATCAGAGTTGGGCTGAGGGAAGAGCCCTGGGGTACGCCGCAGATGATCTTGGTGGCTTCGGAGCGGAAGGGGGAAGGCGGACGCTCTGTGTTCTGCCGGAGAGGAAGGAGGTGGTCCAGTCCAGGGCCTTCTCTTGGATCCCGGCGTTGTGGAGGCGTGTTCGTAGTGTGTGGTGGCAGACCGTGTCGAAGGCGGCTGACAGGTCCAGGAGGATGAGGGCCGCCGTTTCTCCGTTGTCCAGCAGGGACTTGATGTCATTGGTGGCGGCGATGATTGCAGTCTCGGTGCTGTGGTTGCTGCGGAACCCGGACTGGGAAGGGTCCAGGATGTTGTTCTCCTCGAGGTAGCGGGTCAGTTGTTTGTTGACGGTCTTCTCGATGACCTTTGCCGGGAACGGTAGCAGGGAGATGGGCCGGACGTTCTTGAGGTCCTTGGGGTCCGCCTTGGGTTTCTTGAGTAAGGCGTTGATCTCGGCGTGCTTCCAGCTTTCCGGGAAGGTTGCTGTCTCGAAGGAGGTGTTGATGACTTTCCGGAGATAGGGTGCGATGGCTGTGCTGGCTTTGTTGAAGATGTGGTGAGGGCATGGGTCTGACGGAGATCCGGAGTAGATGGTGTTCATGATCTTGATGGTGTCGTCGTCGTTGATGTTGGTCCAGGAGAGCAGGCGGTTGGTGCGGATGGTGGTCGTGGGGGCGGAGGTCTCAGTGGTTGTCGGGGCGGTCGTGGCGTTGAAGCTGTCATGGATGTCTGCGATCTTGCGGTGGAAGAAGGTGGCCAGCGAGTCGCACAGGTCTTGCGAGGGTGGGACGTCGTTGGTGTTGGAGCTGGGGTTGGAGAGTTCCTTCACGATGTTGAAGAGCTCTTTGCTGTTGTTGTCTAGGCGGTCTTTGAAGGAGGCCCTTTTGGCGGATCTGATGAGGTGATGGTGTCTGCGGGTGGCGTTCTTGTGGGCTGCGTGGCTGTCCGGTGTGCGTTCACGGAGCCAGATCTTCTCCAGCTTTCGGCAGGTTTGCTTGGAGGCCCGGTGGTCTTCAGTGAACCAGCTGGCTTTCTTGTTGGTGTGACTGTTGGAGGGTTTCTTGATCGGGGCGAGGTTGTGGGCACAGTCGTTGATCCACTGTCTGAGGTTGCGGGCGGCGGTGTCGGGTCGGTGGGGTCGGCGGGTGGGCTCTGGGCGAGGGTGGTGGTTAGCTGGTCTTCGGTGACTTTGCTCCAGCAGCGGTGGGGCATCTGTTGGGTGCGGTGGTGCGTGGTGGGTTTCTAATGCTTGTACTGAAACCTCAAGGTCTTGAGCAGGGAGGAAGGGTTTGAGTTTCCTAAGTAAGCTGAGTTGGAGGTTTGCTCCTTTGCTGAGGGAGCTGATGTGCTTCTGCATGTTCAGGCTTTTGTCTAGAATGATACCCAGAGATGATGCCCAGTCCACCAGGTGCGGTCTGCAGTTAAGAGCAGTCAGCTGGTTTAACCATTGTTCCATGACGAGGGATTGGTTGTGAGGTGAGATCAGTAGAAATTCCGTTTTAAGAGCATTAAGCTTCAGGTGATTGCGTGTCAGCCAGCATTGTGTTTCCAGCAGGACTGAGTTGAGGGACTGAATGTCTTCGGGGGAGGTGATCTTCAGGTGTAGTTGGGTATCGTCCGCATACATATGATAACGAATGCTGGATGATTTTAGAATTTATGTCAGAGGCTCCATGAACAGGTTAAAGAGCGTGGGGGACAATGCTGAACCTTGAGGAACACCCAAGGTGACTGGTGCAGGGTGGGAGGGATTGGTCCACCTTGAAACTTTGGGATCTGTTCTGAAGGAACAAAGAGAACCAGCTTAATACTGGGCCAGACGGCCCCATACTGTGTTCCAGGAGGTCAATTAGGTGATCATGTTTGACAGTGTAAAATGCTGACGAAAGGTCCAGAAGGATCAGTATGCACGACTCATTGTGCATTGCATTGTGCGTATCCTTAATAGCAAACTGTGGCATCTTAAAACTCTTCCCTTTAGGTATAGGCACCCAGGATCAGTAGTGTAAATACATTTATTATGTATACACCTTAAATCCAAGCAGAACTGTTGTTTTGAAAACAGTGCCTGCATAGATAACATCTTTCTGAGAAGTGTCTTACAAGTAACTTCTGCTTTTGGGGCATGTGATCTGCCTTCTCTAGAAACTGAATAATCACAGAGTCAGATCCTGTAAGGCTTATTTGGAGAGGTATCCAGAAATACAAACAAAGCAAAGAACCCCCCATTAGCCTTAAATACAACATTAGTCAATCCATCATGACCCGGAGGCAAATCATGTGTGCCAATAAGTCTTTTTCAAAATTCAATATTATTTAATTATTTTTTATGTAGCACTCAAAAAGAATATATTTTGTATAAAAGCAAAAAAAACAAATTAAACTCTGATACACTCAAATATCATGATTACATATCACACATCATTTACATACATCAAACAATGACACACATATAATTTTCAAGTGTTGACAAGTGGTTATAATAATAAGCACAGACTATAGCTCATATCTCAAATGTACACTCCTTGTATACATGAACACTCAACGAATCATGTAAATAGATAATACAATGACACACGTTTAACTTTTACTGGTATAGATTTCAGGTATTGACAAGTGCCCAGGATAGTGAGCACAAAATAGAAAGTGTATCATCATTATCATCCTTGGGTACGTAATCACTCATTGACATCCCATACGTGAGGAATGGTAGATGCTTTAGCAAGACTGTTTCCACCTTAAGGATGTGCATTCCAGTTCCTTATCAGCTCTTTTAGAAGGACTTATTAACATTTCTAAGAGGGTGGAATACTCCTCCATGCTCCTTTCATTAAAGGGCACAACACATTTCAGCCTCGATATAGCCGAATGTTACTTTTAGTGATGTCATCATCAAGGTGTATATCCATTGCTCTGTGAACACAAGAAGGAGTTCCGGTTCTCTCCATATAATCAAGGGCCGATATGGGGTTGCTTTGGAACTCTTTAAAGGAATTTTCCAGCTTTGTATAGCCATCCAGCATGCGGTCACTCCGCATCGAGTTAGGCTTTTGGTGCGGTGTACACGCTCTCTTGTAGCTTGTGGGAAGGCTTTCGTCATGATGGCACTCCTCCGGTTTAATTACATTCTCTGAAGTATGGCTTTTGTACTGTCAGAGGCTCCATGAACAGGTTAAAGAGCGTGGGGGACAATGCAAAGTTGGAAAAATAAGAAGAAGATAAAAAAATTCTCCTTCTTCTACCTGCCTCATGGAGGCTTTGGCACAAATCCTCTGTAAATGTCAGTAGATAGGAGTTTGGTTAAAAACCCATAGGTAGTTGCAAGGGAACACCCACATACCACCCATGGAACACCCTTTAATGCAATAAGGGAAAAATAGAACATAAGGCAACTTCGTGTTACTTTACAATTCTTTTCAACACAAATCCTTGCTTGTTTTGGATATTAAATCCCACCTCAACACTTTCCACCAGGTATGTGTCACAAAAGTGATGTAAACTTGGTCCAAAGCATCAGTAAGTCTGGGCCTTTAAGTCAGCCTCTTGCAAGAGTTAAGGAGCCTCATTTAAAATGCTATTACAGACTCAAACTTTGCCTTGTTTGTTCTCTGTATTGCGTACTGACACGTACATTGGGTAAGAGTCATGCAGCATTGTGAACGCAATGGGAGGAGGTCAGAGGGATAAATATGCATGTTTTCCCCTGCTAAGAGGTGCACAGACTCAACATTTACTCTACTTGCAAGCAAGATTTTTTTCAGGTAAAAGAACATCTTCAGATGATCAGTTTGTTTCAGAGTTGTAATCCTGTTTAAAGCACAAACTCCTGAGTGCACCCAAAAACGGTATCATTTTCAAATATAACAGCATTGTGTAAAACTACTCATGTAATATATTCTTTGGCATTATTACCTAGCTATATTAACATGTTTTACACATTGATAACAAGTGAATTGCATTGCAAAGGAAAACATTGATGTATTTAAGAAAGAAGACCACACAAATTGAGCAAACTGTTCTTGAAAGATATTTATCGAAAATGAATT
This sequence comes from Calotriton arnoldi, assembly GCA_963921515.1. Lineage (NCBI taxonomy): Eukaryota > Metazoa > Chordata > Amphibia > Caudata > Salamandridae > Calotriton > Calotriton arnoldi. The sequence goes on along the minus strand of CAWUFW010009062.1, from coordinate 218,963 downwards.
ATTGTATCTCGCAATGAAGCCCTTTATTATTACTTTATTAACACAATCCATATTAACGTTGTCTTTTTCCACCACAATGTAAAATATTTTGTGTAAAACATACAATGTTGCTCTCGAGAGAAACCAAACAAATGTATCTTTGTGCCCAGTTATTATGACATGATATGTTATGATGTTTCTAATGTATTCTGCAACGACCAGTAAAACCTTATAATTTATCTGTAGTAGCAAACTGTGTTCACACTGTAAAGTATCTTAAAACTCTTTCCTTTGGATATACCCCCAGGATCATTTGTTTACACAGTACATTTATTATGTATGCACTTTATATCCAAGCACGAACAGCTGTTTTGAAAACAGTGTCTGCATAGATAACATCTTTCTGAGAATTGTTCTACAATTATCTCCTGCTTTTGAGGAGGTGCATGTGATCAACCTGCAGATATACTCAATAAAGTACTTTAACCAAATTTTTAAACAACAAAATACTCCTTCCACCCTGTCAGAATTACATTCAAATATTCAAGACTGTGGTTGCATCTTCCTTTCTTTTTCCTTCAGTTGTGAATGTTAACATCATCTGCCGGCAGAAATAACTCAGACAGGGCTTCAGGACGATGACCCTCGCACATAACAAATGGACATTGGAACAGGCTGGTGCAACTGAACCTCCAGAAGTTGGACCCACCTTTGGAAGGAGAGGCAGCCTGGGATGTGCCTGACCTAAGCCATTGAAAGCAGCTAGAAAGGGAACGGAGCATCCAAACAGAGGATCTCAAGGATCAAAAACGTTTGCTCACGGCGTAACATACATCAGTAGAAAAATACCCAGAGTGCATAATTGTTGTAAAAATCTGAACTCTTTCAGCTGCTTCAAGCCATTACTAGGACTTCATCCTTGTGCTTTAATATGAAGCATTCCTGGAGAGCTCATACCCCGCTCAAGACAAGAAGGGCCTTCACCGCAGACATAGACTGCATAAAGCATAGATGAGTACATTATATTAAGGGTATCACAAATTTCAAGTTTAGAAGCGAAATATTTCTTTAACATGATGTATTGTATATGATCATATTGGTCAGCAGTTCGGAGCAGAGATTCTATGGTTCACCAAACTGCAGACTATTGATAGTGTTTATTGGTTTTGGGGGCCTAACGTTAGCAAGGGAGTCACCCCACGTATAATGGAATTTGATGCATGAATGTTGTCATAACTAAAGTGACATTTAAGTAGAGCAGCACTTTTTAAAATGGGGCACTACACTGAGGGGCATATTTATGAAAGGAGTTGTGTCGCTCTTGCACCACGCAACTTGGTGCAAGAGCAACACAAGTCAAAAATTTGATGTATGAAGCTACGCAAGGCCACCTTGTTCAGCTCTGAGTGACTTCATAAATCATGAGTAATGCAACACAGTGCAAATCACTGCGCTGCGTTACTCTGCCCTGATAGTATGTGCCCATTAAAAACACTGGCTCTAGGAGTTCATATGTGATGCAGGGGGTTATTTTGTGTGTGACGGCATTATTCATTGTCCTGGATTTTTGTGTTTAAGCAAATGCATTTTTTTTCTTGAGTTTGGGAGGTGATTTAGGAATTTGTGGTAACTGGATCCCTACAGATGTGAAGATCAATTGATAAGTATTCCCTTTGGTGGATTCACTGGCAATGCCTTAGCGGCAATAGGGTCTGATTAGTAACTGGGTAGAAACCAAAAATAGTTTTAGCAAAACTATAAAATCCACAGGGGAAAAGTTCTTCCAACATACTAAACATATGGTGGATGGAATTTTATAGTGGACTTTTCCCTGGATAAAACCTTTCTTCCACAAACTTGAGGATTTGCCATTTCCACCCAAATCTAAATCAGGCTTTTATTTGCTAATTTTATGGAGATCTTCACATCCCCTGCATAGCGATTTAATGCGAGAAAAACACAAGCAGAGTTGGGTGCAAACTGAAAATCCTTCAAATTGGGAGGAACTTTATAATTTAAAAAGAATTCCGCCAACGCTATGGGAAATTCAACCTGTGGATTCCCTTCCAAATTTAGGACTTCTACCACAAATATCCAAACCTCCCATTACCACTCAGCTCTGAATAAGGCCCTTGGTGTCCAGTTTTTAACATCCACAATGTTGACAGGTAATGGAACGAAGACACATAGAGGTTAAGGTCCTGGTGAGAGTTGTGGGCTAAAGGGAAATCCTCCTATTCTAGAGTTACATTCATTACAGGTACCGCAGGAAAGATATAATTCTGCTGACAGGTTTTCCACTGGTGGAGACTCCTCCCATCAAGGTATTTCCAATTGCATGCCGTCTAGACAGATATAATCTTACCATTGAACACTAAATCAGCCCATACAGCATGATTTAGATTGGGATGGTAACAGAAAAATCTTCAATTTGTAGATTAAGTCCTAAAAAGAGAAGATAATCCACAGGATCTATGGAGAATCCACCATATCCTTAATATGGGCATCAGGCATTGCAGGTTCCTCTCCCATGTTATCCATGTGTTGCTGAAAATAAAATTCTGCGGTGGATTTCTCTTCCAGATTTTTAACTTCCACAACTACTAGCAAGATGTTTGGTAACTGTGCAACTTTAAACTAGGAATGTTCGTGTCCAGTTTTATCCTCTGCTCACGTCCATAATGTTGGTAGATAATCAAACTGAGAATTAAGGGCCATAATTGAAGATGAAGGTAAATGGAGGAAGTCAGAAATCCCGTGCAGGGAAAATTCTCAGCAGGTAGTGAAACCAGCAGTGGAATTACCACACCCTACGATCCCTACAGCAGAGGTAACTTCACTGGTGGATTTTTTACTAACAGAAAATCCTCTAAAAATGGACTCCCCACTTCTCCTTTAAATTGGTGAATTTTCCCTTAGTGGCCAATACTACGCTACTACTAGATTTGCCTATAATGACGCATTTTGAATTGAGGAAGGAGGGAAGATATAGTCTATATGTGCTTGTTGCACAAATAATTTCACACCTTGATTATGTTTCCTCCATTTCCTTCGCCTATTTCTTATCCAAAAGAAGAACCAGCAGAAAATGATGCACTGAACCCCTGTTATAAGCACGGAAAATGTACAATTGCTGTGATAAGGTGCCCCACTGACATGGTTTCGATAATCTTTTGGCGAAAAAGTGATCACATAAATTTCAAGTGTGGAAATGAATGGCATTTGTAAAATATCTTTGCCTAAAACAACAACACACTAAATATAGATTTGTCTTTACAACTCAACTGTAAGTAGGGGGCCGGCATTTATATAGGGAGTGCAGACTTCCAGATAGTATACAGAAATAAAACAACATAAACAATGATTACATGTGATTGTCACTCACAGCTCTATGCACTGAAAGAGCAAATACTACAGACTCACGGTGAACGGACTATTTTTCTTTAAATGCAGCAAATACATATGAAGTCCAGTCCTTGCATCTCACTGAATAGAGCTAAACCTTGGGTGTGACATGCTACTGTGGGGCATATTATCAAGAAACGGCGTTAAAATTATCGCCGCTTTAGCGGCAGAAAACTGCCGCTAAGGCGGCGATAATGGGCTTGATAATATGCCCTGGAGAATTCCAATAGAAGCCCAGGATCACACCAGAACATGGACTTCTATTGGAATTCTCAAGGGCATATTATCAAGCCCATTATCGCCGCTTTAGCAGCAGTTTTCTGCCGCTAAACCGGCGATAATTTTAACGCCGTTCTTGATAATATGCCCCTGTATTTTTAAATCACAAAGATCACACAAACAGGTCTCTTAAATGAAAGCTTTCTAATAAAGTGTGGACAACCCACATTTTAATCTGTAATGTTTATGGCAGCATCTTTCTTCTGGCAATAAATGTGCTTGTGAAGCAATTAACAATGTCAACCCTTTCTTGTGCAACCTGTTTATTGACTCTTGTTCATGAGATTAAAAGTGTGAAACTAAATATGTTCCCTTTCAGTCCTTGGGTGCGCACTAGGGTTTTGTTTAAAATTAAGTTTGTCTTTGTGTTGTTGATAAAGAGCCCCAATGGTGTTGCCCAGTCTTTTTATGCATAGCAGTAAAGGGAGTCAGGACTTGGCCATGATGGGCAAAGATGTGCAAATGCATATTCCTGGATAATAAAGGGTCGGTGTCTGTCTCAGGTTGGGGGGTGGTCCCTGCTGAAGTGACTGTCTCAGGTTAGAGAATAGACACTGCTGACGTGACTGTCTCAGGTTAGGGGTCCCTGCTGAAGTGACTGTCTCAGGTTTGGGGACGGTCCCTGCTGAAGTGACTGTCTCAGGTTAGGGGATTTTCCATGCTGAAGTGACTGTCTCAGGTTAGGGGAGGGTACCTGCTGAAGTGACTGTCTCAGGTTGGGGAATGGTCCCTTCTGCAGTGACTGTCTCAGGTTTGGGGATTTTCCATGCTGAAGTGACTGTCTCAGGTTGGGGAATGGTACCTTCTGCAGTGACTGACTCAGGTTTCGGGATGGTCCCTTCTGAAGTGACTTTCTCTGGTTTGGGGATAGTCCCTGTTGAAGGGACTGCCTCATGTTGGGGATGGCCCCTTGTGAAGTGATTGTCTCAGGTTGGGGAATGGTCCCTTCTGCAGTGATTGTCTCAGGTTTGGGGATGGTCCCTGCTGAAGTGACAGGCTTAAGTTGGGGGATGGTCCTTGCTGAAGTGACTGTCTCAGGTTGGGGTAAGGTCCTTGCTGAAGTGACTGTCTCAGGTTGGGGCAAGGCCCTTGCTGAAGTGACTGTCTCAGGTTGGGGGATGGTCCCTGCTGAAATGACTGTCTCAGGTTTGGGATGGTCCGTGCTGTAGTGACTGTCTCAGGCTTGGGGATGGTCCGTGCTGTAGTGACTGTCTCAGGTTGGGGGATGGTCCCTGCTAAAGTGACTGTCTCAAGTTTGGGGATGGTCCCTGCTGAAGTGACTGCCTCAAGTTGGGGAATGGTCCCTGCTAAATTGACTGTCTCAAGTTTGGGGATGGTCCTTGCTGAAGTGACTGTCTCAGGGTGGGTCACGTTCCCTGCTGAAGTGAATGTTTAGGTTAGGGGATGGTCCCTTCTGAAATGGGTGTCTCAGGTTTGGGGATTGTCCATGCTGAAGTGACTATCAGGTTTGGGCATGGTTCCTGCTAAAGTGACTGTCTCAAGTTTGGGGATGGTCCTTGCTGAAGTGACTGTCTCAGGTTGGGGCAAGTTCCCTGCTGAAGTGAATGTCTCAGGTTAGGGGATTTTCCCTTCTGAAATGGGTGTCTCAGGTTTGGGGATTGTCCATGCTGAAGTGACTATCAGGTTTGGGCATGGTCCCTGCTGAAGTGACTGTCTCAGGTTTGGAGATTGTTCCTGCTAAAGTGACTGTCTCAAGTTTCGGGATGGTCCTTGCTGAAGTGACTGTCTCAGGTTGGGGGATGGTCTCTGCTGAAGTGACTGTCTCAGGGTGGGGCAAGTTCCCTGCTGAAATGACTGTCTCAGGTTGGGGATGGTCCATGCTGAAGTGACTGTCTCAGGTTGGGGCAAGTTCCCTGCTGAAGTGAATGTCTCAGGTTAGGGGATGGTCCCTTCTGAAATGGGTGTCTCAGGTTTGGGTATTGTCCATGCTGAAGTGACTATCAGGTTTGGGCATGGTCCCTGCTGAAGTGACTGTCTTAGGTTTGGAGATGGTTCCTGCTAAAGTGACTGTCTCAAGTTTCGGGATGGTCCTTGCTGAAGTGACTGTCTCAGGTTGGGGGATGGTCTCTGCTGAAGTGACTGTCTCAGGGTGGGGCAAGTTCCCTGCTGAAATGACTGTCTCAGGTTGGGGATGGTCCATGCTGAAGTGACTGTCTCAGGTTGGGGTATGGTCTCTGCTGAAGGGACTGTGTCAGGTTGGGGCAAGGTCCCTGCTGAAGTGACTGTCTCAGGCTAGGCTGGGGGTGGTCCCTGCTGAAACAGAATACACAAACCTTAGTAAAGGGACCTGACAGCAGTGAGGCCTAAAGCTTCAACTGTTGCCAGATTATGTTGCGCACCCGAGCCTCATGAACATCCAATAATGTTTTGCTCCCAACAAGGAAAACATAAAACATGTTATTTTCAAAAGAAATGTAGTGCATCATTATGTCTCATTTGCATAATGAAGAGAACATGACATGCTGATTCCCGGCATGTAATGCCATGTAATGTCAGCGTATTATCTATTATAAAAGCACTTCGGCGCCAGTGCAGAAAGTTTGCTGCCTCTAATTACGGAAAAAACCTTTTACATTTATATGTTGTATTTTTTTAACTTCCATGTTTTACTTTTCCTTCAACGTTTTGAAAGCAGGACCATCGTTTCCTTTGGATCATTTCATATGAATGAGATAAAACCTGCGTTAGTCCACAAATCACCCTTTATTTTTCCAAACAAACTGACCAATTAGCTACAAAAGCAGAGTGTCACCCTTGTTTTTGTACTGTACATATGTTACTAGGCCTGGGCAAAATCTAAATCTTCCTCAGGGCATTCCTAAATTTCGAGTTATGTGAAATTATTACTACGCCAGGATAGGCTTGGGGGAAGCTTACATTATGCTATGTAATTTGCATAATTTCAGGAATTTCACTTTAACGCATAACACTTGATACACAAAATACCCCAAATTGAACCATCATGCCACTTGGCAGAATTACAGTAATAGTACCATTTGTGGCAAAAACATACAGCAAACGCATTGACACTACAGAAGGCAAACAGGTGCTGTTTGCAGTCCTTTGTGTAAATGCGCCCTAAAGCCAAAAATCTTTGGGGCAGATCTACAAGAAAGTGCCGGAGCGTGGCGCTGCAAGCCCTTTGGCTGCGCCACGCTGCGGCACTTTCAGAGCACAGGAATACGACATATTTACAAGAATATGTCGCATTCCTGTGCTCTCCCCTGTGCTGGCGCACAAACAGCTGCCAAGCGCCGGCGCAGGCACCCTTGCACCATGGTGCAAGGATGCCTGCGCCATGGGGAGATTGTTTTTGTGCAGGAAGGGGCACCTTTCTGCACAAAAACAATCAGTACAGGCTTTTTCCTCTTTCAATGCGTGCTGCAGAATGCAGCACGCATTAAAAGAGGAAAAAACGAGGAGAAATTAAAACATTTCTCTTCGTTGCGCCTCGCTACGCCACCTCTAGGGTGGCGTAGCATACTGACGCATCTCCAGAGTTACGATTTCACGTAATTCTGGAGATGTGTCTTGTTCCATGAGTGTTGCGTGGGAACACCCACAGCAACACCCTTGGAACGCCCCTTCACCGCAAAGTGCTGCGTGTGAAGGGGCCGTATTTACAAGGAGAGGAAAAGTCACGCAGGGTGGCTTTTCCTCTCCTTGTAAATATCGAGGAGCCCCCTGCGCCACCAGTACGTCACGAAAAGTGACGTACTGGTGGCGCAGGGGGCTTGTAAATCTGCCCCCTTGTGAGGGCAAATTTCATGCTAAAATCCAGCGAGAAATGATGGAGTCTCATTTCTCATGTTTACTTTTAATTTTGAGTAATTTTACCAACATTGCAGGTAATTATGCAAAAACAATTTACACAAATTTCGTAACCTCTTTATCACATTTTCAGTTGCAAGCGACTGTTGCACACAGAAAATGTCCCATGGAGATACAAATTCTACTCAAACCAATCTCCCTCCAGTCACTTGTGGGGCATTTTATACAAGGTGTGCCCTCACATGCTAGGTCATGCGATATACAAGCAAACCTCTTCTCCTGCTAAAAGTTAATTTTGTGGAATATTCATGAAATTTTACAAAAATGTAAAAAATACACGATTTTGCATTTTGGGGGTACAACAAGGAAAAGAAAGCACTGACAAAGCCCTTTGTTCTGTCTTTTTTTAGATTTCGCCTACACTGCGTTTGAGCTGCGTTTGTGAAATCTTTTGTGTTCAGTATATCTTAAAAGGAGCTTTTTTCAGTTCCAGTGGCCAAAGTACTGTGTTAATGCATTTTTGTGCGGAACTTTTTGGGGCTTTACTTTCCCTGGCTGCATTAAACCTTATCACACATTTTGTTTACTTTCCCTGGCAACACTGCTATCTCCATTTCTTTGATTCTCCGATCCATTTAATTTTTTTTAGGCTTTTAACTTCTTTTGGCTTATAACTTTCAGGGCTTGCTCATTTTCGAGGGAAACCGTGTCACACATCACTGATATCTCCATTTGTTTCATTCTCTGATATGTTTCATACTTATTTGGGCTTTTACCTTTCACAACTTGCTTTATTTGCCTTGAAACCATGTTGCATATCACTTCCCCCTCAATTCCTTTCATTTTACGATATGTTTATTAGTAATTTGTATTAGTAACTTATTAGCAATTTACTTATTTGGACTTTTAACTGCATGCACGCATTTGCTTAAGTACTTTGGCTCATCGGCTTGCTCATTTTCAAGTGAAACCGTGTGTCGCACTTTACTGCTGTCTCTATTTGCCAACTTGGGAACTAGGGAAACTGGTTCGTGTTTCAGTGTCAGCATTACATTCTGTAAATTTGGGCAATTCACTTAATCTCCTTGTACCTACCAAATAAATGCCCTGGTTACTTACTGGTAATCTTCATTACTCCGAGTATAGTCTTCCTCGCCACATGATCAATGAGCAACCTTTTTATTAAAAAATTTGACTTTAGAGGACTGCTCCTTACCTATTTTATTCCACTTCCTGTTGTGCACTACTCCGCCCTCACACCCGCACGCACCCAACGGCTTCCTCTTTAAAAGATCCCCGATAAAGAGCCCCGGTTCCGGGAGCCCGTCAGGCATTGCAGCGCCGGCCTGACGAGGGGCACCCGCCCTATGATGAAGCATGACACCCCCAGGGGTGTGTGAGGGCAACACGATGATAGGCCTGTCTTTCTCCCTTCACTTCCTTTCCTCCTAACCCTCACCCCATCACATAGGAACTGCATACCTTCTTTAAATACTAGCTTCCGCTCCACACCAGAACCCTCCAAAGCAAAAGTTAGCCTCCCATCCCTTTCCAACATGATCGACCCACATCACCCTTGACCTCTATAAGAGGAGGGCCGGCCCAACCCTCTGCCTGAGAACTACCAAGCACACACATGAAGCCGAAAGCAACACAGGGAGGAAGGGATGGGAACTCATATGGCGAGGAAGACTATACTCGGAGTAATGAAGATTACCGGTAAGTAACCGGGTCATTACCTCCTCGTAAGTCTTCCTCGCCACATGATCAACAAAGTGAGCGCATACCAAAGCCATGCGGCTTCATGGAAACTCACAACGGAGAAGAAGGAGATGTCAAAGAATCATGACAAATCCAAACAACACAGAGGAATGGAAGAAACCACCCCATAGACAGGCAAACACAAGCAGGAAGAACCAGCCCCGAGAATGGCCACAGCGAAACCCCCATTCACAGGAAGACCATCCAAAACCACCAGGGAAAGAGCAGGAACCTGTGCTGAGAGAACCAGGCTAAAGCCCGACAATCACCCAGACAGAAACCCCTGTGAAAAGAAGCCCAAAACACAGAGAGAATCCGGGCAGACCGACCCCAAACCAGGGCCGACAACCCAAGATCCCCGAGACACGCGGGCCAGCAAGAAAACCCACCTAAGTCAAAAGCCAAAAGCGGACAGAGAACGCACGCAACCAGACAGTATGGTGCCAAGAGCAACAAACAAACCGGCACAACAACAGAAAGAAACAGTCCAGACCAAGGACCGAAGATCGCCTGACGGACATCCAAAAGCAAGAGGGAAGAAACAGCCACAGCCTCCGGAGTGAAGGAAAAGAGGGCAACCCCTGCAAAAAGACGACGTCCGCCCCAAACACAGAAACACTGCCCGCCGGACCCCAACAGTGCGAGAGCAGAATACACCCCAAATCCAATGACCAGAGGGAAAGAAGGAAGCAAAACCCACCGAGCCCAGCAGAAAACCGGAGGACCGAGGGCAGACGCAACACAAAACGCACCAGCAGGAACCGCAAGAACGGAGGAGAGCTCAGAAAGGAACTCAGCACCCCATCTGACCCGCAAACAGGACAGCCACCCATAAAAAACCACCAACAAAGTGACGAACAGGCAGGCCACGGACCCCAGTGGCTCAAATGACCCCCCAGAAGGGATCGCACCACCAACAGAGTAACCCAGGATGGCGCACAGTAAACAGCTGCAAAAGGCCGCAGGAAAACAACACCGAGGCAACCCGGACACCAAAGGAACTTACCCGGCCTACAGAGGAAAACGGAACACCCACAAGGCCGCCCACGGAGCACGAAGAGCAGAAGGGACCAGGGCCAAGGCAAAGTCACCATCAAAGAAAGGAAAAACCCACCACTGGGCCACCGAAACACCCCAATGGCGAGTCAAAACAGAAGAGCCTGGCAAAATAGAGCCTCAAAGCAACGACCACGGAGCAACCTCGAGCCAGCAGGCACAACTACAGCAGAGCCAGGGCCGAAGAAGAAGATGACGCAGAACTCCCACAGGAAGCGGAGGGCCCTGCAAAGGGGAAGGAAGAACCGGAAAAGCCCAGAGCCACCGGACAACCAACACCCACAGCAGCGGAAACCAAGGGAGACAAACCCAGTCAAACACCAACAACAAAACAAACACCCCGTCCAGGCCAAACCAGCCCAGCCCAGAACCCGTGTAGGCAAAGACAGCACCACCAGCGATTAGCCCCCGAACACTGGTGGAGTGAATAGAAGAGAGGCAAATAAGCAGGGAACCGAGGAGGCAAACAGAGCCACTGGATGGGACCCAAACCGTGCCGTGCCCGGAACAAAGGGACACAGTCACCCACAGGGAGAAGGAAACCATGGGATGAAAAAAAAACCTGCACCCTAGAAACACCATGCAGCACACCCCGGGAAAGAAAACTGCCACAAGTGACAACCCCGTCACTCCCTCCAAGGACAGATCAACCATGTCCAAAAAAACCAAAGGGAGTAAACCCAGCAACACCCCCGGAGAATGAGGCAGGCAAAAAAACACCCATACCAGAAACAAGAAGACCTCGCAGGGCAGGGGCAGACCCCAGACAAGCCAAAGGAATGGCCAACAGAAGCCAGGTGAGAAACCTGCCAGCAGGGGGACAAACCTACCCTGCACAGACCGGGAACCCAAGTACACCCCCTAGCCCGGCAAAGGCCACAACCACCCAGGAAGGGACACCAGAAAAGGAAGAAAGCAGGCCGCACCCTCAGACAGGGCGGGAAGGGTGTCAGCCAAAGCACTGATGGAAACCTCACCACCTTAGGGTAATGTGACAGCATTGGCAGGAGTGGAACCCCCGACCAGTGAGAGCCGTCACCACCAGATTTACAAGACAGACCAATGAGCCATAGCTTCTAGGTCCACCAACCCAGACTGGACCGAACCTGTGGAGACACAACCGCCGGCAGAACAGAAATGCGCACACTGACCCCCCGAGAGAGGCCGGCAATCACAGGCCAACCGAGGCACCATGGCATTGCGGTATCGACACGGCACAGGGAGCGGGATAAAAGAAGGCACACCCACGGGAACAGGCGAAGAAGAGCCCAGGGGAGCAACAGGCAGCCGCAGAAAGCCATACCAGCACCCTCCACCACTGGACCCAGACGGGAACACACGAGGACAAAACGGAACCCAAGACGGCCCAGCGGCACCTAGACCCACCGATCGGGAAGAGCCCCCAAGAGACAGACAAAGCAAAGCACCGCCAGTCAACAAGGTACAAAAATACCGGAAACAATCCCCGTGGAGGACCCCGACCAAGGTAGACAACCCCAACACGAAAGCCAGAGGGGCAGTGGACAAACCAAGGGGGAGCATCTGGAATCGCCACCACCCCCGAAACCAGAAGAGACAACGAGATGAAGGGGAACAGGCACAAGGAGGCCGTCAACCAAAAACCAGAATAACAAGAAACAGGATGGGGAAAACACCAAGATCCCACCAGTAAACAGGAACCAGACGAACAGGCCCCGCTAGAGAGGAACCTGAGAGAGTGCCAAAAGCAACCCCGCAAGCACAGGCAAAGACGCACACCTAGCAGAGGTGTGTGCCGCCTAACCAAGCCGACACCACCAAAATGCAGGAGACCAACCAACGAGCTACAGCACACCGGACACGAGCAGGCGAGCCCAACAACCGCAAACAGGCGACAACAGGGAGGCATGGCAGTAGGCAGGTCCCATGGTTCCTAGACAGAGGCCACCCAGGACATGAGGAGCGGCAAAAGACGGCCCCCCACAGAGCACCAATGGCCAGGAGCCGAGGAGAAGCACAACACGGAAGTGGACGCAGCAGCCACCCACCGCGCCAGAGATGTAAATGCGGGGAGCCACGGCCGTGGCCACGAAAGGGCAAGCCTACCAGGAGCAGAAGCCAAAGCCCACACGGTGACCCCAAAAGCAGCCCAGGGAAGGAAGGACCGGCGCCAACAGCATCCCACCCCCACCAGACACGCAGCAGCCCCCAGCCCCTGGAATCCCCAGGCGGGCGTCCAATCAGGGACCAACCCGGCAGACCCCGCACAACAACCGAGTGAAGATGGGACCAAGAGCACACAGGGCAGAAGGGCCAGGAGAGGGACTAAGCAAGCAGGGACAAATACAGCCAACAAAAGTGAACCCAAGGCCCCGCGAAACATACCCTCAAACCCGCCAAAATGGAGAAAACCAGTCTGCCACAGAAATGACGAAAACAAGCAGGGAACCGAGGCCCCCACAGAAAAGGGACAGCAACAGGGTGTCATAGCACCCAAATAAATACGCATGCAAAAGCCTGCATACCTCTAGGCACCCAGGCGAAGAAAATCAAAGGCTGAAACAGTCTAATATCTGCCTCAGTCTGTCTTCCCCACTTGACTCCCGGGCTATCAACGCTGTTTTGTGTCCTAGAGGCTAGGCTCACGAGAATTTTGGACATTTTAAATCTATGTACTTTTTGCTACGTTGAATATTTGTGTTTGCATGTACACGTCCTACTGCACAATCTGTAAAGCGCTCCGATACCCTCGGTGGTCATGTTCACGCTATATAAAACACAATGGTGCATATACAAATAACCCCAGAAGGAGGAAAAGAGAAGTGGACCCGCCGGGAACCGAACCCGTAACCCTGAGGACAACACAGGCAGCAGCAGCGAACGCGGACGTCCACAGAGCCACCAGACCCGGCTGCGAGGAAGTCAACATTATCGACTGAGAACACACAAGCAGGGAAACACCAGGAGAAGAACACCCTCTGGTGGAAGAGGCAGTGACCAAAACCACCAGGCCACGGAGACTCAAACCGGAAATGACAGAAGGGAGATCCAACAGAGCAGAACACAGACCACAGCCGGAAACTTGCAAGCAACCCCCGCAACCACAAGCAGTCACGAACCAGGAAGTGTACAAATGGTCATCCGTGCCAAATCCACCCCCACCGTAAACGTACAACCCCCCTTACTGCAAAAAAACTGCGAAGTAACCTGCCCTGCGGGAAGGCTAGAAACTGGCACCAATGCGGGAGAGTGTGCCCTCTTCAAACTCAGTTCGGTCCACAGCAGAGACCGCCCGCGTGGCCTCCCCCATAGCGAAACCGGAATAGGGCACGTGACCAGCGGGAAGAGAACCATGCGCGCTGACCCCGGGTAAATGAAAATAAACCATAGAACGGGGGACAGAAAAGTAACGCACACCCGTATACAGGTAGGACGCCAACACGGTCGCAGGGGACAAGACGGGCCGGGCAGGCAGAGCCCAATTCCCCCGCAACCGCCCCCTATTAACCCCTGGCTTGCTACAGCAGAGCCTAACTGCCCCAAGCAAGAGGAAACGGGGGATGGAAGGGGGAGGATGCCCACGGGCCCGCTAGAGCAGGGCCTCCACCCAGTGACCCACGGTCCCGCTGAAGCAGGACCACACTTACCTGAAAGCGCACTTGGAGAGTCAGCACAGAACCAAAAAAACAGGCTGAGGGTTGGGCCGGCCCTCCTCCTATAGAGGTCAGGGGTGATGTGGGTCGGCCATTTGGGAAGGGATGGGAGGCATGGGAGGCTAACTTTTGCTTTGGAGGGTTTTGGTGTGGAGCTGAAGCTCACTTCGTTGATCATGTGGCGAGGAAGAATTACGAGGAGGTAATGTGTCTTTGTTTAAATGATGTAGGGCTCATGTAAAAGTGCTCTAATGAGTAGTTGTTATTACCAGCACTTTAAAACTGCAGGAGCTGTTTTATGCAACAGAGTCCAACCGTGTGGCACTTCAATACTTAAATTTCACTAGCTACCCTAGTTATTCATCTTACACTTTTATTACTTAGTCCTGCACTTAGTTAACTTTCTCTTACTGCACGCATTTAAAGCATGCTTTTTTACTTCTACAGCATTTATTTACATATTAGCTTTTCAGGTTTATTTAGGCCTTTCATTCACTTACTCTGCCAACACGCATATGTTTGCAGGTTGGTATTGTATTCTTTAAAATTCATCTATGCGTGTCTTTTGCACTGGGAGTTGATAAAATTATGCTTAATTTATTTATTTTCTGTGTGCATACATACCAGTTTTAAAGGTGAACCTAGGGGCATCAGTTAACATTTTAAACAAGAGGAAAAGCAAAAGCTTTTACAAATGGAAGAGCAGGATCACACATATACTAAAAGCTACCGCCTGATTACATAGGGGTTGCACGTCCAAAGCTGATGACTTTAAAACTCTTAAACCAGGTTCAATTTCCTGTTTTTTGGGGTCAAATTACTTAATCTCACTGTGCCAACAATTAAAAAATTGTGCTTGTGGTGCATAACTGAGGCTCATGTAAAAGCGCTTCTATACCTTCGGGTGAAGTTCACACTATACGAAAAATATAAATACAACCAAACCGAAAACAAGTGGCATGTGGCCTTCACTGGTGCACCTTTTTTGGAACTGTGCTCCTAATGTCAACACTTTTATATGCTTTTGGGGCTCTGACTCCTTCCAAATAAAATAGAATTGTTTAAAGCATGCAGAAAGCTGCATAAATTTGTTAGGAAACCACACGCTTTATTTATTTACTTTCTGTAAGCATACATTATAATGTTATCATTTATAAGAAGCAAGATCACACATACATTAAAGGCTAGTGCTTACATTCACTAAAGTTTGCCCACGTGCCTATGTGCAATGCTGCACTTTAGTTTTGTTTAGACAATGTGATGAACTTGAAGGTATTAGAGCGCATTATTTGAGCACCAGTTACATTACACGATGACACAGTCATTGTTTTGGTAGGCACGGGGAGATTTAGGGGCATATCATCAAGAACGGCGTTAAAATTATCGCCGGTTTAGCAGCAGAAAACTGCCGCTAAAGCGGCGATAATGGGCTTGATAATAAGCCCTTGAGAATTCCAATAGAAGCCCATATTCTGCTGTGATCCTGGGCTTCTATTGGAATTCTCCAGGGCATATTATCAAGCCCATTATCGCCGCTTTAGCGGCAGTTTTCTGCCGCTAAACCGGCAATAATTTTAACGCCGTTCTTGATAATATGCCCCTAAGTAATTTGCCCAGAATCACAGGATGTTGTTCTTACACCGAGACACGAACCTGGTTCCGCAGCTCTAAAGTGGGCAACGCCACGTCCGAGCCTTACATCTCTTATTCTGAGCCTTGCTTTCTTCAGCTGTCTGACGGAGGGAGCTTTAAGCACATCATGCAGAGGTGTAGCAAGGATGCATGTGCCTGCTGGGGGAGGTGTCCGTCTCTAAACTTGCGCTGACCTTCAGCACTGGTTGCACTTGTTAGCACTGTCTGGGCGTAGGCAGCAGCTCATTAGTACCGGTTCAACTCCCAACTATAGCAATAAACAACAGAAAGGTGACCAGTCAACCTTTGCAAAGGGCACTCCACTTCGCGGCAACACATGTCATTGCCTTTTCAGTAACCTTTAAACGGTTTGGGCTAGAAACTTTATTTTTTAAATCTGCAGATTATGCATCTGATGATGGATTATGTGGCAAATACAGCAAATCCATAATTGTGTGAAAAACGCTGTTACTGCACATATTGCCTTTCTCAATAAACAAGTCATAACACTTTTACGATGTTTCAGTAACTTATACGGCACAACTGCTCATCAAGCTGAAATTTACAACCCAAAAAAATGATTATTATTCTCATAGGTGAAACTTAATGCATTTACCAATACCATTGTTAAGTGCCACTGGTACCATCTTCGGCCCAATGCAGCCAGTAGGTGAGGTTCGGCCCTGTGATGGTCTACCGGATGGATGCAGGTTTGATGCTGTACCTGGTGGTCGTCTACCAGGTGGATGGGGGCATGTTGGGGTACTGCCTTGGGCTTTACGCAGCGGGCCTACTGGTGGTTTTACTGGGTTGATAGAAGAGTGATGCCTTACTGCCTTGTGTGTAGGGCAGAGAGGCCCCTCCGTCCGTGAAACTCAGCCTTGTACTAGTGTACCAGTTGGGTGGAAGCGTGACGTGGTACCGCAGTGTTCCTTGCACTGTGGGCCTTCAGTCTGTGAAGCTTGGCCTGGTGGTGGTCTACTAGATGGATGAAAGCCGAACACTTTACCATCTTGGGCCCAGCATAGCGGGGCTTTCAGTCCTTGAAGCTTTGCCTGGTGCTGGTCTGCCAGATGGATGGAAGCTTGAAGCCATTTCTCCTTGAGTCAGGCACAGCTAGGCCATTCAGTCAGAGAAGCTTGCCCTGGTTGTCGTCTACCAGGCGAAGTTTTACAGTTCTGTAGACCCAAAGTCTCTTTCAACTGCACCCAGGGGCCTTGGTTGGGAGTCACATAATATCCAATGATCCTGCAAAAACAAATACATTTGTTTAAAAACATTTAAATACACATGGGTCTGGGGGTCAGAGTGTGCTCACCCAGTCCCCTTATATGCTATTTTTATTTTATTTTCAGGACATGGGGGTTGAATCCTTGATCCTGTAATGGCATCTACAATATTTTTCCTCAATGTTGGTCAGTCTATTGGATCATTAAATTCTTAATTCCCAACCTGAGCACTATTTTGAACGTTAATTTCTCAAAACTATTAGCTCAGCTGCTATACGCTAATCCAGTGGCCTGCCTTAAAGTGAATAATGGAATAACCACGCAATTCAGTCTTACACTCGGCACCTTGCAGGAATACCCTTTTTCACCCCTGCTATTTATTCTCACCATGGATCCTCTGGCGCAATGTTGGACTTGGCCCTTTTTGCAGGGTCATCCCTGAACTTTTTGCTTTCCTCCTGTAATTTTTCTGACCCGTCGTTGGCTGTTTTATGACTCTGGGCACTTTACCACTGCTGATCAGTGCTAAAATGCATATGCTCTCTATGGTAAATTGATGTATGGATTAGTGACTCCATCATTGGCCTATTTGGTTTACTTGTCAGACCCTAGTACAGTGCACTGTGTGTGCCCAGGGCTTGTAAATCAAATGCTGCTGGTGGGCTTGCAGCACTGATTGTGCCACCCACTGGAGCAGCTTGTAAAGTGTGTCTCAGGCCTATCATTGCAGAGCCTGTGTGCAGTCTGGTACTGCCATGTTGACTTGGCAAGTGCACCCACTTGCCAGTCCCTAACCCTTCCCTTTTCTACATATTAGTCACCTCTAAGGGAGGCCCAAGGGCAGGGTGCATTGTATGTAAGAGGTAGGACATGCCCTGTTGTGTGTGGCATGTCCTGATAGTGAATTACAGCCATTTTCTTTTTTCAATATTGGAAGGCTACCTGTTCCCCATAGGCCAGAATGGGCAGTTTGATTATAACATTTTATAATCCTAACTGACTCAGGGAACTAGGTAGAAGTTCGAGTTTAGTATGCCTGAACTCAGAATGATAAAATGCATCTTTTAGTGAAGTTGGTTTTAACATTCTGTGTTTGAAAATACCACTTTTAGAAAGTAGGTATTTTCTTGCCTAACTATCCAAGCCTGCCTCTGCTAGGTTGTGTATTCCTTGTCTGGTTTGTGAGATGCAGGGGCTGGGGTGGCTCCAGGAGACAGGGTGAGTCAGCACAGGGCTGAATAGACCTATCTGCATGTAGAGTGGTGGGAGGGGTAGCACCTGGGACCTGAATAGGGCTGTATCTGCCTTCCAAAAAGCTGGCTCCACCTCCTGTGGTGTTTCTGATGACCCTGGCCCACACTGTCAAAGGAAAAGAAGGAGTCCTGTAAACAAAGTGCTCCAGGACTGCACAGAACTGGTTTGGACTAGGCACAGACACTCTCTGCCTTCAGAGACAAAGGATTTTGGTGTATAAAAGGGGGGATCCAGACCCCAGAACTTTAGATCACTGCTGGGAATCAAGACGAATCTTTGCTGAACCAGAACCAGGAAGCTGAAGGAGGAGACTACCCCTGTGCTGTGTGTTTGGGGGTTGGCCTGAAGTGGTTGCTTCATTGCCAAAGAAAGGAGAAGAGGACTGAGTGTGCTTTTCATCAACTTGAAGAATCTCCAAGGGCTTGACCTTGAGCTTGCCTCCTGCCTGAAGTCTCAGGGATACAAGACTTCACCAACCAGCTCCCCCTGAATTCCCTTGCTGGGAATTGAAGTGCCTGCTGTTGTGCTGGGCCTTCTGAGAAACTGCGTGTCGCTGGGAGCTGGAAGTGCGACTCAACGACGAGAAGCGTGTCACCGCCGCAGCAGTTGTCGTCGCATTGCCGAAGAAGCGAGCCGCCGCTGCCGCCATCGCATCGCCGAAGCGCGTCGCATCACCGGAGAAGCATGCCGCCGCCACAGAGGTCGCAGTCGCATCACCGGGGAAGCGTGTCGCAGGGCCTGTCGCGGCTCCAAAGATCATCGAGTCGCCGCGCGGCCATCGGGCGTGCACGCATCGCATCAACGTTTTCACATTGTAACCAAGACGCCATTTTGTCGCATCGCACCGGTGAGAATCGCATCGATATGCCATCTTGTCGCATCGTACCCCTGCGCAGCAGTAAGGAACCGACGCATCCACTCCCCTGAGTGTAAGGAACCGACGCATCACCTTCCCTGTGACCCTTTTGTTTGCTTAACGTTACGCATCCGAGGTACTTTGAGAGTAAGGTGTCGTATTTACAACTTGAGAGAACTGAGCTAGTTCCTACTATTTTAAAGTATATTTTTGAGTACAGTATTGTGGATTTTTGTCATTTGGTCTTGTGTTAAGTCTATATAAAAATACTTATTTTTATAATACAACCTGTGTGGTGTCCATCTGTAGTGTTGTCACTGAATTACTGTATGTGTTCAAAAATGCTTTACACACTGCCTCCAAGATAAGCCTGCCTGCTCGTGCCAAGCTACCAAGGGGGTGAGCAGGGGTTATTTTAGGAGTGTAGCCCCTTACCCTGACTAGAATCAAGGGTCCCTATTTGGTCAAAGGTACCTACCTCTGCCAACTAGAGACCCCCAATTCTAACATTGGTGGTGAGCGGTGAGGATTTGGACTTGCATTTGTGACTCATATACAGTGATTGGTGTACACTACTAGTGAGTGCAGACCATAACGCAACCACATACATTTTGGTAGAGTTTTTCCTTGGAACTTCTTTTCTATTTTTGATTCCTGAGAAACTGCCAGTCTTTTCTACCATGAGCAAGTCAGCATCCATAGCACCTGTAGACATTGAATTGGAAGAAGAGAGAAATGATGCTTACACTGTGCCTAATCTCAAAGCTTTGTGCAAGAAATTAAAAATCTCTGTGAAAGGCCTCACCAGGAAAGAGGAATACCAAAAGGCGCTGAGGGCCTGGATGGAATCTAGGAATGCCAGTGAACATCCTGAGGAGCCAGTGGTGGAGGCAGAGAATTTACATGGGCAGCTTGAGGGGCCAGTGGGCCCAACCGGGGAGAAAGTACCTTCCAGGGCGGGCAGCAGTATTTCTTCCAAGGGTTTGTCCCCAGGAGAGCTGGAGGACAGAGAGAGGGAAAGAGTGCACAAGTTGGAGCTAGCCAGACTCAAAATAGATGGTCAGAAAGACAGAGAGCAGGAAAATAGAGCTTGGGATGGAATTAGAAATGAAGAAGTTAGCCTTACAGGAAAAGAGAATGCATTTTGAGCATGAGAGAATGATGAGGGAGTTGGAGTTGAAAGCCAGGAGCTTAGGGATTCCTCTCTCTGGTGGCAGCAAAATTGTATTATTGAGTGCGGAGGGAGTAGTGCACACACCCAGAGATGTGGCGCCTGACTTGGAGGGGGTTGATTTACGCCAGGAGGTTGAAGGATGTGAGGTAGCTCCGGTGGTGCACAGTGTCCCTGAGATAGATTGGAGAACTGGCCTAGGGGTTCATGGTCCTAGTGGTGGGAGAGACACTCCACTGACTCTAGCTGAGAGGAGCAGGGAGGGTGGTTCCCCCATGGTTGAAGTCCTGGTGTGTGAGTGTGGAGACCGCCCAGAAGAGTATGGGTTGAGTGACAGAGACAGTCAGATACTGTCTTGCCAATCTCAGGAGAGTGGTGTGGAGTATGTGTGTAAGGCACTGAATGGCGAGGTGAAGGATAGTTTGGTTAACCCTTGTGTGGGGATTTGTGATTCAATTATGGGAGAGCATATTATAAGTGTCTGTTTTCCAGAGCTATGCCAACACCTGTTGGAGTGTGAGTTCTCTAATCCCAGGGAGCTTGCACAGTAGGCTGACCTCTGGCTGCGTGCATGAGGGTCTGAAGAGGCATTTGGGAGTGATCCTAAAAGGAGTGGCTCAGTTTTCTTCCGGACCTGTGTGGTGGAAGAGGTTCAGAGTAGCCCAGCTAGGTCCCGGTGTAGTGGGAGGGGTGTAGGGGCTCACATCCTGTCTCAGTGGAGACAGAGGGGCCGATTCACAGAACTAATCTGAGATAAAATCCTAAAGTTACTACTTTTGGTATTCACAGAAGGCATTTAGTAGTAGTAAAGTTAGGATTCCTAACTTTACTACTGCTAAAGTGAGACAAAATCTTAACTTTATGACTTTCGGTATTCACAAAAGGCATTTAATAGTTGTAAAGTTAGGAGTCCTAACTTTACTACTACTAAATGCCTTCTGCGAATACCAAAAGTAGTAAGTATAGGATTTTATCTCAGTTTTGTAGTAGTATAGTTAGTAGTCCTAACTTTACTACTACTAAATGCCTTCTGTGAATACTAAAAGTAGTAAGTATAGGATTTTGTCTTAGTTAGTAGTAGTAGTAAAGTTAGTAGTCCTAACTTTACTACTACTAAATGCCTTCTGTGAATACCAAAAGTAGTAAGTTTAGGATTTTATCTCAGTTTTGTAGTAGTATAGTTAGTAGTCCTAACTTTACTACTACTAAATGCCTTCTGTGAATACCAAAAGTAGTAAGTTTAGGATTTTATCTCAGTTTTGTAGTAGTAAAGTTTGGAGTCCTAACTTTACTACTACTAAATGCCTTCTGTGAATACCAAAAGTAGTAAGTTTAGGATTTTGTCTTAGTAGTAGTAAAGTTAGGAGTCCTAACTTTACTACTACTAAATGCCTTCTGTGAATACCAAAAGTAGTAAGTTTAGGATTTTATCTCAGTTTAAGAGTAGTAAAGTTAGGAGTCCTAACTTTACTACTACTAAATGCCTTCTGTGAATACCAAAAGTAGTAAGTTTAGCATTTTATCCCAGTTTAGTGGTAGTAAAGTTAGGAATCCTAACTTTACTACTACTAAATGCCTTCTGTGAATAGCGAAAGTAGTAAGTTTAGGATTTTATCTCAGTTTTGTAGTAGTAAAGTTTGGAGTCCTAACTTTACTACTACTAAATGCCTTCTGTGAATACCAAAAGTAGTAAGTTTAGGATTTTATCTCAGTTTTGTAGTAGTAAAGTTTGGAGTCCTAACTTTACTACTACTAAATGCCTTCTGTGAATACCAAAAGTAGTAAGTTTAGGATTTTGTCTTAGTAGTAGTAAAGTTAGGAGTCCTAACTTTACTACTACTAAATGCCTTCTGTGAATACCAAAAGTAGTAAGTTTAGGATTTCATCTCAGATTAGTTTTGTGAATCGGCCCCGGAGTGAGGGAGGGGCTGTGTGTCCCAAGGTGCCCGAAACCCAGTCTCAGGGCCCGGATGGTTCTTTACAATACAATACAATACAATACAATACAACAACACTTGTAAAGTGCAACAGCTACCTCAAATAGAGGTATCCCGACGCTAGCGTGATCCAGCAAGACATGGTAGGAAGAGGATAACAAGCAGAAAAAGGTTTCAAGCTAGCCACGGCTGAAAAGCCATGTCTTTAAAGCTTTCCTGAACTCCCCTTCAGACGGTATAAACCGAAGTCTGTCTGCCACCAATGCGAGCTTTCGCAAATTGGGGAACCCACAGCAGATTTTGTGAGTTTGAGCGTAACGAGCGCTTTTGCTGATAGGGGTGGATGTGTTTTTTGATGTAATTGGGACAGCTGCCTTTCTGGGCCTTGAACGCGATTGTCAAGGCCTTGAATTCTATCCGCTTCACAACTGGCAACCAATGGAGCTGTTTGACATGCGGAGAGATATGTTGTCTAAATGGCACTCTTCTAATCAATCTCGCAGCCGCATTCTGCACCATCTGCAGTCTCCTTATCAGATACGCCGGGAGACCAAGATACAGACTGTTGGCATAATCAAGCCTTGAGGTCACCATGGCATGAACAACTAATTTTCGGCAACTCTCCGGCAGTAGATATAGAAATGTCCTCATTCCCTTCAGAATTCCGAAGCAGGTGGATGTAATGGACCGTATTTGGGATGCAAATGTCATATCAGAGTCCCATTTTACACCCAGGTTTTTTGCCGTAGGAGTCGGACAGGGTGGGGATCCCATTTCTTCCGGCCACCACAGATCAGACAGCGGTGGGGAATTCTTGCCGAAGAACAAAACCTCAGTTTTCTCTGTGTTCAGTTTTAGCTTATTATTATTCATCCAGCTGGAGATGTCACACAGGAAGCCCCTAAACCTCTCAAAAGAGTGTGCCGACTGGTCTTTAAAGGAGAACACCAACTGTGTGTCGTCTGCATAGGAGATGGTTTTTATTCCCCATTTTGCAATGAGCGCACACAAGGGAGCCAGATAGATATTAAAAAGTAGCGGGCTCAGCGCTGAGCCCTGCGGCACCCCACACCAGAGGGGTTTAGCTTCTGATTTAAAAGGGTGTAATATGACTCTTTGCGTGCGATCGCTGAGATAGGACTTAATCCAGGCGAGTGCCATCCCCTTCACTCCCGCCCACTTCAGTCTAGCCAGCAATATTGGATGGTCCACTGTATCAAAAGCGGCGGACAAGTCTAACAGCACTAGCATAGCCGAGGCTCCGCCGTCCACCTCCATTCTTATAGTTTCGGCCACCTCCAGCAAAACCGTCTCGGTGCTAAAGCCCGCCCGGAAACCAGACTGTGTTTCATGCAATATATCGTTGCTGGCAATAAAATTGCTAAGTTGATGTTGAACCAATTTTTCCAACATCTTTGCCGGTGCCGGGAGAAGAGAAATAGGGCGATAATTTTTTTAATCCGCCGGGTCAGCATTAGGCTTTTTTAGAAGGGGTAGGAGCATCGCGTGTTTCCATGACTCTGGAAAGATGCCAGTGGTTAGTGAGTTGTTCCATATGTGATTGAGAGATGGATTGAGAGTATAGGCAAGCGCTTCCCACAGTTTCGGGGGGCAGGGGTCTGCTGGGGATCCTGACTTACATTTCAAAATTCCACCCAAGGATACCTCAGATGAGATGGGAAGAAATGCAGACAAGGATGCATCCACAGCATGTCTCTCCTCATCTACAGACTCGATGATGTCCTGCTTAGGCGAGAAGGCATCGTAGACCTTATGTATTTTTTCCTCAAAGAAATCTGACAGTTTTTCACAAAGTAAAGGGGATGAGGGTATCTTACTCTCTAGCGCTGTGGGTTTGGTGAAGGAGCGGACTATCTTAAAAATGTCTCTGCTAGAGTTATCTGACGTATTGATGCGCTTCACAAAGTGGTCCCTCCTAGCCATTTTCATGGCTTTGTGGAGATCTTTTAAGGCATCCCTGTAGGTCTTTTTTGCCGATGGACAATATGCTTTTCTCCAGAGACGCTCTATGCGCTTACAGTTGCTCTTTGCCATTCTCGGAATGGGGACCATAAAGTGCAAAGTGCTCATAAGATTATAGTGC
Organism: Calotriton arnoldi; assembly: GCA_963921515.1. Lineage (NCBI taxonomy): Eukaryota > Metazoa > Chordata > Amphibia > Caudata > Salamandridae > Calotriton > Calotriton arnoldi. Next base: position 194,876 of record CAWUFW010009062.1, on the reverse strand, counting down.
TCAGAAGGTAAAACAGGTACGATTTAAAATGCTACATTAGTAAGCATAGAGCAGATTTAAAAACACCACCCACGCACGCTACTGACACACTGCTGCGCGCCGTGCAGACACTGCTTTAAGTGTCTTATCGCCGGAAATGAGCCTGGAATGAACCAGCCCACTGGGTGGAGCTGCGTCCCTCCGAGCAAACAACTACAAAGTCGTGTCGGAATGGGGACCGTAAAGTGCAAAGTGCTCAGAAGATTATAGTGCTCAGAAGGTAAAACAGGTACGATTTAAAATGCCACATTAGTAAGCATGGAACAGATTTAAAAACACCCCCCATGCACGCTACTGACACACTGCTGCGCGCCGTGCAGACACTGCTTTAAGTGTCTTATCGCCGGAAATAAGCCTGGAATGAACCAGCATACTGGGTGGAGCAGCGTCCCTCCGAGCAAACGACTACAAAGTCGTGTCGGAACGGGGACCGTAAAGTGCAAAGTGCTCAGAAGATTATAGTGCTCAGAAGGTAAAACAGGTACGATTTAAAATGCCACATTAGGGAACACCAGGTGGGGAGCCTAGTCTGTCCTGATGGGCCGCCCGTTGAGCGGGATCCCCTAGTGTCTGGTGAACTGGGAGTGTCTGTAAGCAGGCCTCCATCAGCTCTGGTGTCTGGCAGTGCCACTCCTAAGTGGAGGGTACAGAAGTCCAGATTGAGGGGTGAGAGGGGGAAAGAGTCCCCAGTGGAAGAACCAGTGGGTCAGGGGCCAGCCAGAAGGGCTGATTCACCAAGGAATGACCATGGTGACAACACTTCTGTCCTGGGGGATCTTCACGCACTGTCAGATGGACAGGGGTCGGGAGATCTGCACCAGGCAGACTGTCACACGACACATGAGTTGTGTGTTACCCTTGGGGAGGGCATGCGTGCTCCCCAGGAAGTCCTGGTGTGCCAGGCGGGTGCTCAGCTGCAGGGTTTAGTCCCTGGGTTGGGGAGCCAGGTTCAGGTGTTGTCTGACCTGGAGGGAGGGACAATTGTAAACAGTGTCCCTACCAAGTTGTCTTCTAGGGGTACCACTCCAGGTGGGAGGGTACAGCACTCTGGAAGGGGGTGCAGAGGGAGGGTGTCCTCGCCTCTGACCCCGGTTCAACTGGAGGGTTTAGACCCTAGGTTGGAAGGCCAGGTTCAGGGTGTCCCCCCTGACCTGGAATCCCAGTTGCAGGATAGAACCCCTGAACTGGTGGGCGAATTGTGCATGACACCTGCCAAAGGTGCCCTGGCAATTCTGGAAGGGGGTACTGCTCCAGGTGGGAGGGTGCAGAGCCCCAAGGAGGAGGAGGACCGGGTGTGGGAAATCCCACCACAGTCCCCGGTCCAGCCGCCGGGTACAGACCCGGGGCTGGTGGGTCAGTGTCAGGATGTCATACCTGACCTGACAGGAGGGAGAGTGGACAAAGGGTGCCATGCCCCCCGCTCTCTGACACCACAGAGGTTTGAGAGACCTGAGAGGCATAAGGCCTGGGTCTCATCCCTGACCACTGTCAGTGGCCACTGTGGCTTGCTGTCTGTCTGTTGGGACACACCTGTGAGCAAGCTAAGGATAGGTGCTGCACAGATGGTGTACACAGGTGAGGAGAAGGGTTCCCCATGGGTTAGCTTGGTGGGCCCTGAGAGTATGGACAGAGAGATCCAAATGGGTTCAGATCGGCGTAGAACTGGAGTATGCCCCTGCTGTTGCGGGCCAGGGTCCATGTTCTATCACCCAAAGCAGAGAAGCCCATCAGGGTAGTGATTGGTCTCCTCTGCGTTTTGGCTGGAAGGGGGTTGTGTTGGACTTGGCCCTTTTTGCAGGGTCATCCCTGAACTTTTTGCCTTCCTCCTGTAATTTTTCTGACCCGTTGTTGGCTGTTTTATGACTCTGGGCACTTTACCACTGCTGATCAGTGCTAAAGTGCATATGTTCTCTATGGTAAATTGATGTGTGGATTAGTGACTCCATTATTGGCCTCTTTGGTTTACTTGTCAGACCCTAGTACAGTGCACTGCGTGTGCCCAGGGCTTGTAAATCAAATGCTGCTGGTGGGCTTGCAGCACTGATTGTGCCACCCACCGGAGCAGCTTGTAAAGTGTGTCTCAGGCCTGCCATTGCAGAGCCTGTGTGCAGTCTGGTACTGCCATGTTGACTTGGCAAGTGCACCCACTTGCCAGTCCCTAAACCTTCCCTTTTCTACATATTAGTCACCCCTAAGGGAGGCCCAAGGGCAGGGTGCATTGTATGTAAGAGGTAGGACATGCCCTGATGTGTGTGGCATGTCCTGATAGTGAATTACAGCCATTTTCGTTTTTCACTATTGCAAGGCTACCTGTTCCTCATAGGCCAGAATGGGCAGTTTGATTATAACATCTTATAATCCTAACTGACTCAGGTAACTAGGCTGAAGTTCGAGTTTAGTATGCCTGAACTCAGAATGATAAAATACATCTTTTAGTGAAGTTGGTTTTAACATTCTGTGTTTGAAAATACCACTTTTAGAAAGTAGGTATTTTCTTGCCTAACTATCCAAGCCTGCCTCTGCTAGGTTGTGTATTCCTTGTCTGGTTTGTGAGTGACAGGGGCTGGGGTGGCTCCAGGAGACAGGGTGAGTCAGCACAGGGCTTAATAGACCGATCTGCATGTAGAGTGGTGGGAGGGGTAGCACCTGGGACCCGAATAGGGCTGTACCTGCCTTCCACAAAGCTGGCTCCACCTCCTGTGGTGTGTCTGATGACCCTGGCCCACACTGTCAAAGGAAAAGAAGGAGTCCTGTAAACAAAGTGCTCCAGGACTGCACAGAACTGGTTTGGACTAGACACAGACACTCTCTGCCTTCAGAGACAAAGGATTTTGGTGTATAAAAGGGGGGACCCAGACCCCAGAACTTTAGATCACTTCTGGGAATCAAGACAAACCTTTGCTGAGGAGAAGAACCAGGAAGCTGAAGGAGGAGACTACCCCTGTACTGTGTGTTTGGGGGTTGGCCTGCAGTGGTTGCTTCATTGCCAAAGAAAGGAAAAGAGGACTTAGTGTGCTTTTCATCAACGTGAAGAAGAATCTCCAAGGACGTGAACTTGAGCTTGCCTCCTGCCTGAAGTCTCAGGGATACAAGACTTCACCAACCAGCTCCCCCTGAATTCCCTTGCTGGGAATTGAAGTGCCTGCTGTTGTGCTGGGCCTTCTGAGAGAATGCGTGTCGCTGGGAGCTGGAAGCGCGACTCAACGACGAGAAGCGTGTCGCCGCCGCAGCAGTTGTCGTTGCATCGCCAAAGAAGCGAGCCGCCGCTGCCGCTGTCGCCATCGCATCGCATCACCGGAGCGTGTCGCATCACCGGAGAAGCCTGCCGCCGCAGAGGTCGCCGTCGCATCACCGGGGAAGCGTGTCGCAGGGCCTGTCGCGGCTCCAAAGATCATCGAGTCGCCGCACGGCCATCGGGCGTGCACGCATCGCATCAACGTTGTCACATCGTAACCAAGAGAAGTATCGCATCGAGATGCCATCTTGTCCCATCGTACCAGAGAGCAGTAAGAAACCGACGCATCACCTCCCCACACAGTAAGGAAGCGAGCATCAACTCCCCTGCGCAGCAGTAAGGAACCGACACATCCACTCCCCTGAGTGTAAGGAACCGACGCATCGCCTTCCCTGCGACCCTTTTGTTTGCTTTACGTTACGCATCCGAGGTACTTTGAGAGAAAGGTGTCGTATTTACAACTTGAGAGAACTGAGCTATTTCCTACTATTTTAAAGTCTATTTTTGAGTACAGTATTGTGGATTTTTGTTGTTTGGTCTTGTGTTAAGTCTATATAAAAATACTTATTTGTATAATACAACCTGTGTGGTGTCCATCTGTAGTGTTGTCACTGTATTACTGTATGTGTTCACAAATGCTTTACACACTGCCTTCGAGATAAGCCTGCCTGCTCATGCCAAGCTACCAAGGGGGTGAGCAGGGGTTATTTTAGGAGTGTAGCCCCTTACCCTGACTAGAAGCAAGGGTCCCTATTTGGTCAAAGGTACCTACCTCTGCCAACTAGAGACCCCCAATTCTAACACGCACCATATCCAAGAGAGGCACCTACAGCGCGGACTGAGATTTCACCAGGGGCCACTAGTGGCCTCTTTCTATGCAGACGACGTGATGTTGTTCATCAGGGAGCCAGCCATTAATCTGTCCCATCTGTTAGGAGAGGTGGTGCGATTTGGAATATTCTCTGGTCTAACCATAAACTGGAATAAGTCGGAGATCTTCCTGCTACTGGCAGCAATACGTAGCTCAGCTGCTCGGACGCCATAGTGGGCGGAGCTTTTCTAACGCGCGCTTCCCATTTAAAGCGGATGGGACAGCGGACGCGCAGCGGGCGCGCCACTGGCGCGCCAAAGGCAAGCCCATCTGCGCCCGTCAGCGTCCTGCCCGCGTCCAGTGTCAGCCAAGATGCCTGTCTGGACCGTACTACAAGAATTGTCTGGTCCAGGCATAAACTCCTTGAGCTGTCCGGGGGAAGCTGCATCTTACCAACAAGCTTTAACCCACGTACCATCGAATTAGGTGGTGAAGGCCTAGAGTGGCATTGTAAGGCTTGCACCTTTTCTTTTAATAAAGGACAGACCCAGGGATGCAGACAGAAGGGCATTAGTACGGAAACACTGTTCAAAGTCGGGACATCAGTCGATGGGCCCAATATCAACGCATGTCTAATCAACTGTCGATCTCTCCCCAAACATAGAGATGAAATCTGGCTAACACTTGAATCTAAAACCCTTGACCTTATGTTTCTCACTGAAACATGGTTGAGGGAAAGCTCCAAACCTGATATACTGCTGGCCATTCCTGAAGGTTATAGAATAATTACAGTCAACCGGACAGGCAGCAGAATGGGGGGTGGACTCGCCATGATTTTAATAGACCACTGGGAGATCTCATATAAAAGAATTGATCAGACCAGGAAAATTGAAGCTATGTCCTTTAGTAGCAAAATTTCCCCCACCTTCGCTGTGGCAGGACTGCTGGTCTATAGGCCCCCGGACTCAGAGTCGTCTGAGCTGTTGGAGATTTGCGATTTCATCGCTGATCTGTCATTGAGACATGCAAAGTTCATTGTCCTGGGCGACTTCAATATCCATATGGACAATAGCAACTGTCCCTTAGCCTCTCAGCTGTCCGACTCCCTTAAGGGCTTAAACCTTACCCAAATGGTTACTCTTCCTACTCATAAAGCCGGTCATCTGTTAGACCTGATCTTTACCAATGTCCCTACTTTAAATGTGGCAGATCCTATTCCCCTTACCTGGTCAGATCACAGCCTAATACCTTTTACTTTCACTGGTCCCAGTTATAGAGATCCAGTGAAAGTTAAATATGAAAATAAAAGGAATTGGAGGAAAGTCTCATTGGAATCAATGGGACCAGCACTCTCAAACACCTCTCTGTTACTCACAGGGGAACCTAGCTGTGATGCTTCCTCCTTCAATGACTGGGTTACCACAGCTCTTGATAAAGTAGCCCCGTTTAAAAATACGAAAATAATTAGAACCAAACCATCCGCCACTTGGTTTACAGATGAACTCCGCAAGGAGAAAAATCTCTGTAAAAAGTTAGAACGGACATGGCGGAAAACATATGACGCTGAGACTAAGAATGCCTACAGAGCAGCATTAAAACAACTAAAAAAACTCAAATGCCACACTATTAGGGCCTTTCTGGCTGATCAAACTATGGCCTCTGACAACTCTGTCAAAGAAGTTTTTAGGATTGTCCAAGGATTTATTAAGCCAGAGGCCTTGAAATGCACTATTGCATCATCTGCCATCTTGTGTGAGGATCTCTCTGTCTTTTTTCGGGATAAAATACAAACAATATACTATACATTTACCTTAACAAAAACCCCTACTTCATCCCCACCAAAACCTCACTGCTCAGACACCTGGTGTGAATTTCACCAGTTCAGTTCTGAAGCCTCCCTTAAACAACTTATTAAAGTCAAATCTGGTTCCCCGATCGACCCGTGTCCGGCTAAATTTTATACTTCACTTGCCCGACTACTAAACCCCTCACTTAACCAGATCTGGAATGCATCCTTAGACTCAGGCACCTATCCATCTATCTGGAAAACTGCACTAGTACAACCCATTCTTAAGAAAGAAGATGCTGACCCGACTGAATTAAAGAATTTCAGGCTGATCTCCCTCTTGTCAGTACCGGCTAAGAACCTGGAGAAGGAAGTGCAGAAACAACTCTCAGCCTACCTAGAATCGAACAATCTTTTACATGATTCTCAATCAGGATTCAGGTCAGGTTATAGCACTGAGACAGCTTTACTGGAAGTGTCAGAAACAATACGAGAAACCTTGGACCATGGTAATTATGCAATGTTGGTGCTGTTGGACTTGTCCACAGCATTTGACACTGTCTCACATTCGATCCTTCTGGAGAGGCTTGAGCAGATGGGCATGGGGGGCACCGTTCTTACTTGGTTTTCCTCCTTTCTCGAGGGCCGCTCCCAGAAAATCTTTCTACGCCCTTATGTCTCCTCTGCTCGCCAGTTGATCTGTGGAGTCCCTCAGGGCTGAGTCCGACCCTTTTTAATGTTTATCTCGCCCCACTTGCCTCAATCGTCGAACAACACGGTGTTAGGGTGGTCTCGTACGCTGACGACACCCAGTTGGTGTTCTCTTTCAGGGATTACTCCGAGGCAGTTTTCACCAACTTCAAACAATGTCTGATTAATATCTCATCCTGGATGACAGACAATTGTCTGAAATTAAATACGGATAAAACAGAAGTTCTGTTTTTTAACCAGCCATCACCACCTAAAGCTGAACTGTGGTGGCCTACGGAACTTAATCCCCCTCCTCTGCCTGTCCTCTCTGCAAGAAATCTAGGGTTCAAATTTGACTCCGCCCTCTCAGGGAAAGCCCAGATATGCCTAGTTTCATCCTCATGCTTCTGGAAGCTGAAAACCCTGAGGAGATTCCTACATCTCCTGCCTATTGACTGCAGGAAGACGGTAGTCCACGCACTGATCACTTCACAGTTAGACTATACCAATAGTCTATACTTGAGTCTTCCAGACTATCTTATCAGGAAGCTGCAGATCTTTCAAAATGCGGCCGCTAGACTCATCAGGAATGTACCACTCCGCCATCATATCTCCCCTCACCTGCGTAGCCTACACTGGCTGCCTGTGAAAAAGAGGATTCAGTTTAAGGCTCTGACCCTTGCCTATAGGTCCTCCAGAGATTCAGGCCCCAAATACGTAAAGCACAGATTGCCCAAATATAAGCAAAATAGGACTCTGAGATCGAATCACCAGGGATTCCTAGCTATCCCCCGCTTCAAAAAAGCTAGACTGGGCGGTCGATCATTTCCGTTGGAGGTAGCCGTGCGCTTTACAAGATGTATAATAATAATAATAATAATACCACTCAATTTGACATAGATTTTCCGCTACGCTGGTGTACTGATCCTCCCAGGTATCTAGGCTTTTTTCTACACTGCAGTGCTTCAGAGGTGATCCGCCTCAATTATGGACCAGTGATAGATATGCTTACAATGCAAGTTGAGCGATGGATCAAACTCCCACTCTCAATAGCTGGCAGGATCGCCATCATTAAAAAGGTGATCCTCTCTCGTTTTTTGTACCACTTTCTTAATATTCCCATTGCCCTTACCACGACATTTTTTTAAACATTGAAAGGACTATTCATTCCACTTGTATGGGCCGGTAAGCAGCCGCGCATAGGATGGAACACATTAGTTATGTCATATCAGCGCTGGGGATTTGGAGTTCCAGATTTGTATCTATATTATTATTTGATAGCTCAAATACACTTCACATACTATTGGTACCACCCGGATGCTAGGCTGCAGTATTTGAGACCAGAATGCTCCCAGGCTCGCCTATATCCGCTCTTTGCACTACTTCCATGGGGTTGCCTGGGAATCCAACTGAGATTCAAACCTTGCCAACCACGTGCTGGGCTTGGTCCAAATTGCAAAAATACTTACATGCAGATTCCCTCTATTCTCCACATATAACGGTGCTAGACAATCCTTGGTTGTCCCCAATGACTGAAACACTTATTAAGCGAGCCTTGGCCCGATATGGTCTGCAGACGCTGGGTGATTATTTTAGAGATGCGCAGTTGCACACTGTGGACGATCTAACAACAAATAGGGATGCAATATACATGGACAAATGTATCCTGCATAGGGTACGCAGCGCGATAAACAAGGTACTTCCATCTACCTCACAAGAGCTGGAGGATTTCCCGCCGCTCACATTAATCATTACAGCGTCTGATTGAGCACATCTAGTTTCACAACTTTGCCATAAATCCCTAACACTCCAGCCATTGGTCGGGTTGAAAGCACGGGCGGCCTGGGAGAAAGACCTAGGATTTTCCCTGTCGGACCAGACATGGCTATACTGCTGTGAGCAAACACGCTATGTGGCAAATAACCACCGGCACAAACTGCTACACTTTATATATTTACACAGAGCATACATTACACCGTACCTGCTTGCCAGAATGAACCCAGCCAAGTTGCACACCTGTTCTAGATGTGCCACGGAGCAGGCAAACTTCAAACACTTGGCTTGGAATTGTGGACCCATATTGGCATATAGGGGGGAGGTTTTCCTCCAGATATCCTTGATGATAGAATTCACAATACCGCCCACACCACTAACGGCCCTATTGAATAGCCAAGCCACTGCAAGTGGGAGTGAGGAGATTTGCTGCCATTGCCTTACTTATTGCCAAGCAACAGGTTTCATTGCACTGGGGAGGAACTCAGGTTCCAACAGTGAAGGCCTGGATTTGGGTTCTCATCTACTGCGACACCACAAGCGACATATACGCCACATTACAGCCACCCGCCTCACGACCCAAAAACATATGGCCACCACTAAGGGACTACTTGATGGTGCATCCGATAGAAACAGATTAAAATAGATGCACAGAAATCCCCCTCTCAGATTACCCCCTACTGCTGGGCTGAGGGGGATATGATGGTGCCCTTTGATATGCTGGGTGTATAGCTCTTACCTGGAGGCAAAGATACATGTTCACATAGACTGAACACATGGCAGGAACCGCAACAAGGAAGCCTTACATACAGGGGGTCGGGTTGGGAACACTGCTTTTCCCTCACAGTTCTATCTATGGGTATCTGCTGGAATACGGGACTATAGAAGTGATATGTACCAAATTCAAATAGTTTTCTCTAGACAAGTTCCATGGAGAACGGACTAGATGTGATATTTATTTCTATTCTTGAGAAAGGCTCTGCATTAGTTTAGTTGTTTCTTTCTTTTGTTTCAGTTGTTTCTTGTATAGCAAAGAGATGATGCCTCGCTGATTGATAAAATTGTAATTCCTGATAGCAGCAAAAATATCAATAAATAAAAGTTTAAAAAAAATAATTTCTCAAAACTATTAATCTGATTTACAGTAAACCAAGCAAAGACACTTCCTTCAATAAAATTCTATTTTAATGCCAAATATGGTATAATTCTGTTCAGCTGTTTCTTTTGATTAAATGAGCAAACTTTCCTATGGGAATCAGTAAGGTAAATGACACTTTTGTGTCCCCCACTTCTTCGTTGCTCCAACTTCACAGATCTGCACGAAACTTGCCATGAATGACCCGAGGTTGATGAACAGTATTTTTGTAAATTTATTTACAGTTTTGCCAAATAGCAAAGGACTTTATTCACCTCATGAATATGAAGTGACCCAGGTGCACAAATATATCTTTGTTTGGATTTCTTCTTTATATGGGGACATTCTTGCATGAAATCCAAATCAGACGGTGTCGTTAAATCTGTCCTTCGTCCTCCAGGTAGTACTGTTAAATGAAAGCACATTGCATATGATATAGCCAACTATTACAACATGGCCTACCATCTTGAAAATTATTTGGCGTTATGGACGTTCTCAAAGCCTGGATCAAATCATTCCTCCATAATACCAAATAAGGCTGGGACGTTTACATCAGACATCCATGGCATTCCTTGTTGGGTCCTCGAGGGACCTTCGTTATCCCCATGTCACTTCAATGCCCACAAACTTCCACTGGTTGATTGGGAAATTTAAAATACGTTTCAAAATCTATACTGATGGCAGTGGCAACGGAACTGATATTACTACATTCCTCACTTCTGTTCAAGAGTAGATGAAGGCGAGTACACTGTGTCTCAAAAGTTTGTAAATGGTAATGCTCCTATTATTAAAACTCAGTCCTAGGGGGGCATGGTTGAATCGCCCGCAAGATGGTCGCTGGCTTCTGATGCTCAGAGCGGCATCGGAGATCTTTTGTTTAAGGAGGCGGCATTTCAAATTATTTATCGATGCCGTGAACAATGCATTATGAGCGGCCGTGGGGGAACCAAGAAAAGGTATTTTTTATGCACTGTGAGTGCCTGTTTATTGAATGTTTCCCCGCAACGCTACTCCTCACATTTGGCAGTTGCGACCGCCATTTTAGCTCTTTTCAGTGCATCGGAGCCTGAGCTTTCTGTTTCAGCCTCAATGGCCCACCTACTGTGCAGCGTACCGAACAGAATGTGAAATCTTTCTTCTCTCTTCAAGCTAGCTGTGATTTGGGACTTATTTCAGGAAGCATTCCTCGGGATTTGGCGGTTTTGTCCGTTTTCTCTTCCTTTTTAGGTCTCGCCTAGCGTTGCTGCGCACATGCCCAGCTCGCTCGGCGAGATTTAATGCAGATGAGTACTTTTAGAAAAGGGCTTGAAGCCCCGCCCCTCATTTCCATTGGGTAGCGTCAGTGTTTAAGGTAAACGCTGGCTTCCCATTGGAAAGGAGGGTTTTTCGTTGCCTCCCTTTGGCTTTTTGGTCCGGTCCACCCGGACTGGCTCCCCTGCTTCTCGGCTGTCGTGAAGACTTTTCTTATCTGCTTGTTTATTTAACAAGCAGATAAGAAAAGTCTTCACAACAGCTGTGAAGCAGGCACGGAGCTCAGAGGCGCACAGGGTCATGGGGAGGACAAGGCAATGGCGAGCGCTTGTTTAATAAGGCGCCCGTATGCTTTTTGTTTGTGTTTGTTTAATTTTACATCACATGAAGATGCCGATGTCTTTTTCTACTGCTGGAGTGAGACCTCTGCAAAATCGTCCTTTTACATTAACAACACGGGCGCACAGTGCATTTTTTTAACTTCAATTAAAGCACAGTGGGAGGGCCTGCGGCTGCCATTGTTCATGTGCGCCCATGTTGTTAATCTAAAAGAGCGACCATATGTCGTCTTTCAGGAAACAAGTGTTGGTGTTTAGTCTTGCAGGGCATAAGAAGCAGCATGCTGCGGGTAGGCATCCTGTAAGTACAACTTTTTTTTTCCTTTCACAACAAGCCTCTTTTTTTTTTAAATGTGCATAATAAATAATAAAGAACACCCCTCTCACCTCCCAAATAGCTTCGAGCAGCAATTGACGTGCCCTGTTATTTAATTATTTAATGAATAAGACGCCCGTAATGCTTGCCTGCAAAAAACACCCCTCCCACCTCCCAAACATCAGCCAGCAGCGTTGCCGTGGCCTTTTTAATAAACTTGTAAGCAAGCAAGTTTTGCGGCTCCCTGGGTGGTTGTGGACTGTTGGGCCTCCTTTAACTAGCTGAGCTCTAGAAACATGCCTTCAAGGTTAGCCTCCCCTTAAATATTTTATAATCGGTCAAAAATACCTGCTCCGGAGAGGGCTGTTAACTCCGAGATGCCAGCGTGCCCGAGGCAAGCAGTGAAGCGCCCGAGGCTCGGTTACATATTTATCTATATTGTTAAGGAGAAGCCCCTTTAACTCAGCCCTAACAGGTTCACAGCACTCGGCCACAAAAGTCAACATCTTTCTTGTCACTTGCCAACAAAAATCCTCATGAGCTGGTCCTAAAAACATGCGTTTCTTGTTTTTAAAAGGTACTAAATGTGGGAAATGCTTACGAGAAATGCATTCCTGTTGTCTATGTCTGATCCTTTGAAGCCCTGTTAGGACAACGTGTTCCTACAAGTAGTGCTATAATATTAAATGCAACCTACAGACTAAATGCACAAAATGAGTACTACACTTACCAATTGAGCTCTGTCTTTGTTCTCTGGGCGCTAATAAGAGATAGTATTTATTTGCCAACTCAAGGATACTCATGTTATTGACCTCACAGGGAAGAATGCGACAATGTTATTATCCTGATACCCAGCGCTTTAAGTGGGATGAAGAAACTGGGGGGGGTCACTCAAAGGGGCGTGGCAGATGTAATTAAGGGCGTGGCTTAAAATCCAGCTTAAAATCTGTGCTTAGTATAGGGTGCCACCCGAGTGGTAGTTTGCTGCATGATTGCTTTTGTATATAAAATACAAGTAACATTAAACCTACAGCAAGCCAAGACTATTGAATTTGTCATTGGTTGTTAGTTGCATAACATAAATAAGCAATTACTATGGCTTCGTAGTATATAATATTGAAAATGCTACAGTTCTAAAATTATGAACCTGTGAAAGAATTATAGTGAGTTTGTTTGAAGTCACATCACAGGCAGTGAAGGGTGGTACTGCTGCAGAGTTAAGATTTTTTTCACCCTGTGGGTGATGGCAAAAATAGAGAGCCCGATAGGGACCCGTCTCAACACCTCCTTTTTAGAATTGCCGGTGCTGAGCACCGTCAAGACCCGGTCCACTTAAATCCCTGCTGATACCCTTGGATAATACAGGTTTCTGTTTCCCTAATCAAAGCAGTGCTTAATTTGAGATGGTGGTTTCCGGTGGGCACCGGTGCTTAATTGTCAACACCACAATTAGGACACTCTTCCACATGTAGGGGCTGTTTGGCTAATTTACAAATGAGCACAAAAGCAGCTGTACAATATACATTACAAGCATTTGCAATGCAGTAGGTCTCGCATTTACACGAGTTTGAGCTATTGGCATTGCAAATGACAATGCCTTTTATTTATGTTTTGGTTTTTAAAACATAAATAAAAGGCATTGTCATTTACAATGCCGATGCTTAAACTCCCACAAATGCGAGACCTATTGCATTACAAATACTTGTTGACTGAGATGCTGGGGCAGATTAATCCCCCCTCTTATTTTTTTTTCAAGCCTTTTTCATTCTTATTGGCCCATTTTATAAATGTGTCTTCATATTGGGCACATCAGTACTAATTCTGAGATCTGCTGTCTTTAATTAGGTCCTGCTCCTTTTGTTTGGTGCTTGTCTTTCGCCTGTACTTTTGGCCTTTCATTGCTCTGTGCCATTGGCCCAATTGGTTGTGTTTTTTTGCATATCCATAGAGTCCTAATCATCTCCTGGTCAGAAAGTTTCGACCTTGGCTGGTACTATGCCCTCAGCGCGCAAAGATGCTGGCACTGCGTCCAAGCATCATAAGAAAGATTCTGGTTCACCCAAAAAATCCACCTACTCTGGATGACCTTATGGACGAGATTAAGCTTTTGAAGCCCGTTGTCATTGAAACTAACTCAACGCTTCAGAGGTTAGATGAAAAATGGTCAAAGCTTGAATTTAGGATGTCGGACGTGGAGCAACGTGTTAGCAACTTACAGGATGTCGCTACTAAAATTGAGGGCATGTGTAAGGAAATAGAGTTTTTAAAACAGCATATGGAAGATTTGGAAAATCGTTACCGCCGCTAACAACCTGCGAATTTATGGAATTCCCGAGGGGGCCGAGGGGTCGGATATGCTGGCTTTTCTTAAGCTCAATATTCCCAAGTTAGTGGGCCTTAATGATCCTACCTCACTGAATCTACAATGTGCTCACAGAGTGGGTGCCACATCTTTTTCATCCACCTCTGGTCGTCCAAGAGGAATAATAGTGTTGTTTTGGGAATATACAGAGCTCGCTAGGCTTTTCGCAATGACCAAACAGAGGAAGCAAATGCTTTGGTCTGGTCAAAAGTTTTTTTTTCACAGGATTTGGCCCGTTCAACTGCGGCTCGTCGGAAGGAATTTCTCTCACTTCGTCCTGCATTACGTTCCATGAATGCGAGATATGGTCTAGTGCATCCCTGCTTTTTCAAAGTGGCTTACAAAGAGCGTACCTTCTCATTCGAGGCTCCTGAGGATCTTCGAAAGTTCATCTCTGAGCACAAGGGCGAGGAAATGGAGTTTGGGAGATCTTGATATGTTTTTGTTTTAGTTCACTTATGGATATGTTCCCTTTGGAAACTGTTTGTTCTTCTTTGATAGTTAACTTTTATTGTATCTCTCTTGGATGTAAATTTTTCTAGTTTCTGATGTTAATGGCTTTTCTCCTTTTTTCAAATGTCTTTGTTCAACCCGGATCCCTATCCTAGATGTGTTCACCCCCTTGTGCCTTCTCTCCTGGCCCTTTTGTTTCTATCCTATCTACATTAGTTGGTAAGTTCCCTTTGCCAGTCTATTAGTATTGTTCTGTTATATTACTTTCAATTGTATTTCTATTTGTACTGTTCAATGTTTTTTCTTTACTGCATCATGCTATACTTTCTGGCAGATGTCTCCGTTGCTTTAGTGGTCTTTTTTCTTTTCTCCTATGTTTCTGCGGTTCGTCTTTTTTCTTGCGTTTCTCCACACCTATCTGTTATTGTCTTTACACCGATTGGGTGTACCTTCCGTTATGGCTGACACCATTTGGTTTCCTGCCATCTTCTCCTTTCTTATCGACAATTTTCAAGTTCTTGTCTTTTTCCTCTCTCTCCCCATTGCCTCTATTTTTTCGGTTTTTATATTTTTCATTGCTGTAATACAGTTTGTTTGCTCAGTTTGGTGGCTTGGCCTTGTATCTCATTATGCACTGTAAAATGTATCAGTTTTAGAGCCTGTCTAAGTTATATGTTATCTTTATGTTCAAATGGTTAATAGTTTGAGAGTGATTTCCTGGAATGTTAAAGGATTACCTAATCCAATTAAGAAGCAGAGAGTGCTTGCCCACTTATCTAGGTTACAATGTAAAATTGTTATGTTACAAGAAACGCATCTCACTGACACAGACATTCACACATTAAAAAAGTTCTGGGTAGGGCAGATTATTTGCTCCCATGCACGAGAGAAAAAGAATGGGGTTATTACTCTTTTTCATAAGTCATTATCTGGTTCTATTGAAAAAAAGGAAAAGAATGAGAATGGCAGATGGCTTCTGCTCCATACAATTGTTAATAATACCCCCATTTCTTTATATAACATTTATGGCCCCACTGGTATAGACGTTCCATTTTGGGAACACACATCTCACATTTTACACTCCATTTCACACACTAATCTTATTTTGGGCGGTGATTGTAATCAAATCATGGATCCCTTCATTGACAGAAAATCTTCTGTTCGATATGTCCCCAATAGAATGGAAAAGACATTCAAGAATGCAATACAGTGTAGAGGCCTGGTAGATGCATAGCAAATTTATAATCCAGAAAACTTAGAATTCACATTTCATTCCCCTGAGCATGATTCTAAGTCCAGAATTGATAACGTCTTCGTAACCCCGAAAGTACTCCCTGCTTTAGTTCATGCTGAGATTGGATCTATTTTAATTTCAGATCATGCACCGGTTTATATTGATCTCGAAGTTTCTGCAGTCTTTTCTAAACCTAAGAGATGGCGCTTTAACAACTATCTTTTGAAGGACCAAACTTTTGCATATTCTTTTGAAAGGTTTTTGAAGGATTATTTTGTTTTGAATATAACTCTGGACTTATATTTTCATTTTATCTGGGATGCCTTCAAGCCATCGGCTAGAGCTCATATTATTGATTTTGTTGCAGTCAAAAAGAAGAAGTCTTTACAGGAATCCACACTCTTACTCTCATCTATTAAAAGGTTAGAACATGAATATTATACCTCTAATAATGATACTTTTCCTAAACGTCTTATCCAAGCCAAACTGGCTTTTAATAAACAATCTACTGAGGAGGCTTCCGGTGTGCTTCTAAAAATGTATTCCAAATTTTATGGAGGCAAAAATAGAGCAGGCAAATTATTAGCGAACTATCTTAATGTTAAATTCCAAAAATCTAAAATAACAAACATTGTGGATGCCAAAGGGATCAATCACTTCAAAGATGAAGAAATCCTAAATTGTTTTACAGATTTTTATCAAAATTTCTATACACCAGAACTCTCCCCTTCTGATGCTGATAGAGACTCTTTCTTTGACTATCTTGCTTCTCGCTCTCATCTGCATATAGATTTCTCCATGCTGGATGAAGTTATCTCTATAGCGGATATTAAATCTGCTTTAGCTAAATTACCTATGGATAAAGCTCCTAGTCCTGATGGGTTTACAACTGAATTTTAACATTTTCCCACATTTTACTCCCTCATCTCATTTCTTTGTATAGCACTTTTTCTTTGAACAACGAGGCCTGAGGCACATTTTTGGAAGCAATGCTATGCCTGATCCCAAAAAAAAGACAAGGACCTCTCTTCATGTGCCAACTATCGACCTATTTCTCTTATAAATGTGGACTGGAAGATTTTTGCAAAACTTTTAGCACTAAGACTCAATAAATATATTCCAGATCTCATTGGAATTGAACAGACTGGGTTTGTATATGACTGATATCTCCAGAGCCTTTTTAAACATTATCCACCTTGCATCAAAGAGTTCCACTCCCATAGCTGCTATTACTCTGGATTTGGAGAAGGCCTTTGATCGGGTTGACTGGCGTTTTATGTTAAGAGCTCTCAAATGCCATGGCTTTGGCCCAAAAATGTTGCAATACATCAGTCTACTTTATTCCTCATCCTCTACATCTGTTGTTTTAAATGGTATTCAATCCTCTTATTTTTCTCTTCATATAGGAACCAGACAAGTTGCCCCTTATCACCTTTACTTTTTATTCTATCCCTAGAACCATTTTTACATATGCTACGTCATTCTTCCTCCTTTTGGGGCTTTGTTCATAAACATGCGGAGGTCAAAATTACAGTCTATGCTGATGACATTACCTTATATGTTTCAGATCCATTGACTTCGATTCCTGCCTTTGCAGATCTTTTGAACATTTACTCAAAGGTCTCCGGCTATAAGTTAAATTTCACGAAGTCTGAAGTCCTTCCTTTAAATAAATTTTGCCTATGGGAAATGTTTCCAGCTCTAGTTCTATTAAGTGCTTAGGAATCAAATATTCTCCTTCTATTAATAAAACTGTTGAGATTAATTTAGAGGACGCCCTTCAAAAAATACTCCACATGTCTGAGAAATGGTCTCCTTTGTATTTATCTTGGGGGGGTAGTTTAGATACACCAAAAAAAAATGATGATGCTCCCTGTTTTAAATTTTTATTTATCTATGCTTCCTCTCAAAATTCCTTTGAATTTTTTCAAATCTCCCAATAGTTCACTTAGTAAATTGTTATGGAATGGATGTGAATCGTGCATCTCCATGGCATGTCTGTGTAAACCTAAGGATCAGGGAGGGGGTCAATTTCCCAAACTTGCGTCAGTACCATTTGCCTTATTTGATTAAACAAATCTTACCTCACATTCATTCCACTAGTAAATCACCACAGACGGTTTGGCGACTTTTGGAAGATTCTTTGCTTTCCCCTTTTCCCTTTCATTCTCTTGCCCACTTTTCTCACCCACCTCGTTCTTTTGCATCACCCACCATTACACATTCTACCTCCACCCTTTTTCCAATTTTTACTAAATCTTTCACACCACTATATGCTTTTTTAGAAGCCTCAATATGGCACAATAAACAAAGATATCAAATCGTACAATTTTTCGGAAAGATTGGGTTGCGAACGGAATACTTCAGGTTCAGCACCTTTTTCAAGGAACGCGCCTCCTCTACCCTCATGAACTACAGGCAGAATTTGCTCTCTCAGATGCTTCTCTTCGTAAGTATGAACTACTGCAGACCTCTTTAACACAACACATTCCTTCTCTTTCACAAGTTCCTTCCTCTACATCTGTTCTGTCTCCTCCTCAATCTATTTTATCTTTCCCTTTTAAGGCTTCTTATATATACAAATATCTTCACTACTCTATACCAAACCGTCCCAAAAGCAAAACAGAGATTCTCTGGGAATCGGGCCTACAATGTTCTTTTTCAGTTCATACCTGGAACTCCATCTGGAGCACAATACATGACACTTCATGTAATGCTAACACTGCACAAACCTTATTTTACTTTTATCATAGACTATTCCTGACCCCTCCTTTTATTTGTAAATATAATCCTAGCCTATCAAATTCATGTTGGACATGTACTAGCACTCCTGGCACGTTTTTGCATGTATTTTTTTATTGCCCATATATTATTTCCTTCTGGAAAGGAATCTGTAAAATGATTCTGATTATGTGCTCTGTAAACCTCCCCTTTGAAATTAAGTCCATTTGCTTAGGCTCTTCTTCACATATTTGGATTGGTGCTCATAAACTGGGTAAGTTTGCGGACTTACTTATTGCAATCGCCTTTCAAATCATTACTTCCAACTGGAAAGATGCCACCCAAGTTACTTTTAATGAATGGTGGAATTTACTTTGTCATCACCATAGGCTTGACACAGCCTCTGCATCATCGACTCTACAATTATTTCAGAAGGACACTTTCTGGTCACCTCTCACCACATATCTCTCTACTCCTCCATGAAAAGATGCGAGATAGCAATTCTATCTTCCAACCACCTTGAACTAATTATTTATTGCTGATAATTTAGCTTGTTGCTAATTGTTATTCACTGTTTTCTTCTTTATATATTTGGTTACTTGATGCCGTCCACTATATGAATACTTGAATTTTTCTGTATTACTAAGTTTACTAAGCTTCTTCTTTCTTGTTACTATTCACTTCATTCTTTTATTTACATCTTGTTTTCTCTTTATCCTTCTCTTTCTCCTTTTTTCTTTTCCTTTTTCTCTCTTCCTCTTACTTTAAATTATAAAAAGCAATATTATTATGGTGCAATATTCTTTATTCAGGAAATTCCCCTTTTATATTTGATTTTCTTAATATATAACGTTTTTATCTTCAATATTTTCCTAATCTTGACTAATGTTTTCATTTATATAAAGCCATTATTATGCATATTATTTCCTTTTCTTTGTTATTGACATGATGCCCTAAGCTGTACCCCTTTTGTTGAACTTATGCTAATAAGGCTTTCTTAAACTTAAAATAAACACAGTCCTAGACACCTACCTTTACAATGGCCCAACTCAAGGGGAAATGCATGCGACCAGCAGCACACTTGCACCTTAATGTGTTCAGAAAAGGTAACAATGCTGCTCAGCTTCCACCTTAAAGAGGTCCTTAATCATGCATTGATATTATCACATCTGGACTCATGTGATAGCAGGTACATAGGACTCCAAATAATAATCTTCATCATCTAGTTCAACACAGCAGCAAGACCAGTATCCTGTTTAAAAAGACCAGAGCACATCACTCAAACCCTTTGAGGGATACTCTGGCTGAGCGTCACATTCAAGGTAACTTTCAAGATTATTTATACCACTCACAGATCATACTAGTATTAACACCTCTCGCCTCCTGAGACAGACATATAACAACAGGATCACACCTGCTCCCTTTAAGAAGGGAGCTGAAGATAAAAGCTAAAGCATGGGATTTCTTGGCCCCTGATCTCAATCAGCAATCCAGATCCCTCAGGCCTTCTTAGATGCTACATTATAATTTCTGGGTGAGACAATCTTCTGCCTACATAGGTGTTTAATCACAACTCACCAGACAAAGGACCTCATTTAGGGTTTATCAGAGAGGTAGGAGTGCTGTAAAGTGGTGGTGTTCCAGCCCTGCCTAACCTGTGATTCCCCTGCTCTAGTTAGGAGATGGGGATGTGCATGTAGTAAAGTGGATTATTGTGCAGTGAGGCTGGTGAGGCTTCACGATGTAGTAATGACAAGTTACCCCAAATCTATCCTTAGAATCACCCCAATAAATCCCTAGCACAGTCCTGGTAGTGTGGCACAGAGCAATCCAGCTTTACTAGAGGAATATGTGCTAAGCATTTTAGAGAAATCTGACACCGATTTTTAAAAATAAAACAGATTTTTATATCATTTAAGACACGAAAACAAAGACAATCAGATGAGTATAGAGTTATGAATTTTTAAAGGAAAAAGATCAATGCATTTCACTCTTGCAAAACGTTGCGGTCAATAAAAAAAATGGACTAGGGGCAAATGGCCTCTTGCAGTTTGAGTTCACTAAAACCAAGTTTGGGGAGAGGGAATGGTGAGGCTGATCCCTGGGCCAGACGTGGACAGTCAGCAGATTTTTACCTGGCTCGTACAGCCTGGGTGAAGAATATTCCTGGCTGTCCGGGGTGCCAAACGGGAGCTTAGCGTGTGCTATCTTTGTTGTTTAAACAGTGCTGGTTAGGAACAAGTTGCAAACGTTCGACAATGGGGCCACTGCAGCATTGAGATGAAGATGCTATGGGGTTCCCTTGGGACTCAGCATAGAGTAATGGTAGTGGTAGCCCGACTAGCGACCAACAAGCCTTGGTAACAGTAAGCACAGCCTTTCAGTCACTTCAACATCCTGGAGACCGGGGGAAAACATTAGTCACCTGAATCTTGCTAGAGGTCAAGACTATGTTTCCCACCATGCACTAGACCATTTTCTTTTGGGCAATCTCTCAGTGGGCCTGATGAATAGTGATTTTTTGGTTCCGGGACTGCAGTTCTAGTCTGCAGGCTGCAGGGGACAAGTACCTCTAGTCCAAGGGAGTGTTCACACCTCCTGGCTGGGGTCAGATTCCTGTTTTGGTAGCAGCAGCTTCAGGCTGTCAGCCAGAGCACAGAAAACGCATGGGTGACCAGGAGGGCAACCTCTAAGGTAGCCACCTTGTTGCATGCCATATTATATCTGACTTTGGGAAAAAGTTGGGTTTGATGAGACAAGTTGTTTGATACCAAACATGACACTTTTCAGTAGAACCATAATGGAGCTGGCAATCTCAGGTTGACCAGGTGCCAGCCCATGTTATCCCAATAGCCCCTAAAGGAAGAAGCTTGCACTTATATGTCCACAGCTTTAATATAATACAGCCTGCCTTCTGGGCTCAGGAGGCCGACCTCAGGGGTAACTGGCATATATTAAAAATTGTGCTTTGACTTTGCCACTCATGGTGAGGGCAAAGTCAAGTGTGGGTAGTTTGCACTGCTCATGCAGTCTGCAATGGCAGGACTGCGTTCGTCTATTTATTTGGGACACTCAGGGTGGCACAATCAGTGCTTCAGGCCCTGGGGACCCGTTTAACTCCCTTGCCCTGGGTACCATTGGTACCATTTACCAGGGACGTATAAGGGGGTTAAAGTCCTTGCCAAATGGGGTTACCATTTCTCATGCATCATATTTTAGGGCGAGAGCACTGGCACTGGGGCCTGGTTAGCAGGCTCCAGTGCTCTTTCAGTCAAAACCATCAGCACTGGAGAAAAAAAGTGTGGGAGGGAACATACAAGAAGGGCACTTTCCAACAAAACCCCATTTGAATTGCAATTTCCTAAACTTGTAGGCACCCGGGATACCATCTTGACATTCTATAAACTCCTACTGACACACGATACCACACAATCATGATATCAGAATCGAGAGTGAGAACGGGCTCTGGGACTACAGCTGACATCGAAAGAGTGCAATGGCCTACAAAGAGACATTCACTTCTCATCCACTTCATCCTTTGGACGGGAGACCAACTACAAGATTGGTAGGGCTGGCACCACACCCCCATTTAGTCTGCATCGCATGTACCACAATGTCTCTCCTAGGTGTTAGAAGGGGTGTGGCGTACAAGGGGAAGCAATTCATATATGGTGAGAATGCTGCTCCAATCATTCTGGGAAGAGGTCTCCACATTTCTCCAGAAAGTCCTAACCTCTAAGTACCTGCAATGACAGAGGTGATGCTACTAGACTTTAATCCCCCCGCATGTGTACACTTGTCCAGAGATTAGTGGCACATGTGGCCACAATACTGTAAATCTTCTTCGGACAAAAGCCCGCCCGACGTACTGAAACTACTGAGAGCCAGACTACTGTGCTGCAAGGATTGGATGCCGGCCCACAATACAATAAAATAATGAGGAGTAAGACTTTAATCATCTAAAGTTGTCTCCTTCATAATCAGAAACTGGCACGCACATGAAATGCAAAGTGCGCAAGAAGTACAGAAAAAATCAAAGCAGAGTGGTAGTCCTTTCAACATGGACCGATTTTTTATTTACCATATGCCGATAGCCTGGGCACCTAGTAGACTAGTCGAGGCTCTAACGGAAACAAAGCTCTAAAAGAAACCCCCATTTAAATCTGCCATTTCGCGAGGTAATATACCTAGGGGTCCTGAAGAAGGTGGAGTTTCTACATACTGTCCACAGAAACAATCGTAGACTGGACTATACAAGATTCCAACCCAAAACACAGCAAAGGCTGAGAAAACAGTCCCTTCCCATTGCTTAAATAGGGATTAAACTCAGTGGTTGGAACAAGTATAAATGTCCGAAATGAGGGAATGGATGTGTGTGAGTATGAGGTATATGAGTGCTCCAGTTAGTGTGGGGGTGCAATATTGTTATAAGTAAGTGTTTCTTTGTAAAATGTGTATATATATATATATTCACTGAAAAAACCATAGGTTTTAGGGACAGTTATAGTTAGTTGGACATTGCACTCGTACAAAACCCGTGAAATTCCCCTTTTATAGTTAGTTCAGCTAACTATAACTCGCGCCCCCGCAATGCACTGCTGATGACGTCACATATTACATCACTCATGACATGGTCAGTGACATCACTGATGACATCACTGATGACATCTCAAATGACATCACTGATGACATCATCCAGTGACTGTGTGTTTCTGTAAAGTTTAAATATGTTTAATATATATAGGGAAAGGCGTATGGAAGAATGAGTGGGTGTATAAGTGTCTGAATGGATGATTTAGTACGTGAGTGACTGACTCTACAAGTGAGTGATTAAACGTATCTTACTGAATGCATGGGTTAGTGACTAAACTGTGTGAATGTCTGTATCCGTCTGTTTGTTGGTGTGTAAGTGGATGCATGGATTTGCGAATAGCTACATGAGTGTCTATATGGGTTATTGATTGGTTCTCTGAGTATCTGTATGGCTGCCTGAGTGTTTGTGTGGGTGGGGTGTGTGTGACTCTATACATAGATGTGTGAGCGGGTGATTCACTGAGTGCATGATTTCAAGAGTGCATCTGTGATGGACTGCTTGGGTGGGTGAGTGTGTGTATGGGTGTGTTAGTGAGTGAATGTATATCTCAGTGGTACATGTGCAAGTAACTACATATGTAAAAGGCAGTATATATGTGTGTTAGAGTATTTAAATGGCTATAAGTGAGAGTGTGTTATTGTGAGAGTGGCTGTATGGATGCGTGTGTGCTTGTATCAGTTATTGTATAAGAGCGTAAGAATGTGCTAGTATTTGTATGAGTAAGTGAGCTGGTGTGTGTATAACTGTATAGGTGAGTAAATGGGTGTGTGATTAATTTTTTGCATGACTGACTATGTGTGTGAGTACCTCTATGGATGAGTGGCGGTGTGTGAGTGTTTATATAGGTGTATGAGTGCATATGATAGTCCTGTACTGAGTGACTGTAAGTATGAGTGACTGTACAGGTGAGTGAGTGGATGTGTGTGTAGACCTAAGAATCAGTGAGTGGGTATGTAGTTTTTGGTGTTGGAGTGTCTATGGTTTTGAGAATGGCAGTCTGTAATTTAGAGTGGGTGTATCAAAAGTTATATTAGGGTGTGAGAAGATGCATGAAATTATCACATGGATGATGTCATCAGTGATGTCATTTGAGATGTCATCAGTGATGTCATCAGTGATGTCACTGACCATGTCATGAGTGATGTAATATGTGACGTCATCAGCAGTGCATTGCGGGGCGCGAGTTATAGTTAGCTGAACTAACTATAACAGGGGAATTTCACGGGTGTTGTACGAGTGCAATGTCCAACTAACTATAACTGTCCCTAAAACCTATGGTTTTTTCAGTGAATTTCAAAGGTTTTTAAATGCTAATTTCTAACTATAACTTGTCTGAAACCTATGGTTTTTTCAGTGAATTTCAAAGGTTTTTAAATGCTAATTTCTAACTATAACGTGCCTGAAACCTATGGTTTTTTCAGTGAATTTCAAAGGTTTTTAAATGCTAATTTCTAACTATAACGTGCCTGAAACCTATGGTTTTTTCAGTGAATTTCAAAGGTTTTTTAAATGCTAATTTCTAACTATAACGTGCCTGAAACCTATGATTTTTAAGTGAATTTCAAAGGTTTTTTAAATGCTAGTTTCTAACTATGCCAACAGAGGTAGGACATGTGAAGAAAGAAGAAAAAACGCACAGAAAGAAGCAAAAGATGTGCAGAAAGAACCAACAGAGGAGCAGAAAGAGGCCTTGTTGCAAAATCATCCTGTGCCCACAACTTTTTCAGACGGGTACTGGTGGTAACTGACTCTGACTAACCAGAGCCAGTGCGCGTTTGCACAGTGGTGAAGGGAGGGGGCCTGAGGTGACATGTGTGCAAACGCGCCCCATGGCGCGTTTTAAGTTGCGGGATTAAGTCCCCTTGAATCCTGAGGGTCCCTGGGGCCCAACTAGCCCCCAGGTACCTACAGTTAGGACCACAGAGCTGAGTTGCAGAGAGCGTTCCGAGGCCACGCACCTTTTTCACCTCTCTGCAACGCAACTCTGTTGTGCTTACTGAAGGTACCTGGTGGGCTAGTTGGCCCCCAGGATTCAAAGGAATTAACTCCCCAACTTAAAACGCACCACAGGGCGTGTTTGCGCACATGTCACCTGAGGCCCCGCCCCTCCCTTCACCACTGTGCAAACGCGCCCGTGGCACGTTTTAAGTTGGGGGATTAGGTCACCTTGAATCCTGAGAGTCCCTGGGGCCCAACCAGCCCACCAGGTACTTCCAGTAAGCACCACAGGCCTGCGTTGCAACACCTGTAACAAATTGTGCAGTTGTGTTTAGGTAGTGAAGAGGGTCGTGCTGGGGGTAGTGTTTTAGGGTTTAGGGTAGTGCAGTGGTGTTTGTGTAGTGTAGGGGGTCATGCTGGGGTTAGATTTAGGGTTTAGGGTAGTGAAGTGGTGTTTGTGTAGTGTAGGGGGTCATGCTGGGGGTAGATTTAGGGTTTAGGGTAGTGCAGTGGTGTTTGTGTAGTGTAGGGGGTCATGCTGGGGGTAGATTTAGGGTTTAGGGTAGTGCAGTGGTGTTTGGGTAGTGTAGGGAGTCGTCCTGGGGGAGTGTTTTAGGGTTTAGGGTAGTACAGTGGTGTTTGGGTAGTGTAGGGGGTCGTGCTGGGGTTAGTGTTTTAGGGTTTAGGGTAGTGCAGTGTTGTTTGGGTAGTGTAGGGGTCGTGCTGGGGGAGTGTTTTAGGGTTTAGGGCAGTGCAGTGGTGTTCGGGTAGTGTAGGGGGTCGTGCTGGGGGAGTGTTTTAGGGTTTCAGTGCAGTCGTGTTCGGGTAGTGTAGGGGGTCGTGCTGCGGGGAGTATTTTAGGGTTTAGGGTAGTGCAGTGGTGTTCGGGTAGTGTAGGGGTCATGCTGGGGGTAGTGTTCTAGGGTTTAGGGCAGTGCAGTGGTGTTCGGGCAGTGTAGGGGGTCGTGCTGGGGGTGGTGTTTTAGGGTTTAGGGTAGTGCAGTGGTGTTCGGGCAGTGTAGGGGGTCGTGCTGGGGGTGGTGTTTCAGGGTTTAGGGCAGTGCAGTGGTGTTCAGGCAGTGTAGGGGGTCGTGCAGGGGTGGTGTTTCAGGGTTTAGGGCAGTGCAGTGGTGTTCGGGCAGTGTAGGGGGTCGTGCAGGGGTGGTGTTTTAGGGTTTAGGGCAGTGGTGTTCGGGCAGTGTAGGGGGTCATGCTGGGGGTGGTGTTTCAGGGTTTGGGGCAGTGCAGTGGTGTTCGAGCAGTAAAGGGGGTCATGCTGGGGGTGGTGTTTCAGGGTTTAGGGCAGTGCAGTGGTGTTCGGGCAGTGTAGGGGTGGTGCAGGGGTGGTGTTTCAGGGTTTAGGGCAGTGCAGTGGTGTTCGGGCAGTGTAGGGGTCGTGCAGGGGGTGGTGTTTCAGGGTTTAGGGCAGTGCAGTGGTGTTCGGGCAGTGTAGGGGGCAGTGCAGGGGGTGGTGTTTCAGGGTTTAGGGCAGTACAGTGGTGTTCGGGCATTGTAGGGGGTGGTGCTGGGGCTGGTGTTTCAGGGTTTAGGGCAGTGCAGTGGTGTTCGGGCAGTGTAGGGGGTGGTGCTGGGGCTGGTGTTTCAGGGTTTAGGGCAGTGCAGTGGTGTTCGGGCAGTGTAGGGGGTCGTGCTGGGGCTGGTGTTTCAGGGTTTAGGGCAGTGCAGTGGTGTTCGGGCAGTGTAGGGGGTCTTGCTGGGGCTGGTGTTTCAGAGTCTAGGGCAATGCAGTGGTGTTCGGGCAGTGTAGGGGTCGTGCTGGGGCTGGTGTTTCAAGGTTTAGGGCAGTGCAGTGGTGTTCGGGCAGTGTAGGGGGTCGTGCTGGGGCTGGTGTTTCAGGGTTTAGGGCAGAGCAATGGTGCTCAGGCAGTGTAGGGGAGTCGTGCTGGGGGTAGTGTTTTAGGGTTTAGGGTAGTGCAGTGGTGCTTGTGTAGTGTAGGGGGTCATGCTGGGGGTAGTGTTTTAGGGTTTAGGGTAGTGCAGTGGTGTTTGTGTAGTGTAGGGGGTCATGTTTTAGTGGTAGTGCAGTGGTGTTTGGGTAGTGTAGGGGGTCGTGCTGGGGGTAGTGTTTTAGGATTTAGGTTAGTGCAGTGGTGTTTGGGTAGTGTAGAGGGTCGTGCTGGGGGTAGTGTTTTAGGGTTTAGGGTAGTGCAGTGGTGTTTGTGTAGTGTAGGGGTCATGCTGGGGGTAGTGTTTTAGGGTTTAGGGTAGTGCAGTGGTGCTTGTGTAGTGTAGGGGTCGTGCTGGGGGTAGTGTTTTAGGGTTTAGGGTAGTGCAGTGGTGTTTGTGTAGTGTAGGGGTCATGTTTTAGGGTAGTGCAGTGGTGTTTGGGTAGTGTAGGGGGTCATGCTGGGGGTAGTGTTTTAGGATTTAGGTTAGTGCAGTGGTGTTTGGGTAGTGTAGGGGTCGTGCTGGGGGTAGTGTTTTAGGGTTTAGGGTAGTGCAGTGGTGTTTGTGTAGTGTAGGGGTTCGTGCTGGGGGTAGTGATTTAGGGTTTAGGGTAGTGCAGTGGTGCTTGTGTAGTGTAGGGGGTCGTGCTGGGGGTAGTGTTTTAGGGTTTAGGGTAGTGCAGTGGTGTTTGTGTAGTGTAGGGGTCATGTTTTAGGGTAGTGCAGTGGTGTTTGGGTAGTGTAGGGGTCGTGCTGGTGGTAGTGTTTTAGGATTTAGGTTAGTGCAGTGGTGTTTGGGTAGTGTAGGGGTCGTGCTGGGGTAGTGTTTTAGGGTTTAGGATAGTGCAGTGGTGCTTGTGTAGTGTAGGGGGTCGTGCTGGGGGTAGTGTTTTAGGGTTTAAGGTAGTGCAGTGGTGTTTTTGTAGTGTAGGGGGTCATGTTTTAAGATGCAATGCTCCAATACCTGACCAGTCTGCACTACATAAAACTACAAAAAAACTAAAAATAAAAAGTGTTTTGCACACTTTTGTCATTGGGCTATATGTGGGCTACATCTGGGTAATATTTGTGCTACATTTGGGCTCTTTTTCACTGGTGGCCATCTTGGAAGACTTCTTTGTTATGAAGTTTCCTAATTTCTTCATTTACTGCAGTCTCCTCAGTAGGAAATGCTTTCAGTTTTTACTTTGATTCCATCAAGAAGGCATTCAGATGTGTCTCACATCTGCCATAAATTCAGAATGTTAGCACTCTAGTTGCTCATTAGATCACTGGAGTAAAGCTACTGCTCACCAGGGAGTTAACTGGTAGTCTGCTGCTGGTATTGAAAGTGATTGTTTCAGTCTGCATGTCAGAATTTTCTAATGAAATAGAAGAGGATTTGAGATCTCACTTAAAACATGCCCTAATTTTTCTTTCTGCAGCACTAACCATAATTTCTATTTAAAAAAGAACCCCTCATTTTGTTCCTTTTTAAATTAAATGTTTTAAGTGTTACCGGTTTATTCCAATCAAGATGGCTTCAGGTGTGCCATACTTTTGTCATAAGTAAGGCTGTTAGCGCTCTAGTTGTTCTTTAGAACACTCTGGGAAGCTGCAGTAGAACACAAAGGCATCAACTGGCAGGCTGCTCCTGTTGAAATATAACAGGAAGATATTTGAGATCACACTTGAAATATGTCCTAATTTTTCTTTCTACAGCACTAACCATAATTTCTATGACAAAATGAACCCCATCATTTTGTTCCTTTTTAAATTAAATGTTTTAAGTGTTACCAGTTTATTCCAATCAAGATGGCTTCAGGTGTGCCATACTTTTGTCATAAGTAAGGCTGTTAGCACTCTAGTTGTTCTTTAGAACACTCTGGGAAGCTGCAGTAGAACACAAAGGCATCAACTGGCAGGCTGCTCCTGTTGAAATATAACAGGAAGATATTTGAGATCACACTTGAAACATGTCCTAATTTTTCTTTCTACAGCACTAACCATAATTTCTATGACAAAATGAACCCCATCATTTTGTTCCTTTTTAAATTAAATGTTTTAAGTGTTACCAGTTTATTCCAATCAAGATGGCTTCAGGTGTGCCATACTTTTGTCATAAGTAAGGCTGTTAGCACTCTAGTTGTTCTTTAGAACACTCTGGGAAGCTGCAGTAGAACACAAAGGAATCAACTGACAGTCTCTGCCCTTGTTGGATGTACATGTTTTACTGAGAATGTCAGACTTCATTCTCACATGAGTGAGAAAGATAATGTGAATTTACAGAAAATATGCTCTCATTTTAGCTTCTGGAGCACCTTCCAAACCTCCATGGGACAAGCATGAGAAAATAGTGTTCTCTCAAACATGATTCATGATATCCCAGCAGAAGGTTTTTCACATGGTAAAATCACCTTGGAATACACCACAATTCCTAAAATTAGTATGGTACCGTCAACAAATAAATTCTAATGTAACTAAAGCCTGTTATCACCCTTTATAGTTCTCCTTTTGGTGACCCTCAAAATCTTCTATTCACTACAATGCATTTCAATGAGGTACTATCATTTATATTGGTCCCAAGATGGCTGTCAGAAATTCCAGGATGAAGTGCTGACAGCCAATCAGATCTCACGATGACATGTGTGGTTAGGCTCCGCCCAGATATATATGTGACTTTACTTTTGATTTTCTCAGGAACTACTGAACGGATTTACACCATTTAAGCAAAAGGCACGACACTGAACCAAGGGCTACCTCTTTGCCAAATTTGGTGTAATTCCGTTCAGCAGTTCGGGCTGTAGCTGCGACTAAAGGTTCCTATGGAAAAATGAATGGGGAAAACACGTTTTGGGACCCCCTTTTTCTCGGCCCCCGCTTGACGTATCACCCCGAGACTTTCAGGATAGGAGCGGACCGGAGCGCCCCAACAAGTTGGAAACTTTCGCGAAGATTCGTTAACCGGCGCCAACGTTATTTCAAATAGAATGTCGCGGATTTCCTAATGGATAATAGGTTTTAACTATAACTATCTACTGGCGACCGCCAGTAGATAATATATACATATATATATATATATATAGGTAAACTGTTCCTTATGCCGTAAAGATTGAGAAGGAGTTTTTGTATAGAAAATGAAATTAATTGATATCCTTGATTGGACCTTTTGTACAGTATTGTAAATAATTATATAGCACTGTATATATTGTTAGTATTCACTTTTTCACTTTTCTTACTAAGCAAAGTATAATATATAAAAGAAAAAAACATTTCAATAGAAGATATCAACATTAATCATAAAATAAATAAAATGAAATTGATATAAGGAAACAACGATTTCGTCGTATAGATTTATTTATCTTCTGGCCAGCTTTGAGAGCCAACCATGGCCCCATAGGAAGTGATACAGGTCGGTGAGGCATTTCATCGCAGTATTGTTGTTTCCCCCCTTGTCCCAGACCTTACAAAGTGCTTTTTAGGGGGCTTCTCTCTCTGTTCATATAGAAAGACATATGCCCACAATCCCTGGATGCAGTAAAAGCAACCTTAGCCCATCACTGGAAGAAACCAAACTACCCGCTACGCATGCACTAGTATCAGAGACTCTGGGTATTTTTAGCTATGGAATGGTGAGCTAGCATCATGCAAGGGTCTCACCTAGCTTTGGAATGTAAATTGAGGCGGCTAGTGCAAGGGGACCACCTGGTCTGGTACTTTCACCAAGATGGAGGGTGCTGGACCTTTTTCACTGATACACACAGGGTGAGTTCATCTTCTTTCTTGCTACTACTGACCGGGACATAGGTGGGGCTAACTGGAACATCTTAACTTGGGAGACCGCTCAACATGGTTCTGTTCTCTTTGTATGAACACAGTGGGCGGGGTTCACGTTCCGCAGCTGTGGAGGGCAGAAGGAGGGGGAGGTGGGAGGGACCAAGCAAGTAGGTAGTAATCAGGCATGGAGCAGGCACCGGCGCCTTTGTTGTAGAATGAGGTTTTGTGCCCTCTGTAACCATCTTTAGCCGGCTGCGCGTGTTGCTCGCCATGCCTCGTTTTGGATGCTGACTGTTTACACTGTTCTGCTGCTGTCGTGTTTGAAAGGTTTTATAAAACATTTTGGAACAAAAAGATCAACTGATAACTACCAGAACCTCTAAACAATCTGATACTCAAAGAAAGCACAGGAGCCAGAGAATGCTATATCCTTGCACATGTCTGGTGAGCTGACTACCCCTCAAAAAAGTACAAATGTTCAAACCCCCAACAGCAATCAACCCAAAAAAGGGGGAATAAACAGTGAACTTGACATACATGTGAACAAATTGTAGAGAAATACCTATAACAGGATTTATGTGAAAACCCTGTGACACGCTCTGATACCCGAGGGTCATGTTCACGCTGTATCAAACTCTCTATCAATAATTACAAACTCCACATGGTCTCTTCAGCATATGATGGGCTCGCTGTCACTCCTGGTTACTCCATGTAGTACTCACAGGGTGGTTATCACTGCTTCAGGGACTGGTCTTCATCCCTCCTGGGTGCCTCTTGGTTGTTAGGGATAGTACTTTATAGATGGGCTCTTTGTGCTTTCTGATGCCTTACAGTTTTCACTGTGGCCAGTGCTCCCTGGCACTGCTGGTCTAACAGTGCCTCGAGCAGGATGGTGTTGTCTCTCCTCGGTTGTTTTCATGCCATACCCCTATGGCGGTTTAAGAGCGTGGAGTAAGTAGCTATAAATAACAAGCATTTCCAATGCAATAGGTCTCGCATTTACGCGAGTTTGAGCTATCGACATTTCAAATGACAATGCCTTTTATTTATTTATTTTTTAAAACATAAATAAAAGGCATTGTCATTTACAATGCCAATAGCTTAAACTCGCGTCAATGCGAGACCTGTTGCATTGCAAATGCTTGTTAAATGTTGGCACAATAAAGCCAGATACTATGACCCTGATTACAAGTCAGTCGGAGAGATATTCCTGTGGGCGAAACCACCGCAGCTGATTCAGAGTGACTCAATGTTACAGGGCACAAAATGACCGGGTGCAGACTGGATCCCAACCGATCCTCATCAACAGCAAAGGGGAAGTATGCATCACACTAAGAAACTGGCATGTTAACCAACACATAGCAACTCACTGTGTCCCGGGCTCACATTTACTGCCTGGTAGTAATTGTCTCCAGAATCTGGTAAAACCTGTGGTTCGTTAGCTGGTAACTTTGACCCGCGTAGTTATTCACCATTACAGAGTACCTGCACTTCTATTTTTCAATTTCAAGCACTGCTCACAATGATCTAAACACTTAGCAAAACGTTCCTAGAGTGTCCATAAAGTGGGAAGTTGGCCACCTGAAACATAAATAAATAGTAAATATACAACATTGAAGTGTGTAACGTGCCCAAACACGAGCGTGCCCAGTTTCATTTCTGCTCTCCCCTTCTTGTGATCTATAGCTTTTCTCTATAGTGCCAATATCGGCCACACTCACCAGCCCTCCCACAGCAACATACATGTAACGTAAATAAGCAGACAAGACAACTTTTTGGGTGGGAAAAAATTGCTGCAGGTTTATTAGCATACAAATATGCCAACATGGTGGGTTATCTTACAGGCGATCCAAAGCCAAGCCGCCCCTCGCGGCCTGCCACCTGATGGGCCAACTTGCACCATGGCCTTAGCCAATCGGTGCTTAGCGGTTGTGGTGAGGGGATAGCCCCTCCCCCTTCCGGTGAACCATCTGTTCACCCTATTACTCACGCCCCCCCCTACGAGGGACGGAGCGTTCAAGCGACCCCCGGTTGTACAGGTTTCCAACCGCCCGTAGGACAGACGGGGCGCCGTCGCACCCCGGGTCCACCGCACAGACTTCCTGGGGATATTAGGCCTCAGCACCCTTTGTGCTCGTGAAGAGGGTACCCCTGAGTACCTTTCCGCCTCTGGATCACCCTGTAACTCCGCCTGCAACACAAATAAAGAAGATTAGCAGAACCTTCCCCCCACCCTGAGTACGCCGGGTAAGCGGTAGGGAGGGAAACGGCGTCGGGGTGAGGGTCAAAGAGGCTGCCAGGTGGGCGGGGGAGGCATATATACCTCTCCCCTTCCCCCACCTCGGCCGGAAGTGATGCACGGGACCCCGAAGGGGTCACCGGACACTAGGCTGTCCAGTGTGCCATCCTGTGGCACTAAAGGGTCCGCCCTCTTATGAGGGTCCCCTGCAGGGACGTGTCGGTCAGCCCGCATAGTGCCAATATCGGCCACACTCACCAGCCCTCCCACAGCAACATACATGTAACGTAAATAAGCAGACAAGACAACTTTTTGGTGGGAAAAAATTGCTGCAGGTTTATTAGCATACAAATATGCCAACATGGTGGGTTATCTTACAGGCGATCCAAAGCCAAGCCGCCCCTCGCGGCCTACCACCTGATGGGCCAACTTGCACCGTGGCCTTAGCCAATCGGTGCTTAGCAGTTGTGGTGAGGGGATAGCCCCTCCTCCTTCCGGTGAACCATCTGTCCACCCTATTACTCACGCCCCCCCTACGAGGGACGGAGCGTTCAAGCGACCCCCAGTTGTACAGGTTTCCAACTGCCTGTAGGACAGACGGGGCGCCGTCGCACCCCAGGGTCCACCGCACAGACTTCCTGGGGATATTAGGCCTCAGCACCCTTTGTGCTCGTGAAGAGGGTACCCCTGAGTACCTTTCCGCCTCTGGATCGCCCTGTAACTCCGCCACAGCCCTGGGTGTGGTGACCGTCGCAGCCAGGGCCCCCCACCAAGGCCGGCGCTCCTACTTACATCCCGCTACTTCCAGGGCCTCCCCTAGATCCAGGAGGAACAAGTCCATGCCTATTCTGGAGAGATGTACCCCATCGTCCTCGAAACACCCTGTGGATTTGGCATGAAGCAACCCATGTCTTATGAATCCAAGACCCATTTGTTCGGTGAATTTACGCATCGCGCTGTTGACTCTCCTGCGCGCAGCCTCCATTGCTTCCCCTGATCGGGCTCCCTGGCACAGGAGCCGGGGAGTGATCTCGGACCACCACAGTTCACACGTCCCTAACTGGTTGCTTAATTTGATAATTGTGGCCTTCATGTTTTGAAGCAATGTCCTTTTGCCCAGGGCCATCAGGTCGTTACCCCCCAGGTGTATAACTAGCACATTGGGGGGACCGGGGACTCCACCCAGTTTCTGCTGTAGTTTGCCCCACAACCCATTCCATTGCATGCCCGGGTATCCCAGCCAAGTTATCTCGGTGTTGGAAAAGCCATGCCTCCACTTCCTGGTTTCCGCCCACTGTGCCAATCTGCAGACGCCAGAGTGGCCAATCACCCAGACCTTTGTTCCTGGCAAATAAAGAAATGTGATGTTGCAAAACGTTTATTGACAACACAGCACGCCAAAATTGCAAACAGTAAAATCCACTACACAACACACTGCTGCCAGCAACCGGGAACCAGTTGCTGCAAGCAAATTAAATTCCGTGGCTCATGGCCATATAAAACTGCAAACAGAAAATTCACTTCACAACACACTTCTGCCAGTCGCCAGGACACGGCTACTGAACAAATATAAAAGTTCGTGGGCTCATGGCCGTATGTATCTCTTGAAACAGTGGGATTCCCAATGCCCCACCTGTTTGATCCCCTCAGCTGACAAGCCTTCCTTAAGCGCTGTAGTTGCTGCCCCTATGCGGAAAGAGTGGCTGCAGTAACGCTTGCTAGGGTCCCTGTTGCCCGACAGCGCCAGGCACGCGTGCATGATGTGTTCCACCTGGTACTTTGTAAGGGGCGTGCCGTCTGCATGAAGAAAAAGGTAACCATCTGCTGCCGGGTGCAGGGCCAGGTAGGCGGCGAACAGACTGACTGGGCAATACCTGCCATCCCCAAGACTGTGCAGCCAGAACACCCTTCCCTCCCCGCCCTGATCCGTCTTAGACCTTCTTAGCGTTAATTTGAGGGACTCCCCTGAGAGCACCGCATCTTGTATTTTCAATGCCACCCCCGATCTGTCGTTCTTGGCTCTGGCCACCAACTCACTAATTCTAAGTGCCCCGAAAAAAGCCAGGCTGAACGTGGCAGCAAACAATGCCGACTCAAAAGCTGAATGAGTAGCCTTGTGCATCCAATCTAGCATCCCCTGCAGTGTCTCAAAGTCTATGGGGGACCTATTGTCCAGTGCCTTTGGTTCGCTCCTGGCCCACCCTTTTAATGCCGCTCTGATCAAAAAGGATTTGGTGGGATCTGACTGGCCCCTTAGTCTAGCGTGGTGGCTGATTGCTGCAAGATGGCCCGAAATCCAAGAATGACTCTTCCTGTTGTCTTTAGCCCACAAGATGAAAGACTGTACTCTGCATTCTAAGGAAGACCCCCTTCTTCTCAGGCTCCCATCACTGAACAAAATTTTTGAACGCAGGACCTGTAACTCTTATTTGTCCTGGGCACTAGGGATAGCTCCCCCAGCCCCCTCAGTCGATGCTCCACTTCAACAGGAACCAAAGGTGTGCCGGGGAATGGGTCCCCTCCTCTCTCGCTCTCGGCCACGCCTCCCGAAACCAGCGCCACTGAAAACGAGAGAGAGCATCAGCCGCTGTGTTCTGCACACCCTGAATGTGTCGTGCCCTGCATTCAACATTATTGTACAGACACGCCCGCACCAACTCCCTCTAGAGGCACAAAACCAGGGGGCAACTCGCTGACTGGGAGTTAATGGCCTGCACTACTGCCAGATTGTCAGACCACAAGAGGAGCCTCTTGGCTGCCAGCACTGCAGGCCACAAGTGGAATGCCACCACAATCGGGAACAACTCTAACACTGTGATTTTGGCCGTGATCTTTTTCTTGTGCCAGGCGTTGGGCCATTTCTCCGCACACCATTCCCTGTCTAAAATGGCCCCGAATCCTTCTCTGCCTGATGCGTCTGTATATAGGGCTAGGTCCGGGCTGCCTGCCCAGGGAGCCCTCCATATTACTGAGCCGTTAAAATTGGACAGGAACTCCGCCCACATGGCCATGTCCTGTCTCATGCCTTTGCTTAATTTCACCATGTGGTGCTTCTTTGTGACCTTGGCAGTGGCCCTGGCTAGACGTCTGGCAAACACCCTACCCGCTGGGATGACCCTGGCTGCAAAATTCAGTTTCCCCAGTAGGCTTTGGATGCATTCTAAGGTGGCCCTGTCTTGCCTGCCTACCGACAGTATGTGTTGTGCTAGGTCACGAACCTTGTCTGTCGGCAATCTGGACTCCCCTGCGATGGTATCAAGCTCTATCCCCCAAAAAGTTAGGACCTGCACCGGACCCACCGTTTTACCTGGCGCGAGGGGGACCCCCAAGTGACCGGCCAATTGCTTGAAATCCGCAAGGGCCTGCTTACAGTCCTGCATGCCGTCACTCCCTATGAACAAGAAGTCATCTAGGTAATGGGTCACCCCTTCCACCCCATAGGTCTCCTGGAGGGCCCATTGCAGGAAGCAACTGAATGCCTCAAAATAGGCACACGACAGCGCAACCCATGGGCATGCATTTGTCATAAAAGTACCTGCCCTCCAGCTTGAAACCTAGCAGGTGATGGCTGCTCGGGTGGACTGGTAGTAAGCGAAAAGCAGATTCGATGTCCGCCTTTGCTAACCAGGCCCCTCTGCCCGCCCTCCTGACTAGGTCCAAAGCCACGTCCAGAGTACAATAAGACACAGAGAAGGTGCCCTCCTCCAGCCCATGGTTAACTGATGCCCCTTCTGGGTATGAGAGGTGGTGAATTAATCGGAAGGCCCCCGGTTCCTTCTTTGGCACCACCCCCAGGGGCGAGACCACAAAGTTGTCCAGCGGGGGTTGCAAGAATGGCCCCACCACCCTGCCCAAGGCCCTCTCCTTCTCTACCTTGGCCCGGACTACCTCTGGTTGTTCTCTCGCAGATCTAAGGTTGTCTGCCTCTCTGCTGCCCAGCGGGCCCACGTAGGGTATCTTAAAGCCTTCGTTAAAACCAAACAGCAGCATGCGTCTATCTGGTTCGTTGGGATACCGTCTGAGGAGGGGCGTGATGTTCGCCAGGCTGACCGGGGAGGGGCCTTTGGAGGTGTGCCCGGGTGTTGGAGGACTAGCTGTGGTGAAAAGGCTCCCGGATAAGTTTGCGTCGCTCGCCGGGACCAGGTGGTGCGCTGGGGCGGGCGATGGGTGGGGGCGGGGTGGGGCTAGCGGTGCTGGTGTTCTTTCTGCCTCAACTTTGTTGCCCGCCTTTGCCGGCTGGCTGTCTGTCCTGCTTTGTGTGGCAAGAAACCGCTGGGTGGGGCCCGCCACATGTGTTACATGCGTGCTGGAACTTGCACGTCTTACCCCAGGAGCAGGATCCATTGTTGAAAAGGCGGCAAGTACCCGGGGGGGACCTCCTGGAACCTCCCCTTTGTCTCCCCCTTGCGTGCCCCGCGCCATGCCTGTTTGCCCCTTGCGCCTTCCTGAAAGGACCCCTTGGAAGAAGATTGTCCCCCTGTGTATTTACCATGGGGCCCCCGCTCTGCTGCGCACGGGCACCCATATGGTCCATCCAAAGCTGGACCTCTTTTTGGTCCCAGACCATCTCCGGGCACTGGGACATCTTCCTCCTGAACTCCCTATCATAATTCAACCAGCCACTTCCTCCCCACTTCATAGCCTCGTTGTGTATCGTCCTGGAGTACTGCACCAGGCCGGGGCCCAGTGCTGGGAATTTCTCCATCGTTACGGCAGCTAAGATAGAGAAAGCCTCGAGCCAGTTGTCTATATTCTTCTCTGGCCAAGGTTGGTACTTTACTTTTTTGTCATCCTCCTTCGCCCCAATTTTCCTTGCGTCCAGACCCTCCTGACCCAACAGGAGTAGTGTGAAAATATCTATAAACTCGCGCCTCCAAATTCCTTCCTTGGCTGCTTGGGGCACTTGCCAGGCCAGCGAGCAACAGCCAGACAACAGCGCGGCGGAGGTGACATGCTGGTCCGTTGGGGCTAGAGGAGGGGTTGGCGCCCTCAGCATGGGGGCGGGAGGAGAGACTACGCTTGCGGCCGCCGTGCTGGTGGTGCCCAGAGGAGCCACTGGGCTAGATATTAGGGGGGGTGAAGCTGGTGCTGGCACGCTGGTTCCCCCCCCTGGGGCGGGGGTTGCAGAACTACTCGCGATAGTGCTGGCCCCGTCCTTGGCTACCTCCCGGGTTGTGGCAGCAGTGCCCCCCCGCTGCCCTGCCGGCTCACAAACACAAGCTGACCATACCCTCGCAGCCGCTGGCATGCCCCCTTCCCTTGAGCTAGTATTGTCACCCAGTAGCGCGGGGTTGGGGCCAGCAGGACCCGCCTTAAACTGTAACATAAAAGTGTTCATGGTGTCCATGAGCTTGGCAAGCTCGTCCCTAGTTGCGTAGTTACCTGGGGCTGCCGGACTGTCCGTCGGGGTGGGCGGCCCCGGGTGCAGGGGAGCAGCCAGCGCAGGGGTGACTTCCTTGGGTGTTGGGACTGGTATACTTCTGGTTGGCGGCAGCGGATCTGCCGGGAAGTCCCTGATCGTGGCCCTGCGGGCCCGCTTGGGCCTAGAGGTGCCTGCCTCAACGCCGGGCTGCTGTTCTGTCGCAAGGGAATCGCTGACGATGCCAGAGTCATCCTGCTCTGAAGCGTTCATAATTCCATTGGCCCATGCCAGGCTTTGACCATGGCCATCTCAAGGAAATTCGCCCGTTGCGCGTCTTGGGAAGTGCCCGGCATCGAGTCCTCCACCTGTGACCTCTCCGGGAAAAGGGGGGGGAGCCCCGGCTGTCCATGCTGACTTCTGTCGCCGCACGGACCACCAATCCGAGGAGAAAATTATTTGTATCAGCAAGGGGGAGATACTGCGTTGCCTCGGGAGGACCACTAGGTCCCTAACTACCCCTATACTTACTTGTCGTGCGGTAGCGGAAGTGGACCTGGGACGCGACTTGCCCAGGGGCCGGTACGGTGTGTGCTCTGCGTGCGAGGGTGAAGGTGAGGGCTGAGGGAAGAAAAGAAAATGTTAGCTGTGACCGTGGTGCGAGG
This sequence comes from Calotriton arnoldi, assembly GCA_963921515.1. Taxonomy (NCBI): domain Eukaryota; kingdom Metazoa; phylum Chordata; class Amphibia; order Caudata; family Salamandridae; genus Calotriton; species Calotriton arnoldi. Next base: position 156,274 of record CAWUFW010009062.1, on the reverse strand, counting down.
TTCGCGACCCTTCAGTGCGCGCCCTCCTATGCTCCTGGTGCCCTCCACATGTAGGGTGAGGTGCTACCATCCCTGCTCCCAACAGTCACGCTCGCCTTGCCCCATACCTGCTCCTACTTCCTGTTCTTCATCCCTTTTCGCTGGACCGCCTGCGACCTTGCCTCACTAACGACCGGTTCTGACCTGGAATAGAAAAGAAAGTTTTATTGCGCTCTAGGGCGAGCCCTGTGTCCAGGCCCATCGAACACTGTCGCGTTGCCGCCGGTGACCCATGGGCCTAGGACCTGCTGCGGGCACTTGCGTAGCCAGACCCTTCGCGGCAAGGAACGAGATCTCAAAACACAGCCCCTGAAAGTAAACATGTGTTAGCCACGCACCTGCATTGTGTACATTCCCCCCCTGGTACAGCCTGCGTGTCCCAAAACTTGTAGAGACAATAAGGGGCAGACTCACAATTAGTGCGGACAGGGCGCAGCCTGAGCATCCCCGCAAAGAAACCCAGCATTCTGTTGTTGATATGCAATACACTAAATGTTAGGCTTCAATGAAATGCTTGTGTATGGCAGTGCTTCCCTTGTCTGCTGACGCTGAATTCTGCGGCAGACCCGCCCCCTTTCCAGATGCCCATTACCTCTGGTAAACGGACTCAAACGTACCACATGTGCGCCAAGGTTGACACGCGCCCCAAGCCACTCTACGCCGCTGCAAGGGGCTTATAGAGCTGTATGAATGCCACTGCGATCAGTATAGCAGTGACTTATCGCAACCCCTGGCGCCCAACGCTAGCAGGAGGCTGCAATATTAACACATTCCCTATAAAACACGTTTCTAACCTCCTACAGTAAATTACCATTTACTACCCCTTTAATTGATAATACTGACACAGCAGGAATAGAACACATAACTTTGAGAGCGAGGGTCTCGGCGCTCTACCACTAGGCCACGGGTACTCGAGACAAGAAAACATCTCAACTGTGAACTAGTCATTGGCTGGCGCACTTCAACTGGCCCTCTCAGGCCGCATTCATTTGCGAGGGAGCCTGGACCCGGCTCCAGTGCTCCCCCGGCTGCGAGGAAGATGCGGGAGGGGCTGCCCTAAAAGATGGCCCCCGTGGCCTGGACAGAATGCCGGAGGAGCCGGCCTACCACCTAGCCCCCGCGCCGGGGACCTGAGCGGGATGAGCCGGCCTTAAGATGACACCCCCTGCCGTGGTCAGAAACGGGGGGGGGGAGCCGGCGCACTTTAAAATTGGCCCCCCGAGGGCCGGGGTCCAATGCGGCACCTCCGGGCAGATCGACCCAAGGAAACCACCACCGTGCGGGCGAGGGCAGCGGCCAGCACCGGCAACCTCTGGCCACTAAGCGGGCGCGCGTGCCAGCGGCCGTGCCGGCGTTCGCACCCATCAGCCCGCGCCTGCCCATTTGCCTGACCCGATGTAGCTCCTACACCGTAGCCAAGCCCCGCCACCCTGTGCCTGGGTGGCGGTACCATGGGCACGCTTGATCCCCCTTGCCCCGCTCCCCATGTTTCCATGCGTGCCCCCTTACACGAACCCGAGTAGGAAAGGGGGGGATGGGGGGCTCTCTGTCCCCGTGCCTCACTGGCCCTCAGGCGAACCAATCGGGCCCCTCCGCTCGCCCCGGGCACCTGCGCATGGGGCCCGGCTAGAGCGATTCTAAGGCTCCCTACCCGGGAGTCCTTGCGGGTTCGCCACCCCGGGCCCACATAACCCAAGCCTCACCCCCCCGCGTGGCCCGTAGCACCCGCGTGGAGGGAAGGGGGCTGCTGCAAACCCGTGCCCAGCTCACGGCATGGGGGGGAAAGGCCCTGCCAGGATGATCATACCCCCGACGGCGTCGCTAGGAGAACCGCGACCTAGTCGCGTGGGGTAGTGGGGAGGCCGTGAAAGGAAGGCCCGACCCCGAGAGCGAGGCTGGAGGCGGCTGCTGCCAGCGGGACCCTAACCCCTCCCACCCTGGCGCCCGTCCCGCTCCCTAACACCCACGGCCGTTGCAAAACGGACTGCCTGGGGGCCAGGCTGGAGCTGGGACAGGGCCCCTCCTGGGCAATGCCAGCATGGTGGGGCCCCTGCTTGGGTTTGGGCCGGGCGGGAGGGGGGGGTTGACAAAGCCCGCATTCACTAACCTCGTGGTCCGATGCAACCTTGGCAGCAGCACAAACGAACGGCGTCGGGGTGAGGGTCAAAGAGGCTGCCAGGTGGGCGGAGGAGGCATATATACCTCTCCCCTTCCCCCACCTCGGCCGGAAGTGACGCGCGGGACACCGAAGGGGTCACCGGACACTAGGCTGTCCAGTGTGCCATCCTGTGGCACTAAAGGGTCCGCCCTCTTATGAGGGTCCCCTGTGGGGACATGTCGGTCAGCCCGCATTCACTCTCAGAGTAAGCTCACGTGCTCCCAGGCTCGAGTGTGCACGAGCTGTACCCGTCACGTTTGAGGCCCTCATAACGAAGGTGTGAAATTGTGCGTCACGTTCTTTCCACGTGGCCATTTGCAGGCGTGTAATTGGCCATGGCAGCTCGCTGTACTGCTTGCGTCAAACCCTGTCTCTCCCTCCATCACAACAGGCCGGCAGATCACCTTTGTGTGACGAAAAGGGCAGGCCGGAAAGAGTAATTACCATCACCGGCTGACTCATCGCACAGGATCAGGCCGTGCCCACTAGTGCTCTGCCGCGCTCCTTTATGCTATAGCGTGCAGTACCATATATATAAAACCGTATCATAATCTGCATATCATGTTGCCCCCCCCCCTCCTCCCAGTGGGCTATGCATCCTGATCACAAGCTGTGCAAGGTAGCCCTCTGCAGCTTCAGTATCCACACTCATGGCAATCGGTGATTCACATTCATAATTTACACACCAGACAGCCACCTGCAGTCTCTACACCTTCACAATCTGCACAGCACACAATTCCAGCAGCTCATGCACTCCATCACAATATTTAGAACATACATCCCTAAATCCCATCACAATCAGTAAAACACACAGCCCTGCACCCCATCACAATCTGTACAGCACACAGCCTTGCACTCCATCACAATCTGTACAGCACACAGCCTTGCACCCCATCACAATCAGTAAAACATACAGCCCTGAACCCCATTACAATCTGTACAGCACACAGCCTTGCACTCCATCACAATCTGTAAAACATACAGCCCTGAACCCCTTCACAATCTGTACAGCACACAGCCTTGCACTCCATCACAATCTGTAAAACAAACAGCCCTTACACCCCATCACAATCTATACAGCACACAGCCTTGCACTCCATCACAATCTGTAAAACAAACAGCACTGAACACCATTACAATATGTACAGCACACAGCCTTGCACCCCATCACAATCAGTAAAACATACAGCCCTGAACCCCATCACAATCTGTACAGCACACAGCCTTGCACTCCATCACAATCTGTAAAACATACAGCCCTGAACCCCATCACAATCTGTACAGCACACAGCCTTGCACTCCATCACAATCTGTAAAACATACAGCCCTTACACCCCATCACTACCTGTACAGCACACAGCCTCCGCGGCCCGTGCACTCTATCACAGTCTGTAAAACATACAGCCCTGAACCCCATCACAATCTGTACAGCACACACCCCCTGCACCCCATCACAATCTGTACAGCACACAGCCCCTGGGGCCAATGTACGCCATCACAATGTGTAAAACATACAGCCCTGCACCCCATCACAATCTGTACAGCACACAGTCCTGCACCCCATCACAAGCTGCACAACATACATCCCCTGCACCCCATCACAAGCTGTACAACATACAGCCCCTGCACCCCATCACAAGCTGTACAACACACAGCCCCTGCACCCCATCACAAACTGTAGAATATACAGCCGTGCACCCCATCACAACCTGCAGAACACAGAGCACCTGCAGCCTCTGCAAACACCGTTCATTGCAACACGCAGCCGTTACAACATCTACAATCTGTACATCATTAAATCCCTGCAACCTTTGCACCCCATCATACTCTGCACTGTACACCACAGAGCTCCTGCACACCTTTCAAAATCTCTACAAAACAGCCTTTTTTTTACCCCCAGTCCTATCACCATCTGCACATCTCATAGCTCATAGCTCTCTGCAGTCACAATATGTACATCACACAATCACAATGCATCTCACTTCACAATCTACACAGCACAGCACTTCCCATTCCAATCACACTCCGTACAAAAAGCAGTCCCTCCAGCCTCTGCATCTGCCATCACAATATTTGCAATACACACACAATCTTACCATGACAATGCCACAGGCCACCCATTTCAATCTAAGTCTGTGCAATATACAATCTCTACAACCCAAACTTACCATAGTAAACCCCATCACAATCTGTACAGCGCACCACCTCCAGCAGCCTCTGTGTCTCCCACCACAATCAGTACAGCATAGCACATGCATTCCCATTACACGTTGTACCACGCACAGCCACTTCAAGTCTGTACAACACAGCCCCTCCCTCCAGCCTGCGCAATCTGTGCAGCCACAGCCCACTAGCATAGTCGGGTGCCATGGGCTCTATTGCTCAGAAGGAAAAGGGTCCCCGGCTGCTGTTTAAATTATGATACAACAATATTCAGGGTTCAATGAGCCCCTCTGGGCCTGGGTGCCGCTGCACCTGCTGCACCAATGGATGCTCCGCCCCTGCGGCAGCCCTTGCCTCACCGCAATGCACACCTCTGCAGCCTCCGTGTCCCTCATCACAATCTGTCTATCACGCCGCCCCTGTAGCATCTGCACCTCCCATCAAACTCTGCACAACACACAACACTGTACAATATGTTCTGCGCCTTCCTCCTGCGGCCTCTACATGCACCACCCCGACACTTCGAACTGTAACACACACAGCTCCTGTGTCCCCATCACACCTGGACAACACAGTCGCCTTCAGCCCCTTCTTGAGGCCCTGAAGCCCCATCACAACACACAGCCCCTGTATTCCCCACCTCAACCTTTAACACATGCCCTGCAGCCTCAGGGGCGTCGGAACCGTGGGAAACAGGGGGATATATCCACCCCCATCCACATCTTTGAGTGAGTGTTGGAGAACAACCCCTCCCCCCAGATGTTCAAGTCGAAACTTATTTCAGACAGTGGCAGATGTGTCTCCGAAGCCATGCTGCACACCACAGCTTACTGAAGCGCTGTAACAGGAGGGCCAGAAACTCTCTGGGGTCTCCTGGCCTCTTTGTTTTGTTAATTATTTATTTGCAGTCACGCGGTCGAGGCTCTTCTGGAAGAGTTCTTTTGTCAATACAGGCCAGCCAGAGGAGTAAAGGAAAGTAAGGCGTGCTATTTTATGATACTGTTACTTCTGGCTCAGCTGGCCTAAGAAACAAGCTCAGGGTCGGAGGCCTTCGCGCAGTCTGCAGATTAAGGTGCTGACTGCGAAAGCATGACAGTCATCCCGGCTTCCACCTTCACTGTGCAACCACAAAAGGAACAAGCTTTGAGAATTAATCACGCGGAACTTCCTGAGAGAGCCCCATGATTGATTGGAAGGGAGGGGGGAGGGACAGCAGAGAGAGTGGGGTGGAGGAGCTGGGAAAAGACAGGAGAGGGAAAACAAAACAAGCCTCGATCTCTTGTCTTTATGGGGCCATGTGTTTAAACACATGGCCACATAAAGATAAGAAATCGCTTACGACAGAAGGAAAGCAGGCGAGCCAGTCCAAGTGGGCCAGCACAAAAAGCCAAAGGGAGGCAACATACATAACTCATTTCCAATGGCTGGCCACCGTTTAGCATAAACGGTGACGCCAGCCAATGGAAATGAGGGGCGGGGCTTAAAGCCCTCTTCTGAAAATCCTCTCCTACAAAATCTCTCGCGGAGCAGGGCTCTGCCCTGCAACGCCACGCGAGACCTAAAAACTGAGGAAAAGGGCTGCTTCACCTTTAATGTCCTAAAGTTGGCAGTCAGCAACAACTTGAATGCAGCCCAAACACAACTTCTAAAATGGCCACTGCGTAAGAACGTCTGACGAGTAACGTGGGCTGTCTCTCTTTTGATGCCCTTAAGATGGCCATCGGCATCAACTAGAACGTAGCGCAGTAGTAAAAAAAAAAAAAAATGTAAGTTAGTTTTTATATAGCGCAGCTACTCACCCTTACGGGTCTCAAGGCGCTGGGGGCCGTCGTGGAAATTAAGTGAGCTATTGCCCAGAGTCACATGGTGCTGAGCTGAGCTGCCGCCGGAGCCGGGGATCGAACCCGTGAACCCTGTGCTCCGAAGTCAGCTGCCCTGGCCGCTGCACCACACCTCTCCTCTCCACTAGTAAGAGCCACTTCCATGGTCCTACGCATGCGCACTGACCGTACACTGCTGTCTGGATCGGCAGTGCCTTTCTCAGTATAGCACTGCTCTTGATGTGCAATACTGCTTGCCCCGCTGGTCTGCGGCACCACAAAATGTAGATCCTCACACGATGAAATCTTCCCCTTGGAACCCGAGCACCGACCTGCACCAGCTATAATGAAGGAACTGCAAGAGAGTTCAACAGTACCTGTAGCTCGTCGCCAACATATTTGTAGTAAGTAGCTACAAATACAGATAAAACAATGTAAAGATTTATTGATTTCATACAGGTACTGCGCTGCAGTGTTAATGAGTCAACAACTCTGCAGCAACTGATTAGCGTAATCCTTCAACATTCCAACAAGGAAAGAAACAACACAATGGTTCTGTTCTACAAGTTCTACATCAGCCCAGTACTCACCTCTACAGAGTGCCTGTAATGGGATGATCTCTTGTCCCTCCTGGAGGGATGTAATTCAGTACTCCCTTGGTGGTTTAAGAGTGCCTGTAATGGGATGATCTCTTGTCCCTCCTGGAGGGATGTCATTCAATACTCACTTGGCGGTTTAAGAGTGCCTGTAATGGGATGATCTCTTGTCACTCCTAGAGGGATGTCATTCAGTACTCCCTTGGTGGTTTAAGAGTGCCTGTAATGGGATGAACCCTTGTCACTCCTGGAGGGATGTCATTCAGTACTCCCTTGGTGGTTTAAGAGTGCCTGTAATGGGATGATCTCTTGTCCCTCCTGGAGGGATGTCATAGAGTACTCCCTAGGTGTTTTAGTAACACTTCCAGTGTGGTGGTACTCTGTGGCGTCCCTTTTAATATGAAGATGCCTTCAAAAGGATGGTCACCTGTTACTCTGGGAGGGATGCCATATAGTAATCTCTTGATGGCTTATTAATGCTTCAAGTGGGAAGGCAATCTGTGGTCCTGGGATGGGGATGTCATATGATTCTCCTATGCGATAGGACTCTGGCACGCCTGCGTAAACTCCATGTAACATTGCTTTGGGGTTTTAAGGGTCGTTCCCATGGGTTGAGTCTATGGAGCTGGTGGGTGGACCCAGATTCACAGCACACTATGTGGAGAAAAGACACTCAGTGGATGACATCCACTGGACTGTATTGGATAAACCATAAATAATGCATGAATTTATAAGCATATAATCATTTGCATATTGTGGAATAATTGACACATGTACAAACCTGTCCTGCAGGCAAATTACAAATTATTGCAAAGATACTTAAGAATCTGTCCACCCCTAAAACTAGATAAACACAGGCTGAAATGACGTATTTTTCTAACTCTCTATGCATTACCTCCATTTTATAATCAGAGTGTGAATACAGGGAGCCGCCATCGCTCCCACGCCTTTTCTAGCTTTAACAACTGTGAAACTCTGTAAGGTAACACTGGTCTAATTTTATGACGATACACCCCCCTTGTGGGGGATGTTGTATGTGGTTTTCTCCGAGCAATGATTTTCATATAATCAATATAAATAAAGAATAACGCTGATTGATATCATATGAAGGTATAGTCCTGATATAAGGCGAACGAGCGAAAACAACATTTTTATTTCAATAGGTCAAACTGCAAACTCACTAACTATGGGGCCGATTCCGATCTGGGTTGGAAAGCTCTCCGACCGAGCCGGATCCGGAGAGATTTCTGACCGAGCCGGACTCCCCCAGTCCGACCGAGCGAGTACGATGCGGCCGTATGCTGCCCGACTCGATTCGGTCGGACTCCCATTGAAGTCAATGGGAGCCGGTCGCACAACACGTACACGGGCTCCCATTGACTGAATGGGCACGTCACGAACAGGGGGGCCCCCTACAGTGGGTACGCGTCGGTGCGACTCGCACCGTACATGCATGTGTAGGGGGGACCCTTGGGTCCCCCCTGTGTTCGACTCGTGCGGCTACGCATGCAGGGGTGTCCGACACGGACCCCCCAAGTCCGGCTCCGGGTGCTTTTGCGAGCCGGACGCTCCGACCCGATCCGGCCGTCCGACGCGTGCATCGTACTCGCTCGGTCGGGAAACGTCTCCATTGCGTGGTGCGAGCCGTGTCCGTACGAGTCGGTCGGAGCGGTTCGGACCCGGGAACGAGTCGGTCGGCGATTTCGCGTGCGCTCGCATCGTACTTGCTCGCTGGGACGACTGTACAAATCGGTCGGAAAAAAGGCCTCCGAATCGGATCCGGTAAAGCCGAATCCGATTCGGAGCCCTACCGGCCGAGATCGGAATCGGCCCCTTAGTCTACAGCGGCATGGTTATATGTTTTTTTAATATATGCACATATACGTCTGTTTTTTTTCACTTTATTATATTTCCAATCCACAGATCATGTTTGAAGTGTGAATACACATCCTGTATGAAAAAACAGGGTCAGTTCTCGATTTACTAATATAAAGGTAGAGAAGGAGGGTATTATAAAGGGGATCTTGCAGTCCTGACGAAAACAGGAAAAGACACAATAACTGTCAGAAACATGTTGACTTACATGCAGAGTGGAGGGGTGAACAGTTTATAACTAACCCTGTTGCCACCATCCTCTATTTTGCAAAACCTTTTAAACCTGGCCCGGGAATCCAGGAATAAAATAGGGAATTGGATATCCGTGAGCAAGTTTTAGAGTCTATTTTCTGCACATATTATTTGCTTGATCCCATCTCTTCTTTATGTTTGTATTGTTTCCTCCTCCCTACTGCTCCACCCCATGTGTTGGTCTGCATAGGGGTGTCGTTTAGCAGCCCAATGATGAAGCATGCCACAATTTTGTGGGTGAGGGCAGCTTTTCAAACTTATTAACTTTGCCATAAGCCTCTAAAAGCGAGTTATAGTTTACTCTACTTCTCTTTTTGTGTATTTGGATATTTTTAGTGGATGTCGAAGTAGGAGTTCATCCTCCTCCCTCTTCTCTGAGTGTGTTGCACACCTAAAACTTACCATTTATGTTTTGAACTAAACACATTTATTCCAGTGGTGACATATGAAGTAATTAGCTAGGATACCTTCACAAAAGTGCCATTTTAACTTCGTAACATGTGACAAAGCCACTCTCAAGCCACTTTGCTACTGCTTAAGTGTTTTGCAAAAACAACAAATAAGCGTGTTCGCACCTAGAAATGGGAAAAGATCTTTATTTACATTTTACTTTTTTTGGTAAAGTTATATGTATGTTATCCAAGTAAGAAGATTTCATTTAAAGTAGTATAAACAAAAATAACAACATGCTAGTAAAGCTGGTGCTCTTTGGCAGATACACTTAAAACAAGCGTAGATAAAGCAATAGGTCTCACATTTTTATTGAGTTAGAGCTATTGGCATTGTAAATAATAATGTGACCCATGTGTTATGGAGTGTATGCATGTGGTGTGTAGTGGAATTATGTGGGTGGGATTGGAATTATTATCTGTGGCATTGTGTGGTGTGGAGTGCGTTTGAGTAGTGGAATTGTGTGGCACTGTGTGCAGTGGAATTATGTGGATAGTAATTATGTGGTATTGAGTGTACTGGAATTATGTGGAGTGGGATTTTGTTATGGAGTGTAATTTTGTGGAATGGTATTTTGTGATGTGGAGTTGTATGCCTTGGAGTTCATTTATGTGGCGTACTGTTGTATTTTGTAGCATGATGTGGAATTCTGTTGTGTGGATTAAATGTATGTAGTGTGTTATCCACTTTTGTTGTTGAGTTGAATTATGTAGTTTGGTGTCAAATTATATGGTGTGGATTGGAAATGTGTGGAGCTGAATTGTGTGGCGTGGAACTGTGTGGATAATGAACACTAACTTGTCAAATGCAGCACACCACAGAAGCAGCCACATTCAACAATCATGCAAGATGAACTACGCTAAACAGCAAGCATTGAAGAACACATGCACATGAAAGCACACATACAACTGATACAACTCCACTACTATAACCATAGTCACTGATCCTCACTTTATTGGTGTGTGCATATATGTTCACACATGGACATTTTTAACTATTTATCTTTGCCTGCGTATTATAACTTTTAGTTATGGTCCTCTAGATGACTTATTATGTGTTTTTATACCCCTTTCCCTTTGAGCTTATATTAAGCTGCATTCCACCTGGGCTTCTGCTGATGAATCATATCTCCCTCACACTCACCTGACCCCCCGGCCTTCACCCCACTGACCTCTATTTCATCATTTGCTAACTTTTACAGTGACCTGTCTGTATCTTGTATTCAGCCCGCATTAGGTACTCCCCATACCTGCCTTAGTCCCCGACTCGCAGCCTCTCGATCTAACCCTGATCCCCTTCCATTCCTCCCTTCACCCTCCTCTCTCTCTTTAGCCTCCTGCAGCCGGTCCTTGATATGGATCATCTAACAAGTGCTGACACCAAACTGGAGCTTTCCGGTCGCTATGCCTATACAATTAAATACCCCCCAAATCTAAGAAAAAAAGCAGCTAAAATTTTAAACATAGACTTCTCAAATCTCACCCAGAGACCCTGGTCTCTGACCCCTACTTCTCCATGAACAAATAAGTCATAACAAGTGACTTTATCCTTTACAGAAAAGAAGAGCTCAATGGAGGAAAGCTCTGTTCTCATTGCTCTCGATCTCCACATCCAGGAAAGGCTACATGGTCTAAGAGTTTCGGTTGCCCCCTCATCGGTTTACAGAGCAGAAGCAACACTCACCCTGTACAACAATGGGATCATCCTCATACAATCATCCCACCACAACCTTGAATTATTTGAGGACATTTTCCCTCTCATCAAGAAAGCGGCAACGAGGACTGAATTCCCTGCCCAAGGCCCTCCTAACTCTGTATGCAACTCTAATGCTTCACCATCACCCGAGGCCCCCATCAAGTATCTACATACTACTCCGCAACCCCAACTCTCACCCAGTTCAACTCCTTCAGAATCTCCTGGCCTTGAAATTCATTCCCCCATCTGCACAACTCCGCAATCCCCCATATGCTGCAACTCATGCTGCGTCCGAAACTTGGCCCACTAACTATGCCTAGTGACCTACCTCCAGCTCCCCCATGTGTTAAGTGCCTCGCCTTCTCCCTCTATCTCTGATCTTACCACCTCCTCCAACCATCCTTCCCCTCTGCTGGCTCCTCTAGGCCTAGGTTATTTCAACCCCTCAAACCCTATCTCCCCCCTCCTGCTTGCCCCCTGCCCCAAGACCCGATAACTTGTACACACTCCTCAACCAGACTCCCGATGTGATGAGATCATACTTTCTCTACAACAACTGAAAGCTGACCTACAGAGCCTTATTGTCTTTGTCTTGCCCAAGAATAGATGGCCTAATAGGGATCTGAATATGAACAGGCTTATTCGTGACCATTCTCCCAACCCCCTCACCCTGCCTTCCAAACACCTCCCAACCAAAGGGATCTCACCTTCTCCAAAGCTCACGCACCCAATGCGCCCACTCGGCCATCCAGACTGATAGACCTCTGCTAATGATTCATCACTCCCTGATAACACAGACAATCATGCTCTAATCCAATCCATCCTTCCGAATACACATAGGGAACCAAGAACCAACCACAGAGGAGTAAATAAAAACAATTTTAAGCGAGTTACCCTCACACCGACCACCCTAGTTACTTCCAAACCCCATCACAAATGTATACTATTCAATTGTAGATTGGCCATAAGATATGCAGCGGATATAGCTGACCTTATCCCCTCACATGATCCTGACCTTCTAATCCTGACTGAAACTCAGTTAAATGACTCATCTACACCCATCCTTGACATACTGGTCCCCCCTAACCACTGTATCACTAGATTAGACAGATCAGACGGACCTGGTGGAGGCATTGCCTACATTCACCGTAATAGCCTTTCCGTGAAACAATCTCATTCCCCCGTTCTATCCTCATGCGAATAACTATGCATTGATATTGCATGCAACAACAGACCCGTTTGCAAACTGCACATGTTCTACCACCCTCCAGAGGACAACCTCTCTTTCATTGAACAGTTTAGGGAAATCATCACAACTAACACAGATCAACACGGCACCCAACTCTTCCTCGGAGACTTCAACCTACACTGGAACGATCTAAATGACTCTGCAGTGAACAGCCACAAAACATTGCTTTCAGTCTCAATTTGATTAAAATCTTCAACAGCCCCACACATTACAAGGGATCGACCTTGGATCTCGTTATTGCCAAGGCCAACTCCATTCATTTGAATCGATCCTCCCTTGTGACTGGTCTGACCACTTCTACATCACATTCCTCATCAATGAAGCAGTGTGATGAAATATAGCTCAACCAATGAAACCTAAAATCTGGAAAGGGAGCTAAATAAATATTATTTCATTTCATTTCATATTGTCTTTATTTCGGCAATTTAAGAGCAAGTAAAAACATGTAAATATAAAATGTTCATTTAGAAAGCATTGAATTTAAAAACAGTTAAAAATCAAAAACAGATATTTAATCTGTAACGTCTTAATACATAAAGTGCAATACCAATCAGCAGCAAAAACATAGCCCTGGTTTCATTGTTAATCCACATAAAAACAGCCCCACTACAGGGAATCTACCTGTCCCAGGTAGCCCCAATATCTCCTCCAGCGGTAGTCTGTAGGAGATCAACTCAGTAGTGGCCCAAATTCTTCTCCAAAAAGTGAGGGTTCTAAGACCAGTTTCCTCAGAGACGGGTCTGATTCCTATGTCTAATCAAAGTGGAACCAGTGGGGTGCTATGGGGGAGGCTAACTATCTGATAAAGTTGTTTTCAGTCTTTTCAATATCTTGCACAGATTTATGCCCCAAGAGTTCAGCCCCATACATAATAGCGCCTGAAGCTTGCACTTTGTAGATCTCAACAGTGGGGCTTTTGAAACGAGTTCCTTTGCACCCTAGCCAATACCCCCGATATTTGTGCTAGCTTAAGTCTGGATTTAGTGATATGAATCGACCAGTCCATAAGTTCACTGAGGGTCATCCCTAGATATTCAAAGGTAGATTCCCTCTCGAGGGGACTGCCGTTCAGGCAGGGATTAGTGCGTGTTGAGCGAGATGGATTGAAAACCATACATTTGGTCTTGGTGGCATTGAATTCTAACCCTCTCGCCTTGCAAAAATCATTAAAGCTATCAAATGTCCTTTGGAGACACATAGGAGATTTTGAAAGAAGGAGGTTGTCGTCGGCAAACATTAATGCTGGTACTTTGTTTGCAGCGATCTTTGGGGCGTAGTTGTTATCAACCCTGTTTAATATATCCACCAGGCCATTGATGTATAAACATGATAGTATCTGGGCGAGCACGCAGCCCTGGCGAATTACCCTGCTGACTGTGGATGGTTTAGAGAGCTCCCCATATTTCCCGTAACAAACCTGGGCAAAATTTCCCTCATGTAGCCTTCTGAACATATGGCACAAATAGGCTGATGAATTGACAGCTCTCAGTGGCAACATCATACCTTCTCCCGAAGACATGTCAGGCATACAGGATCTTACAAATCACTTCTTTAGCTCCATGACGACTAGTCTAGGCTCCATTGCACCACTACAACTAAAAAGACTGTACACCAAGGACTCCAAACGATGTACAATGGTAGTCTCAATACTGAAAGAAGTAGCCTAAGACTAGTTGAACGATGGTGGATAGCCTCTCCATCCCTTGAACCCCTCAAGGTTTTAAGAACAACGAGGAATTCATACTACAAAAGTATCAGAAGGTCGAAATCTAACTCCTTTAGAACCAACTGGACCAAGCTAGAATCTGAGCAAAAAAACAATTTGAACTTGTTAAATTACAATCAAATGTCCTCCCCAACTCCCCGAAGCTGGATCCAGTTTGTTACCTAGTTGTGAGGAATTTGCTTTCTTCCTTGAGAAGATGGAATACTTGAAGATTGACCTGCAGAGGGCTCTGGAGCATTGCTCTCTCTCTCCTATCCACACCATTTCCCCCTTCCTGACGGCATTACCCACATGCCCTTCTGGGCTCATCCTCAAAAATAATGCCTCATGGACTTCCTTCAAAACCTTTAATGAAGACGCCATCCTCAAAATTCTTGTAGCATTGAAACCTGCAAACCACTACGCCGATCCTCTTCCCCCGAACTTCTTCAATGAGATCAAATCGTCGCTACTCCCTCTCAGGATCAAGATTGTCAATGCCTCTCTATTTCAAGGCATTTTCCCTGACTGCCTAAACTCGGGGCAGGTATCCCCCATCTGGAAAAAAAATTAGCGGACCACGCTGACCTAAACAACTTTCGCCCGATCGCTAACATTTCAAACTCTTGGAAAAATGTATTCACATCCAACTTTGCAACCACATTGAGCAATTCTGCCTTTTGTACTATTTCCAATTTGACTTCTGCCCGGGGCACAGCACCGAATCAGTTCTGACTCACATAGTGGACAATGCACTAAATATCTTGGACCAAAATTAATCTTGCTTCCTAATCCTCCTTGGCCTGTCTTCAGCATTCAATATGGTTAAACACGACAACTTATTAGAACTCTTGAAGCATAGAATGGGCATATCCGGCTCCATCCTAAACTGGTTCACCTTGTTGCTCCAAAACAGAACTCAAAGATTCAAGGTCAATCAGTCCCTATCTAAGACCACTCCTGTCACATTAAGAGTCCTGCAGGATTCCTCCCTCAGACCCACTCTCAATAACCTGTTCATAGAGCCTCTAACCGAAATTCTGAGTTCATCCAACATTCACTATCATATATATGCTGACGACGCCCAACTTTACCTGAAAGTTTCCTCCCCTGAAGACATCTGTCATGGGTACTGCTCAGACACATGATGTTGTCTAGCAAATATGGCAGTATGTACGATTTATTGATTCAAGCACTAATTCACAGGTGTCCTTGCTCACTTGGGGTTACGTTCATTGTTGTCATTCAGTATTTGGTTTGCAATTGCCAATGCTTGTGGATCATGTACTGACTTTTCAATTTCCAATGCTTGTTGTTCATGTACTGACTAAGCACCAAGTGGAACTCATGCCAACAGTTGAAATCAAGACACATGCAGCCAGCCTTTCAACTGTCACAGTTAGAAACGTGTAATGCCTCATTAGCCTAATGATCAACGCGTCACTATGTAAAGCATTGCAAAAATGTGCCATCTAATTTGGTTTCATAATTGCCCCTTCCCAACCTGTGGCTTGTTTTTCCTGACTTGTACCCATCTGACTCCAGCCAAGTTGGTATCCTAGCAACCCTGCCTTCGGGATCCCCTGGGCCCCTGCAGACCAACTTCTGCTGCTCTCTTCAGCATTTCTGGCATTCCCTGTAGCTTCTGGAAAAGAACATGACAGGAAGGTAAACTCTTTCTTGCTTATTTCCAGCACTTCTGAAATCTGAAAAATACAAGGTAAATAGCAATTCAAGGCAACAGCACCATCTTCTGGTAAGACTTTGAAGTTCAGGCATATTAATGCTTAAAGACAATTGTGACGAACTATTTAATAGAACTCTATGCAGTGCATCATTATTCAGTAGAGAAAGACGTCTTTCTCCTAAAAAAAGACTAAAGACTTGCACTGCCAAGAATTGTTCTAGTATGATCTTCACCGGAGCAATATGTGAAGCTATTTTTGTAAGTTTATAAGTTGTTGGTTCTTTGTGCACAGTAAGCAGCTGTTATAAGTAGGATAACAGTTATTATCTAACAGTGATCATTTATTTTATGCTTAGGAGCAGAAAGCAGTCCAAAGACAGACATCTCGGTATAAGAGTCAACTAAAGGTTTTAGTGTATGTAATGCTGTTATACATACGGATTGTTCATGAATAATTCTTGACCTCAGAGTAAGTTAATTAGATATTGTCTTATTGAAGACACTCACGGTGCTTCATGTGAAATGTCAAATGCTGTCCAGAAATCTCAGTGTTGCTTCCTGTTTGAAACCCAGAGTCGAGCACATCAGACGGTGCTATATCATGTCCTGAGCTCAGAGTCCAGTACACCAGACATCACATCACTGGAAACCGGTATTTCTGCTTCTCTCTCTCCCAAACCCCTTTCTCCTTGGGAACTTGCGGGGTAGCAGTGTTTCAATTCATTGCTGCCACATCAGGTCTCAGTGGGATCTAGTGAATAACGTCACCCCATCGGAACATCCTGGAGTTCAGGTGAGTTGCTCGCAACAGCCCTCCAGCAGCTAACATGCGACCCAGACTCCAGCAAATGGTTCGCTTCTGAATCAGAAGTCTAATCTTCCTCTCCCTTTGGAGCAGAAGCAGTGACCTCCAAGGCCACTGTCTTCCCAGAGTCTGCCCTTTCCTGCAAACTACCTTATCCTGGTCCCTTCAAATCAGAGATGGCGTTCGATCTCGTGGTCTGGGAGACTTTATTCCGTATCTTGTCCAGGTTCGGTATATCCCCCCAGAATCACGGGGTTGATTCAGAGAATGTATCACAATGCAGAAGCCAGCATTATTGTTAATACCTCTGAGGTAGGACAAGTTAGCGTTAAACGAGGTACCAGACAAGGTTGTCCGCTGTCTCCTGTTTAGCTTCTTTTTTTATTGAGCCTCTGGCTATTGCCATCCGAGATAATGTAGATATTCGCCCCCCTCTACCAACTATGCAGAAACTAAAATTATACGCCGACGATATCATGCTCATTCTCAACTGTGATAAGGGGGGTTGAAGCAAAGTTCTGTGAGATCTTTGCACAGTTTGAATCTTTCGGCGGTTATAAAATTAATAAAAAGAAAACGGAAATAATCCAGTGCGGATGCAAGTCTGATGTCTCGCATACTGATATCATGTCATGCGTAAACTCTCAACCAAAAAAATACTTGGGAATTCATTTTTCTTCACGAATCGCTGACTTGTATGATCTAAATTTCTCTTCGCTTCTTTTGAAAGTACAGGATTTATTGCTCCAC
The DNA here is from genome assembly GCA_963921515.1 of Calotriton arnoldi. Taxonomy (NCBI): domain Eukaryota; kingdom Metazoa; phylum Chordata; class Amphibia; order Caudata; family Salamandridae; genus Calotriton; species Calotriton arnoldi. Next base: position 139,030 of record CAWUFW010009062.1, on the reverse strand, counting down.
TGGAACTCTCTCCCGTTAACTATTATGGGGAGGGTTTTGCTGATTAAGATGTCTGGTCTCCCGCTGTTCAATTTCTTATTCTCTGCAAATCTGTGTGTTTTAACAGCACCTTTCTTCGGTAAGCTGGAGTCCATGTTTACGTCTTTAGTTTGGGGAAAAAAAGCCCCCGAATTGCACTAAGCACTTTATACGAGGATTTGAGGAAGGGTGGGTTAGCCCCCCCTAATCTCAGAGATTATTATTTTGCATACTTCGCACAATACATGTCCAGGTTCAAGTCAGAATCGCATAAAAGAGTATTTGTGAATTATTTCATGAGTTTAATCTGTATAGAGTACCAGATACGTAGTCCATTAAAAATTACGAAATCACCAAAACTGAGTGCGCTATAAGTGTATGCAGTGGTTCTTTCACAAACATCAGGATTTTTATAGAAGATATACAATCCCAGTTATCATTACTTCAACCGCCTTATCCGAACTCCCTTTGGTATTCGGGATAAGAGAATCGTCTGAAATTATTCAAAAATGGTCCTAGGCCGGATTTTGGAAAATCTCAGACTTTATTGCGATTGATAGGTGGTTAAATATTTCCGAAATGTATGATCTAATTCCAACTAGTTTCCTTCTTCTTGGGTCCTACAGAATGCTCTACAAGTTTCTTAGTAATCTGGATCTGACGCAGATCAATGAGCATAAAAATCTGGCGCTCGGGCTATTGGAAGAAAGCGTAGATAGGAAACCCGGGGAGTGGAAAAAGCTTTTGGCCCCTACCAAAGGTCCAGATCTCGCTCAGAAAGCAATAATAAAATGGGAAAAACATGAAGGGTTGGAGGTAACAGCAAGAATGTGGACCAAAGTGAATAAACTTAATTTCAGTACGTTACGGGGAGCTACTTGGCGCTGGATGCTATTTTTCAGCAAATGACTGCTATATAGAACCCCACACTTTCTATCCAAGGTTTATCCTAATCAATCCAGTCAGTGTTTTCGCTGCTCAAATCAGTCGACAGCCAACTGGACGCATATCATTGCACAGTGCCCTTTAATTCAGGGGTTTTGGAATTATATTTTCTGACATTTGGAGGCCGAATGTCTAATTAAACTGGACTCTAACAGTTGGCTAAAAGTCCTGGGTTACGATCCCTCCCTTCGTTTAGCTGATAAATGGGTTAAATTATTATATATTGCAATGGCGGTCGCTAGGTCGCTGCTACTTCAAAGATGGCGATCAGGTCAGGTACCAACAAAATGTGAGTGGGTTCTGTAAATGAAGCAGGTCAGAAATAGTGTACGCTTGTTTGCAATACGAAGCGGGGGGGTTAGGAAATTTGAAACAGTATGGGAATCATATTTCGACTAAATACTAAAGAGAGCTCAAAATCTTAACGCACCTCTAATATGATGTAATACTATCAGATGTCTCGTATGTTGACATATTTGTATACTTTATTGCACTTTAACGCACTACAGACACTTTAGTTACTCTTAAAAAGAAAGTGGATATTGTATTTGGTCTTTTATGGTGAAATACTATCAGAAGCTCCATCTTCGGATATATCTCTATACTCTATTCCGATTTGCACTTTAATACATTATAGGCACTTTAGTTACTTTTAAAATGAGAATTGGTACTGTATCGGTTCTCTTATGATTTTTAGTCCAAAGTTACTCTGGCTTTGTTGGAAACGGGGTTACCGAGACCGTTATGGTAGCATGGCGCAAAGCGGGGAAAGGCACGCGAAGGCAATGTGTAAGGCAGTTGTGCAGCACACTCTCACATTAACTCAGAAATGCGACGCAATAACCGGACACCACACCAGGCTTGTATAGAGTACCTAGGCCTACTGTATATATGTTGATGTATAAACCGTGTTGCGCCTGTTCTAGGCCCTAGTTGGTAAAGAGCACCCGAATGAGCAGTGGTGCTGTGATTTTAATGCGGCCTTTTAGTGGCCAGAATTGTGAAGGGTCTTTTTAAATGAACGCGCACTAGTTACCCGAATGTATAATTTGAATAATTGAATGCCATCTTGATCAATATAAAGGAACCTGATTGTTACTTATACAAGCCTGGTGTGGTGTCCGGTTATTGCGTCGCATTTCTGAGTTAATGTGAGAGTGTGCTGCACAACTGCCTTACACATTGCCTTCGCGTGCCTTTCCCCGCTTTGCGCCATGCTACCATAACGGTCTCGGTAACCCGTTTCCAACATTGGTGTTCAGCGGTGGGATAAGGACTGGTATTTGTGCAGCACCCTACAGTGACTCAGTGTGCGCCGCAATTGGACACCTAGGAAAATAATAAGTAGGAGGAATTCTATTGTAAATTGCCAGTTGTATTAGTCCTGTGTTAGACCTGCTGCCTTCCATTTAGGACCCCTTCCTTAAGTTGTCTGGGACCCCACCTAGGAGGATGGAGTTTGAGCTAGCCGACCTAGAGAGGTACACGGTGAACCAGCTCAAGGAGTTCTGCCTAGAGAGGGGGTGGCCGTCAAGCGAGGTGCCAGGAAGGAGGTACTTCAGAAGGCTTTGAGGGCATGGGTCATGGCCCACCCGGAGGGAAGAGGGAGGAGGAGGAGCAGAGGGAGACAGGCGACCCAGGAGGACTGAGCCTACTGAACATTGACGTCAGCGAGAATGTGTTGCCAGGAAGACGTTCCAGGGCAGGCAGTAGTGCGTCAGGGGAGTGTGTCACCAGAGGAATTCGAGGACAGAAGGCAGCAAAGGCAATTGACATTAGAATTGGCTAAGATGGAAAGGGAGCGAGAACAGGGAAGGCTAGCCATGGAGGAAAGAAGGCTTGTACATGAGCTTAGCCTGAAAGAACTGGAGCTCCGAGCCTTGCAAATGGAAATGGAAGGCAAAGGAAATGGTGGCAGCGTACCTACTGGGGTTCCACAGGAGCCCAAATTTTACCTACCCAGGGAGGTGATGGCCAGCTTTAGTGTGGGTGATGACATAGACAAGTGGTTGACGGCGTACGAGGTAGCTTTGGTGGCCCATAGAGTTCCTGAGAGCTACTGGGGAGGAGGACTTTATAGATACATACCTCCACTAGTCAGGGACACACTGCTAACCTTAGAAAAGGGGATCGAACCAACTACCCTATCATGAGGAGGCCCTGCTCAGGAAGTTTGGCCTCACCCCTGAGAAGTACCGCCAAAAGTTTCGCAACAGCCACAAGCTCACCACACAAAACTGGGTAGATTTTTATGATTATGCCCGGAAGGCATTAGAGGGTTGGGTGCGTGGCAGCGAGGTTGACAATTACACTGGGCTGTACGACCTATTTTTGAGAGAGCACCTCCTCGAGAAATGTTTTCCGGAGCTGCGCCAGTACTTGGTGGACCGCAAGCTGACCAACCCAAGGGAGCTTGCAGAGGAGGCAGACACGTGGGTCAGCACTAGGGTGTCCCACAAGGGAGCCGGGCGGATCCCCGAAGGGTGGACAGGTGTTCCCCAGAAGAAGAGGGGAGATAAAAGAGGGAGTTCTTTAAAGGTCCCCAAAATAGACCGCCAGGGAGAGGGGTAGAGTTTCCCATCCCAATCTGGATACCAGAAACCCACTTACCCTGACAGGAGTCAGCAGCCCAGAACTGTCCGGTGCTACGAGTGCGGGGAGGTTGGACACTACAAGGGGATGCCCAGTGTCGCAAGAGAGCCCCAGCCCCCACAGGAGGTAAGACCCCGGGGTGGCCAGTGTAGCGCTTGGGGAGGAGTTGTCCCTAGGTAGGGGAGGTGAGTGGACAGGCTTGACCTTGGATTTCCCTGGGGGATAGGGAGATCATCCCAAGGGTGCAGGTACCCGAGAACACTGCCAAGTATCGGCAGAGGGTCCTGGTGAACGGGGAGGAGGTGGAGGCTCTGAGGGACACAGGTGCCAGTATGACAATGGTGAAACGTCAGCTGGTGTCCCCAGAGCAGGTGATTCCTGAGGAGTTCCACCCGGTTGTGATGGCTGCCACAGGCCCCTGCTACTGCAGAGGGCCTTCCACACATACACACTAGTCGCCAGAGTCAGGCTGGGACAAGGGATACAGTAGCCATCCCGTCCCCGCCTCTGGGCCCCATAGCTAGGTAGGTGGAAGGTTCCAGAACCTTCCGGGCTGTGGGAGGAGTTACACTTTGCCGCCTTTGGGAGGGTCACCTGACCTAGGGGTATAAGAGGCTTGGAGGGAAAACCTGGAGTTAGTTAGGTTGAGGCACCGCTGAACCTGGGAGAACCTGCGCTGGAGTACAGACTTTAGGGCCTAGGGGGAGACCTACACTACTGCCGCTGACAGGGTCAAGGCCCTGCTGCCGTAAGATAGATGAGGAACGCCCACCACCCACTGATCTTGCCCAGTGTGAGGGGACCCAGGGAACCATCTCCAGCGTGCCAGGAGGCACATCAACCCCTCCAAGAATCACCAACTCACAACCCCCCCTGTTCATAAAGAGACTTTGCTGAATCCATGACCTGCAGAACCTAAAGTGAAAACCATTGAGAGGGGATCAGGAGGCGAAGCGCTGCGTCCTAAGCGCTAGGCCTCCACCCCCTATCTACCTATACAGACAGCTGGACTGTCCTCCAAGAACCATCCTTACACAGCCCGGTGCATAAGGCTGTCAGCGCGCCTGCGCTGCAGCTCCAAGTGAGGAGAGAACTTGGCCTCCCCCTCCGTCACTGACCTGGTGACCGGATCGCCGCCGCGGCCGCCGCTGCGTGAAGAGGGAGCTGAGGCAGGAAGACCTCTCCCCCGTGCATAACTGTGGTGAGGGCGCCGTCCGCGCCCTCACCGAAACCCCAGAAGTCACCGCCGGGCCCGAGACCCCTGCCGCTGCAAGCGCGGCCAAGAATAACACCGTCGCAGCCCCGAGGGCTGCGTGAAGTGAGCTGAGGCCTACTGCGGCCTCCAGGCCCGTGGACGCTGTTGCCGAGGGGCCGGGGACGCTGACCGCGTCACAGGTCGCGCCCCGAAAAGGCCGCGACGGGATTGGCCCGCCGGAGTCAATCGCCGGAGAAGAAGGAGAGGGGAGGCGTCGCCTGGCAACCAACGAAGGCCGCGGCGCGATTGGCCCAGCCGGGCCAAGCGAGGCGAGCGTCAGAGGGGCTCCACTGCCAACGGGGCCCCGGAAGAAGAGAGACCGCGACGCGATTGGCCCAGCCGGAGCCAATCGAGAGGACGTCCACGGGGCTCCACTGCCAGCGGGAGCCCCAAGAAGAATCGCCGCCGCGCCAGGATTGGGCGCCGTCAAGAGCCCGCCTCCGCCCAGCACGTCCGGAGGTAAGGACGAACCTCCTGTGCCTTCGCGGGAAGCCGGGCCGTCTGCAAGGACTGCCGGCTCCCGCTCAGAGTCCCCACTCTCTCCCCTGACTCCACGGGGGCCGGAGGAGTGGCATACCGGCCCCCAACGACGCAGCAACACAGCGAGAGGCTCCGTAGCCTCGTGAAGTAGAAACAGCGCCGGCCGGAGGGCCGTGGAGACTCACGCCGGGCCCCGCCCCCACAACAAAGGGCTGGCCCGGAGAAGAGTCCGCCGTGAGGCCCCCGCAGCCAGCCACAACACCGCAGGTGAGCCCAGGAGGCCCCTAGGGCTCGAGGTTAAGCCCCTGGGGGCCGGGGGCCACGCATGAAGAGGGATTAAGGAGGGAGGGGCCTTTGATAACCTTTGATAATAGGCCAGGCACCTGGTGTAACCCTAGCCTAATATAACCCTCACCTCCCGGGGAGATAAAGGAGTCCCCCCTTTTGGTAGCCCCCAGCTGCTGGACATGTTGAGGGGTTCCCTGTAGGATTCCCTCCCGCCCTAGTGTATCATAGGCTGTATAGAGTACCTAGGCCTACTGTATATATGTTGATGTATAAACCGTGTTGCGTCTGTTCTAGGCCCTAGTTGGTAAAGAGCACCCGAATGAGCAGTGGTGCTGTGATTTTAATGCGGCCTTTTAGTGGCCAGAATTGTGAAGGGTCTTTTTAAATGAACGCGCACTAGTTACCCGAATGTATAATTTGAATAATTGAATGCCATCTTGATCAATATAAAGGAACCTGATTGTTACTTATACAAGCCTGGTGTGGTGTCCGGTTATTGCGTCGCATTTCTGAGTTAATGTGAGAGTGTGCTGCACAACTGCCTTACACATTGCCTTCGCGTGCCTTTCCCCGCTTTGCGCCATGCTACCATAACGGTCTCGGTAACCCCGTTTCCAACAGGCTTTAATTCTGATTGTGTACTCTTCTTTACTCCTGAATATGTATGCTGTATTTATTGATTGGAAGTGCATTACCTGACATTGACACTGTGATATATGGATGAATTTGTAAATTTGTATGGATCTCAATAAAAAAAAATCAGAGATAATCCCAGCCTCACTCTGAGACTGATGTGTAGTCTGTGCTCTGGTCTAAACAACGGACGTTGTCCAAGGCATAAAGGCATCAATGTCCTAGCACCAAGCCTGGGGCAATCAAATCATTGTCCAAGAGACATCCAGCTTCTTGCTTTTCCCTAACCCAACATTAATCATGACCACCTTGCCATCGAGCTCAGTCTTAACCCTGGCAAGCTGTTACTCCATGCCCTTTCCACTGGCTACCAATCCTGTATCCTTGGTCCCAGGGAGCATCTCCTCAGTCTTAGGGTACTTTCTCTCAACCATAGTGTGAAAGGCTCCAGTATCCCTCGGGCAGGTACGTTCCTCCCATTGATGATAACTTCCTGCACATTTCACAGTGTGTTAGGATGGATGTATTTCAGAGCATCTGGGCCCCTCTCCCAATGTCCATAGCTGCTAGGTTGAGCGATGACAGGATGCCCCAGAACACTATGCACGTGGTTCGATGATTAGACAATTATGTTTCACACAATGTCGTCCTGCATATTTGTTTTTGCAATCATTGCCAACGTTAGAGATTTGTTGTGGAATGTCATCAGTTTTATGGACAGTTTTTATGCTAGGAAGAATATGTCATTAGTTACCACCTAGAACACGGCAAAAAGAGTATATACTCGAGGCGCATAGGTAGTACGAGCGATGGGAGTAAGAGAAATTGGAAACGAATACGAAAAACATCGTACTACTGTATTTTAATAACTGTAGGAATATATTTAAAGAAACGTTCAATGAAAAATCTGGCAGCTATATGTTTTAATAATCTGAGCTCATGTTTATATTGTCTTTTAATGTACATAACTGTATTTTATCAGATGTAATAAAATGAAATTGATGTATGTTTTCTCTTTGTACAACTGCTTTTATGGATAGTTTTTATGACTCCGAGTAAAGCTATATATGACGATATGGCGTAACTGGTCCCTCTCGGGAATCTTCACCTATGTGTAACATGCTTGCTATTATGGGTGTGACTTTGTCAAGTTCCTTCTCTTGATAGTCTCGCATGTAATGTCTCACCTTGTGGCACTTAAAACGAGCCACCACCTTGGACTTAGAAGAGCTTCCTTGTCTTCCCTTCGCACGATTCGCAACACACCATTACAATTCCCATGTTTCTGGGGCCCGCCTCTAGTCCCATTAGAATTATCCTGGCCCTTACCCTCTGGTTTGGAACCAGGGTGTGGAGAGTTCTTCTCCTTCTATGGCATTGAGTCATGCTGATCCACCCCTTTGTGAACCCTGTTAGCCAACCACTAATCAGCTAACACGGCAAGTTTTGTTGGATCCTTCTCTGTCAGGTCAATCAATCAATGAATCAGTCAATTTATACAGCACTGCTAATCACCCGTGAGGGTATCCAGGCGCTTGCAGGGAATAGTATAAATTGACAGTGAAAATAAACCAGTAGTCAACGAAGAAATCAGGAAAATAACAAATCAAGGGCCAGATGTATGACGGAAAATTGCATGCGCAAATGGATTTGTGATCCGTTTGCGCATGCAATTTTCCTCTGGGCCATGTACTAACACTATTTTGCGAGTCGCAAATAATTTGCGACTCACAAAATAGTGTTTAGCGACTTGCTATTAGGAAGGGGCGTTCCCTTCCTAATAGTGACTCACAAGCCATGTACGAATGTTTTGCAACCACAATTGTGGTTGCAAAACACTCGCAATTTCCCGCCCTCTTCAAGAGGGTGGTAATGCATTCGCTAATGGGAAGGGGTCCCCAGGGGACACCTTCCCCTTTGCAAATGCAGGGGAAAATATTTTTAGTGGCAGGCAGTGGTCCCAGGGACCACTACCTGCCCTTAAAAAATGAAACGAAAACGTTTCATTTTTTTTTTAAATGCATCCCGTTTTCCTTTAAGGAAAATGGGCTGCATTTTTTTTAAAAACCTGCTTTATTTAAAAGCAATCCCCGACATGGAGGTCTGCTGAGCCCAGCAGGTCACCATCCCTGGGAGGGCCAGCCATTCCCAATGGGGTCGCAAATTGCGAGTGCCTCATTAATATTCATGAGGCTCGCATTTTGCGACCCCATTGGGAATCGCAATCAGTGTCTCAGACACTGTTGTACATTTAAAATTGCGACTCGCAATTTGCGACTCGCAATCGAGCGCAAATTGCGAGTCGCAATTTCAAATGGTCGTACATCTGGTCCCAAATCCCTTGAGTTACACCAAGCAAGAAAAACAGAAGAAGAAATGATTCAAAGGAAGTGAGAACAAGACTACAAACAAGACAGGAAAGGAACAAGAATTGAATTTGGTGTACAATTTAACTGATTGTACTTTAACTACTGAACAAATATGGATCATAAATAAAGGTTTGAACTTTGTGCCATCACAAAATATAGATTTGTTTGCTTTTAAAGTTGATTTATTAAAGTTTATCAGAAACCTGAAATGAAAAAAAATCTTTGAGTAACTCCCCAAAGAGATTTTCCACATACTCATGGGGCACCCACTAATCAGTCTATCAGTGATCTTAAAGATACCCAAATGTTATTGTCAGTATCTGAGCTGACTTGTGTTGAGCTAGAAAGAATAGCTACAGAGCAAAAAATATGATGGATTACACCCAGATCTGTGACTGGGGGTGAGTGTTTGATTTATTCAGAATTCCATCCATCATCTGGTTTTTTTTTTTTTTGTCACGGTAAGTGGGAAGGGTATGCCCAGATGTGGGTCCCGTGCTCACTTTGCCACTGGATTCAAGCTAGCCTGGCTGATATGGGGTGATACCCCAAAACCGGTCACATGATGCTTGTTTCCGGTCCTGGGAGGACCTGGCCTGGCAGTTCAGGCTGGACAGTTCCCATGGGGAGCATGGTCAAGACTGATTTGCTTATGGCTAGGTCCTAACTGGGGTAGCGTGGTGAGCAAAAAATATGATGGATTACACCCAGATCTATGACTGGGGGAGGGTGTTTGATTTGTTCAGCATTCCATCCATCACATATTCTTTTTGCTGCTCTAACACCCTGTGCGCTATCAGTAGACTCTTCCTCTAACACATCTCCTCATGTCAGGAAGCTCCTCCTACCCCCTTCCACAGTCAGGAAACTGTTCTCCTAATCCCCTAGCCACCACTTCCACCTTCCAGGAAATGCATCGCCTAACCCCGACCTTGCACTGTCAGGAAACGTCTTCCCTAACTCCATCCCCCACCTCTCACTGAAAGGGATCTTCTCTCCAAACTCCCTATCCCCACCTCTTACTGTCAAGGAGCCCCTCTCTTAACTTCTTTGAGGCTGTGGCCTAGTAAGTACTACTCACTGTGAAGCAAGCGTTGTCAGCTTGTGTGTATGTGCCAGCTGCCATGTTTTGACAACTAGCGCGGTTAGAGGTGGCGCTTCTGAGCACTATGATGCCCCATGTATTGCCTGCCAGCTGTGCTTGAGGTAAGAATAAAGGCCATATTAAATATATTTATTTATGTCATGTCATCTGTTCTGTTGGTTTTACTATTTAATTTTCACATTAATTTATTAGTGTGTACTCTGGTCTGCGCTGCAGCCTTCTCGTTCTCGGTGCAGCAGGAATGTATCATGATTGATGACTGAGCTGAGGCGTCGAAGGATTTTTGTTTTCTCCTATCCTAGCGATGGTGCTGATGAGACTGTAGTTAGAAGTGCAAGATCGACCGTCACAAATCACATTTCAAATCATGAAAACATGCCTATCACTAGTGAGCACTGGGGCCCCTCCCTCGAGGGAGTTGAGCTCACTGTCTGCCTCTTTAAATTCTTAGGCCAAATGTTCACAGCAAATGTTGCTGGTTGCCGCGTTTAGCAATTAAGGCAAGGTCTAACTTGGGGTCAGTGGTGGAAAGCGAAGGGGGAGGGGTGTGTACTCACTCATTGAAGCAGCAAGTGTTGCCAGCTTGTGTGTGTGTCAGCTGCCACTGCAGAGCGATATGCGCTAAGTTTTGCCACCTGCACATTTAGAGGTGGCGCTTTTGAGCACTTTGATGCCCCATGTATTGCCTGCCAGCTGTGCTGGTGGAAAGAGGGGGCCATATTAATTATATTTATTTCTATCATGACGTGTGTACTGTTGGCTTTATTATTTAGTTCATTTTGACATTTATTTATTTGCATGTCCTCTACTCTGCACTGCAGCCTCCTCATTCTCAGTGCAGCAGAAATGTATCATGATTCATTATTGAGCTGAGGCCAGAGCCGTGATGACTAATGATTTATATTTTAACCTAGTGTAGCGTAGCAATGGTGCTGCTGTTGTAGGTGGTATGAGCCTGTTGTTAGTAGTGTAAGACCGACTTTCACAATCACAAATCAAATCATGAAAACATAGGTATCACTAATGAGCACTATCAACAAATAAAGAAATCTGTGAGGCACTCAGCATTGTCATCTAAAAGTCTGTTACTGAATCCGCAGCAACCAACGTCATTATCATATGAAATCTCTATTGATGTCATAACTACTTTAACAATTGCCTTAGTAGCTTTGTTGTTTTCTCAAATATGCTTGAAAACCCACTATTTGCCCACTATTTTTTCAAACTTTTCTCGGGGGGAGAACCCTCTTATGACGGTCGGACACGCTCACTACGCTCAATCGCCACCGGGCACTCACTCCGAATTTTAACGCTCCACCACTTTCAAATGTCACCAGCCACCACTGGTCTGAAAAAAGCCTTAAGTCCAGTCACCAGACCAGATCTGATGTTCTTAGAAAGTGTGCAATACCAGTTTTTGTTGAGGCATTAAAAATTGTATGAACACTATCAGCAAAATAAGTTCGGTGTTGTGTTTTTAACTATGTCTTCATTTCCTAAGCAGTTCTGGCTTTCTGCAAATTATGTCTCTGCTGCAGAAGTCAAAGGCTATTTTCTTTTTGTGCTACCACTGAGACCACTTTGCTAATGTTTTTAAAACACATCTTTCATATCAATTCTAGGCCAAGGGACACCTTTGATTACGTAATTTACAAAAAGGATAGGTTTGGAGCCATACTTGCAGCACCTATCTAATGCATGGATCATTGTATTGAGAAAATGTATTGAAATGCAAGAGTCAAAAAGGACCAACCTCTTTCCTTTTAACATCAGAGAAACTCCACACAAACTATAAATACACTATTGACTCAGCACAACTTCAATCATTTGTCCAAAGTAATTAGGCAATTAATTAATTAATGAATATCAGCAGCGATATATCATAGATGCACAAACCCCTTCATTAATTTCTTTATTGATACTTCTTTTAAAACATCTCATGTCTGCTTGTAGCCAATGCGTTTCGTCCTTACAAACTTCTTCAGGGCTTCAAAACACATATAAAAATACATCCACGTCAAAATTCCATGCAAATTAGCCAACACTCATGACAAATTTACATTGTGGGAAAAGAGGAAAAAAAAACATTAAAATCCTTCTGCCCATCCAATTTTGCATATTATAATGTGGCCTCAAGTAACCACTTAACACATATGATAAGATAATAGCCATCATAAATTAACATATCCCATTTTTTCTACTGTGTAACAATTGATTTAATGTTTCTTATTATATTTAATCGCATTTCATACTTATCCATTTGACTGTGAATAACACAATTGCTTATTCTATCTGTAGTACAGCAAGGGAGGAAATACAAATTTACACCATACATCACATAATTCAGTTTCTGGGCTACCAGATTCAGTATTGCAATGGATCACACTTTTCTTTTTATCCTAAAGGGACATGTAAGTATCACCACTATACTGTTCTATATATTACTGAACCTTTTCCCTATTTCTATGTCTCAGTCATATGAAGTGAGTCTTAAATACCTTTATGGAAGACAACTGTCATTTCTGTCTTGAAATCACAATGCCATGGTGACCCACAAATCCAATGATTTCCTTTGTGTTGTGATCTGGTGTGTGAATTACTTTAGGTTCCACTATTATATCAGGCAAAGTCCTCCCGATTCTGAAAACTAGAACAATCCATTGAAATCCAGTTTTTCATTCTACATTTGTATCTATGAACAACAGAATAATTGATTATAATAAAATATCATACCTGCTATTTGTAAACCTCAAGTTCTCTGAAAATATTCTCTGTGGATTTTCTTTCACTCCATTAAATTAAAACAAATGCACCATGAGAGCACTTTACTATTTCTTCCTCTGAAGCAAAATAATCACATCACATCTAAGTTCCTTTTATGTATATAAATCCGGGGACACAACTGGATATTTGGTCATGGTAAGACCCGGCAGTGCAAACTAATAAATCAGGCTGTGCAAAGTGTGGACTGTCGTGCTACATTGCAGATGACCTAAATTTAGTAGTGGATGTGGTGGACTTTGATCTGAGTTGGCTACAATGTCTTGTGGTAAGCAATACTGAATCAAGTTTAATTATACTCAATGTGTATCTAAGTGCCAGAAAAAATAAGTCTACGCAGTTGTATATCCTGCAACATATTTCAAGTACATTAATAATCCAGCACCCAGAAGCAGGCATTATAGTTTCTGGTGATTTTAATTTGCAACTGATTCGGTTCTCCGGAGTAAACGGCAAGACTGATGGAATTGCAAAAGAGTGTTGTGATATTATGTCCGAGGCTGGGTTCAATCAGTTAAAAGAATAATCTAGGTTCATTCCCACGTTCGAAAATTCTAAACTAGGATCAATTATTGATTATACGCTTATATCAGACAATTTAGGACCCAAAATGACTGAGTACACTATAATCCCTCGTCCTGAAAGTGATCATAACCCTCAGATTGTAACATTTAATTTTTGGGTGAAGTGTCATTCTAGACCTAACGAACTACCCAATATGGCCCATTCCGCATATAATCTGAAGAGGTTAGTATGGCATTTAGCTAAAGAAAAGGAAATTACACAAGCTGCTAAAGCATTAATTATGGAAGGTGACCAGTGTGCTCTGGGGGATATGAATATGATTGTCAAATGGAACTTTAACACAATGTCCCTGGTGGGAAATTTGCAGCCCGCCAGGCTAGAAAAGTTAATAACCGTTTGAACCCTCAGAACATATGGTTCACCTCTACGCTATTTAAGATAAAGAAATCGCTTAAAAGAGCTGTTTGGGAGGCGTATGCTCATAGATTCCATCAGTCCTATTCTGTGTATAAAGAAAATTTGAAGGAACTTAAAAATATTTATAAACAAGAAGTCTGGAAAGCTAAACTTAAATATCAATCAGGGCTTTGGAACAGTTTACTATCTGCCTCTAACTAAAATAATGCAAAAAGATTTTGGGCAGTAATTAATAAGCTTGAAAGGGGAGGTTGTTGGGCATTTTGTGTAAATATATCGGAAGCCAGCTGGGTAACTTTTATTGCTAATTTGTATGGCTCATTGGACCAGATAGTAAATCAACCAGATATGCGTTTTGGATATGAGGAAAATAGTATATCAACAATTGGTATGGAGAGTGGTGAGTGCCAGGGTTTGACTACCACAGCCCAACTTAGTGAGTCTAGTTTTGACCTAAGTCTTGATTTAGAATGTTTAAGTTGTAATCAAGTATTGACTCAGTTACGTGGGCTTCGTGCAAACAGTGCTCTTGGACCTAATGGGCTGCCTAATGCCCTGTTCCCTGCCAATGTTGACATGTGGGCAGGTATCTTATATAAATTATTCAACGACGTATTGACATTCGAGATTGTGCCAGCATTATGGCAAGGTAGCACACTGCAGCCCATTTATAAAAGTGGTCAGGTTGCCAATCCTGCCAATTACTGATTAATTTTGTTGGCTGATGTTGATGCAATGGTGTTTGCCTCCATTTTGTTGAAAGATATGGAAAATTGGGCAACGCAGGAGAGCATTATTCCATTTAATCAAACTGGTTTTCAGAAAGGCCAATCCACCACTTCCAACCTGTTAGCACTAACTTTCTTGCTGAGCGGGCTGTCTTAAAAAAGCAAAATTTATACATTGCTTTTATTGATCTAAAGGCTGCCTTTGACTCTGTGCCCCGTAAATTATTTATGGAAAAAATTGCTTGAACGGGGCATCCCAGGGAAACTGTTGAAGGCTATTTTCCTTTTGTATACAGATACCTGGGTCCAAGCAGGTTGGGTGATGTAATTCCTTATCAAGAAAAATCTGAACATATAATGGCCTAAAGCAAGGCTGTGTTCTTGCTCCCTGCCTTTTTTATTTATTTTTATCAGATCTTTCACAGCACCTGGATTCTATTAATGCACATGTCCCTAGGTTGGGAGGGGTACAAATCAGCTACCTTCAATATGCTGATGATACTATCCTCGTGAGCCATACTCCTATTGGCTTACAAAGACTTATTAACTCCTTTGATTATTATATACAACTAAATGGCCTTGAACTGAATGTAAAAAAAAAAAAATCATGAAAATTGGATCTGTTAAACAGAAGTTCAATACATGGAAGGCCAGAGCAGGCCCAATTGAAGTTGTTAAAACCTATAGATATCTATTGGTGGTGTTCAATAACCGAGTTTCCCTCAAATACCATTTTAAGGACCTAAGGGCTGAAACTGTGACCTTAATTCATGCTTTTAAATGTTTAAAAAAATCACTGAATCGTCAATCATATGACTATATTCTTAAAGTCATCAAAGCTAAGTTAGAACCAACCCTTTTATATGACTCACCCATCACCAGAGGGAAAGATGCGAAGGTCCTGGATCTATTGGTAGTTAAGGTCTTCAAAGCAACTTTTGGGATTGCTAGTTCAGTAGGCCATGCAGGAATACAACTAGAGTTTGGTCTCCAGAGACAATGCCTGGTATCAAAGGGAGCATTTTTGAAATGCATGGTCGCTATGTTTTCATCAGCTCCTGCATCCCTAGGGAACATTTGCTGGTTAGAAATAGATACGTCTGCCTACGCTGTTAAATGGAGATCCCATATTTTAACTTCCCTAAGGGACATTGGTCTGCCAATAGCACTGCAAGATTTGAAAATGCCCAACTATAAGTTAATTTTAAAAAAACAGATCAAAGCTGAATCCCTCAAGTTGGATAAAAATGCACTAGTGGGGAAAAATTATACATGGTATGTGATTAATTCATACCAATCTCCACGCATTCAGCCATATTTGACTGCTTATTTCTCAGCAAAGATTAAAAATATTCTTTTAGGGTTACGAATGGAAATAAACCCAACAAAAGAGGGCACGTAATCATGGATCAAGCAGTGGCCAGATTCCGATTGTAGACTATGTGGATGGCCACAAGAAACATTAGTTCATATAGTGTGCGTGTGTCCAAAGCAGATTAACATTCAACGTACCATTCTGAAACCACAATTTGTGAGGATCGGGGTTAGATCAGCTCATCAGGCTTCAATGATGTCATATCTGGTGAATCGATCCCGCTGTTATGTCAATTGGTAACATTTTTAAGTGCATTCGAAAAATGTCTGATATAATAAGTTTGAGTTCCATTACTTTTATGGCTCTGGAACCTAATATCTTTTTATACTTTTTATATTTTATATATCTTAGTGTTCATGCTGCTAGGGTGATAATTAGAAATGTAATAATAGAAGTTTCACTGTTATAGTAACTTTTGATGCACTTTATTATTGTTTTAATACAATGGAAGTTGTAATTACTGCACATTGGCACTTTAAAATGCAATATGTGTAATATTCTGCTACAGTAACTATTGAAGTATTTTTAATACAATTTATTTTTGTTAGATACAGGGAAATAGTATGCTTTGCACGTTGTCACTTTAAACTGTAAAATGTGCAATATCATGTTATAGTAATTATTGATGTATGGTTAATTGGTCTGGTTTATTGATATTATTATGAATGTATTGGCAAATTCTTAAATAGTACATGTGGTACAGTTTTTAGATATTATGTGACGAGAAGATGTTTTGATTGCTATGATTTTATTAATCAAGCAATAAAGATTTACTACTACTTGGTCATGGTGAGATATTATGCCAGCTTTATACGAGCCTCAATTTTTCATGAATTATTCTCTGTGACTTTACTATTGCTCCAATAAGTTAAAACAAAAGCTCCATGAAAACACTTTAAACTTCTTCTATAGCAAAACAAATTTAGCATCATATTTAATTTCCCTTTATATGTATAAATCTAGGAACACAAGGAATTGCTCACATATTCAACACCTCAGTTGTTACACAAGCAAAAAGCTTACATATCCACGAGCAATGCTAATGATGTTATTTCATCAGGTCAAGTGTTAACAACTTGAAAAGCAGGGCCCGTGTCTTCCAAATTACTTTCTCCCACTGGTTCCGCAATATCACCCAATGCCCTATTCTAATTGGCGTCAGTAAATGACTGTTATTTTTATATATCCTTGACATTTCTCGAGTCATGAATGTCCTTAGAGCCCCATATAGAACCTATTGTATTGACTTCCAAAACAAATCATGTATATCGATCTTATAGCACAAAACATTCCTACGACTTATCCTCAGGATAAAACTTTCTCCTGCCCCATTGAATTGAACAGCTTCATATCCATCGAGAAAAGCAATATTGTGAATACATATAGTGTACTATTCACACTCAGGATATAAACGACTTTTGGATAGTTTTAGGTTAATATGCAACAAGATCTAATATCCCGAATATAAATTGACATCCATACTACATCCAACTGAAATCAGACTGCTTTCCTTCAAGTACTTACTATTGAGCATGGTGGCTCCTGTCAAAGTCCCGCACTGCACAGTCGTACGAGCGAAAAGAGTGTTACTGGGAAATCGCCATTTAAATATCCCCCATAATTGACTTCACCTGAGCAGTGAAGTCAGAGCATTGAGTAAACAACTGTGACCGCCATATTGAATTGGTCAAGTGCTCGTATATTTACAACTATTTCTAATCTGATCTTACTGAATCTCAATTTAATAACTCTACTATATACACCTCATGTCATGTTAATCCATTATTTTAAACAATCCTATATGGAAACAATATTGATCCTGTTGCACAATATACCCTTTGTGTTCAATACAAGACTCTTCCCGTAGAGTTTCCACGTTCTACGGTGGCCATCTTGAAGCAACCTGTGCCCCAGTCGGGACTCTAGTTAACCTACTCTGACCACCATTTTGCACTGTGCGAAAGCGCATACATTTTTAACTATTCTTATCAATCTTCACTGAAACTCGATTAAGAAGCAGCACTATATATACTTCTTGTCTTATGAATGTGATATCACTATTTCAGACCATTCCAGCCATAAAACAAATATGAATCCTTCAATACAACCTCATCTCCGTGTTTGATACATAGCTCCTCCAGTCCAGCTTGGATGTTTCGTGGTGGCTATCTTAAAACATAATTCAAGTCAAGTCAGGACTCTACTTGATTAAATAACTACAGCCATCATTTGAGTCTGTTCAAATACATACTCCATTTCGACTATGTCCTGTCAATCCTTACTAATATTCTAATATATTCAGCCGTCTCATGCACAATGCAGTGTGAGTTTTTAATATGACATCACCTCCGGTTTGGATAAAGAGCTCAACTCATCCAACTTAAATATTCTATGGAGGCCATCTTAAAACATCTTTCGCGATGTGAAAACCTAATACTGCGGTAAAAGTTTCAGCACATCTAATGCTTTCTCTACGTAGTTAACGGTTAATTTTACGTCATCTATTAGTAACCATGGGATAGTTTGATCTCAGACATCAAAATCATTCTAAATGGTTCCTTCCGTGTAGCGGATGAACCCCAAAATGCTTTCATTGCACAGTTCCAATGTGCATTGCTTCTTCTATAATGATCATCTTTAAAAACAACCTTAAGTCATTGCATGTATCTCTTCAATTCCATTCAGATGAACCATGCAGGATCATCCCCTTGGAGTTTGGGCTTTTATGGTTGGATGATTGTGGGCATTCAAAATATATGCACCTTGAGAGACAAAGGCAATACCCCAAACAATGCCATGCATGTCCATATCTCATAGGCGGCCATGCATCCACATGGTGCCACCTTTCCGCTTAGATGGTTTCATAAAAAGTAATGAAATTCAAAATTTTTGTTCAATCCATTTGTGACTGATCTCAAGCAATATATCCATCTTGTTTCTGCCTGCCATAGTGAAAGCTCCCTGTCCCCTCCTTTGATTACATGTTGAGGTACAAGGTTCTTCCACAACACTGTATTGTTTTACAAACCATAATCAAATAACCCCCAGCAACAGACATTGCTTAATAAATAGTTAATGGTATGTGGAGATGGACGAAATGGGAGTTGTTCATAAAACACGATTAAATTCAGGTGTCAAGGCATTACACATGGCATGCAAGGAGTTTGAATTGCACGGTAAAGAATGGCCTAGAGAATTTCTGCAGCTTGAAACACTGATGAACACAGACCCTCACCATGCACAGTGTTGTCTTCAACAATGTCAGTTTAGTTGTCATCAATAATCAGGGCTCCAAAAATAATAAGAATTGCACTAGAGCTGCAGTTCTAGTAACTTGAAACATCTACTCGACCTAACTGAAATGCACTTGACCTCTGACTCTGAAAGCTGAGCAAATGTGACAAGTTACTAAGCCTGGGCGTAGTTTGCGTAGTAGCACTTCACGTAGTGATGCAGCGCACACAATAAAAACGATTTTCTCCCAGATCACTTTTGCGGCAAATCCAGGTGGCAACTCATTTCTTACATCCACATGACGATGGGGCCCATAACATCGCCTTAAACACTCACACACGCACTCCCCTGGATTTCCTCTACACTCTACAAATCATTTCTCTAGGAGAAAAAATAAAAACTTGAGAGTCACAACTGCTTATTGTAGCGCTGTACGGAGCCGGAAATACCTTTCACCATTCACCTGTCTATTTATTATTTCTTTTTATTAGGTAAATCCTGCTCATTTGGTCGATGGACCATCTAGTTTGTCAGATATGGTGATCGAGACCAGCTAAATCACAATATTTATTATCACTTTTAATCATTTAACAAAGAACCACTGAGTCATTTAGTTTGAGAAACTTAAAGTTTATATAAAATTTAAAAGCATGAAAAGATTTAGACTTTATTATTCAATTAATCAATCATTTATTACGTCAAATATTAATTAAGCGGATCAATTTTATTGCAATAATGAACTTTGTCATGAAGAAAAATTCCTAATTAACCTACCTATCTCTCTAATTTAGCCTAATGAAATCAGAACTAAGTTTAAGGTTTTGAAAAATAAAGATTCTCATACTCAACTGGAAAATAAAGACAGCAACAGAAACTTCAGCTCGTCAGCATCAGCTACCTCAACTCGTCTCATCTAACAGTCTCTCAGCAATTCTATCAGCATCTCGTACAGCATCTCAGGATGGAATAGAATAAGCAAGTACCCCTCCCACTAAGAGTATGCCTACTTATACCCTAATTCTAAATTAGCTAACTACAATTGTTGCAACATTAGTAACGCGCCACTCTCTCATTGGTCCATTAAATTAATAATTCAAGTCCTCAATCATTTCTCCCGGTTTCATCTAGTTCTTTTGGAATGCATATGTCCATTTCCTTTCCCACAGTTCACACCATGTTTCATCCACTTTTGATTAATACATTTGTAACTTCTTTCGATACATTCGCGAGTCTCTGCAGACATTTTAATCTTTGCAGCCATTGTCCTTTCATACAGGGTTGGATTCCCATGACTCTGTGCAGACCACCACGTAACATTATCAGTTCAGTTAGGTCACATCAGCCTTGACCATTTCTTGCATCCTAGCCTTTCAGTTTCACCACGTGATTCATTTTTTCTTCAGCTTTTTCTCCCTCAGCATATTTTCTTGGCGCATGCGTGTTTCACTTAAGTGGCGGCCATTTTGTATCGCCACTCGATTAGACTTAAAAAGCACTATTTAGAAAGTAAATAAAACATAATTAAAATAGAGAAAAATAGCCTTTTCGTTTCCCTCCCGTCTTCTACGTACCCCAATTAGTTATTACCTGCAAAAAGCAACATTTAAGCCGTTCCTTACTTACCAAAACTATTGATTCACAACATCACGTTTTATTTTCTATGAAGCACAAATCATGCATTTATTATTGGAATTAGTACGCAATTACTTTTACGTTATTTTTAGACACATAGACATTTTGTAAATAGATTTATTCCGCACATTTATTCGCATATTACTTTTCCCTACACATGACATACATTGTTGATTATTACATAAAACGGACATGTTGATTAATTATTTTAGGAAATTACTATGGGTTAAAAAGTTTCATTTACTCTGCTCCATCAGTAGCTACGTGAAATACATTTTTAACTACACGTAGCTATGTACATTGCGTAGTGCGTAGCTGTGTGCTTGACTGCACTGTACAATAATTGCCAAAAGCACCTTGTACAGTGCAAGTTAAGATAAATATTTCTGTCTTTATATGCTAAAAATGCATATAGTCACTACACAAAAGTGAAGACAATAAATTAACAAGCAGTGAGAGAGGTGATGATTTTAGGATCCTCCCTAACCTAGGGGGAAAACCAAGCAGATGCCTTGAAAACAAAAAACACATCTTTTGAACCATTCAGTGGTGGTCCCATCCTCTTAGAACCACCCCAAGCACAGTTATTGGCAAAAATACAATCCCAACCAAAGGCCCTGCAAAGCATTATGGGACGAGATTAGCAGTGGGCAGTGACTATTATAGTATCCAATATCAAAATAATTCTACAAAGAGCTGCAGTTCCACTAGTCGTTACTAGATGTCCCTCACGAGTCAAATGCAAAAGCTTCATGAAAGGTTTTCAATGCTTTTGCATTTGACTCGTGAGGGACATCTTGTAACGACTAGTGGAACTGCAGCTTGATGTATTAATAATTTCAATGCTTTTGCATTTGACTCGTGAGGGACATCTAGTAACGACTAGTTGAACTGCAGCTCTTTGTAGAATTATTTTGATATTGGACACTATAATATTCACTGCCCACTGCTAATCTCGTCCCATAATGCTTTGCAGGGCCTTTGGTTGGGATTGTATTTTGCCCATAACTGTGCTTGGGTTGGTCCTAGGAGGAAGGGACCACCATTGAATCGTTCACATGATATGCTTTTTGTGTTCAAGGCATCTGCTTGGTCCTCTCCCTAGGTTAGGGGGGACTCCAAAATCATCATCTCTCTCATTGCTTGATATTTTATTGTCAAAGTTCATTTTTGTGAATTGGTTATATGCTTTTTAGCATAGAAAATTACATTATCAAAGCATTTGAAGGTGTTTATTTTACTGCTGCTACGCTACGTCAATTAGCACAGTTATTCACTCTGCTATGTGCAATTTGCGTAGTGCGTACTAGCACAAACTTCGCATGCTCCATGAGCGTAGCAAAGTATTATGCCCAGGATTGCAAGTTACCAAGATTTAAAAGCATTTTTTATTGCTCATTCACTTTGTGAGCAATAAAGATGCCTTTAAATCTTGCTATCTTGTCACATTTGCTCTGTTTTCAGAGGCAGAGGTCAAGTGTCAGTTTGTCTTCCTACTCGCCAGAATGGGTGAGTAGGACCTAAAAATAGCTCATCCTTATTGAATCTGACTCGCAAATGCGAGCGGGCAAGTGGATTTATCGAGCCCTGATAATGGTATCAATAATGTCATTGAACGTGTCATGAGTGTTGTAACATATGAGATCATAAGCAGTGCATGTGAGGGTGTGAGTTAAACGATACCTTAGAGCACGAGTTATAGTTACATCAGATAACTATAACTGGTGAATTTCAGTTTTTTTATTGTAACTAAGATGGTACGTTGTAGCAGAAATTTTCACCTAACTATAAGGTTACTTTAATTTTAGTTTTTTATTCAGTAATTTCTATGTTTTTTTAACGTAAAATAATATTCTATTATCATACAAAATGCAAACCCCACGCAGCCCACAGTCTTTGGCCATGTGAGGCGTGGGGGTTGTTCGGGGCATGCCAGGCATGGAGGACCTACGTCCAACCTCTTGCAGGCAGCCAACACTGCCCCGCACATGACCTTCGGCCATCTGCAGTGTATGGTTGTCCATGGGCCAGGGTCTGTGACTGCCCCCTCTGGTGCCCAACCAACCCTCTATGCTCAAGCCAGGCGCAGGAGAGGTTGTGCACATAGCCTGGTACCCAGATTCCTAAAGGTGCCCATGGTTGAACATAAGTGGTATTTTAAGTAAGGCAGAGCTACAGCCTTTTTCAAAGGTTCTGAACCTCAAAATATAACAAGCATTTACAATGCAATAGGTCTCGCAATGACATTGTTTTGAGCTATTGGCATTGAAAATGTTATTGGTTTTTTTTTTCCTTCGTGAAGCATTAATCAAGTAATGGTGTTGTAAATCACAATGTCTTTTACCCCCTGCTGACTCCCGCAATGCTCATCAGCATGTGCCCGTCATAAAAAGGAATATCTGACAATCGCATCTTAAACATTTTGCAACAATTCTATAGTTTCACCTCGGTTCTAAATTAAATTGTAAAATAAAATGTATATTCTCATAATATTAGCACATTGAATGCATTCAAATAAGATGTTATTCTTATATTTCTCAGATCGCTTTGAATATTTTTGCCCAGACCACTATTTTCCTCCGAGATATAACCCTGAAAATATCTGCACGAAACACCTCAGCGCCACATCAGTGGTAGTAGGCGCTATATAAATACTCATGTGAAGATCTTCTCCCACGAGGCAGAACACCACCCGGCTCGGTTCCAGTGTATTTTAACCGTCCTCAAGGATGTCAGGAGACTTTATCACCTGAATCTAAATACCAGGGATCCACAACCTTACGGCATTTGCTAAAAAACAAACGTCTGCTGGAAGTGCTATATGATGCACGTGAGTATAGACAGATTTCCACACATTCATGTAGAACATTATGCAATAATTTTGGATAGTGTTAATAAGCGGGTGTTGTTCCAGTAGCAACAATGCACCGCTCTCAGCCTTTCATATTCACGCTTTTATGAGATGCAAACACAAATCCCACGTGTGCCTAAAGCCTGACGTAAAGATTGTCTGGTACCTTGAAATACACAGGTGAGCAGGTGCCTTACATGAATAAGCATTGATGATACATATGTCACAGATTGTGTCAGTGTTTGTTTGTGTGAAATTATGATTCCATTGACAAACTTGAGTGAAGTGGACAAACGTCACTTATGGATGAAATTTCCTGCAAAATTATCCAGCTAAAATGTGTTTTTTGTATTTTTGCTTTTTTGCTTTTTGCTTTTGACAGACGCCTTTATTACAAAAATAGTACGTTTTAGGTTTTTTTTCTTATTTCAAAACTCCGTGGCTATTTTTACCCACTATCTTTTTTAATCTTCGTCATCCTGTGTAAAATTAAGAGTTGACAAATTACAAAAAAAATGTCCTAGTGCCAAAGAGCTGAGTATTTGTTTTCGTGTCTCTCTGAATTCTTGAGTTGCATGAGTTCTGTTGAAGCTGATATATAGATTTCGAATCGGAGGTGCACTTTAATGTTGGAGTGAGCCCGCACAAGAAATGGGCTTCATTGTTCCTGACTCATTTCACTGAGGATCGCCGCAGGTGAGTGAGATCTGGGGCGGATCTCAGTCACTGTCTGCATGGTGCCTTGAGTCTCGTGTGTTTTTTATGCATCACAGTATTACATTCTGTGTTACTAGCGAGATGCCTTCACTTCACGTCTCTTTCTTTTATGCCGATGTTTTATAATTTTCATGATTTCAAAAACACAAAGGTTTAAAGCAAAATCCGTGCGCAGCGAACACAAATCCACCCACGCAGCAAAAAGAAGACATCAAGCGAGTGAACTGATTCCGTTCGGCGAAACCCTGACTACTGTGACCACCTCAAAGCTACCTGCAGACAGTCCCCTGACTCCACATAACCGACAGGCACAGAGGCACAGGTGCAAGAATGAACACATCACACAACAAAGCGCCAAGAGGTGAAGGAATGGCACATTACACTTGGCATATATAGTAGCCAATACTGCTTATAATACAAATCATGTCGCCGCTTCCTATTAGCCATAAACATTTTGGGGCATATTAACAACGAGGCGATAAGCAATTATCGCCGCTTTAGCGTCCGTTTTCGGACGGAAAGCGGCGATAATTCTATCGCCTAATCAGCAAGGTCACGCTATCGCGTGAATCCTTGCACTATCGCCCTTTCCCCAACGCCCATCCTTGCATCTCTAATGAGATGCAAAGTGGGCGTTACTGGCGTACCCCGGATGGGCTACGTTGCAAATATCGCCGATGTTCACATCGCGATATTTACAAGGCAGCCCACAGGATTATAGCAGACGTTAGATTTTGGCGAAAACAGCCGTTTTCGCCAAAATCTATCGTCTGCTATAATCCTGACTTACCTATGTTAGGCATAGGAGGTGGATTCTGCTGATACGGCCACAGGGTCGTATCAGCAAGGTTACTACGCCCTTTTGCAGGGAACATCGCTGGAAAACCAGCGATGTTCCCTGCAAAGGCGATACTTCGCTATCTCTGGAATTTTTATCGCCCTGGAGTAACGCGTTGTTAATAACGCGCTACCAGGGCGATAAATGCCAGAGATAGCCTGCGATAATATAATTATCGCTAAGCACGGCCAGCGATAATTATCGCTGGCCGTTGTTAATATGCCCCACAGTCTTTCAACTGCCCCATCACCCCCAACCACAGCTCGAAGTGGCGGCTCAGCCAGTTAAGCGCTCGCTGTTGACATCTGGCGAGACCAGCGCATCACATGTTCACAACCCAGCCTTTCATTCTTCCGAGGTTGGCATATGGCGTGTTATAAATCTGGGCTTATAAGACACTTGCAGAACTCACAAACTGAAGTAAGAGGCGCTATAGGAAAGGTCATTGTTTTATAAAGTGCTGAATTCACTGCCCAAGGAGGACAGTAGAAAGCCGTGAAGTGCTTCTTGTGCGACACCTGGCGCTTTACATAGCGTTATGCATTCCGCATAAGGCCTTCTGGAACCGAAATTCAAGAGTCCTACAGAAATGGCCCCCCACTAGGTATCATACAAGAATCCGTCATTGCATAAAATACAAATATAAGGCCGCCAATCAAAATTCAGCAGTAAAAACACAAGGGCGAGGAGCAAAGGCTCCCCTCAACCCAGCCTGGAACCGAACCCACCCCAGAGACAGAAAACTTCAGAGCGCCCATCTTCAGAAAGGCCTTGGAAAAGAAGGGGTGTACTGTAGATGAAACTTTGCAGTGATCCAGAAATACGCTGGATGGTTTTGCACCAGGCTTGCTGCTTGTGCAAAGGGGACGGCTCCTTGTACAAACGGTGGCAGCACCAATATAAATATAATTAAAATTGATTAGTTCTACAATAGCTGTGTTTACATGATACGAAGTGGGAAAATACGCTTATCAATATGCAATCGGTCTCGCCTTTGGGACACACCGGCTCCTGCTGCAGCCTTGTGCATGCGCCGCTGCCATGTTTACGTCAGGCAGAGATGCGCGACAAAAAAAAAAAGTGCGATCTGGCGGACGAAACCTGTAGTTAGTGGCCGCTGCTTCCGGACTACACAGAAGTCAATTTTACATCAACAGCCAGTAAAAAGCCAGCTAACAAGAGCTGTGCCAACATTCACCAAATGGCAAGTGGCAGGAGAAACTACCGGCCGCTTGCCAACACATACAGATTACTTCATGCCTCGTAGAGGCAGCGCATGCACTGCCTATGCGAGACCTAAAAAGGGGACTTATTGTTTTTTTTGAAGAGGTAAGAATATGAACATATATAAAGCATATAACACTCATAATGACCAATAATTGTAATAAATGTATATTTCATTCATTAACGCAGTTCAATGTTTAATACATGGGATTGTCATTTAAAAACATAATAAAGCTTTATTTAAAAAAAAGTATTTGAGCTTTTTTAACATATTTCAGGCCATAAAGCACCACCAAAGAAGTGACCGCAAGGGGGCTCTGTGCTCCAGCTGACGAGCATAGAGCTCCAGCAATGAGTGCCACAAAACAATATGGTAAGCTCTACTGGGGTCATGGATTTCATGATCCAGGATACTTACTGGTTTTTTATGTTGCTGGGGACTGCTGCACTCTCTGCAGCCCCCGTACAAAATAAAAAAATAAATGCTTGGTGGAGCACCACCAGGCTGAAATAATATGTTTTATTAGCACTTGCAGGACATTATGGGGCATTCCTTGCAAGGAGCAGTGAATAATAAATAAGTGGCCATTGATGCTAACTTATTATCCATTTTTCTCTATTTATTTTGCATTTCCCAGTGTCCACCCACAGCCTCCAAACCCTTATTTTGTGTTCGAGGCTATGGTGGGTGCTCCGGGTCCCCTCACTGGTGCCAAATGCTTATTTTTAAGGGGAGGGGGCACGTGACCCTATCCCTGGGCCAATACTGGCAGGTGACTCCATCGCTCAGGCCGAAAGTGGTTATACTAGTGCCCACCCAGGGCACTCACAACACAGAAGTTTGGTGTTGCCGGGGGAGCCCCAGGGCCTATGACCTGCTGGGCTACTGCATGCACCCATCCAGGTTTTTTTCCATACTCCCGGTGGGCAGGAGCAATCTCTGTTTCCCTGCTCTCAAGAGCTGGCAGAGAAAGAAATGTCTGCTCCCACGTGGCAAGAGCATTTTTGTAGCTCCTGTTGGGTGGAACAGACAAGTTTTCCCTGCCTGCTCTCTTGCAGGGAGGCAAACTGTTTACTGGCGGTGGGCTCCCCGGGAAACAAAAATTGAGCCAGCCTCAGGTGATGCTGTCCTTGGGGTCTGTCAAGGCTCAGGAACTGGTGACCCATGAGCCTCTGCCCCTTAAACATATGTATCAGCCCTGGAGGATTGGGTTCTCAGGGGCCTTTAGAGGCCCAGGGATGGGGGCTGTGCCCCCTTCCATTAACAAATATTAAATTATTGGCCTCAGGGATGGGGTCCCCGGGCTTTTTCAAGGTTCAGAGAGGAGGCCGTGTCCCCTCTCACCTTTTTCAATCACCAACCTCGGTGTTGGTGTCCTGAGGGTGGTCTCAAAGAGCCTCGGGATGAGGAACCACAAGCTCCCCCCCCTTATTTAATTAATTGCCTCTGGGGTATGGGGTCTCCACGACGTATGAGGGGCAGGTTGGGGGGCTCAATGCATGCCCCAACCCCAATTAATTGTATATTTTGCTCCCCGGTCCCTGGCCCACTCTAGGGTCATTTTAGTTTATAAAAAAAATGGCAGCTGCCATTTTATTTTGCTGCGATCCCGTGGTCGTACAGCGGGAACGCTGCAAAAAACAATATTTTTTGCTCCAGTGGGGTCCCTCCGGAAACCTCCTATAAGTGATGGGGGGTAGCGCATCCCTACCCTGCCCCTTATATTGTTTATTTACACAGTTTTAGGACAGGGACTAAGTCCCCGGAGTCATGTAATGGCACAACAGTCTTGTTCATTTTGCAGCCAGACAATAAGAGTGCTCGCTTTTGTGGGATCCTCGCTATCACTTGAACGAGATGCTCCAAAAGAAAAGGCCCCTCAGCCAATCAGAACACTCTATTTTTCTGAGTTGTTCTCATGGGACTCTCGTGAGAGTCCCTCGTATCCAACTGTCCGAATATGCAAATATTTGTGAACCTTAGTTTCTCAAAAACTACTAAATGGACTTAAACCCATTCACAAAAAGCATGCTTTCTGGACCAAGATCTAGCTTTATGCCAAATTTGGTGTAATTCCGTTAAGGTTTGGCTGCAGTGCTGTTCAAAAATACCCATGGAAATTTCATGGGGGTTTTGCATTTTGGAACACCTCCCCCCTTTTTTCTGCTGCTGCTTGTTGGATCACCCTGAAACTGTCCGTGAAGAAATTAAACAACAAAAGAGCCCTTTTTGGAAAAGATATGTGAAGATTTGTCAAACAATGCCAAGTTATTAGCAAACCAAAAAAGCTATTTCCTAAGTAAACACCATCCGAACCATAGATAAAATTTAGGGTTTAGAGATGGTTAAGGGTATAAGGTGGTAAGAGTGTTTTATGGTTTAGGGGTGGGGAAGCCTATAGGTTGGTAGGATTATTTTTAGGGTTTAGGGGTGGGTAGGGGTATCGTGTGGTAAGGTTATTTTTAGAGCTCATGCTTGGGTAAGGGTATAGGGTGGCATGGGAACTTTTAGGGTTTAGGGTACAGAGCGGTAAGGGTATTTTTAGGGTTTTAGTGTGGTTAAATGTATCAATCTGGAAATAAATTAAAAATAAAGTGAGGGTGGGTTTGAGGGCTCTACCTCCGCCCCAAAAAAAGAAAGATTTCAATTTATAATGACATTTTTTTAAAAAGCAGGTTGTGTCTGGAGGGAGGCCTTGCATGGTGGAAGGTTGGATGCCTTTGGGGGTTGAATGTGGGGCCTGGCTCTGCAGCCAACCACATTCCTGAGGGTTGTGCGTGGCATATGGCTGTCTTTACATACGGTAATAAAATATTCATTTACGTTAAAAAAACTCTAGAAATTGACTGAAAAAAACTAAGGTTAAAGTGACGTTATAGTTATGAATTGTAATTATATCTTACATTACATTAAAAAACAAGCATTTGCAATGCAATAGGTCTTGCATTTCGAGAGATTAAGCTATTGGCATTGTAAATTGCAATGCCTTTTATTTATCTGTTTGCCTAATTAACACATAAATAAAAGGCATTGTCATTTACGATGCCAATAGCTCAAACTCTTGTAAATGTGAGACCTATTTCATTTCAAAGAAGCGGCTGCCATTATCCCAGGCTGCTTGGAAAGTGAAGGTGCTCATGGCGTGCTGAATGTTTCAGGAAAGCATGTCATGCCTGCAGTAGGAAAACTCATTAAAGAAAATAGGGCTTACAGAATACATAAGACATACGGTGTAACAACAGAAGTAAAAGGGCCAGTCCTCATGAGAGGTTACAAATGAAGACAAGGCAGTACTAAGGAGGGGCTAATAGGCCTATTAACGAATCAGGAGCCAGCATTTACAAAGGACAGTAACACAAGCCAATGAAAAATATGGGCGGAGAGTGGGTGGAGCTTCAAGTCCATACTCTAATACAGCATGCCTCGCAGAGCAGCGCATGTGCTGCTAGGCTCGACCAAAAAAAACAAAGGTTACAGAGACGTTATAGTTAGGCTCAAGTTTGACTCGTACAAAACCAGAGAAATTCAGCAGTTATAGTTTGTCTTGATTACTATGTGTTTTGAGCAAGGTGCGTTGCAGCTTTGCAAATTGTTGTTTTATATTTTTTAGTTCTGCATTCAAGAGCTTGTTTTCTTTTGCGTTGGTTTTTTTCTTAGTGGTATTAGAATATCAAAAGCTTTCTGGAGCCACACAACGTTTTTGAGTGGAAGTTATTGTATCAAAATCTGCGTTGGATGTTAATTGTGTTTTTATGTACAAAATTGAGTTTGTTCCATGGTCGATTGATGGATGAATGTAAGGTGGCCTTAGGTGAGTTGATTTGTGGTGTTTTATGTTGAAAAGCTACCAGATGGTGGTCTGACCATGTGACTAGAGTAATCCTTTGAAAGATAACTGGTTCTGGATTGGCAACAATTATATCTAGAATGTGTCGAGCATGTGTGGGTTTGTGGATGATCTGATGTAGGTTCAGTGTGTCTAAGCCAGTGATGATAGCTCTTGGATTAAGCATATTGGATGTCTCAAACCATATGATTAGGTTACCAAGGATGCATAGGTTGGAGTGTAGTATTATAAGGTTAGAAGCTGTGTCGGGAAACGTTTTGGGGAATGTTGCATTGCTAGGTGGTCATCTGTGAAGAAGGTTGAAGTTGGAGTAGGGTTGCATTTGGTGATTTGGGCCTCACAACCTTGTATGAAAATGTTGTCAGCTTTGGTGAGATTTATTGTTTTCTTTAATATAATAGCTGGTCTACTTTCTCTTTTGCCAATGCGATTTTGCATGACAGTTTGATAGCCTGTAGGAATGGCTTAATATAACACTTGAGTCATGTCATCTCCCAACCATGATTTAGTTATGAAGAGTAAGTCAGGTTGCATGTCAGTGAGTAGATCGTAGATGTGGTTCTTGTTTTTAGAGGCCGAGTGAGCATTTATTAGTAGGCAGTCTAGAGATTGTGTTTTGAAGGTAGTGTTACTTCGTTTTCTAGAAGAGTGAGTAGTACTCTTTGAACTTGCAACAGGTGTATTATTAGTGCTGGTATTAACTGTATGAAGACAGCTATAATGCTTGTCTATATCGTAATCCTCGTCCAGCAGGTTTAGAAGGCAATTTGTTGGGTCTGCCTGTGTAGGTGGTTGAGAGTGAGTCAGTGAGCTGTGTTGTTTTTGTAGAGTAGACTTGTTGTGTAATGGACAAGGAGATGTGAAGTTGTGAAGAGTGGCATGTTGCTTATTTTGTTTGTGTCTGTTTAGGGTGGAAGGTGTATGGGTTGGGGTGGAGCATGTGGGTTGTGTTTTAAGGCTTTAAATTGTGAAATGGATGAGGGGCAGGTTAACAAGTTGCTGTGTTGGGGTGCTTGCAGTAATTGGGAGATGAAGCAAGAAGATCTGGGAGTAAAGATGGTTTAGGATCTGTATAGTTTATGTAGTCAAATGGGTGGGTGTTTGTTTCTATTTTGTGACGGAATGTAGTATGAAGTTGTGCGTTTGTGTGTGAGAGAGATTTTGATGTTCTGGTGTGTGTGAGTTATGTTATTTTTTTGTGGAACAGTAAGATGAGATATTGATTTAGTGAATTTCTGTAAAGGATCTGAATGTTAAGTACTGTTGGTGAGTGGAAGCTGAGTGGCAAAAGGGGTGGTGATGTGCAATGAAGGAGAGTGTATGTGGTGTTTGAAAGAGAAAAGACGGGGTTATGAGTGTTTGTGTTCTATTTGGCAGCAGGAAGATAGAATATGTGTGGTGGAGTATAAGGACAGTTTGAGTGTGTGTTTTGGGTAAAAAAGAAGAGCAGGGTGTTTTTGATGGATGATGTGAGAGAGGGTTCAGTATAGGTTTGCTGGTGATGGAAAGGTGTCTGTTAGGAGTAAGTAGAGGGTAAAGCAGGTGTTTTGCATGAACAGGGAGTGTGTATTTTAAGGATTTATGGTTATGTCTAATGAGGTCTTGGGTAGTGTTGGTAATGTGTGGATTTGATAGTGGTATCGGACAGAGTGGTGTTTTGTGACAGTGAAGGTGCCCTTCTGTGGCAGTTGGGATAGAATGGTGTGTAGATGTGGTTTGTGGGGGTTTAGTAGTGGTTGTTGAGACATTAGGGTTTGGATAGGGTTTTTTGTTGTAAATGTGTAGTGTGCATTTGAGTGTGTGTTATTATGTATGCGGATGAGTTAACCAATCAGAACCCAAGCCCTATCAACCAATCAGAACGCAAACCCTAAGCCCTAGGTCCAATAGAAACCCTAGTCTTAAGAACCAATCTCTGGGAGATTAAGTGGCCTTCTCAGAGCCACAGGATCTTGAGCCATAGTCAGGGGTCTCTAGGCCACAACTCTGCCCTTATGATGATGGCGGCACAGACTCCATGAAACAATGCCGGAGCCAGCACAAGTGGCATTAAATATTCTTTCACCCACAATGGCATCACAAGGTTGACCCCCTTCTCCCAGCCTTATTTCCTCGCCTGCCTTATATCTAAAATTCAGTGCTGGGAGAAACACAGGGCATGGAGAACAGAGGTTTTAGAGTCCTGGTTGGTTTCTTTTTAACCCCTGCCCACATGTTCCCAAGGAAAGGCGGGGTCAAAGGTATCAAACGGTAAGCCAGGGGGCAGCTGCTACCCTGTTCTCCCCCAAGTGCAAGAAAGCAAGAAACCCACCGACAAGAAGCCTGCCAAATGCAACGAGAGCAGTGGCTTACGCATTTCATATTTACCAGCAAACAATGCAGCTGATGGAAGAGTCAGGTGTGGGCCGCACGGCACTGCGTGGGCCTCACATCTGTGCCAACCACGCACCACATCCTGGCACACCGGCGTCCGGAGCCTCTGATGAAAAGATACTTGAGAGTAACCACCCGATTGCACCCGCACCCCAAGCTGGCACATGAAGGAAACACTGGCCCAGATTTCAAGTGCAACGTGGGAGTGAAGCCAGTGCGGCGGCCAGAGGCTGACAAATAAATCGTTAATCGTGGTAAATGACCCAAGTCAAGGTCTGTTGTCAGATCAGGGCACCGCAAAGTGTTCTTTGAGGCCTGGTTCTCAGCATCTCAGTCGGCCTCGGAAAAAATACATAATAATCTTTCCTCCCGCTGTATAAATATAGAGCAGAAACTCCTCCCTGGCCGGTCCACCCTGCTCAGCAGGGCCTGGCTTTATCTCTGTGTTGCTGCAGCTCCAGAAAATACAAATTTAGCCCCTGAGCCGGTGGCTATCAGCGACAGGCAGCGCCTGAACACGCCTGCCATGGAGCAGCTCCTAAAAAGTGACAGAGGGCGTACCAGCGGAAATGACCTCACCGGCGGAGATTGGGCCAATGGGGATGAGCTCACTGAGGCAGGCAGATAAGGCGCTTGAGAAGTATGCTATTTTACGGAAGTTTGGTTGGGGCACTGGTAGCCCCCAGATGGCCACACACGGCTTTTCTGATTCTGGTGGCGTGGCACTGAGACTGCAGTGACCGGCAGCCATCATAAGGCGGTGGCATTACTGGGGGGCTCAATGCACCTCCTGTGGGGATCTGTGCCTACCCTGCAGACTGCTGCTGGTATTCCAACAACAAGAGTCCCACGGGCCTGGATAACTGGACCAATCATAGGCTTTCACCTCTAGTTGCACATACCATTCCTTATATCAACCTGGAAGGATAAAAGGCAGAGTCTCCCCAGCATCTGAATCAGCGACATTCAAGTTACAAACAGCTCTCAGCCTTAGGAGTGTACACTAACATTTTATGTTTTTACCAACTTACACCCGGGGGGGCGCCAAGAGATGCCAACAAACAGAATGGCACATCGATCCAAGCTGGTTTCCACAGGATTTAAAATAAACAACTGGGGTCTGGGGGATAGCGTGCATGCACCGAACATGAATTTACTACAGTTTCAATCCGCAAAACTTTAATAGTTCTGAAATGCATTTGGAGGGATTCGTCGCCCTTAATAGTGCATTAGGACATTCTCTGGAGCCAGCGCTGAGGCCGGACCGCTACAGCACCAGACCAGTCCCAGGACACACGCGAGGAGGCCAGGTGGTGACTGTGGACCAGGAATTCTACTTCTGACTTCCCACGCAAGCCCACGGCAAATGAGTGTTACCTTCCTGTGCCGCAAACCATTTTTCGTCACAGCCGAGAGTGCTTAGAAACTGACTACCACCTGTAAGCGCTAGATACAAACTGGGCATCTACATATGTGGCGTCGGGCGGGGGGGTGTTTGTGTGTACACCAAATACAACAATGGAACTCCCCCTCCCACCCAACGTCTTACACAGGTGCAATTCAACAACATCTAATACTTCAAACAGTGACAAAGAAACTATCGAAACTGCCCAAATGTTACAAAAAAAGACCTTGAAAAGAGACACAATGTCTTACAGCCTGGTCCTTGAAAGGCGCAGCCCTGTGGCAGCCTCACAGGAGAGCAGATAATTCATTTGTAACGTGGAGAGCTGGACACCCATGTCTGAAAGGGCCATTGTGCATCCCCAGAGCTCTGCCTGGCTGCAGCCGAAATATTAAGGCAGTAGCCAGGGCTGGCTAGCGCGCAGTGAAGCTGAGATCTGCAGGCATGCCGGCGTGTCTCGGAATAGAAAGCAAGGCTAAGCAAAGATTAGCTAGCCATAGCCCGCTGTCGGGCAGAGCACGTCAAGCACAGGGCATCCGTTCCTCTCTGTGCCCTCCAGCGGTTTAATGTGTATCTGGAGAGCACGTGCGTAGCAGAAGTCTGTCGGGAAGGCATTTTACTGCTCAGGAAACTGCACGCGAACTGTGACCAACAAGCGTCGAGGACACCACGTGAAATGCCCGAACACCTGCCCAACGGAGAACCCCAAAAGGTTTTACAACCCTCGGGACACCAAGGCAGTCTCACGCGGGGTCAAAAGTGGATTAATGTACCAACTGCAGAGATAAACGTCTAGCTTTACTGAGCTCCGGCAATGGCGGATACAATCTTTCATCCGTCTGAAGTCGTTAAGATGTGGATGCAACAAAGCTGAAAACTGCGCTCGAAAGCGCTATAACAAGCACATTCTTAGCTTTGAGCCAACGCCCAATGAAATGCAAAACCTTCCCAAGTTCAGAAGGTCGCGGCTACCAAAAAATGCACAACCAGTCCCAAGTCTATGTGGGTTTAACAAGCATTTGCAATGCAATAGGACTCGCATTTACGCAAGACCTATTGCATTGGAAATGGGAGTGCAGGTGTGCAAGAAGGCACGAACAGGAGTGTGGTGGGGGTGGGGGGCCCAGAAGTCACGGACTGCGGGAGGGGGGGGGGGGGCACGAGAAGAAAATAATGTTTGAAGTAAAGGGGCCAGTAGCCATGGAAGGATACTAATGACGACATGGCCGTCATGAGGAGGGACTAACAGGCCTAAAACCAATTGGAAGGCAGCATTTAGGACCTAAACCAATAAAAAAGATGGGCAGTGAGTGGGCGGAGCTTCCACAAAGCTTCCACGACATACTGAATACTGCATGCCTTGACCTAAAAACTACTAAATTCACAGAAAAAATCAAAGGTTAAAGGAATGTTATAGTTAGGTGAAAAGGTTAGTTAAAACATATTATTTTAAGCTGACAAAATTACTGAAATTCACCAGTCATAGTTATCTCAAGTAACTATAACTCCTGCCCCATGTAACATTAACCCCGCCCGCCATGCACAGTTTTGTCATCAATGATGTCATTTCAGATGTTACAGTCCTGTTATCAATGATGCCAAAGAACAATGTAATGAGTGATGTATTATGGGTGGTAATTAGAAGTGCATGGAGTGGGTGTCATGAGAGAAACCAAGTGGTTGTAGCCCCACAGAACCCCACTCAACACACTTGTTGATGTGATGTCCATGTTTTCTGGGTTACTAGCAGTCCCTGAAAGAAGGGTTCAGGGACATAATGGTAGTTCAAATTTTCATGATTTGGAATATTACAGACAAGTACTGCACTACTACTGAAAGGCAGTTTAGAGTTTAAACGTGTTAAGTTCATCAGTTGTATCCTGTTGCTCAGCACATAAGTAATAGCCACCCAGATAAAACAGCACTGATGCATGTCACTAACAGCAAGAATAGTATGAACATGGTTAGAATGTCATTTGACAACTGACCACCCTAAGGAGTACTTCTTGGGATTCAGCGTACTGCATAGCAAGGAAACTTTCGCCAAGAGAGAGTGTTCTGTTGAAAGGAAAACACACATCAGTTGGGATCAGCTCTTCTCCTCTCTTCTCAGAAATGGCTCAATAACAGCACTTGAACAGGAACTCGGGTGATACGCTTTGGTGAAGACTTCTCTAGATTGCTGGCCACTTCATAGGGTTTTCATAGCACTGGCCACTGACC
Organism: Calotriton arnoldi; assembly: GCA_963921515.1. NCBI lineage: Eukaryota > Metazoa > Chordata > Amphibia > Caudata > Salamandridae > Calotriton > Calotriton arnoldi. The sequence goes on along the minus strand of CAWUFW010009062.1, from coordinate 103,174 downwards.
TCTACCCTACACAGACTGATTTCCATTTAATTCAGTACATAACCAGTATGCACCAATATGATAGTCTAAAGACAAACAAGTGTAATATATCTTATGATAAATTATGAACAAAGAAGTGCACCCTCGCAACCAACAGGCATATATGGATGGGGTCTTGGACGAGTGACAGAAGGCTGTTCTGATGAAGCTACCTTTTGGGGTTGCGAACGTTTTTAACCAACTTGAGCAGCTGGTAAAAAAATCTGCATGAAAGAAAACACTGATGATTCCAGTACATTCCTTCTCCAGGGGTCCCAGCTTTGGATCGGTCCATGAGCATCCAGAAGGAATTGTTAGCCTTTTCTCAGCAGGGGTTATGGCCAGGAGCCCTTCCTGCCAGTAAATCACAGTTCTATTCCACTTCCTCTTCCACAACATCAGCTCCTCCTCCAAATGAATGACTATAACTCAATAGATGCCTGGGCCTTAGAGATTACTTCACAAAGTTATTATATCCCTTTTCTGGAACAGCCATCACTCTTTTTTCATCGGACTCTTCTTCTTCAGTCTGATGTCTGTCGTGAATCCCTGCAACAGGGGATTATTTCAGGACAAGGCAGCAGTGATTCTTGTTCCTTAACAAGCGTGATTTCAGAGATTTTACTCAATCCTCTTTCTTTACCAGAAGTCTTCAGAAGATTTGAGTCCTGTGCTGGACTTGAAGGAGATGAACAGGTACATCCCTCAACAATACTTCAAGATGATTCTACCACTCTTTAAAAAAGGACATTTCCTATGTTCAGTTGACTTCTTGGATGCTCAAATCCACAGTCTGATCCTTCTAGCTTCCTAGAGATATCTCTGGTTTGTGGTAGATGACGGTGATTACCAGCTCTGGGTCTTGCCCCTCTGCCTGGCTTCACTGATAAGAGATTTCATCAAACTGTAGGCCCCTCTGGTGGGTATCCTACATTCTTTGGGTATTCAAGTATTTCCAAGTAGCCCCTGTAATTCTGACTGAGTGTGAGAAGGTAATAATGGTTTGGAACACCTAGAGGAAAGGAAACACATGAATGACACAAATTAGAGCAACAAAAGCAATTTATAGGAACTTATTGCTACCTGCACTTTTTTGTGACCGGTCCCAGAACACTATAAAGGGTGCCTGCCAACCCTGTGGCATGGGACTCGCACAGGATGTACCCTTGTGCTGTCTGGGGGAAGATCTGGCCGAGTAGGCCATGAGCCAGGAACCCAAATTTAGGCCATTGGTGCCACTTGGGGGGATGGGTTCAAACATGATTTGTTTGCAAGTCATGGTTGCCTAAGGATGGAAAATATGTGATAGCAAGTCATCACTCTTTGCCTTTTGTCTGATATTATTGGATTAATAACCATAGTCGAGAAAAAAAAATGGTTTTCATATTTTTGACAAATAGCATACAAATTCATCATAATATGTGGAAAGATAAATCTAATTCCACTAGAGTGGTTAAATTCAATATTATTAATTGTAATAATAACAATAAAGTCTTTAAAATAATAACACAACTTCATTGTATTCCTCATATATTGATTTAGATTATATGCATCCTTTTCACTCACAATTTCAAATATTAATAGTTGTCACATCTTACATAAGCAATATATGTCATGAGTGAACATAAACACAATTTTATCATTCACATTTGTGTTCATCATCCTCGACTTAAGAGGTGTCATCATTCTCTGCATCTGTTTGATTTTCACAGGTGGGAAGTCTGCACATGTCAGTGCACTTGAGGTCATTTATACAGCAGATAAGTTGGCAGTTTGCAGTTCCTAATGCAGTTGCAAGCTAGTAGATCTTACACAGCCTGATGCGCTTGCTGCCCCTCCATCCAGTTCACTACCAATTGCTCTGCTCCCTCTTGTGTTTCCAACTTCCACCCTTTCCCAACTGGACTAGGTGTCTGTAGATCATTCAGAAGACATCTCTTGCTTCAAGTGGCTTGATGATTCGCATGTTCAGCATGTTTCTTCAGACAGTGCCTGCAAGGTGGAAGTTGATGACTGTCTATCTCACCCTTCTTTGCGCAGAATAGGTGATATCTCTAGCCCTTCACATGATGAACTGAAGATTTTGGTGCATACAGCGAGCATGACAATTGCTCCAATTTGTCCATTAGTTCTTCAGAGAGATCCCATTTGTCTCCGAGCTGCAAAAATTTTTCCTGTGTATATCTTTTGGCAGGCAGTATTTTGAATGCACTTACTTTTCCTTCTCCCGCATGGAATCCCAAACACATAATAAACACATTGATGTCATCTAAGATTTTCATTACTACCTCATAGCCCTCATTAGCAGCATGTGCAGCATGCAGCAATAAATGACCATCTGCTTCTTTGTGGATACTGTTGAGATCGGGATTCATGGCTCTCCTCAGATGTGATTTTTGTAGCATTTATCTTCACAATTCGCAAACAGTGTTTTATTCTCAAGTTTTGCTAAATACTCTGGTTTCCTTCATTCATTAACAAGAAATGCAATGAGAGTTGTTTTACTCCTTATGTGGCTTAGGAATTTTCTCCATTGTCTGACAATCTAGAAAGGTGAGATGCTCTGTAACTGGAGCCCGAGTTCTTCTCCTCTGATTGTCCTTTCACTGTTCTTAATAGAAGTCGCATTGTACGTATCAAACACAACATCGATTCTTTTACTCCTATTTCCTTACCCCAAAGCCATAGACAAGACAGACATCTCCTTTTAGTTGCTAATGCTTATGCTAAAGGTCATAGGGGATGAGAGAGTACATCCGCCATTTGAATCGTGGAGTTGTAGTGAGCAGTTGAGGTCATTGATGTCTGACATGTTATTGGGAGGAGTGAGTACTTTTTCACAGTGGGAAGCTAGATTGTTCCAGTTGAGGTTTTTGTGTCTTTTATTCAGTGTCTGGGCATGAATTGCTGTGAGTAAGTTTTCTTTTTAGCGGAGGGAATTTGGAAGGTAATAATGTGATGGTCTGACCAATCACAAGGGGTGATCAAGATAGATTCAACCACTTTTTCTTTGGAGATGATCCAGTCAAGCGTAGCACCTGTGGAGTGGGTGGGCTTTGAGACAGCTTGGATCAGGGAATGGTCTGCTAGGAAGATTTTGATAGCGTTGACCTGCTTGTCTAGGGGGTCTTCCCAATGGAGATTGAAGTCGCCAAGGAATATGTCATTGGAACGAGGGGTCGAGTTAGTTGTAATGATTTCCATAAGTTGGTCTGTGAATACAGCATTCTTACCTGGGGTATGGTAGAGTGTATGTAGTTTGTGGGGGTGGTTATCTGAGGATTTTAAGGAGATCCCGAGGTATTCACACGAATCCAGGGGTTCGGAGTGAAACTTCGAGATAGCGATGTCGGATCGATGTATGCAGGCGATGCCTCCGTCCTTTTTGTGAGGTCTGTCTAGTCTTATGATGTTATAGTTCGGGGGGACTAGAAGGTCTAGGCGGTGGGCAGTCAAAATATCGAAAAAATAATATCGATATACAAAAATATCGAAGTTTAAATATCGAAGGGACAGAATATCGAAGGGACAGAATATCGATGGACAGAATATCGACCCTAAGGTAAGTAATATCGAATTTTTTAATATCGATGTAAGTAATATCGAAGTTAGTAATATCGAAATCAAATATATCGATGTTACTAATATCGATGTTACTAATATCGATATTTGTATTATTGTTATGTATTTTATGTTTTTAATATGTATGTGTTATATGTGTTTTTGTTAAGTGTTCTAATTGTTTAAAAATATATGTATACAATTTGTATATGTTAATAAATGTATTTGTTTAAGTTATTTTTTTTTTTTGTACTGTAGCGGGTTGTGGGTTTATAGGGGAATAGGGTGGGAAGTAATTTAATTATACTAAATTAATTATTAATTTTTAGGAATTATAAATTAATTTTAATTATTTTTGCGTTTAAGTTCTGTAGCGGGTTGTGGGTTTATAGGGAATAAGGTGGGAAGTAATTTAATTGTAATTAAGTTATAATTTATTTTAATTAATTGGTATTGATAAATATATTATTGTTAATTAATTAATAATTGTTAATTAATGTTTATTAATTGGTTATTAATTTTTATTAATTGATTAATTGATTATCATGTAATTTAAATGTAATTAAGTTATAATTTATTTTAATTAATTGTTATTGATAATTATATAATTGTTAATTAATTAATAATTGGTAATTAATTTTAATTAATTGGTGATTAATTTTTATTAATTGATTAATTAATCATTATGTAATTTAAATGCAATTAATTTATAATTTATTTTAATTAATTGGTATTGATAATTATATTAATGTTAATTAATTGATAATTGGTAATCAATTATTAATTGGTAATTAATTATTATTAATTAGTTATTAATTTTGATTAATTGATTAATTGATCATTATGTTAAGTGTATTTTATAATTGGAGTGTGTTGTGCGTTTATAGGGGAATACTTTTGGAAGTAATTGAAATCTAATTAAGTAATTATTAAATTTATTTTTGGGTATTGATAATTAATTTATTGGATATTAATTATTAATAGGTAATTTTTTAAATTACAAATTTTTTGTTCTAAAAATTTATTTATTGTTGTTTTATCATTAATTGGTAATTAAATATTATTAAATATTATTTATTGATAAATTTTATTAATATTGATTAATTATTATTTATTGGTATTTATTATTAATTTATTGTTAATACATTTTCTATTGTTTTTAATAAATATTTATTGGTATTGGTAAATAGTTTAGAGTTATTTAATAATTCATTAATTATTTAAAAAAATTAATTTATTTATAAGTATGTTATTTGTCACTTCTATGCTATCCAACACTTTCCCTACTGTTGCACTCTCTGGAGTGGGAATAGTAATTTTTACCCCTACGCTATCCAACACTTTCCCTACTGTTGCACTCCCTGGAGTGGGAATAGTAATTTTTACCCCTACGCTATCCAACACTTTCCCTACTGTTGCACTCTCTGGAGTGGGAATAGTAATTTTTACCCCTACGCTATCCAACACTTTCCCTACTGTTGCACTCCCTGGAGTGGGAATAGTAATTTTACCCCTACGCTATCCAACACTTTCCCTACTGTTGCACTCCCTGGAGTGGGAATAGTAATTTTTACCCCTACGCTATCCAACACTTTCCCTACTGTTGCACTCTCTGAAGTGGGAATAGTAATTTTTACCCCTACGTTATCCAACACTTTCCCTACTGTTGCACTCTCTGGAGTGGGAATAGTAATTTTTACCCCTACGCTATCCAACACTTTCTCTACTGTTGCACTCACTGGAGTGAGAATAGTAATTTCTACCCCTACGCTATCCAACACTTTCCCTACTGTTGCACTGTCTGGAGTTGGAATAGTAATTTTTACCCCTACGCTATCCAACACTTTCCCTACTGTTGCACTCTCTGGAGTGTGAATAGTAATTTTTACCCCTACGCTATCCAACACTTTCCCTACTGTTGCACTGTCTGGAGTTGGAATAGTAATTTTACCCCTACGCTATCCAACACTTTCCCTACTGTTGCACTCTCTGGAGTGGGAATAGTAATTTTACCCCTACGCTATCCAACATTTTTCTTACTGTTGTTTTTTTGGGAGTTGTAATAGTAATTTTATTCCCTACGCTACTTAATATTTTTTGTATTATTTTAGTTAATATAGTATATAATTAATTTTAAAAATATTAAAAGTAAATTTAACTTTTTAATTTGTTATACATAATTATTTAATTTTTATTTATGTTATTGTTTTATGTGTATAGATGTATTTGTAATTTATAATATTTTTAAATAATTTATAATTTATTAAAATAATTATTCAAACTTATTATTAAGTAAGTATATTATATATTATATGTATATGTTTAATTAATGTTTTATTTAATTATATATGTTACTTATTAATTTTAAATATTAAATATTTTTAACTATGTTTATTTAAATTATAAGTATTATTTAGTTTATTTTACATATTATTTTGAACAAAAAAAAAACGATATTTTTGATTACGATATTTTTGACATCGATATTTTTTTCTGATATTTTTGTACTTACCATGTTGTAGATATGATGTCGATATTCTTGACATCAATATTTTTGTTGCGATATTTTTGTAGGTTGATTTTTTGACCTTCGATATTTTGTCAGTGATTCGGTCTAGGCATGGGGAGGATGATTCCGTGAGCCAAGTTTCCATTAGGATGATTACGTCCATTTTCAGGTTCCGAATGAGGTTGGTGATGTCAGAGGCGTGTTTTAAAGCTGAGCGGCAGTTTAATAGGAGGCAGGAGATCTGGTTTGAGGAATTCTCTAACGAAGGGTCATGACTTTCAGAGGTTGGGGTTATTCTTTGAAGGTTATTAGGGTTTATCGTTCTGTGATTCGGTTGGGATGTTCTGTTTGGGTTGATGGGGAAGGGGTGAATAGAGAATTCTTCCTTATTGGTGAGGGGACAAGTAGGAGCTTCGTAGAGTAGTAGTAAGGTTTGGATTTCCGAGTCCGTTAAGTAGTTGGGGTGTTTGCGTGTACGGAATTGTCGGTTAGTCAGAGGCAGTGGGATAGTGTTTATCTCGTTGTTAGCTGCAGCTAGAGAGTTTTGAAAGTGCTTGATTTTAGAGAGAGAATTTTCTGCGAGTTGTAAGATGTTTCTAATTTCTAAGATAACGTTTTGTAGGTTCCGGAATGTGAGGTCAGTGTGGGTTCTGAGTGTGTCTAGTTCATATTGGTAAGAGGGGGAAGGCAGGAGCGGCGTGCAAAGAGGGCTGGGGATAGTATTGCTGGAGGGTTCGATGACTGTGATAGCAGTGCGGGAGGTTTGAGTGGCTGGGAGTGTGGTAGTTGAATATGAGTGGGGTATGCACGGGTTAGAGGCTTTTTTACGATTTGCTACGGTGGCAGTGTCTTGGTGAATTTTGCCGGAGGTCGGAGAAGGGTTAAGGTGGGGGGAGAGGGTTATGGGGATGGGGGTGGTGGCGGCGTGTGGAAATGATGAGGGTCGAAGATTGGGTATTAGGGGAGGAGCATTGTAGTTGATTCTTGCGATGGTTCTAGGTAAGGGTGTCTGTGATATGAGTTCTGAGGGAGGTGAGTTGTTGTTGCTTCTTTCAAGTGTCCTAGGTAAGGGTGTCGGTCGCTGAGATTCCGGAGGAATAGAGATAGAGGGAGTAGTTTGGTCCAGGTGGACAATGGGTGGAGTGTTGGTGTGGGTTTTTATTGTGGAAAAGTATTTGTTGAATAGTTCTAGGTCCTTATTGGCTGCTTTAATAAGAACAGTGCCATTTTTGTAGGATGTTATATTCAGGGAGGCTCTAAGGTTTTGTGAGGGTGCCGTTGTAATCCTGGTTCCGTAGGGAATATTGTTCTTGTCATGGATGATTAGTAGCTTGGAAAAGGAAGTTCGCCATTTGACCATTTTTCTTGTGAAAAATATAAGGTCATTGATTATTACACCTTTCTTTGCGTTGAAGGAGGGGTCAAGGAACAGAGTTTCTGGGTTTTTTCTGAGGAGGTTGTGTTTGAAGGTTTTGGAAGCATTCTTAGATAGATTGGGGGGGTATAGAATAGAATAGGCGTTGTTTCCTGCAGGTTTCATAGATGGTCCAGCCATTATGTGGTTGTTCCTTGTTCTGGGTGAAGGACCGGTTCACACTCCTTTAGAGGAAGAGCTAGGAATAAGTATTTCAAAGGACAGAGCAGGTCAGTGTGGAAGAAAATGTATTTTAGAGGGAATTAGATAAGAAGAAGAAGGCTGCACAGAATAGCTAGATGGTCTCAATATGGCAGAGACGTTACAAGATGGCTGCCGTTTTGCAGGTTGCAGCCGAGGATGCATTGTAGGCCTTTATAGGCACGGCGAAGTAGTCCTCTGTTTCTTTTTTCTATTGCATGCTCGGGCTCTTGTGCCATTAGGCAGAAGGAAGATGGCCCAGGCAAATGTAAGATGGCTGCCTGTATGTGGGCGACCCTCAGGTGGTTATTCAACTTTTTTATTTTCATTTTTTGTTGCTTAAATGTTCTTTATAGGCTCCAAACATTTATTTTTGTTAGTTCGTTGAAGGGAGGGTGAGAAAGGCCCTCCGGAATCACCCCTTCCCGCAGTCCCTTGGTCTTAGACTGGAGTCCCTTGTAGATGCAGCAGCGCCGGTCTGTGGATGGAGCCGCGCGCTCCCGCAGTAGGGGACACAACCACCGGCTGACCGGGACCTGTGGAGAGGAGGGCGGGCTATCCAGTCAGCCTCTAGGGGGCTCTGCGGTTCCGATGTGGCCGGCCGGTCAGCGAGAAGAGAAAGGAGGGAGCAGCTACATCAGCAAGTAACCTCCTAAGGGGCTCTGGGCCCCTGTGAAGCCGATAGCCCGCTTGCCCTCAACTCTGCCGGCTACGAGCAAAGATGGTGGGCGGCAGAGTGGGAAAGAACAGCAAGCCTTTCCAGCTTCGCGGCAGCGTGTGTTGCCGCCAGTCAATGAGAGGAGATAGGAGGGAGCTGCTCCTGAAGACAGATAATCTCCCGGGGAGTTGGCTTCAAGTTCAACACCATGCACTGGTGTCAACCATTTTGCTTGTCCACTTCCAATCACTGTCAGGTAGACATAGGCCCAGAGGAGTTAGTTGGTCTGGGTGGAAAGAGCAGTATTTCTAATGGCTGCAACTCCCTTCAGGCCCTGTCCTACATACACATTCACACCTAGCCCAAACAGACCACCAGGAACTATGCATACCTGACAGTGAGTAGAAATATACTGGCAAGATGGCTGACACTGGGCACTGGTGTTTGGAGCACAAGCCCATGATGGGGACTGTGGTTAAGTCAGACAACTGGCATCACTGTCAGACATCTTGAGAGTACACATCCCCTCACTGTCAGGTAAGCATAGTTCCTGGTGTGCTCTCTGGGCTGGGTGGGAAGGTGTGTGTAGGGCAGTGCCTGAAGGGAGTTGTAGCCATTGAAAATACTACTCCCACTCAGCCCTGATAACTCCTCTGGGCCTATGTCTACCTGACAGTGATTGGAAGTGGACAAGCAAAATGGCTGACACTGCTGCATGGTGTGGAATTTGAAGACAACTCCCATCAAGGCCTTGTGCTCCAAACACCATGCAACAGTGTCAGCCATATTGCTAGTACATCCTCACTGACTGTGAGGAAAGCATGGTTCCTGGTGGGCTTGTTGGGCTGGGTGGGAAGAGGAGAGTTTGCACTGACTAAAATTCCCATCAGGCCTGGGACCACACACATCTTCCCACACAGCTAAACTAGCCTACCAGGAAGCTTTGTGTCCTGAAAATGAGGGAAAGTGAACTGGTAAGATGTCTGATACTGGTGCCTGGTGTCTGAGCTGACCAGAACTCCCATCATGGCCTTGTAGTTTGAACAGCAGTCCCCAGTGTCAGCCATCTGGATAGTACATTCCCACTCACTGTCAGGAAAGCAAATTTTGCGGGGGCTTGCTTGGCTGGGTGGGAAGGTGTGTGTAGGACAGGATCTGATGGGACATATAGTCATTGCAAACACTACTCATCCCAAACAGCCCAACAAACCTACCTTAAACCCACCTTAAACTATGCTTACATGAAAGTGAGGGGACCTGTACTAGCAAGATGGCTCACAGCGATGCCTGTTGTCTGACTTGACGACAACTCCCATCATGGCCATGGCCTTGTGCCTCCAAACACCAGTCCCCAGTGTCAGCCATCTTGCTAGTACATTTCCACTCACTGTCAAGTAAGTACAGTTCCACAAAGGCTTTTGGTGCTGGGTGGGAGGAGGAGTATTTGCAATGGCCACATCACCCATCAGGCCCTATACTATACACACTCTTCCCACCCTTCTCATCAATGCCACCATGGAAAATGATTTCCTGAATGTGATTGGAAATATACTGCCAAGATGTCTGACACTGGTGCCTATTGTCTGATTTGACCACAATTCACTTATGAGAAAAACATCCCCAGGCAACAGAATCAACAAAGGTAACTAGACCTATAACAACATAGTCATACAATGAAAAAACTCAGTGTACATAAGACTCAAATTAAAAAGTACAAATTAATTGTATTAATATATTCTTTTCTTCATAATAGTCATTCTTTAAAATCATGTGGAGAATCATGAACAGCTAGACCACAAAAATTGAACATATAACTAACAGAAAGTCAATGCATATAAACTTATAAAGAAATACATAATAACATTAAATAAGATTGAAACCAGACATAACATATACATAAAGACTATACATATAATACAAAAAGACAGAAAAGTGGCAAATTGATAGATTTTCTTGTATGTGTTTTTCTCATAATTGCTATTGCCCTGCCCTAGGAACCTACATTAATTGCAGGGGGTCATTTTTTCTAGACATTATATTGACCACAAATCACATCGTGGCCTTGTGCTACAAACACCAGCCATCAGTGTCAGACATATTACAAGTAGATTCCCCCTCACTGTCAGTAAAGCAGAGTAATAGCTGTGCTGGTTGAGCTGGGTGGGAGGATGAGTGTTTGATATCACTACATCTCCCATCAAGCCCTGTCTTTCTCACACCTTCCCACACAGCCCAAACAGACCACCTGGTATCCTACTTTGCTGACGGTGGCTGGGAATGTACTGGCAAGATTACTGACACTGGTGCTTGGTGTCTGACTTGACCAAACTCCCATTGTGGCCTTGTGCTACAAACACTAGTCCCTAGTGTCACACATCTCGCTACCACATTTCCACTCACAGTCAGGAAAGCAGAGTACCAGGTAGGCTGGTTGGGCTGGGTGGGAAGAGAAGTGTAAGTTACACAAATAGACCATAAGCACTCAAAAGTCAGCTCATGAATTTAGTTAGTCACAAAATATCAGACAGCAGAGTTTGTCATCTCATCTGACTATGGAATCAATTTACAAAATACTTGATCAGTGTAGGCACAAAGCTAAGCAGTCATACATTTAGCTCCTCACAGGCATTCACTTGTTTGTCATGAGATGAGAACAATGAGTACTTCACTCACACCATGACCACAAAATTCAGGGTAAAGCAACAGACTATGAATGTGTAAGCAGCCACACCTATGTGACTGTAAAGACATGGACTAAGCCCAGTACCCAGGCCCGACAAACTCCAACACTGTGACCTAAAGATTACGTATGTCACCGTGAAAGTCCAGATGTGGAAAACACCAACCCACCACTGTCATCCACAGAGTGTCAGGCACCAGTTAATGTCTTGGGACATGTCATGAGAACTAAACACAACATGCCCATTCATGCACATAGGTAGACATGTTCACCCATCCACGTCTCGTCAGAATTGCATTGTCATCCAAAAACAAAGGCCAGCATCATGGATGAAGGAGGCCAATCTATCCTCACTAACTTATTGTTAGGTTCAGTCATCTATGTAATGGTTATGATTTGAGGTGCAGTGGACATTCACATCAATGATTGTGTCATTTCTGTACCCAAAGGGTAAGCTGGGAACACCACTGGACCAATGAGGACACCCAGTCCCAGACTCTGGCCGACCAGGACCTCTCCGGCATGGAAGACTCTCAACCATCCTCGGACGACGAGGACCAACCTGGCCCATCAGGTTTGGGTCGCTAGACAGAACCAGCAGCTACAGCCAATCCACTGCGACCACTCCTGCCTCAGCTGACAACACCCAGCTGACCCATATCCTGACGGACACAGCAGCCTGGGACAACGCCAACAGCACAGCAACACAGAGCACTCTGGAGTTGCCGGAAAACAACACCCCCGTCAATGAGGAAGGAGGCTCAGTGTTGACTGTGCCACCAACAACTGGGCCTACTGAGGTGATTAGGGGTGATGGGAGGGGCCGTGGGGATTTACGCCATCAAGCAGCCGGTCCTGCCAGTGAGGATCCCCCAAACTTCTCCCGGGTGATCAACGACTACCAGGATTACCCGGGAGAAATGGGCAAAGTAATAGGGATCCTACAAAACATCGAGCAGCTGCAGGCAGTCCACAACCAACGGCTGGATACATTCAATCAGAAAATCGACGATATGACTGGGGTGCTGAGGAGCATTGGTACCAGCCTCCGCCAGATTGCAAATCACCTGACCACATCTCCTTGTGTGCCCACAACATCTGGTGCGTCAACATCTGCCCAAGCCACAGGGAGGGACGTGGAGTCTGGCGGAGAGTCCACAGTACCCCAGGAGCCTGCAGCTGAGGGTCCCCCACCCAAATGTTAGAAGGGTCATCCGAGGAAAAATCCCTGAGAGTTAGATGGCAGGCAATGTACCACTTCCAGGTAGTGACAATGTGCCTCTGATATCCTCCGTTGTGTGCCAAGAGTTCACTTAGTTGACTGTCATCAAGAACTGTCCCACATTGGAAGGAGGGTCAAAGTTGGACTTTGGACTCAAATAACTGTGGTTTTACCTTGGATAAGTTCATCTACAAACACTATCAACTCCTATCTGCACATTCTTTTTTGTTGTGAGCACAAAACCATTGTGTGGATTTATCTTCTAATTATGCACAAAAAGAAAGCACTTTACACTGAAATACTTGCTCATGTCGTGACTTTGAATTCCAAATGTACATATTGTAATGACCCACAACATCACAAAGGAGAAATTGTCAACAACATTGGTAACAAATTACTTTCAAGTAGTAAATTAAGGGCTCATGAGTAAATGTACCTTGGCATAGATAGACACAACCAGCTAAACACACAACCCGTAGTACACAGTATAGATTCACTGTAAGTCAATTGTCTACAAAATGATCACTACTTGCCAACACAGTCAACAATCATTGTTAGCAAACCAGTTCATCATGGTCAAAGTTTGATTAGAAATCTCTTTGGATGTGTGATAACAGACAAGGAACACTTCAATGTGGAACACAGGTTTATTCTCCAGATACAACCTGGTGCATGAACACAAAGTCAAATCACATCACACAGTACTGAAAGGCCCTAAAACAAAATCAACTGACTATCAGGTCTGAAGGAAGTGTGTGCCAGGGAGTTCAGCAACAGTTCCATGTCAGAGTCTGTCACAGCAACATGTGTTTGGTGAGGTCACAACTTGCAAGTCCATTCTGTGGATGACATGGCAAAGTACCCTGGTAAGAAAAAAACATAGAACAGAGTCAGGAAATCAGCAATAAGGTAGCAAAACTAGGCAAACTATGTCATCTAAAGCACAAAAATGTCAGAGTGAACACTAGCTAGGCTTCACAGTAACATTATACATGTTAACCTTCCCATTTCAAAGACCCATCATAGGATAAAAACCTCAGGACAGTTATCATACACTCACAAGCATACATACACAATGTCCACCAGCAACACAACAACAAACAATTGGGATAAGTTACCTCCTCTCATTGCGTACTTACACTCATGTGAAAAAGTTGTGGATAAGCTGTTGTCTCAAATCCACGTCATCATCATCATCACCACCACTCTCATCATGGCCCACTCCTGGATCCACCCTCAGTGGCACCTGCTGGTCTCCATCGTCCACTATCAGAGGTATGCCCTTATGTATTGCCACGTTGTGAGGCATGCAGCAAGCCACGATGATCTAGCACACCTTTAATGCGGCATCTTGGAGGGCTTCTCCCTTCCTGTCCAGACAGCGGAATCTTGTCTTCAAGAGGCCAAAACTTTGCTCCACTATCTGCCTGGTCCTACCATGGGCCTCATTAAAGCGCACTTCTGCTGGGGTGACTGGGTTGTGCAGTGGTGACAGTAACCATGGCTGGTTGGGGTATCCAGAGTCTCCTACAGTGAACACAGAAAGGACTTTAGTTGTGTGACAACAGATCACTATCTGACATACAACCAGCACACACTGCAACATACACATACAATGTAGGAGAGTAGGATCTGCTTCTTATAGTTACCCCCAATTTTTGCTGATGTTTCATTGTTTTTTGACTTAGCCAGACTGAGGCCCTGCTAATCAGGACCCCAGTCTATCGGTTTTCTACTCTAAATTGATTGTATGTACTTTAGGTACACTCCGGATTGGATTCTGGGGTACCGTTGTGAGTCCCTAGTATATGGTATACTATGTACCCAGGGCATAGGTACCCCAGAGGCCTACCAGGGGCTGCAGCATGTATTATGCCACCCCTGGGAAGCCTTTTAAAATGACACAACAGGTCTGCTACAGCAACCTGTGTAAGGTGGTGTATCCACCCTTACAGAGATATAGGTTCCCTATATCTCTCCATATCACTGCACATGTAAACCTATCAGTCACCCCTATGGCAGGCCTTAACACTCCTGAAGGCAGGGTGCTGGGTTTCATGTGAGAGGGTGTCCATGCATGAGCAGATACCCTCTGCAGCTTTCGGAATCTTCATTCCGGGGTTGTTTGTGATGCAGCCAACCATATACTCTTAAGTGCATTATAACCTCGTGGTAAATGCTAACTTGAGACTGGCTGCATGGAAACATGTCGTGTTTGGTGTCAAACACCTTGGAATCATACCTCCACCCCAGTAACTGGGTTGGGAGGTATGATTCCACCCTACTAGAGGAAGAAACATGGCACCACCGGTACACCCGGTACCAGCTTAACAGAACCCTGGCATCACAAAATGGATGCTGCAGCCACAGACACAAGCCTGCCCTCCTGCTGCTGGACGAAACTCCGGCAGGGGAGGCCTGGACAATAGGTTTCCTGTCACAAGTAGTTGTGACCACCTCCCAAACAGGCTTTAGTGTATTGGGGCTGGGTGGGTGCACTCCAAGAGTGCTTTGAAGTCTGCACTGGGGGCACATTTGGTGTCCCTGTGCATAGTCCAGCTCAAACCGGTTGCAGGGGATACCAGCCCCTGCTCTGGCGCGAAACTGGACAAAGGAAATGGGTGTAGCCACCCCTCTTTCCTGACCCTCCCATAGGTGGGTCCCCAGAGTTTGTCCCACCCCTTCCTTGGGTATAAAGTAGGAACCCCTGACTACAGGACTTTAAATTACACCTGGACTAAACTCTGACACAGAAACCAAGTACTTTGACGATCTGCACTTCGCTGGATGACTGAAGAATCTCCCTTGGAGTAAAGGAGTTACTCCCCTGCAAGGCAGGCACCTTTAACGCAACTGACCAGTTGGCATCTCCAAAGCTCTGATGGACTCCGAAGAATATTGCCACACAGGAGGTGGGTTTCCAAGGGTTTAGAGGTCGATCTGTGCCCACAGCAAGTCTGAGGCCCGTATCCCTCGTGGTGACCGGGCAACCCGAACCCCTGGGCACCGCGTCCATTTACAGAAGCATCAGCTTCCCGGCAACCCCTGAGGCTGTACTTTGGGTTACTTGTAGCCCTGACCCCGAGCAAAGATCACACCAAAGATTGCCGGCCTACACTCAACGAGTGTTCCGTGGGCCGCCATTTTGTGATTCCTCTTGATGTCCCTTCGCGATCCATGGTCCGTTGACTTGTGGGTCACCAAGAAGGCAACACTAACTTTAATTGGACTTCCCTGGTTGCTCCAGATGTGCCCTGACTCTCCATTGCTTGGGGAGTCCCCAGGACCTTGCTGGTCCGCACAGAAGCATCTGTTCTCTTCCTGCGTGGGTTGCTGTTGCCAAGGCTTGTTGTGTTTAATCCGAGCACCGATACCCTAGCACTCGACATCCTTTGTGGGATAGCTCAAATCCGGCTCCTGGTTGTCCTCAACATCTCCTGGACCCCGTGGCTGTAGAGTCAAGCTTCACCTCTTCGCACTTGAAGCACCCAACATCGGTGGGCATTCGACTGCTCCGCTCCTGGTCACTGGCTAGTGACCCAGACTCTGTCTCCTCTGCTTTCAGTTTCTTCACTTCTTCGATCCAGGCTTGGATCATCCCGGACACTTTTGTTCTTCCCAGCAGCAGCACTTTGCAGCAGATCGCCATTGAAATCAACGACGATTCCCGACACCATTTGCCACCTATGCACCCGGCTTCCCTGGGTGAGGTAACTCGAGTACTACGGTGCTCCCGTGGGTGTTGGCCCTAGAAACCCTTAAGTCTAAAGGGGTTTGCTCAAAGTCCTCTCCTAAGTGTCCTTTACCTTTAAAATTCCAACCGCGACTTTCCACATAGAATCCTACGGCGCTCGTGGCTGTGTTCTCACACTGCACATGTCCTCCGTGGGTCTCTTGTGTCACTACCTTGGGTGGTTCCTTGGGGTCCCAGTGATTCTACGTGTTCCAAGCACTGTGTCTAGTCAAGTCGTGGTTCTTATACCACTTTCTTAATATATGGTTTGGTCCCCCCCTGGGGTCCATTGTATATTATGCTATTTACTGTCGTTTTAATACTGTGATATTGTGTATCTTGGACTCTAATCTCATAAAGAGATTAGAAGTGAGTGTTTATAAATAAATACATATATTTTATATATATCTTGTGTGGTTCTCCTTTCATTTGGGCATTCAAGAGGTTATAATCTGGTAAACCAAGCTGCTTTACACTCCTTCAAGACTTAGCCATGAAGGCTGCTCTCCATAGCTACCACTAGGATAGCTTTCAATAAAGGTTGTCTTTAAACCTATCATCAATAAGGGTCGTTTGGGCTGGTGCAAGGTGCCCACTATAACTAGTGGACAGCATATGCCAGGCCAACTTCTCACATACAACATCACCTACCAATAAGCCAGGGACGGTCAGGTTGAAGTTGACTCATCAAAAGTGGGATGACGCTGTTTCGCATGATGTATGCATCATGTGCAGAGCCAGGGAAATGGGCACAGACGTGTGGGATGCACATGTCAGCCAAACACACCACCTGCACATTGATGGAGTGGTAATGTTTTCTGTTGCGATAGACCTGTTCATTGGCCTGTGGTGGGATCAACACAACATGTGTGCCATCAATTGCTCCAATGACGTGGGGTATCTGTCCTAAGGGAAAGTAATCAGCCTTGATGTCAGACAACTCTCCAGGTTTCGGAAACTTGATGTAGTGGTCCAGGTAACGGAGCAATGCCTGCAACACATCCCGAAGGACATTGCTGAACATAAACTGGGACATTCCACCCAATGTTGTCACTGCATACTGGAATGTTCCTGTGGCAAACAAAGGCAATGCTGCCATCACCTTCACCTTGGAGGTCAGTGCTGTTGATAAGTGGGGCCAGCCTGCAAATGAGGTGACAACTGCTGGCATAACTTCTCATTTGTTGCCCTAGTGAAACAATACTTCTTGATGATGTCACGTTCTTCCATTGTTTGTAGGTCTGGAAAGGGTCTGTACACTTGAGACTGTCTGCAATACCTATGTGTAGAGTGTAAACACAGTTGGTGTTAGTCCACAATGTCCAAAGGAACATGCACTTTGACAAACAGCAGATCAAAAATGACCACACCTAAAAATGGGTGTCAATGGAAATACACATCCAAATGAATGAGGTTGTCCTCACATACATATCACAGCATACTGACCCTTGCTTGATATGTTTCCAAGGTATGGTGACCCAGCAAATAGAGTACAGTAGTGTAAACTACACTAGTGTCTGTCACTGTTTCATTTAAAGCTAGCATAGCATACTCCACAACTCACAAGCAAATAAGCCTGCATATAGTTTTGTGAGAACAATCACATGGTTCTAATGTACCCACAATAGGATCATGTAATGCCTGATATGTGGGACACCACATACACACAACGTCTCACAATCTTAATCTTGCACACTACTGTCACAGTGTGGACACTGTCATGCCTGCATTACACATACAATCCCATACACAAACCATTCACTATGTAGGAGTCTCATATAATGTGGTGGTCCACTTAAGTGGGGGACACAAAGATACACTAGAAATTCACATATCAAACCTAAGCTTTTATGGCTGCTAAATGTCATGGTGTAGTCATTCCTTCGTAAATGCATTATCCAGGACTTGGAAAAAACACACCACCTTTCCAGTCTCACATCACACAGATTGCACATTGGTCACACTGTCCCGTAATGCAGTGACTAGGTAAAGACTGTACTTGTATTGCCTAAAAACCGCTTTGTGACTGTGATCAAGCCTAAGAGGATAAATGGAGTTGTTTGTTTCCCAGTTGGTATTAGCCTCCCAATCAGTGTGACATGTGCCCTCCAAGATTAGGTCATCATGAGAGTGTGAGCGTTTCATTCAGCTCTCCCTATGAACAGTAAAAAGCTGCATCCAGCCATGGATCTTCATAAAATTACAACATTTACAAAAGTGTCTGCCCTGCCAACCGATTACTCAAAGGATGCAGCAGGCGCATCATGACCGATTCAGACACAACCATAGGCTGTCAGTTGTTATGGTGACAGACACGGGTTCCTATTCAAAGGACACGGTAGGTGCATCATGACCGATTCGGACACAGCCATAGGCTGTCAGTTGTTTTGGTGACAGACGTAGGTTTCTATTCAAAGGACGCGGTAGGCGCATCATGGCTGATTCGGTCACCTCCCATTCCCAATGTATCAAAGTCACTTGCGGTCCAATGATATTCTTTCTAACCATGCAGTAGGCGTGTCATCTGCAAGCAATGTAATGCATTGGACCGATTCGGAAAATGCGACCAACGCAAACCTATCACTTTGGCCGCATGGACTGAAGACCGCCTCTGTGGTTCAGATATAAGTCTGTCTGTTCCCTGGAGACTTCACTTGCCTGCAATACCTGCATTATTCCTGCACCTCCCCATCTCTCAGCTGTTGTGTCCACATCCTCTGGGAGCTACCATGGCACGTACAGAGGGCAGGGCCCTAGCCTTCAGCCAGGAGGAACCCTCGTGCCTTCGATGGCTTGCGGGAGACTAGACCAGCAAACTGAAGATTCTTACTGTGACGCCCGCCAAGGATTTCTAAGGGCCGAAAGCTAGCGGACGCCTCATGGGACTTCTGGCACCCCAGCCTTCGTCCCCCACTTCGGCTGCGGTAAATAACTGCTGCACAACGTGCAAGGTGGGTGACGGGTGGGGGAGTCCTGACAGTACCCCTCTGCAAGGCTAAGCCTTCCGGCTGAGGCTTGTGAGGATACTGTCAATGAAAGGCTCTTATCAATATAGGTGCATGGACATCAGATTGTTCCTCCCAAGACTTTTCTTCAGGTTCATAGCCCTTCCAGTCAATCAGATAGAATGTCTTACAACGAACAGTTTTAGAATCTAGGATCCTTTTGACCTCATGCTCTTCTTTCCCTTCAATTAACAGTGGTTAGGGAGGGGTTGATTCTTTAAAATAAGGTGACACCTTTTTTAACAGAGACACGTGAAAGACTGGATGTATTTTGATCTGTGGAGGAACTTTTAATCTGTAAGACACTGAGTTTATTGCCTGCTCAATGGGGTAAGGACCTACAAAACGAGGCTGCAGTTTTCTATTCCCTTTAAGCCTCAGATTTTTGGTGCTCAACCAAACCTTATCTCCCACCTACAAAACTGGCCCAGGTCTTCTTCTCTTATCTGCATTTAGTCTATATCGTTCCTTTGCCAGAGTTAAATTTCTAATTGTGGATTCTTGAACCTCTGTTAGATGTTGGACTAAATTTTGTACCGCTGGCACTGTTAACTCTTGAAAGGCTACTGAGGAGTTCGGGTGCCTCCCATAATTTAAATAGAAAGGGGAAACCCCATTGGAAGTATTTTTTGCATTGTTATGTGCGAACTCAGCTGCCCAAAGAAGATCTGGGCATTCACCTTCCTGATCTAACAGAAACAACCTCAGATATTTCTCTAACTCTTGATTGGTTCTTTCTGACAGACCATCAGTTTGTGGATGGAAACTAATGGAGTATCTGGTTTCAATGCCTAACCTTTTAATAAAGGCCTTCCAATAATGAAACAGAAAATGGGACCCCCTATCGGTAATCAGGATCTTAGGGATTCCATGAACCTTAATCAAATGTTGATTGAATTGCATGGCTAATTGCTTTGCAGTTGGGTTCCCTTTCAAAGCGACATAGTGAGCCATCTTAGAAAAGGCATCGACTATTACTAGGATCACACTGTACCCTTGACTGGAGGGTAGCTCTACAATTAAATCCATAGTAATGGTGTGCCAAGGGTGAGGTGGTGTAGGTAGAGGTTGCAATAGTCCCTGAGGGTCCCGTCGATCCGACATTCCACTTGCACAGATCTCGCATCCTCCCACATACTGTTGAACATCCCTCGCTAAAGTAGGCCACCAGAACTGTCTGTTCAATAATTCTTAGGTTCGATGAATTCCTTGATGACCAGCTAAGGGACTGTCGTGACAATCAAACAACGCTTGCTGTTGGAGTTCCCGAGTTGGTAAATATAAGTTTTTGCATGAAAGGGCAATTGCTGACAAACTTCTCTCAAGGAATCCTTTCCTGCCCACTCTTGCATCTCCTCTAGTGTCATTTCTTTTCTGTTTGCTTCCTCAATTGATTCTTCATTGATGGCCCCAATTTTCTTACTTTCTGGAATGATTTTCTGATCATCGACCAATGTTTTCTTACCTTCAGTGTCTATTCTGGACAATGCATCAGCTTTTCCATTTTTTTGCCTGGCTGGTATGTGATGACAAAGTCATAATCTGCGAAGTATAAGGACCATCTCAATTGTCTGGGAGTCAAGGTTCTGGCAGATTTTTAAAATTGCAAATTCCTGTGGTTTGTAAACACTGTTACCACATGTTTTGCACCTAGGAGGTAGTGCCGCCACTCTTGAAATGCATCCTTGATGGCTCAGAGCTCCTTTTCAGTAATGGTGTAATTTATTTCTGCCGGAAGCAATTTTCTTGAACGATATGCAATTGGATGCAACTGCTCAGTAACCTTGTGTCGTTGTGACAATACTCCACCAATCGCCTGTTTTGAAGCGTCGGATTCTAAAAAAAAGGGCTGACTAGGGTCTGCATGTAATAGGATTGGTGCTGAGGTAAAAATTTTCTTTAGAGACTGAAAGGCCTCATCAGCTTCTTTTGTCCACAGAAATGGAGTTCCCTTTTTAAGAGTTTTGTTATAGGTATGATCTTTTGAGAGAAATCTTTTATGAACCTCCGATAGAAGTTCGCAAAGCCTATAAAGCTTTGTTTCTCCTTTACTGTTGATGGTGGAGGCCAGTCCAGCACTGCATCAATTTTCTTCTTATCGATGATTAAATCCTTTGGAGCGATGATAAATTCTAAAACGTCTACTGACTTAACTCCAAAGGCACATTTTTCCAACTTTGCATACAAACGATTTTCTCTTTATCGTTGTAAAATTCTCTTGACTTGCAATTGATGTTCCTCTTCTGTGGTCGAGTATATCAAAATATCGTCAATGTACACAATAGCACACTGGTCAATGAATTCTTTTAAAACATTGTTGATAAAGTATTAGAAAGCCGCTGGGGCCTTACAGAGCCCACAGGGCATCACTTGATATTCGTATAATCCATATTTGGTTCTGAAAGCGTTTTCCTCTCGTCTCCTTCGCACACTCTTATTAAATGATAGGCTCCCCGCAAAATCAATTTAGTAAAATTCTTTGCACCCTTCAATTGATCAAGTAGGACCGAGATCAAGGGTAGGGGGTAACGGTTCTTGGTGGTTATCTTGTTCAAAGCTCTATAATTTATACAAGTCCTCAACTCACCATCCCGTTTAGGAATGAAGAAGAGTGGCGAGGAGACAGGAGACTGTGAAGGTCGAATAAATCGATTTTCTAGATATTTTTGCAAATAATCCTTCAAATACTGATTCTCCACTTCAGTGAGAGCGTAGATTCGGCTACATGGTAGACTTGCTCCTGGTTCCAGATCAATTTTACAATCATAAGATCGATGTGGTGGTAGCTTCTCTGCCTCAGTTTCGTTAAACACATCGGCAAACTCTTGATTTTCATCTGGGAGTTCCACAGTTTGAACTACACATACCATCATATTGTTTTCACACAACAGAGCGGCTGGATTCTCACTCTTGCTCTCCAAAGTGTTATGATAGCAATGCTTGGTGCAATAACTGGAGTCCAACACCACTGTTCTTTCACTCCAATTTATAGTAGGGTTATGTTCAGTTAACCAAGTCAACCCCAGGATAAGTTGGAATTGGGGGGCGTCAATAAGGTTAAACTGTATTTCTTCACGATGGCCCTCAACTTTAATTAGTTCTACTGGCTCAGTGTGGCTGACGATAGAGCCAGACGATAAATTTGTACCATCTACAGCTCTTACAGCTTCACTTTTGGTCTTTGGAATTGCTTCTAAGCCCACTTTGACTGCAAACTTAAGGTTGCAACAATTTCCGGTAGCTCCCTAATCCAACATGACAGCCACACCTTGAAGGGTCTTGTTCCTGAATTTTATTGTCATTGTTAAAATCAAATGCGGAGCAGAAGATTGCAAGGTATTCACGACTTGATGACTTTTTGGAGTTGTTTTGTCTTTCGCATCCACCAGCCCAACTCCTCCTACTGGTGGTGCTGCAAGTTTTCCTTCTTGAACAGCTTGGGTTTCTTAGGACATCCTTTTACGAAATGCCCACTGATTCCGTAGTAAAGACAAAGATTATTTTGCCTTCTTTTCCCCTTCTCTTCTTTAGAAAGGGGGCCTCTTATTGCACCAATCTGCATAGGTTCTACTCCTGACTCTTTTTCCGACGACTTCATGACATCTGTTCTCACTTGATCAAATCTGGGAATACTTGGACGAAATTCTCTTCGTTTTTGTCCTCTTCTCTCAGTTTGCTGATAGTCTTAGATAAGACTAAGTCAATTAAGGCTGACACCTCTGTCGGACGATTAGGAATTTGCGCTAATGCGTCTTTCAGATCATCCTTTAACCCATGATAAAATAAGGCTGCTCTCTTGCTTTCAGGCCACTCGGTCTCAACCACCAACTTTCTGAATTGCGCCAAATAGGTTAACAACGCTCGGTTTCCTTGCCTCAATTCTAGCAGCTCATTATCAGTTGCTTGGGCTACTTTTCTTCGGTCAAATATTCGTAAGAATTATTTGTTAAACTCTTCAAAGTTGTACAAAATTGGATCATCCTGCTTGACCAAGGGCATTGACCATGAAGCAGCATCCCCACTTAAATAAGAGACTGTGCATCTGGAAAAACGGTTGGACGACACATGAAATGTAATGAACACTGCGTAAGAAATATCTGAGCCTTCTGAGGATCCCCACTAAATCGTTCTGGTGGGGGTAGAGGAATTACTGGGGCCAGAGAATGCACTACTTGTGTGGTACTTCCAGGACTAAGAACTGCACTTGAACCTGAAGCTGCGCTAGAAGGGGATGGATTAAATTTGACTCCTGAACTCTCACTTTTAATCTTGACCGCCAACTCTAAGGTTTCTCTCCTAGAAGCCTCCATCTCTGACTTCAGAGCCTTGTTCTCTTCTCAAACAGCCATTAATTCTTGCTATATAACTTCTAAAATCTTGCCTAAAGTTTTCAAGTCGTAACCCTCTGCCATTCTGCTCGGGAGAGTTGTTAAATGTGGGCACTTCACTCTGTCAAGGCTTCACTTATTACTCATGAACTTTCTAAGCACTCATAGGAGCAGAATGCTGAATTTTCCCAAGTCCTCCAACAGGCCTTCACCCGAGCTCTCTAGACATAAAAGCTCTGATGAACCCCGCCGGGGGAAGGGGATTGGGACAGAGAAGAGACAGCCTCGCTTCTTGTGGTTCACTAGTATGGGCTTTCCTCTGGTACTGCCTCTATGTGGTTTTCTTAGTAAACTATAATTAAAAAACAACATATCATTACTAACCACTACGTGCTTCCCTCCTCTCACTCTATAATATTTTTATTGTTGTTATTCTTTTCCTTTCTCTCACTTACCCTGTTCTTAGCTTGGCATTGCCCCTCTTCTATTCTCTTTTAGTATCTTTCATTCTTCTGTATCAATGTACTTGTTTGCTAATTATTAGTTAATTGTTCATTTTACCAGAGATTCAATTATTAAACAATTCTTTCCTTTCAGGAATACTTGCAGTTTTGAAGATGAAGAAAAGAACTCCATATACACCAAATCTTCGTGAGGAAGTTGAAGAGGTAAGTGAAATTCGTAAATACTTTCTTCTCTTTGTGCCTTCCTAACTGCCTTTTTCTTTTTTATTTATTCTCAAATTTATGACAAATACTGGTCGCTACCTAACTAACTATCCGACGCCTTGAGCGAAACAAAACTACCCTGTTATACCACTGCACATACTCAGAGAAACAATTCCTACACTACTTCTGACTAAACTAAAGCGCAAGCGCGAATGATGCACACTCCTGAAAATACGTTGGTGAAGTGCGTGGCTCAGAACGTTGCCGACGCACTCCACAGCCAAGTCTGTCCTCGCATCTTCGATGGCTTGCGGGAGACTAGACCGGCAACCTGAAGATTCTTACTGTGACGCCCGCCAAGGATTTCTAAGGGCCGAAAGCTGGTGGACGCCTCACGGGGCTTCTGGCACCCCAGCCTTCGTCCCCCAATTCGGCTGCGGTAAATAACTGCTGCACAACGCGCAGGGTGGGTGATGGGTGGGGGAGTCCTGACAGTCACAATGTCATCCTTACAGGTCCACTCTCATCAGAAGGCCGAGCTGTGGAGGACCATTGCCCGGAAGGTGCACTCCGTGTGGGTCACCAATCAGTGAACCCATCATTGTCGCAAATTACGGCAGGACCTTTGTGGCTGGACAAAGAAGATCGCGGAAGTCCAGCTGGACCTGTCACCTCCAGGCAAGAGGGGTGTGCACCGGACACTGACCCCCCACATGCTCCGCATCCTAGCACTGGTCTTCCCTGATCTGGATGGGAAGTTGAAAGCCACACAGCAGAAAGGAGGGGGTGAGTATGTGCCTTTTTACACAACTTTTTTATCCATGAAAGTTGAAGTATATTAGCCTGCTGGCCCTTTTACACGTTGTAAGACACCCAAAACCACTGTTCAGTGTTAAAAGATGCATATGCACATGGATAAGTAGATGCCTGGTTATACCCCTTTCATCTAGAGCATGTGATGAAAAAATCTTCAGGGTAGTGACAGTAGAGCCATGCTCATGTGATCTGAACAAATGACAACGACATGTGCATGGAGATAACCTTCAGGAATAATGTGATTGCTCAACTTGTATCAGCGCAATGGCTAATGTCTGAACTGTTCTCAGTGTGATCACACCACATCTGTGTGGTATGTTGTTGTTGGAGCACTCAAGTGTGAAAAGCCCATGCTGTACATCTTGGTAACAGGTGATGTCTATGTTGAGGCCTTGGTGAGTTTGGATTGGTCAGTGTACCAATGTTAGGTCCCAGCCATTGTGCTCAGTGTATTACAATGTATCCCATGGGCTAATTACAAGTTTTCTAACTCAGGTCACCTGCCACTGGCCTTTCACATGATTGGGTGTAAAATTCCATTCAAAAGAATGAGTACATGTGCCTGACTCTGTAATGGTGACGTCACATGCCATTCTGTGGCAAAAAAGGTGGTCACTGGTGGAAACAGGGCTGGAATTGTAAGGTATGATGTGAGTTACGCATTCACAATGGTACCCTTGTGTGTAAATGCCCTTTACTATTCATACTTGATGCCTTTTTAAGTAATAAGTTCGATGCATCAATGTTAGATTCAGAGATGTCACAAGTGCATCATTTGGAAGTGATCAAACAAAATAATATGGTAAACAAGAGCAATTTAAGCTGTACAAAGTATGTACAATGTCAAAAAGAAGTGAGTGAGGGACATTAAGGCTTGGAGTCTGGACAGAATGGTACACAGTGTTTACTAAATTCTTAGAGAATAGATGTTCATTATTGATAGTCTGTACAGACGATGCACCCAGAAGGCCCAGTGGCATAGTGATCCACCTGAAGCATTGTGAAGATGCAGTCATTGGACTTGGCAGTGTGTTGACCATTGTTCACATGTGATACTGGTGAGATGTTTCCAATGTGCACAAAATTCTGAGTCATCTTCCTAACACTGTGCATAGATGACACAAGACAGTGGGCCATGTACCTCCCACCCTATATATGCCTACTACCTTGGTGTCTCCACAATAAGAGTTAGATGTGTGACCAGACAGGAAAGAACTTAAGCTACAGGGCAAATGAGCACAATCACTGTTATCTGTGTGAGATGACTTATGCAATGACTGCACCAGCTTGATGTATGACAATAAAGTTATGTGACCTGTAACATTGGACCCAATGGTTAAAAAATGTATGACTAGGGATTGCAGAATGGATACCATATCTCAATTCAATTGTGTGAATCCTATTCCCATTGTGAGATCTAAAACTCCCTTGCATTAGATGAGACAGGTATGCATTGACACAAGGCCGTCAGTACTGAAAGACAATACATCAGCTGGTACATAGTGAAGTAGTTGACATTGTGGTTGTGAATTTTGATATTGCTACCCCCAATGTCGCTGACAACATCATGTGTGAGGGTGCCTAGGGTAACTGGCATAGTAACAAGTGCTATTTATGGACCAGTATCAAAATAATTGCACTAGTCCAATTGATGTAGTTGGTTGATCTGTGAAGATTTGTAATGATACCAATGTGTCAAGTACATACGGATGACTCATGTGATTCTTTTTCCTTCTTGTTCACAGCATCAGCACCGGCCAGCGGAGGAGGCAGCACCACGGAGCAATGGGAAGCAGCTCGCCAGACTGGTTCCAGTGCTGAGTCTAAGCAGGAGGGAACCAGTGGCACAGAGGGTGAGGGGAGCCTCACTGAGGGCGCATTGGACGGAACATCAGTTGGATCACTGACCAGTTCGAGCTCTAGTAAGGACTCCCAAGTGGTAGTGGATGAGCCAGGAACAGAATCATCTACGTTCGAGTCCACCACTACCCCTAACATCTCCACCCTCCCAGCTGCTCCCCAACCCACTGTCCGTGGCCGCTCCCCTAGAAGGGGAGGTGTCTCCTTTGCACCAGGCACCTCACCCTCTGCCCCTGTCTCCCCTGCTGCCTTGAGTGTGGAGGCCATAGGTATCCTGAGGCAGATCTCTGTGGGGCAGACAGCAGTGCTGAATGTCCTCCAGGTGCATGCTCATCTAACTCAAATGGTATCATTCCTGGAGGGCATTCACTCTGACATGTCTGCCCTACAGAGATCCAATCAGGCTCTGACCTCCACACTGACAGAAGCAGTGTCCCAGCTCCAACTGTCCCACCCCCCCTCCTGCCTCTTCCTCATCCACAGTCCCAACTACCCTCCCTGACCCAAGCACATGCAAACATAGGCATGCATCCACCTCAACATCCACACGCAGCACACAAACACAGAGACACAAGGACAAATGCACACGCATGGACACTCACAAGACAGACGGCACACCCACCCCCACAGACATACCACCAGACAACACACATGCATCCAGACACCCTGCAGACCTCAGAACCCTCTGCCTCCACAACCCCTACCTTTGCCTCTTCTGTTGCCCCCTCTGCCCAGACACTCCACCTCTGTGCCCATGACCTCTTCCCTACCAAAACCTACCAACCCCCTCCCAAGAAGAAGAGGAAAACAACACCCCAGCCCTGCCATCTCTATCTGACCTCCCACTGAGAAGAAAAAAAGCCCTAAATCACCCCCCACTAGGAAATCCCCTTGGTCCCTAAAGTCCAAACTCCCGCAACAAACCCGTATTTCTCCATCCCAGCCTAGTACCTCCACCCCCAAAAAGCAACAGGACCTGACTATTCCCGTTCAAAAAATTAACCATTACCGTAGCCCCAAAATTGTAAAGCCAAGCCCATCCCACCCTGCATCTAGCCCTCCCACTGCAGTGGATCCACCGTCCCCTCAATCTGACCCTCCCACCGTAGTAGACCCACCCCTCTCAATCTGACCCTCCCACTGCAGTAGACCCTCAGCCCACTCAATCTGACCCTACCACTGCAGTTGCCCCCTCCCCCTCCTGATTCCATCCCTCCCCAAACCCAACACGGTCCTCCCTAGTTTTGTCCCTATGGTGCCTGGCATGCCCCCTAGATGCCCCTCCCTGGGGAGGTGTCCCTTAGCAGAAATTGTGCAGGCAAGACTTGATGGGCATGACTCTTCTGGTCCATGTGCCAGAGACTTTTGGACTGGCCATTGGCCTTTTGTTATTTATTATTTTTACTTCTCATGCTGATTAAAGCAGGTTCAAATTTTCATTTGCAGATTTCTGTATCCCCAAAATTGTTTTTAGTCAACTGTAAATCATGTGTAATTAATAGTGTAAGTATACAATGATGTTAGTATGGCATTGATTGCATATGGTCCATGGAGTATGAGCAATGTGTCAGTATGTAGTCAAGATTTTGGTGCCTACATTTGCTGGATGTAAATGTCAACATTAGTTTTGGCTATGAGTGTGACATGAAGTCACAAACCTTTTCATTTTTTAATCACACTTCCACATAGTTCATGCTTTCAGATGTCAACATAGTGCAAGTGTCTCAAAGTGGAACAGTTTAGGAGAAGCATGCTGCATATGTTTGTAATGTGCAGAAAGACAACTGTCTCATCAATACACCAGTATACATATGGACTTTGACTACATGGTAGTGACTTTGGACACACCCATCTACACAAAGTATTGGTACAAATCTTGTATGTGACTTGATAGTGGTGGACCCATGTCTGTGTCTTCTATAGATCTGGTAGACTAGTGGCAATGACAACCTTGCCACAGGTGGCATGCCACTGTAGTCCAATACCCTTCAAGGCTGTGTACATATCTGATACATTTCCTGTGCCCATGGTGAGTGTAAGGGAAGCATTATTCTGACAGTGACACAACCCTGTTGCCTCCAAGGACTCAACTTTCTACAGATATTCCTATTTGGCAAGGTGTCTGTGGTCTTTATTGGCCAGCGCCTTTAAAATTAGATGTCAGTCATTACATCCTGATTTATTTTGGGTACTTCATGTGGATGGTGTGTGTGTCCAGGAGATACTTCAGTAAGTTACAGTGTTTTGCTGTCTTTACAGGGACACAATTGTTGTATGTGTTAGTTAAAAGTGTAAGCAGCGTTTGGTACATGACGGGTTGTCACACAATTAGAATGCTAGTGATGACATGCTGTGATTATAGAGTAGTACAGTAGCTAGCGTTGTAATGTACATCTCATTGTGGCCTTATGTCAAATGTTACAGTGTGAGAGTCTGGGCATTTCCCTGATTGTGAACTGGACACAGGCCACATCATGCTCATGTGATGTTCCTTTTAATTCTGTATTGGTGTACACATGGCTGTGCGTTTGATCATACAACCAGAAATATTATGCACCAGACCAGAGTATGGCAAGCAGCAGGATGGGGATGTATGGTCTATCCCAGGTAGATGTTAGTTGCAATATGTTGCCCAAGCTTTTTAATGAGTATTTGTGCTATAAGTGACTTTGAGTGTGTCTACATGGTCAGAGAGGATGTGTGACAAGCTAACTGTAACCAAGACACAATGCCTGCTACTTCAAGCTTGTGGTTTTGTTGTTTGTACAACTTGTTTTTTGCATTGTGATAAGCTTTATGTTGTTCCATCAATGAAACCTACTGTGTATCTTGGTTTGTAAAGGGTATGTTTGTGTGTCATCATAGGGATATGTGTCATGAGTATGTGTCTACCTTTTCCACCCAACTGAGCAACTTGCTAGTGCATTTCACATAAGGGCACAAGTTCGATATGTTGTTGTTTCAGGCATATGATTCATAGATGGGATATGACACACCTAACATCGTACCTAAGATGGCAGACAGTTTGTATCTGGTAAAGGCTGCAATAGTCATATCAGTTAGGTGACTTAGCTACATATGGCTTAGGAGTTGTCTCGATACTGTCAGGAGTGGATTGTGCTTATGTGTCCAAGATATTTCATCGACTTGTTCAGGGACAATGCTGGGTGCTGCATGGTCTTTTAGTGTCATTTGTGTTTCATACATCTAGGGAAAGTCTATTCATTTCAAAGGGTATTCTTTGTGTCTATCTAATTGTCCGGTTGGGAATGCTACGCTATGTCAAGTCCTGTTGGTGCATTCAGAGTGATCGACATTTGTGTGTGCTTGGTCATTCAATGCCCCATCTGGTCCCCTCATGTGACACAGCCAAAGGTGTATCTTTTCAGCATGACAATGCACCGCAACAATGTCCTCTTTTGCTCAGTTCATGCAAGCAGTCTGCACCTCAGATGTTGGTAACAGTAGTGGTGTGGAGTGGATTTAGTTGAGGGTAGATGCTGAGTGCCAGTCCAGGCTGATGCTGCCCGTGGTCATCTGCCCAGGGCCTAACAAATGCTAATGACTATAGAGCCCAGCAACAGAGCACTGCCTCTAGTGTGCAGTCACTGTTACCAGCTACAGGTGGAGAGACACCTCCCTTGTAATTGCATCAATAGTGAATCAGGGTGATGTGGATTCAACAAACAACACCCCTCACCTGGGGCACTTATGAATGGGCTGAGATGTCAATGTGTTTGTCACAAACACACCTTCCGTTTACGGCCTGGAATGTTTTTGTTTTTAAAATTGTGTTGGCTTTCATGCCACACTTGACTTGTGGTCACCCCTCACACAGCATACACAATGCATTGTCATCATTACGGCATGTGGCCACATCACTTGTGAGTGCTATTGATGTGACTGTAACCTGCCCCTGCCTGGATGAACATCAAGGAACCCTATGGTACGCCCACACAAGTGAAGTCTGACAGCCATAATGTCATCGTAGCACTTTGGGCACTGCTCAACAGGGGTGAGTGCTGAGTGAGAAGAGGTGAGAATGCTTTAGATCATAAATTGTTGCACTCTTTTCCACTGACAATTGTTTTATCTGTCCAATCTGGGACGTTACCATTTTTAACCACATATCATTTGTAGTAGAGCATATGATTTGTGTGTATGTTGTCTTTTGTGCATGTATGGCAATAGAGTACTTTTGAGATATGCTTGATGCTATTCCAGATCACAGAGATGAACTAGGAGTGCTGTTATGTCTATTGGATTGTCCTGTGCTACATGTGATAAGCTGAGTGGACTGTGAGTGCACAGAAGTGTTGTGGGCCCGTCTGCTGTGCATATGCTACAGGAGCCTGTGTCACACCCATGCACTAAGTTGACAGACAGGGGAGGAGGTGGATCTTGGAATGTGAGGCCTAGATGCAGATGTGTTTTGCCAGGTTGATGTTGCATGGGCTGAGCTAGCTTATCAAGGGTAGATGTGAGAGAGACTTGTGTTTCCATGTTTTAATTGGAGTGGAGACCCATACATAATTGGGGCAGGACAAGTTAGGATTTTTATGAGAATGGAAGGTAGGAGTTAAGTTCAGAGGCAGTTATTGTGTAGGAGACGTGAAGTGTCCTCATTGTTACAATGTGAATGTTTGGAAATGCTGGGGGGGGTGAATCAGAGTGTGTGACCTTGTAAGACTGGTTAAAGCCTGGGCAAAGTATGCTAGGAAAAGGTAGATGTGATAGAGGTAGAACCAGCTAGACAAGGTTTGAGTCTGGCAGGAGATGAGGGCTGTAGTCTGTGGTACTATGGTGAGGTATGACTGGGACAGGGCAGTGTAATTGATAAAGGTAGAGGTTAAAGTGCAGAAGTCAATGGCGGTATGGACCATAGAACTGAGATGTGGATGTGGCAGGGCCACAGTGAGACAAGGTTCAACTTGTTATTTGTAACAAAGTGGATAAGTGTATGTCAAGGGTATACACCAGTTGCGTAAGTTCGGCTGCTGTATGGGGAGATGCAAGGTGTTGTCCAGTTGATGTATTGGATGTTGGATTTTCATCTGTGGATGCAGTAGTTTGTGAAATGACTATCAGTAGAACTTAAGTAGAGTAGGGTGAGTGAATGGTGAGATGCAAATGAATGAGAACAGATTCATTGAGCAATGTAAGTGTCTGGATGAGAGATGTGGTGAGGTGTTAAGTGTGAATGTCATGGTTGGATGTGATGCTGCACAGTGTGATAAAAGTGCAGTCCAAGACATTAGTGAGGGGCAAAATGGTGATGAGAGATGTCCATTTGTCGTGATACATTTAACGTCTGCTGAGGAAGTGATGAGTACAGTACATTGTGTATATTATCATGTATGGGTGAGGTGTTATATACATAGTGATGACGAGTGGTGCTGTGAATGTAGGTGTGGATGTAAGAAGGGCAGCACCAGTATGAGATTGTGAGAGTCTGGGTGGAAGAGTTAGAGTACAAGGTTTGAGCTTGGAGGGCAGAAATAGTTTTCCAGGTAGCTGCACCAGAGGGTGATTATGATGAGCTTGGGTACGTAGGATAATTTGAGAGATAAGCATGTACTTTGAGGTGGATGTGAGAGGGGTCATACCCACATGAGTTGAGATTATGCAGGCCAAGAGATAATATTGTAATGTACACATGTGGGGATTAGGTGGATATAAGTATGCAAAAACAGTTGCCAGATGAAAGTTGAGGATGTAGTATGTGTTAGCTGCTGCTTGCTGTCTGCCACTGATTGTGCATGACAGATTGTTGAAATGTCTGCTTTGAGAACACTGGCACATGCGAAACCTATGGACATCACAGGACACGTTGCCTCCACCTAGCCTTGCCTTGGCTGAGTTGTGTGTGGCTGTTGGAAACGGGTAGCGTGGTGCAGAGCGGGAAGGCTAAACTAGGAGGAATTGTGTAAAGCATCCGCGCAGCACACACAGGAGACACCCCAGGCACACCACAAACGGAGACCACACCAGTTTAGGTGAAAAACAGCATATGTATTATGCAGAACTCAGCACAAATAATCACAGGGGTGTACACGGCACCAACTGGCACCAGGTAGATATGAACAGTGGGGACGATTTACAGTGCAGCGCCAATCGGGCCGCTGCCAGCATCAACAAAAGCATGGGATGAATGCAAGTGTAAGGGACACATGAAAGTCCAGTAGTAATAATCAGTGTATGTCAGCCAGTAACCTCTGGCAAGATCATGCACTGAGCACCATCGTATTTGCATAAATCCAATAGGCATGAACATGTAGGCTCATAACATTAGCATGGTAGAAATCAGGTTGGCCTAAAGTCCCTTCGGCCTAGCCCTGTGAGCACAAGGGAAGAGCATTAGGCAACAGTAGCATAAAGACACTAGGCATGAAAACCCATTATGCGTAACCTCAGGCATAACATATATGAGCCTGGAGGCATAACCATAGGCAAGAGTACATTTGCATAACTCTCATGAACAGGAGGCCTGGAAGGAAAACCTTAGGTTAGGCAGAGCCATAAACATAAATGCAACATTAGGCATGAAACACATTGTGGTATGGCAGGAGGCTTCACCTTAGGCCTAAATGCAGCACCGTCAGCATGGGCCTAACACATGGGCATTTCAATGGCATATTATGCATACAAATAGGCAGAACCCCGATGTAAACGTGGAACACAGTATACAGGCATCATGGCATAGCCCCAGTAGGTCAGGCATGGACCCCCGGTATACCGCACATCAGCCTCAACATAAGTACAAGGGGGGCATCTCATTAGGCCATAATCAGGGCTGGATGCAAAAACAGCAAAGCAAGGGTGCGCAAAGCGCTGGGGCCGGGCATGAGTGTCTCTCACTCGTCTCTCTCGTCTCCTGAGGAATACAGTGCCCCCAATCCATTGCAGCTGCCTGCGAACTCGCAGGCCAGCTGGGAATCAGCCCAAAACAAGTACTGGCACTGCATGAGCAGGGGAAGCCCAATTTGGTCTCCCGAACAACAATTGCCCGTTAGGAGCAGCTGCCACTGTCCTGCGGGGCAGCTGGGTGGAATAAAACCACTATGGCCACGTTGGAGCCCCTCTCCGGGACTCTGGAAGGGGAAATATGCCCAATCGTTGCAGCGGCCCACTACTGCGGTGCCGCTGTGTGTCCCCAAGAGTCACTGGCACTTTCGGTGCCTCTGGGGCCCCTTAAACATAAAGTGCCTCCTACGTCGCAGCTGCCCGCTGTCAGACGGGGCAGCTGTAAGGATCCGCACGGCACCGGGGGCGGGCACCGGCAATGTGCCCCGACACACCCCCCAACTTCGCAATGGGCCCCACTCACCAGCTGTCCTGCGGGGACTCTGCTCCTTGGGTCCACGTGGGCAGCACGGGAGCCTGCGAGGCTCCGATCGAGCCCCTCCTTCTCAGGGCCCTTCTACCGGACGGCTGCTGCTGCACACGGGCTCTCCTCCTCTCCCGGGGAGCCCCGCCTGTATGGAGCGAAGTCTCCGTTGACGTTGGCGCGGGCCAGCGCGGGGTAGGCTCCCGCCTGGCTCCTTTCAGCTCCGGGCTTCCTTCTGTCGTTGGGCGCCCCGCCCACCGTCAGGCAAGGCCGCCAGACTTCCTGTTCACCGCTCCGACGCGGCGTCTCCTCTCTCCGGGAACACGGGCTGCGGCGGTGATCCTGGGCACGTTAGAAGCGCGGGGTGGGCTCCCGCCTTCCAACAAAAAATTACGGGGTAGGCACCCGCTGCATCGAAGCAGGCAATTACGGGGTGGGCACCCGTTTCTTCAGCAGACAGCGGGGGGGGGGATCCCCCATGCAGGGATTTCCTTGTGGCACTTGGGCAGCACAGCGCTGCAGGGACACCCACGCTCCTCACCTCCTTGGAGCACCGGCTATTAATGTAAAGCGCTCACGAGGCGCTAGATAGCTCCCAGGTCTAGGGTCCCACAGAATAGAGTGGTACTCTGGCAGCACAGCGCTTCAGGTGTCAGCTCCTTTTCTCTCCTGGGCAGTCCACATACTCGCAGGGTGCTAGACAGTAGGTAGCTGGCAATAAGGGATAGCGCTCCCAGGTGCTGGATTCAGGGCGGTAGGAGAGCAGTCAGCAATACTGGGTCAGATCAACGGGCAGTGGGTACTCATCGGAACAGGACCGCAGCTCCTAGAAGCAGTCATCCCCCATAACGTGGTACTCCTCCTGTCATGGCAGTCTACACTCCAGTAAGGGGCTCTCACTGGCCCTGTGGACGGTGGAGGGGTGCAGATGGGCACAGGGGCCAGCACACAGGCCCAATGTGGCGGTACCTCTTGGCAGAGTGTCCCCTCTCAATCAGTCCACGCTCCGCACTGTCCCTGTCTGAGCATATGGCAGCCCAGCCCCCCTATATATCCTCCTCACCCCACCTCCCAGAAAGGGCTGGAAGCTTCCAGAAGGTTCCTGGGAAACCGGTCTAAACTGGTTTAGGTGGAGGAGTAGAGCACCCTGGGTGCGAAGTTTCCCTCCAACAGCAGGGGTGCTGGGAAACGAACAACTAGCCTGACACCCCACCTCAGTCAGGCGTCACATGGGCAGGCAGGCATGGCGTCCATTTTAACAGTGACATTTTATCCAAGCGCACTTCTAAAATGGTGGAACTAACAATGTGTACAACATTGCACAGCATTTATTATTTTCTTTTCAGATACACCATGTTTTATTGTTACACAAGCGAAAAAATTCAGGGCAAAAGGGCCAAGTCCAACACGACCCCCTCCCAGCCAAAAGCCAGGGTAGACCGATTAATGCCTTGATGGGCTTCCCTGCTTAGGGCGAGAGAACTTGGACGCGGGCCCACAACTGCAGGAACACCCGCAGGTTCTCCTCCACTCTGGAACCCGATGGTTCCTCTCTCAACTCCTCCTGACCCAACTAGGCCACCCTACTGGTGCTCCCTAGTTGGCTGCAGCCAGGACTGGGCCCTAGGCCATCCAGATGTCTCTGGCCCTGGCTGTCTCACAGAGTGGGGGGCAATAGCCCCAGGCCCGTAGTACCCGTTGACCACTCTCCCTCTCCTCCTTGCAGCTCCAAACTGCCACTGGTCCATCCACCTGGGGTCCGCACCCTCAGGCTGACCAGCAGACAGGGGCGAGGCTCTCTTCCCCCTACCTCTCCTTCTGGGGTTCCGCCCTCTCCTTCTATGCGGGGCACCCTCCGAACACCACTCTCTCCCTCTCCCAGGGCCGTGACCCTGCATCCGATCCACCAACCCAGGGTCTAAACCCTTAGGTTGCCCTGGTGCCAGAGGCGAGTCCTCCCTCCCTCTGCACCCCCTCCCAGAGTTCTGGACCCTCCCAACTGGAGAAGTACCCCTGGAAGTCAATTCCGGAGGGACACTGGTTACAGACGTCCCACCCGCCAGGTCAGGCAATACCTGAACCGGGCCTCCCAACCCAGGATCGAAGCCCTGTGGTTGAGCCGGTGCCAGAGGCGAATCCTTCCTCCCTCGGCACCCCCTTCCAGAGTTCCGCACCCTCCCACCTGGAGAAGTACCCGTGGAAGTCAGCTCCGGAGGGACACTGCTTACAGACGTCCCTCCCGCCAGGTCAGGCAGCCCCTGAACCTGGCACCCCAGCCCAGGATCTAAACCCTGTGGCTGAGCAGACCCCAGAACCCCTGGAGCTCTGATTACAGACGCCCCAGGTTCTCCTGACACTGGGGGATCCCCTTCCATGGATGGCCCATCGGGACAGCCTAGGCTCCCAACCTGGGGTTCCCTTATGGAACTCTCCAGGCCCTGAGACTGCGGTTGGGGCACCTCGGGACACCTCCCCGTCTCACTCCTTCCTATAGATAGGATGTGAGGCCCTACAACCCTCTCACTATCCTGGGACCTAGCTGGGCTATTCTCCACCTCTCCCACCTCGCTGGGTTGGAAGATCCCTGCACCACTCCCTTCAGGATCACTCCGCAATGCCCTCTCAGACTCTCTGGCACTCACCCAAAGGTCTGCCTCCCGTGCAAGCTCCCTGGGGTCGGAGAGCCCACACTGCAACAGGTGGCTGCGCAACCTGGGAAGACAACTCTTTGAGCACATGCTCCCTGATAATCAGGCGGAACAGCTCTTCCCCATCTGTCACCGCGCCACACACCATCCACTCCTCCAGTGCGGTCCAACACACGTCCACATACTCCCCCCAAGGCTGATGGGACAGTTTCCTGCCGCCCCTAAATTCCAACCTGCCCCTCTCCTCCTGGGGATCAGGCACCATCTTCCGGGCTCCGGGAGTGGGACTTCCTGCACTGGCTAAACTCTCACTGCCACCACTGGATCCCACCCTCACTGGTGAATCCAGACCACAGACACCACTCTCAGGGGACAACCTACTCCCCTGAGCTAGTCTCTCCCTGGCGAAGGCCCTTTCAGCCTCAGCCATTCTCTCCTGTGCTAGGACCCTCTCGGTCTCTAGCCTCTTTTCTTCAACTCTCAGCTGCGCTAGCTCCACTCTGAGCCTTTCCAGCGCCAGCTGATACTCCCTTTCTTCCCTCCTATCTACCCATTCTTCTGGGGACAGGGAAAGGGGTGGGGCAGTGCCCCTGGGGCTGGACCCAGCACGGGACTCCCTTGCTATGGTGTCCTTATTCGCTACCGGTGTCTCCACCCTAACATCCTCTTCCTCCTCAGAGTCACCACCCTCTGGGGTTATGGACTGGGACCCCTCACGGTCTCTACCAAATCCACCCCCTAAATATGCGGAGGGGTAGTCGGAAAGGTCCCCACAGGGCTCTAAGGGTTCCCCCCTTTTCAGGGCCTCATAGAGGAACAACTTCCTGCGGGTGTTGCCTACCGTGGGTATCCCTCTCTCCCTGCAGAGGTCCAACACCTCCTGCTCAGTGTACTCCCACAGGCAATCCTCATCGTAGGTTAACCCCATCCTGGTGGGATACACCCGGGATACACCACCCACAGTGCAACAGGGAGACACAATCCCCAAAACAACACTTTTAAGAGGAAAATACAATCAGGAAAAATGATCCCCAAATCTGTGATTTTCTAAGTGCTCAATTTGCAGTGCAACCAGTTGTCGCTGTGGTACTGCTCCGATCGAGCCCCTCCTTCTCAGGGCCCTTCTACCGGACGGCTGCTGCTGCGCGCGGGCTCTCCTCCTCTCCCGGGGAGCCCCGCCTGTACGGAGCGAAGTCTCCGTCGACGTTGGCGCGGGCCAGCGCGGGGTACGCTCCCGCTTGGCACCTTTCAGCTCCGGGCTTCCTTCCGTCGTGGGGGCGCCCCGCCCACCGTCAGGTAAGGCCGCCAGACTTCCCGTTCACCGCTCCGACACGCCGTCTCCTCTCTCCGGGAACACGGGCTGCGGCGGTGATCCTGGGCACGTTAGAAGCGCGGGGTGGGCTCCCGCCTTCCAACAAAGACAAATTACGGGGTAGGCACCCGCTGCATCGAAGCAGGCAATTACGGGGTGGGCACCCGTTTCTTCAGCAGACAGCGGGGGGGATCCCCCACGCAGGGATTTCCTTGTGGCACTTGGGCAGCACAGCGCTGCAGGGACACCCACGCTCTCACCTCCTTGGAGCACCGGCTATTAATGTAAAGGGCTCACAAGGCGCTAGATAGCTCCCAGGTCTAGGGTCCCACAGAATAGAGTGGTACTCTGGCAGCACAGCGCTTCAGGTGTCAGCTCCTTTTCTCTCCTGGGCAGTCCACATACTCGCAGGGTGCTAGACAGCAGGTAGCTGGCAATAAGGGATAGCGCTCCCCAGGTGCTGGATTCAGGGCGGTAGGAGAGCAGTCAGCAATACTGGGTCAGATCAACGGGCAGTGGGTACTCATCGGAACAGGACCGCAGCTCCTAGAAGTAGTCATCCCCCATAACGTGGTACTCCTCCTGTCATGGCAGTCTACACTCCAGTAAGGGGCTCTCACTGGCCCTGTGGACGGTGGAGGGGTGCAGATGGGCACAGGGGCCAGCACACAGGCCCAATGTGGTGGTACCTCCTGGCAGAGTGTCCCCTCTCAATCAGTCCACGCTCCGCACTGTCCCTGTCTGAGCACATGGCAGCCCAGCCCCCCTATATATCCTCCTCACCCCACCTCCCAGAAAGGGCTGGAAGCTTCCAGAAGGTTCCCTGGGAAACCGGTCTAAACTGGTTTAGGGGGAGGAGTAGAGCACCCTGGGTGCGAAGTTTCCCTCCAACAGCAGGGGTGCTGGGAAACGAACAACTAGCCTGCCACCCCACCTCAGTCAGGCGTCACATGGGCAGGCAGGCATGGCGTCCATTTTAACAGTGACATTTTATCCAAGCGCACTTCTAAAATGGTGGAACTAACAGTGTGTACAACATTGCACAGCATTTATTATTTTCTGTTCAGACACACCATGTTTTATTGTTACACAAGCGAAAAAATTCAGGGCAAAAGGGCCAAGTCCAACAGTGGCTATAAGTGTCAAGTTACCCTTTGTAGGTGGATGTTGTCACTGATTGATCATTCGTCCCCTTGGATACTGCCCTGTGATGGAGGTGTTGATTGCTCATATTGTATTGTCATGATGCAGAAACATTGGATGGCAATGCATTGCTTAGAGGGCCATAGCCCCCCCAAGTGAAAAGTCAAGGATGTGTGTTGTTGGGCCACCTGGGGGCAGACTACTCCTGAAACACGTCCCCACACATCACTACACACATGGGTACTAAAGGCATTCTGACTGAGTGTCAGAGGTACGGGGACTCCAAGGGAGATAGACGCATTGTAATGATATGATATCTCTGGATATGCAGATGAAAAAACATTGCACTGCTACACGAGACACATATGACATCGGAACATTATACCCAGTTCCATGAGTGTTTGCATTGTCAATATACGGGGTCCCATTTTGCCCATTAAACACTGCCACAGAGCCTGAAGGCAATATGTCTTAGTAGAAGGTCTGCTTGATGTTTTCAAAGATTTGGAGTCAGTGTTTCAGTGCCAAATGTAGACAAAGCAGACTTCATTCTTTATTATTTGTTAGCAGCTAAAACTACAGCCTGAGGAGATAGATGCTGAATACCTGTGAAGAACATTCTCAGAACATAACCCAATACACATACACATTGGTGTAGTGTGCAGCGCCCCAGTCCACACATGGTGACTGCATCCTACGTTGTTGTGTGGCTGTGCATTTTTATCATTCCTGAGGGATTCCGTCTCCAAATATTTCACTGACAACTGGGACACAACCACTTCTAGGTTGTTGGAGTGGGAAGCACTGAAAGCAGTACTGAGTGGCAGGTGCTTGGGGCTTGGGTGGGGGCTAGGGCCAATATCCCCAGGGCTTTGGTGCAAACAGAGGCACCATTAGGTCATCATTAGACTGTGGTTCAGTTGCAGGCAGTGATGTTAGTCATGCTGACAGATGCTCAAACACACCACACCCATCTGACTGAGCTACTGCGTTGCTTTTACTTAGCAACATAACAAGCTGAGATGCACACAGAGTGGGATAAGTCAGGGCAACTCCTCTCATGCGTCCTCTGTTTCTTAACATCAACCCAGCAGATGTTGATAATTAGGGATCACCTGCTCCAGATGCACACTAGTCAGGCAACCATCTATGTATCCTTCACAGTGTATTGTTGAGGCCTATACATTCCCCCCTAGTCTGAACGCAAGGGAGACGTTTCCTGATTCCTGACTGGATTCAATCTACCTGTACTTGTTCTGGAAGCGCGTGCAGTGATCACCGTTGGTTGGTACGAGAAAAACTCAGAGTGAGTCTGCGCACTGCTGCGTTGGCCAGCCTCCCGCCCAGTCTCGATAATGCCTATGAGCTTGCACTTGAACACAGGTGACTGTATCTCTCTCTTGCCACCTTGAGTGATTGAAAACACCCACAATCCATGTTGCATTTTCTTTGGTGTACATGTTAATAGCCATCAGTGACCTAGCTGAGCCTATGGCCACAAACTCCCTTGCCCTGCTTGCAAGGAATTGGTAATCCTTAGTATTGTAGAGGCGCCTTGCCTGCTGGTACACCAACAGCATCTAGTGCATGGTGTCCAAAGGGATTCTATCCCTGATAGATCCACGATGCTTGACATTCTGATGCAAAATAGTGTGCTGTAGCTGGTCCGTGGGAGGTGTCACTACATAGCCTGATTGGATCTAGTATTGGTAAAAGCATACAATTCCGTTGATCGTGTGTACATGTTTGCCACTCTCTCAAAAATAGACATGTCAGGGCAGCTGCAACAACACATATGTGTTTTTGATGCCAAGCCAACTGCCCAAGTCAAGTGTCACCCTCTTTTATGTTGTGCAGGGGGGCTGTTGGGCTGTCCCCTTTCCCAACTTCCCTTGGCCCTGACAATGTAGCCGCTAGCCAACAAATTTGTCAGGGGTGTTAATAATGGTGAGTTCCACTGGGCGATGAGGTACATGTTGTATCCATTGATGCAAGCGACATGCTGCTCTATATTCAGTCTATCTGCAGGGTCATTCCAGATATTTCTGTGAGACAATCAAATTTGCAGGGTGTGTCAAGTTTGTGTGTTAACTGGACCAAGTGTTGTGTTTTGGCTCTCTGTGTGGATTATCCTCCACAAGAGGTGATGGCGGATGAGCAGAGTGTGATGCGTGACCTTGATGTTTTTTGGTACTTATGGATCTGTAACTGTGATGATGCAAAGTATCTCATTGTGTGAATCTTAGCTGGGCCATATCCTCATTACGTCCACAGATGTTTTCTATGATCACTCTTCCAGTTACAGGCCAAGGCTGTATTTCACTTCCTGAGGAGATAATGCTCCCCTGCATCTTGTGTTTTTGCCATCACCATACAGTGGCTGTGCCTGATGCCACCTCCAGGGAGTTTGACGCCATGCTGCGAGAGTTGGTCTGTAATAGTGGCATGATAAGTGTGGCTCTGTGGAGGCTGCATCTGCCAAAGCGAAGGTTGTCCAGTCTGTTCATTTTTTAATGAATGTTATGTGGCTGTACCACCGCAAGGGCTAGTGGTAAGTTTGTTTGGTAGTCAGTAGTACACAGTGAGCATTTTCCGAATATGTAGGGCACAAGAGATTGCGGGATCAATGTTGCTCCCTGAAGCACATCTCCCCTGTGGAGCTGACAGCCTGGTGAAAGTGTGTTTTTGGGGTAGTGGGCCTGTGGCTACTGAGGGACATGATCCCGGACTCTCTGTCTCTTATTCTGCACGTCTTGGCTGATTTCCATAGAAGCATTGTTGGGAAAGATGGACCGCATGGAGAGACACAAGATTGAGCTTAGTGGGTGACCTAATCAGGGTCCAAGAGCACATTATCTTTGTCCAGTTGCAGGAAGATCCTAACATTGCAGGGGTCTATTTCTTGGCATATGGTACACTGATGGCTGAGATGGGACACGTGTAGAGTGACAGACACTGACTCTGCACATTGGCCCTAACCCTCGGTGTGCGCGTCATGGCGGTAGTTTTGAAACTGGAGATTGATGTTTTTGGACACATGAAGAATGACCCACTGTCACCTGCTCACTAGCTATGGGACACTGATATATTGTTTTAGTCCTAGACTAGACAGTACTGATGTACAGTATGTCATGATGCCAAACTCCATTCCATTCAATTTGACATCTGGCACAGGGCATGTCTCACCTCAGCTGTCGGACCATGAAAGTTTGTGTCCTACCATCTGCGCACACAACGTAATGCAACAATTTTGTAATTGATACATATGTTCTGGACATGGCTGTATGCTGATAACCTGTGCTGCTGAGTTACAGATGTACTTGCCCCAGTGAGGGATTGGTTCAACCTCCTTCCATTGGAGTGGATAGAGAAAGGGATATTCCTGCAGCTTATGTTTTTGAAGTTATTCAATGAAAAGATGGATTTGTGAATGCTTATCAGGCGCCAGGCCATTTGCATGCATTGTTAGGCCACTGCAGTCCCAACACTGCAACACTTTTGGGCAGCGACTCACTAATGGTGTAGGGCTGAGGCTACTTCGCAGCGCAGGGAGTGAGTTGTGTCCCTCCAGAAGATTGCAATAGCTAAGCTGTAGGACAATTTGTTACA
This sequence comes from Calotriton arnoldi, assembly GCA_963921515.1. Lineage (NCBI taxonomy): Eukaryota > Metazoa > Chordata > Amphibia > Caudata > Salamandridae > Calotriton > Calotriton arnoldi. The sequence goes on along the minus strand of CAWUFW010009062.1, from coordinate 60,462 downwards.
TGAAGACCCATTGAATGGGTGTAGGACTTTGTAGTGTGAGGCTCAGAGACACTTATTCATGGCCCTATGAGATGTGTTCCGGACATGGCTAGATGAGGCAGCTGCTCTGTCATGTGAGGCAGACTGCCTGCATGACATTTCCTCCTTTGGTCACGGGGAAGGGTGTCTTTTGGAGTACATATATGCTACAATGTCAACTGTTGACAATTGCTATTGTCTTAGAGGCCCCAGTCTCACCCTCCATGTGTGGCCTGTGAGGTATGTGTGTTGCTGACCTTCTAAATGCACATTATCCCTCTGTGCTGTTCTATCTTGTTATGTTTATCATGTTGTTCATTTCTGTTCCATATGCTCCTGTTGTGGTATGCTTGATTCCTTGCTGAATGCTTGTTCTGCCCATCTGTCCAGATCTGCATTGCCTGCTTAATTAAAGATGATTTACATCCATCCCAATTTGTATCCAGGACATGATACTGAGCTGATAGTGAGGTTTTAGTTTTGATGTGGAAATGTCTTGTGACTTGTGTGCAGGGACATTCGTTGTATCATATGCCACCAAACGCATTTATATATGTCTGTTTTTTGTATTTGAGAAACTGTCTTAGTTTTGAGATGTGTGTCTTCCTTCATCCAATATTTTGGATGATGAACCATCCTTTGTGTACCTGCAGATTTGATGCATGCTCCGTGTGGACTGTTATCACTTTGTCCTTTTTTTGAGTGCTGTGAGTCCAAGTGGGATATTTTGATACCCTGTCCTGACTGTACAGGTAGGTATCCTATCCCATGCCCTGCTGGCAGGCCTGAGTGAACACTTGTGGGTGAATGGCACGGGTCCACCAGGGACGTGTAAACCTGGCCTGGCAAAGCATAGGGGGCCCCAAGATAGTCGAGTCCCAATGTATTTGAGTGAGGTGTGCGTGCTATCAGACCTGTGTGCATGGTAGGTATTGTATATAAGGGATTCATCTGTCTGAGTCCTGCTCTGGATCTGTGCTGGATCCTTCCCATGTTGCTATTCCTGACACATCCAACATCCCATTCTGGTTGTGTTTCCCTATGATGACCTGGCTATGTGCCTTTCAGTGAGGCTGAGATGATGGTGGACGTAGGCTTTGTTGGATTCCCGCTCAGACACTGCTGTACTCATCAGGACACATGATGTAGGACTGAGGGATTGGGCTGATCAGGGAGTGGCAGTCCAGGTTGGACTGTAGAAGTCAGTTTGTTGTTTCTAGACATGTATTGATCTGTCAACAATTGGTGCATCAGGTAAAGTGAGGCGTGACAGTATAAACAAGCTGGGCCTAGGTTTTCCATTTTATTGGGTGGATGTATTGTATCGCTACTTGGTAGATCAGCTATAGAATTTGACTTCACTTTCCTGTGTGATTTATACATGTTGTTGTTTCTTTTGAAGCTATTCAGAGTAGATAATATGCTTCTGCTATGGTGCTTTGGAAATGGCAAAATAATTCTGATAAATGGTATCACTTCCTGCAATGTGACTCCCTATGACATGAGATGTTGTTGTCTTTGTATGCATTTCAGATATTAGGATTTTGCCTGTGGAACTGATGCATGTAGGTGTGGGCATGGTGCCAGTGAATATGTCTCTGTGGACATACTTTTGTAAGTACTTTGAAGTTCTGTTGCCCTGTGATGCTTTGTTGTGTGCTGTGGTATACTCATGCATTCAGTTTGTTATACTTAAATATATGTGGCTATGGGCATTCCTGATCCAAAGAAAATTGGGTGTTTCTCCCAGTATTTGGCGGTCTGACTGTAAGTACCTGATGATGACATTCCCTCATTTCCATACACAAAATGCTACGGGACACTTTCTACTGTATTGGCTTTCACGGGGTAGTTACGTTATTCTGTCGAGGTAGGCGTCTAACTTATCGTCGGCGACGACCGCTTCGGTTGCGGTTGTAATATTCATCGTAGATGTATAGTAGAGGGATGACATGCATGATGGATCCCATAGCTGCACAGTCTCGGTCACAGGAATCGTGTTGTGACGAGATTTGGAGTTGAAATACTCCCCTTCCGACTGCTCTGACAAGGTGGTTGGTCCGACAGATTTGGAGCGCCAGAAGTACGCATCGTAATAGGGCAGGCGGATTTGGACTCGGAAGTGGCTCCAAACGGCTCCATTTGGCGTTTCCAGAGGCTTTCGATTGGAATATCCAGTCGGATATGGAGTAACCGAGCCGGTCAGTAAGCAATGGGTTTTGGGCATCATAATGCAACGGTTGGGAAAACTGCATCCAAAAATGAGTCGGTCGGACGATCCGACTATGACAGTCTCTCGGATGCCTTTCCAACTGACATCTTAATTGGACCCTTATTAGGGTATGTTGAGGTTTGCTTATCAGGGAGTAAACTGTACACTTATGCCCCAATTACGAGTTTATGTGCCATCACTCCGACGAAACTCATGCTGCCTGCCCGCCCGATTATGACTATACAGTAGTCATCCAGGCGGGTGGTTCGGCAGTCCCATAGCGATGCCTCTTTTAAAGGCGACATCACCATTAAAAGAGGCACTGCAATGGGGCCGCACTACAAGGTTCTTGCTCGGCATGGACTCTAAAGTCCATGCCGTTCAAGAACCAATGTGCATGCACATGGGGGGATCATGTTATGCCCCCCTGTGTGTATCCACCTATGTATGAGGCTCAGAGGGGCCCTGTAGGCCCCCCCTTTGTTTCCTCTCTGTCAGGGTTTTCATGGTGGGGGAACTGCCATGAAAACCCTGGCTGAGAGGAAACTCGTAACATGCTTGGTGGGACCGTGGCAGTCCCACAAAGCATATTGCAGCCTCTCACCCCCACTCCTATGCCAGGGAACGGCAGTTTCCTGGTGGATCAGGCGGTCCCCGGGTGGTCCTACTGCCCGAGTCATAATCGGGATGTCAGATCACCGGTGCGGCAGTGGCTGGATCCACCACCGCCATGCCACCATGAGTCTGGCAGTCCTTGGACCGCCAGACTCATAATAGGGCTGTAAGGGAACTACAGTGTTATTAATGTAGGCGTGGATTGTGTATATTTGGGTGAATGGATGGGGTGTGGATTTAAACGTCCCATTAATCATCAAAATATCACTAGTCTCCAGTTTTACAAGGTTAAAGCGTGTGCTAAAGATTAGTATCCTTTTCTGAGGGTTTTTGTTTTCATGCAAAAGAAAGGTTTAATTAGTAACGGTAACAGATATGGTATTACATGTTGGGGCCTACTTGCCTGTTTTTTCCTTTGGATAACTATGCGTAAATTAGGAATTGTGGGTAGACAACTCGCTACATGCGTAGGAATGACTTAGGATACTTCTCTCAAAACTGTACCACAGGGTTCATTGGAGGTGGATGCAAGTTCTTTCATTTAATTTATGCTTTCTCTAACCTCAATCTCCATTGCAGGGGCAGAGTGGTTATGATATGTGGGCCTTTCAACAGTGTCACCAAGAGTAACCACTCTGCCTGTGCAATGGGACGAGTAATTCTGAACACACCTCCAATGACTCCTGGGCTCAGTTAATCTCTCCTTACAATAAAGGTAGCCACAGTGCTTTAGAAGTCAATTTCCTCTTTGGGATTTAACACAGCTTGATTGTCTTCCTGATGCCATTATGTGTATGTCTGTAAATGAAGGGAAAAAAAGAGTTTTTGTGTTATACGTTTTTTAATAAACTTTTAATCTGCAAAACAATGTAGTTATTTATACATGTTTGACTATTGACATTTCTGAAAACATGTTTTAAGTTCACTTGCTGTTATTATGTGCTTTTGTAATTTGATATTTTTTATTGATTACTCCTTGTATAAAAAAGTGCTTAATAGTTATTTGGTTGTCTATTGAGTTTTCTAAGAACATGTTGCTTATTATATTGTTTGATTTTGTCAGCTGTGATTTTCTACTATGGTTTGTAGTTGATTCCTGTGAAATGAAAAATTGGCATTTCAAATAGTTAAAGTTCTTTTGTTTGCTTGTTTGTCCTTTTACTGGTATAGATTCTTTCTTCAGGTGTTTTTGTAGATTTAGTTTTCTCCCTTCTGGGTGATGTTGGGTAGGGCTACAAGGAAAAGTGGATTTTTACTGATTGTTGTTTGTTTGGCTTTTTGCTTTGCAAAAAGAAATGTTTTGGTTAGTTTTGGTTGCAACATTAGGTTTTTCAAATATTTTACATGTGAAAGGCCTTCTGGTTGTTGAACAACTGCTTGTGATGAAGGTTTGCAGTCCAGACGATGGTTTGACGGCATTGGTTTTTACATTTATTTTATTCAACCTGTGGAAAAAAGTGTAATGACTGTATGTTTAACTTTTTATTTATTACATTTAATAAAGCAAGAAATGACCAGCACCTTTCCCGAGGCAACCACCCGGCGGAGATAGAATAGTAATTTCTCCTCCCACCACTGACCAGCACCTTCCTTGAGGTAAGCACACAGCAGAGTTAGAATAATAATTTTGGGCCCACCACTAACCAGCACCTTCCCTGAGGCAAGCACACAGCAGAGTTAGAATAATAATTGTGCCCCACACCACTGACCAGTACCTTCCCTGAGTCAAGCACCCGGCGGAGTTAGAATAGTAATTTTGCCCCCCACGATTGACCAGCACCCAGCGGAGTTAAAATAGTATTTTTGTCCCCCACCACTGACCAACACCTTCCCTAAGGCAAGCAACCAGTGGAGTTAGAATAGTCATTTTGCCCCCAACCACTGACTAGCACCTTCCCTGAGGCAAGCGCCTTGCGGAGTTCGAATAGTAATTTTGTCCCTGCCACAGACCAGCACCTTCCCTATGGTAAGAACTCGGCGGAGTTAGAATATTAATTTTGCCCCCCCACCACTGACCAACACCTTCCCGGAGACAAGCACCCTGCAGAGTTAGAATAGTTGTTTGACCCCCACCACTGACCAGCAGATTCCCTGATACAAGCACCAGGTAGAGTTAGAGTAGTAATTTTGCCCCCCGCCACTGACCAGCACCTTCTCCGAGGCAAGCAACTGGAGGAGTTGGAATAGTAATTTTGCCCCCCACCACTGACCAGCATCTTCCCTGAGGCAAGCTCCCTGCAGAGTTAGAATAGTAATTTTGTCCCCAACACTAACCAGCACATTCCCTGATGCAAGCACCAAGTGGAGTTAAAATAGTAATTTTGACCCCCACCACTGTCTAGCACCTTCCCTGAGGTAAGCATCTTGCGGAGTTTGAATAGTATTTTTGGCCTCCACTACTGAGCAGCACCATCCCTGAGGCAAGTATCTAGGGGAGTTAGAATAGTAATTTTGCCTCAGACTATCAATCAATCAATCAGGGGTTTGTAAAGTGCAGCTACTCACCCAAAAGGGTCTCATGGAGCTGGGGGGAGGAGGCGCGCGGCTCCAGGATGTAACGGTGATTCGCTGAAGAGACATGTCTTGAGGTCCTTCAAGAACTTGGCGAGTGTAGGTGTGTTTCGGAGGTGGAGAGGGAGGGTGTTCCATGCCTTGGCCACGAGGAAGGAGAAGGAGCATCCTCCTGTTCTGGTCTTCTTGATGTGTGGTACCGCCACAAGAGAGAACTCGGCTGAGCGGAGGGATCTTTGGGGTGCGTGGAACGAGAGGCGGTGGTTCATGTAGGCGGGTCCGGTGTAGTGGAGGGCTCTGTGGGCGTGGGTGAGAAGCTTGAAAGTTATTCGCTTCTCGACAGGGAGCCAGTGTAGTGTCCGTAGGTGTTGGCTGATGTGGCAGAGGCGCTGTAGGTTGAGGATTAGTCTGGCAGCGGCGTTCTGGACGTTCTGGAGTTTGCAGGTGAGGTTCTTGTTGATTCCTACTGTTGATTACTAACTAGCATCTTCCATAAGATAAATTATTGATTTAAAAATCTAAATATTTTGTTTTTGTAATAAAAATACTTTAGCGTAAACTTACAGGAGATTTTCTTCAGCGATTTTAATCAAATGTGATAGCTGTATGTCTCTGTTCAAAGTCTGTAAATGTATTAGAAAAATAAAATGTTATTTTTGGTTTGAGGATTTTATTTTGCATAAAAGTAAATCTGATTTATGTTAAACATTCACTTACTTTCGAAAGAAGATGAGTATTTTATTGCTCTATCTGTATGGCAAAGATCTGTGAATTTATTAAAAATTCAAAATAAATTTTAGGTTTGCAAATTAATTGTTTTCTATGTAAATGTGCTCCGTTTAAAACGTACACTTACTTCAGTCAATGGGTGGCAGTGTTTGAAGTACAAGCTGTCACTTTTCTCGTCCTACTCCAGATGGGTGTGGTCACCAGGGAAGTCAGTGTACCATTGATCACAAAATGGTTATCAGCTCTATATATACGTTTGTTAGGGGTTAACAAAAATTGAAAAGAAAATATGTTTTGAAATTGATTTTTCCACGTGATTCAGAACCTGACAGAATGTATATTTATTATGTTGTGTGTAAAATGTTGTTTTTATGTTTCGTTTTAGAACGGCAGTCATTTTGAGAAGATGATGGCTGGGCTGTTATAGTGAAAATAGTGGAAGGACACCAGTTTCTTATGCTTTGTACGTACATGCTGGTCTTGCCACCGAGTGTACACTGTTTTTTGTAAAATGTAAGGTACATCCCTGAAAATATATTTTTTTTCAATTTTGTGATATATTAATTTGTCATTATTTATTTATATTTTCTAGTTTTTTTCCATAACATCTGTCTTTGTTTAACAAAGGATAATTAATATGCGTTGGAATGGTATGTGCTGCATTGGTATGCGTGGTAATGGTATGCCTTGTAATGGCACATTTTATGTATCCCTATGAACATGCGTTGTAATGGCTTGCATTGTAAAAGCATGCGCTGTAGTGGTAGTTGCGTTGTGAAGTCCGTGTTGTAAAAGTATACATTGTAATGGTATGCATTGTAACGTCTCACCTTCAGTAGGCTATAGCCCAAATACGAATGTTTAGGAAATGTAGTTAAGACTTTAATGGACAAATACTTCATTTACAAATACAAGAATTGATAGCTCCTGGCACATTGGTATAGAGAGAAAAAGAGAATGAACTAGCGGGTGGTAAGTGTTCTCCGTGTCTGAGTTCTTAATGCAGAAGAGCGCTAGTCTCCATTCCAAAGACGGTAGGACATGTAGGGTTGGCATGGTGCATTTGCATTCCTTTTATAATATCTATAAAGGGAATGATTGGAATGTGTTTCAAGCTTCAGCTCATTTTGTGCTATTTTGTTTTCTCCTGCTGAGCTTCAAGGCATGTTGTGTGGCACTTGTAAATCTCAGCATAGTGCTCAAGAACTATACATTATTTGAAATAAAGTAGTTGTTTCGAAGTCAAGATGTGCGAATGAGGTACTACAGTTAAGCAATAATTCACCTACTGCCAAGTTTGTAGAAAAAGGGTAAGTGGCATCGGACGCTAGTGATGCCTGCTGCGCCCCAGCCCCTTTAGCCTTCCTGCAGCCATCAGTGGGTGGAGAACAGTAAACCATGGCAAGAAGGAAGTACACGAGAAAATAAAATGAAAAGGCTTTTGCACAGGAGGTGAATAGAATGGTAAGATAATACCACTGAGCAAGTGAGGTACAGAAGGCCATTAATAAGATACAAGGAGTTCAGCTGCCCCTTCCACCCCCTCCAGGGTCCTGTCCACCCCCTCCAGGGTCCTGTCCACCCCCTCCAGGGTCCTGTCCTCCCCCTCCAGGGTCCTGTCCTCCCCCTCCAGGGTCCTGTCCACCCCCTCCAGGGTCCTGTCCACCCCCTCCAGGGTCCTGTCCTCCCCCTCCAGGGTCCTGTCCTCCCCCTCCAGGGTCCTGTCCACCCCTCCAGGGTCCTGTCCACCCCCTCCAGGGTCCTGTCCTCCCCTCCAGGGTCCTGTCCACCCCCTCCAGGGTCCTGTCCACCCCCTCCAGGGTCCTGTCCACCCCCTCCAGGATCCTGTCCTCCCCCTCCAGGGTCCTGTCCACCCCTCCAGGGTCCTGTCCACCCCTCCAGGGTCCAGCCGAGGGAGGCTGCGAGGACAGTGTGTGCAGACAGCCCTCTCGCACCTCTAGTGCTCCTAATAACCAGAGTATACAACGGTTCATTAAATTGTTTCCAGATTTAGAAAGAATGAACAATTATGGAGGAGCATGATTGGTGGTAAACTGAAGGTATTAAAGCCCTCGAGTTCAAATTGCTGCTACAAGTTGTGGAAGTTACAACAGGCAGGAAACAAACTGTGTAGGCTTCCACCTGGCATGTGATACACGGTGCTACATCATGCCTTTAGATTAGTTACGTAAGAGGAGATTCACTCCCCATTAATGCTCCGCTCAGCACAGGCTCTGGGCATTCTTCCAAACAGAAAGCCACAGATTGTCGCAATATCCCTTGATGGGACGAATAGAAGTGTACTGTACCAACAGTAGACAAGGATAGTTTGGTGGGTTTAGCGTTATTCTTCGTAGTGAACAATGAACAAAAAATGTACAAACAGAATATCGGTGCCTAACAAAATGTTGAGATTTTTTGATTTTAAGGTTTGTATGATTTCCATACACCCTGGATGCAGGGATGTATACATACATATATTGATGATTAAAATAATTGGTTGGTGCAGAAGTACTTTTCCTTCAACGGTTTCGTTTATGTTGTGTTTATTGCCTGTGGGAGATTCTGGGATACATCTTAATATATCAGGTACAGTGACATGAACTGCCTGTGTGTGTCAGCGGATTACCACTGTGTATTGTCCATACTGGCCTTGAGTATTAAAAATACACACCTGCTCCAACAGTGCCTGGTAGATACTGAATTACAGAGTAATATGGCACAACACCTTTACCAAATACAGCTGTGAAGAAAATACACCAACATGAAAGTTCCATTACCTGTCTAATAAGAGTTGTCATCAATAACAGAGTATTACAGAATTCCCAGTTTAGAGCTAATAATAGGAGAAGTTCTTCTTGGAGTTAATTATAGACCAGCAAGTAGTGGCCCAACTCTGCCTCCCAGATCCCCGGTGCACGGAAAGAAAGATTTTTCCCCAAGTACACACAACAGGTAGCTAATGACTGAGTTTTTGTTATTATCTATTGGTCCCATGTGTAACTACCACAAATAGTGGATACATCCTGACAGCCACCTATGATTGACCAAAAGGTACTAATGATGATGCAACCCAGCAATAGTATTTATTACCTAAGGTAGCAACAACACATATGCCAGACACAACATCTATCACTAAACACTGATGATATGGGGCAGTGCCAGGAAAATTAGGAACACTGTGTCATCATTAGTTATCAGAGAAGGGGATGTGGAGGCTGGTTTTATTTTGTATGTGGAGTCCATCCTGTCTTTCTCTGTTTTGTGATATTCATGACGACAAGGCCTGCAAAATGTATGCAGAGATCGGATTGATCTCAGATAAAATAATATACCGTGCTCAACAGCTTGTGACACAAGGCTTGCTCAAAGACACCTCAAGTGACATGCGTTACTTCACCTATCCAGCAACAGCCACCTTTATCGATGGTCACATATAGCTACGGATAAGTGCCTGATTGATTGGACATGTTTTGTGCAATACTGTCTGCAAATGCTGTCTGTTGATGCACAGGCAGTTAGCATGTAGACTTCACGTTCGTTGCAAGCGTGTGTCAAAGGATTATTTTGTGCTCCAATTGGTAGTATGCTTAATGCGTGTGTAATCCTCGCACCATCTGATCAACAACACACCATGTATTTGTCCACATTATGAAGAAATAACCTTTTCTCTGTATCATGATTGGATATGTATCAAACATGCCTTTGTGGGTTTTTGTGTCGTTGACCCAATTCAGGACTTCGTTGACCCAGTACAGGAAGGACCTCAAGACCTGGACCTCCACACCCAGATGGATCAGCAGCCCCCCCCTGCGACTTGAGACCCTCACGGGTGAGTAGCCGCGCTTTACAAACCCCTGATTGATTCATTGATTGAGGGACCTAATGAAAGTTCTGCATATTGAACATGCTGCTGCATAGCCCATGTTCCAGCGATCATGTATAAAGCTGCTAATGAACCTTGACAATTGTCTGTGTGTCTTTAATTGAGGTTCTACACCGTTTGCACCATTATCGGAGAGTGGTCTTAGATATTCATGTGGGATATCAATCAGCTCCGCTCTCCGGACTTCAGCAAGCCCTGCGTCATTTCCTATGGACTCGGTTACTGTGCCAGTGTTACATGGCCTGAATAATACCCAAACTCGTTAGTTAATATCAAATCCATAAATAAATGTCCATCTGCCAAAAGGAAATCAGGGTGTGAGGAAACTCAGATGCAGCACTTGCCGTGCATCAACCGAGTATTTCTAGTATGAGCTGCAACTGGGATACCTTTTTGGAGAAGTTAAGATCTATAAGAGTCACTTGATAACCCACTAATCAAGCATGTAGGTGGTCTGGAGAAGGACGTTGCTAAATTAACTATATCGGGAGGGGCTCCATATCTAATGAGAGGAGATCCACATACTCCCGAGGTACATGTGTATTTGTAAAGCGCACGTTCACCAGAAGGGCATCTTGCTGCTACATAACAGATGATTGTTGGGAGTCACCAATGTCATCCCAAAGTCTACATTCCTGCCCAAGCCTTATGCAGGATCTGACAGACTCCCTAATAGGAAAATAAGGTGCCAATCTAATAACAACATGCCAGGGAACTCGGTTAAGTCTGCCCCAGAACAACATAAACTAGTGGTTTGTTTCCCAGAGGAGGGAGTCAAGTGTTACTAACAACCTACTGCCGGATGCATGCCCATACTTGGTTGTCCTTAGCAATGTCTGGCGGTTAAGCCCTGGCATCTCAGAGACAACCTTTCAACTTAAAAATAAGGTCTGCCACTATCTCTCTAGGCTTGAAGATTTTAACATATGAGATTATATCATGTATGTGAGGAGGGTGCGATGGATCAGCCCTACTAGGAGGGTGGGATGGATCGACCCTACAAGGAGGGTGGGATGGATCGGCCCTACAAGGAGGGTGGGATGGATCGGCCCTACAAGGAGGATGGGATGGATCGGCCCTACTAGGAGGATGGGATGGATCGGCCCTACTAGGAGGGTGGGATGGATTGGCACTACAAGGAGTGTGGGATGGATCGGTCCTACAAGGACGGTTAGGATGGATCTGACCTACAAGAAGGGTGGGATGGATCGGCCTTACAAGGAGGGTGAATTGATCAGCCCTACTAGGAGGGTGGGATGGATCGGCTCTACAAGGAGGGTGGAATTGATCGGCCCTACTAGGAGGGTGGGATGGATTGGCCCTACAAGGAGGGTGGAATTGATCGACCCTACTAGGAGGGTAGGATGGATCGGCTCTACAAGGAGGGTGGAATTGATCAGCCCTACTAGGTGGGTGGGATGGATCGGCTCTACTAGGAGGGTGGGATGGATCGGCTCTACTAGGAGGGTGGGATGGATCGACTCTACAAGGAGGGTGGGCTGGATCGGTCCTACAAGGAGGGTGGGATGGATCGGCCCTACAAGGAGGGTGGGATGGATCGGCCCTACAAGAAGGGTGGTATGGATCAGCCCCACTAGGAGGGTGGGATGGATCGGCCCCACTAGGAGGATGGGATGGATCGGCCCCACTCGGAGGGTGGGATGGATCGGCCCTACTAGGAGGGTGGAATGGATCGGCTCTACAAGGAGGGTGGAATTGATCGGCCCTACTAGGAGGGTGGGATGGATCGGCTCTACTAGGAGGGTGGGATGGATCGGCTCTACTATGAGGGTGGGATGGATCGGCTCTACTAGGAGGGTGGGATGGATTGGCACTACAAGGAGGGTGGGATGGATCGGCCCTACAAGGAGGGTGAGATGGATCGGCCCTACAAGAAGGGTGGGATGGATCAGTCCTACAAGGAGGGTGGGATGGATTGTCCCCACTAGGAGGGTTGGCTGGATCGGCCCTACTATGAGGGTGGGATGGATTGGCACTACAAGGAGGGTGGAATTGATCGACCCTACTAGGAGGGTAGGATGGATCGGCTCTACAAGGAGGGTGGAATTGATCGGCCCTACTAGGAGGGTGGGATGGATCGGCTCTACTAGGAGGGTGGAATGGATCGGCTCTACTAGGAGGGTGGGATGGATCGACTCTACAAGGAGGGTGGGCTGGATCGGTCCTACAAGGAGGGTGGGATGGATCGGCCCTACAAGGAGGGTGGGATGGATCGGCCCTACAAGAAGGGTGGTATGGATCAGCCCCACAAGGAGGGTGGAATTGATCGGCCCTACTAGGAGGGTGGGATGGATCGGCTCTACTAGGAGGGTGGGATGGATCGGCTCTACTAGGAGGGTGGGATGGATCGACTCTACAAGGAGGGTGGGCTGGATCGGTCCTACAAGGAGGGTGGGATGGATCGGCCCTACAAGGAGGGTGGGATGGATCGGCCCTACAAGAAGGATGGGATGGATCGGCCCCACTCGGAGGGTGGGATGGATCGGCCCCACTAGGAGGGTGGAATGGATCGGCTCTATAAGGAGGGTGGAATTGATCGACCGTACTAGGAGGGTAGGATGGATCGGCTCTACAAGGAGGGTGGAATTGATCGGCCCTACTAGGAGGGTGGGATGGATCGGTTCTACTAGGAGGGTGGGATGGATCGGCTCTACTAGGAGGGTGGGATGGATCGGCTCTACTAGGAGGGTGGGATAGATTGGCACTACAAGGAGGGTGAGATGGATCGGCCCTACAAGAAGGGTGGGATGGATCGGTCCTACAAGGAGGGTGGGATGGATTGTCCCCACTAGGAGGGTGGGATGGATCGGCCCTACTAGGAGGGTGGGATGGATTGGCACTACAAGGCGGGTGGGATGGATCGGCTCTACAAGGAGGGTGGGCTGGATCGGTCCTACAAGGAGGGTGGGATGGATCGGCCCTACAAGGAGGGTGGGATGGATCGGCCCTACAAGAAGGGTGGTATGGATCAGCCCCACTAGGAGGGTGGGATGGATCGGTCCCACTAGGAGGATGGGATGGATTGGCCCCACAAGGAGGGTGGAATTGATCGACCCTACTAGGAGGGTAGGATGGATTGGCTCTACAAGGAGGGTGGAATTGATCGGCTCTACTAGGAGGGTGGGATGGATCAGCTCTACTAGGAGGGTGGGATGGATCGGCCCTACTAGGAGGGTGGGATGGATCGGCTCTACTAGGAGGGTGGGATGGATTGGCACTACAAGGAGGGTGGGATGGATCGGCCCTACAAGGAGGGTGGGATGGATCGGCCCTACAAGAAGGGTGGGATGGATCGATCCTACAAGGAGGGTGGAATGGATTGGCCCCACTAGGAGGGTGGGATGGATCGGCCCTACTAGGAGGGTGGGATGGATTGGCACTACAAGGAGGGTGGGATGGATTGGCCCTACTAGGAGGGTGGGATGGATCAGCCCTACAAGGAGGGTGGAATGGATTGGCCCTACAAGGAGGGTGGGATGGATTGGCCCTACTAGGAGGGTGGGATGGATCGGCCCTACTAGGAAATGTGTTCAGGTGGATTGTGTGTAATTAACTGGAGGCACCCAGTCTTGGCTCGTTACATCCTTTACCATGGTGGTTATGGTTCTAAGCAAGGGTCGGATTTTGACATTTTACCACTTGGTTCTTTTATAAAGCCTTCTTTCAAGCTCCAGGGCCTAGTCAGGCACCTCCCCTTTTAAGATAAAGCAAGTCAGAGGCCCGCGGTGGCAAGGATAGATAACTGTTTCTCCCCTCTATAAGGCCAAACTGAAATGGACTGACAAAATGTAAACTTTGCTAAACCTGAGATGTTGCTCATTGAGTTGGGTTGGCCTGACTCTGATGCTCCTAAACCAGCTGGCAGCCTACTCACTGGGGCTCAACACTTCGACCTGATATGTTGGAATATTGCCGACTTTGTAGCTAAAGTTTTAGATGAGTATTGGGTAGATTATCTTGAAATGTTTGATGTGATCATGTTTCAAGAAACTTGGGCACTGAATGATATTGTGTGGGATGGATATTACAGCTTGTGTTATCTGGCAATCCCCTCATTAGTGTGTAGAGCTAAGGGTGGGTTGGCTATATTTCCTCACACAATATTGTTTCCTAAGATGATTCTGATCACGTTTTCACACTCTGGTATCCAGGTTGTATGGATTGTTCATTCTATCAGTTTGAATTATTTCTAATTAATTTTTACAATGCAGTTAAGCAGAAAGAGAAATATGGCAATATTAATACCCTGTTCAAGGTGATTAGTATCCCCTAAACAGAGCTCCTATTCTGTATAAAGTTGTTGCAGTGCCATCTTAAGTAGAGATTTCGATGCCAGGATTGGTCTGGGTACTATCTGCCATAATCATTTGCTTCTTGGGGACTCGATTACCCAACAGACGAGCATGGATTCAAGAATAGTAAATCTGCACAGGAAACTGTTGGAATATGAGATAAGTAATTTCAATGAAGTTTAGGGTCTTGTAAACAGCCAAATCCCAACATTTATAGGGTGGGCTAGAGGCAGTATAATTCATTACATTTTTATCTCACTGTCCCTGCATTCCTTCATTCTATCAGGGGGGTTCTGTGGACCATAACTCCAACATTATGGCAGTCAAGGTCCAAACCCACAATTGTGCATCTCCTAGAGCAGGGCTGATGGAGCTGGCTGTGGTAGATAAATGGAGGGCAACAGAAGTCAACAATCTATTCATAACCCTGGTTAGGCTCAATCTAACATTGTTTATGGAACACCTTTTGCCTGAAACATCAATTTGTAGGGACCGTTGTTATTTTGGGGATAGTATTAAAAACATCTTATGAACCTGTGAGAAATTGTGTTTTTGGTTGAGGGGGTGTGAGCCCTACTTAAGCAAGAACCACAGGCTTTGTCAGGGTGACCACAAAAGTCACTAAATTAACTTATGCTTAGCCCTCTGGCAGCTTGGCACAAAACAGTTAAGCTTAACTTAGAGGCACTGTGTTAAGTGTTTATGCATCACACAAACAATAATAAAGTGAGAGTACAACGCAGGCAAAATCCTACACCAATTTAGAAAAATATAGTACAATGTGATAAACAAAATGACACCAAATTGAATTAAATCCAAGCAGTGGAATTGGAGTTATGGTTTATTTAAGCTTGAAGGTTGAAAGTGAAAAATAGAGCGAAAAAGAACAAAGAGTCAACCATGGGTATCTGGTCACGCAAGACTGGGTCAAAGTCAAAAGTTATGGCCAACCGCGATGGAGCGCAGTTTGACTGCATGGAGTAGAATGTGCCCAGTCTCAGCTTACATTTGGACTTAGAAGAAATTTCGAAGAAAAAAGTCTGAGAAGATGAGGTTCAGTGGGGCAAGGCAGTCAGCAGTGTCTGAGTAGGAGGTGTCGTTGTTAGGGAGGCACTGGACAAAGGCACAGTGAAGAGTTTGACGTTCAGAAGGCTGGATACCTTCCTTAGGAGGGCCCGCTGACCAGGATCTGTTGCTGAGGAGAAGAACATAGCGGAAGTTACCGCAACATCAGGCAGACCGGCAATGCACTTTGGGCGGATCAGTGAGCAGGTAGGTCCGGGTCTCCTGTGGGTTCTCGGGCCACTTTTTGGTGAAACATTTTCAAAGTCTCAGGTTTGAGGCTTAGGCTGTTTGGGCACATTTAGCACCACTTCCAAGGGTCCGGTACAGGGTGGGAACCACATGGAGGGTCAGGACTCACTCAAGCTGGGTCCAGGTGAGGGTTCAAATTGGTTGCAGGCTTGTTATGTCCCTGTATTCCAGAATGGGAGGCCAGCACCCTAGCCTTTGGAATCACTCTGCTTGTCCCTGGGTTCAAGCAGTAAGGAAAGCCCAAAGCAGTAGATCAGTCCTCTGAGGGCAGAGTACAGGCTTTAAGTAAAAGGGCAGACCTCTGGTCGTAGCAGGGCAGTCCTCTGAAGTACAAAGCTGGCCAGCAGCAGCATGGCAGTCCTCTGCAGGTCCAGAAGTAAACTGAAGAGTTGGTCTGAGGGTCCTGTACTTATATCTGGTGCCAACATTTCAAGTGAAGAAACGTCAAGGCCCTTTCTGACATCTGTTTCCGAAAGGTTCCTCCCTTCCCAGGCCCAGACTTCAAAACGTCTGGGGTCATATAAAGCTGTTGTCAAGTTCTTTGTGTGTGTTCTGTGGCAGCCTCTTTCAAATGTAAGTGGGACAGGGAATAGCCCCGCCACGCCCACCCTGGCAAGATGGCCCAACCTTCCAACACCTGGTCCCCCTTTGTGTTACTGTTTGGGACGAATACACAAAGACCAACTGCCGTTCTATTCACAGTCATGTGACCTAGGACACAGGCTGTAGACACCAAATTGATACTTCAAGAAAATGACAACTTTCTAGAAGCGTCATTTTCAGAATAGTGACTTGCGAATTAAAATCTGACCATTAAAGAGTCTTGCAATAGTGAATAACAAATGTAAGTGATTTTCATTATCAGGGCATGTAAAACTTAAAACTACATATTCAACTTTTTGAATTCACTGCACCCTGCCCTATTGGCTGTTTAGTGCCATCCTTTAGGATGATGTATACGTTTTAAAAAGGAAGGTTTAGGCTTGTTTATTTTGCCAAGTCTTCATAGCAGTTTAAAACTGTCTGTTACAAATCGGGTTGCTGGTTGACTGGAATATGAGCCCTAGTCAAGCAACAGCCACAATCCCTTGCAGGGTGAACCACAAAAAGTCACTAAATTAGCCTGTGCTTCACCCTGGGTAGCTTGGCGCAAAAAGGAGTCAGGCTATACTTAGAGGAAATGTGTAAAGTATTTATGCAGCACACTAACAGTAATACAGTGAAAACACAACACAAGAAAAATCCCAAACCAATTTAGAAAATAGAGTAAATTTTAATAAATTATTTGACATGAAAACCATCAAAATCTAGTTAGTAAAGCCGTAGTTATGACTTTTTGGAGTTTAAGGTTCAAAATAGCAAGTTCTCCGTTTTAGAAAACGGCCATCTGGACACCTTTAGGACCACAACCAAGGGTCCAGAAGTGGATGGTAACCTCTTGGGGGTTCGAGACTCACCTAGGCTGGGTCCAGGTGCAAGTTCAAGATAGTGGAAACCTGGTACGTCCCTGTGGTTCTGAACAGGAGGTCAGCAAAACTAGCCCTTGGAGTCACTTCTGGAAGTTCTGGGTGCAGATGAAGATGCAGGGCTGGCCTCTGACGGTTCAAGGCAGGATCCAAACAGTAAAACAGTCCTTCTAGATATAACAGCAGCCTGGCAGAGTGCACAGCAGGTCACAGCAGCAGGCAGTCCTCTGAGAGGCCTTCCACAGGTCCAGTAGTGAACTTAGGAGTACGTCTCAGATCCCTATTTGTATACCCTGATGCATTGCCCCTATAAGTTGGGAGAAGTTTCCAGAAGGGTTTGTTGAAGTTCAAGGAGTTTCCTGCTTCCCCTGTCCTTGCTCCTAGCTCACTGCACTGCAATATAGGGTGTTAAGCCTATTGTGTGGTGGCAGAGCATAGTCTATTCAGGTGCAAGTGGGACTGTGCTTAGCTCTGCCCATCAGTCAAGTCGGTAGCTGCTGACCCCCGCTGGTTTTCTCAGTGCTGGGTGGTTCCTGCTGGTTCTCTCCTCACTGGGCACTTCAGGACCACAAGCTCCAGCCTGCACAGTACGAGGAGGCGCTATTAAAACTGAATGCCGGCCCGCGGCGTGTTGTAGCTGCTGACCCCTGCTGGTTTTCTCTGCGCTGGGTGCTTCTTGCTGGCTCTCTCCTCGCTGGGCACTTCAGGACCACAAACTCCAGCCTGCACAGCGCGATGACACGGTATTAAAACTAAACGCCGGCCTGCGGCATGGGACGCGTGCGGGGACGCGCCCAGGCAAAGCCCGGAGGAGGCTGGGCCCCCCCTCTAACCTCAGCGGTGAAAGTATGTCGAAAAGAAGGGACCTGGGGGACAAGAATACAGGAGGGGTAGGTTCGACCTTGGACTCATTCCTGATTAGAGCGGCAAGCGTCCTTACCCACGAAATAGAGCTAACTGAAAGGCACCTATCTATGGAGCCCCATCTTTTTCCTCTGGGGCAACCCTTGATAGATCGAATGACTCCCTAATGGCCACACAACCACCCTCATTATTGATAACCTCATCGGATCTCCCGCCAGGCCAACGTGGGCCTACCTCTCCAATTTCAGTCACTCAGGCCACACCAATGAGGGAGTCGGGAATATCTCCCGTAAATTTGCCCAGAAAGGAGCCTAGCCCCAAACCACCGGCTAAGCGCACTAGAATTACTCGTGCCACCAGACCAAAAGGCCCCCAAACTAGAGCATCCACAACGAACCCTATAACACCAGCCCCTCTAGTGTCTGATAGTTTACAATCACTTCAAGTACCCCCAGATAATTCTTTTTTGACTGAAGTGACTAAAAGGTTGACAGCCATTATGGAACCTATTATAACTAAACTGTCTCTAATTGAAAATAGGTTGGCCGACCTAGAGTCACAGAATTCTCTATTAATATCTCGAGTCCCCCCCTTTAAGAGATCCCATCCCGGAAATTCCTAGAAGCAGTAATTCAACTCAATCGAATAAAGGTCAGGAACCTTCTACATCTGCAATATCGTTAACCTTACCGGCTGATACTATCATGGCCCCAGCACTGCCTCTAACAGTTATTCCCAACCCAAATACATCGTGGGAGACTCAAAATACCCACAAGAAAAGTTCAAGGGATCTACCACGGCAGGCACTAACAGCCCAAGAGGAACTAGGGGGGCTTAATCAGGTAACAGGTTCTCGTGGGACTTACACAGGAGCGTTAGACAATCAATCGCAACAATCTCGCCATCTTCCACTGGCAGCAGCCCCACTGGTACTGGTCTTGGCGAACGTCCCCCCTCTTCGAGAAAATCAGAGTGAATCCACAAGACAGCTAATGGACAAAAGTCTTTATTGGTTAATAGACAATCTTAAGGGTTCGCAAATGGGGAGTTATCAATTGACTACCAAAATCATCATGGCCAGGAGAGTGGAATGGGTGGGCTGTTCAAGAAAATCTTTTACTGGTGACTGTATGGTTATCAATTATAATAACGCTTATACGGGACCTTCCCTTCTAGCTAATCTTCATAGATTTTCTCCAAGGATCTCACAGATGATCCCCTTACCACTGGATCATTTTTATAACCAGAGTGTAAAGCCATACAGGGATTACAGGAACAGAATAATTCCAGTATTTGCAGGCCCGAAAGATAAAGAGGGCTCCAATACCAGCTTAGGGTTAAGGCAGCAACATAGATTTACACCTCTCTCAGATCAGGAGTCATGCGACTGACTAAATCCCCCATCAGGGAGAGAATCCACTCTGGTTCTTCCAGTTTCAAAGCTTCAGGCGAAATCATTAACCTCACTAGTTCTAGAGAGGCCCAGTTTAGTAGCAACCCCCGCTCTAAGTAGTCAGGGGAGTGATATGAGTACCGTGCTACTGCTGACGACTACAGAGGAAACTAGACCCACCATGGAATCCTGGAATGTAGCAGGGTTAGCCTCTAAGAGAGGATATCCCGATTGGCAAAACCTGTGGCAATCATTTTAGATTATATTCTTCCAGGAGACCTGGGCCGTAGACCCAGTCTTCTTTCCAGGGTTTCGTAGTTTTCATACCCCAGAAATTCCATCGGCATCTTGGAGGGCGAAGGGGGGGTTATTAACCCTAATTTCGAACACCACACCCTACCAAGTCAGCCAGCTTAGCTCTATCAATAACCATTTTCAACTCTTCCAAATTGCTAATAAAAAAGAGGATACCTGGTTAATTATTAGTTATTATTATAATGAGTTTGGGAATAATATGAAGGTAGTCGTAGACACACTAGCAAACGAGTTAGAGAAACCTTTTGCAGCCAAAATCAGGGGTTGTGTAAACCTCATATGGGCGGGGGATTTTAACATTCATCTCTGAAAATGTAATGGGACCATGGTATGTGTACTAGAGGACCCTTATGGTAACCCTCTATGACATTTCACACATAATGTGTATGGCGAATCTTTAAACAGATTACTATATAATTGGGATTTGGGCATAATAAACGAAGGAAAAGAAGGAAAGATAGGGAGCACTTTCAGAAGGGGAAACCAAGAGTCCATCATAGATTTTGTTTCAGCATCGGCTTAGTCAAAAGGAACAGTGGTTCATAAGGGTACTCAGTTTTCCTGTTACAGTGGCCACGTCATCCTATTCATCCACCTAAGTATCCTGTCTAAGGTGAAAGCCCACCAGCAGGTAATGGATGGTGTATCCCTGACCAGGAAAAATGGCTACCAACTGAAATGGTCACAGGCCCATAAGTTAAACTTGGTCCCCGATATTCTAGCCCAAACCAAGAAAGAAATTATATTATGTTTGGAAGAGAACCCACCGCCCACATTCTTGGTAACTCAGTTTACTGCCCTCCTGATGAAACTAAAAGAGGCACTTACTCGCAGAAAGGCAACAACCATCGCTCCAACCACCCGTTGGTTTGATTCAGCATGCTCTCTAGCAAACAAAGCCCTGTTGTATTCCTCTTAGGGTGTCCATAAACGGGCTTTCATGTCCTTATATAGGCACAATTCGCCCTGCCCTTATATAGGCATAAAATCCCAGCCCTTATTTAGGCATTAACCGTGCACTCCAAATACAGGCATGGTCTCTGACATCCGTCCACCCTAAAGTCACAACGAGTTCTTGAAGAACAGACCCTTAGGCTGCGGGAGTTTCCCTAGTCCAGGACTATTGATTTCTTCAAGGACTCATATATTATGCATGAACCATTATTCCTTAGGGGTTCATTCATGACGTCTTTCGCTGTCCGACTCACGTCAATACTAACATTCTTAGGTGCTTCTCAGGTATAAATATACCTTCCCTAGCCCCTGTAAATCAGAGGAGACCCCGACTTCAGAGGAGCCCGTTTCCCGGCCTGACGCACTGAGAAGACGCTGTCATCCCTGCACGCAGAGTCCAGCTTCCAGTGATCTGACTTCCCTTGCGGGGTGTTGGAGTTCGAGTCTGGCAAAGAGATTCCTAACTCTCTCATTCTTCAGGTATGGAGCAGACTAGAACCTAGAGGGACTCTTGGCATACTAGGCATACTGGGGTTAGCGTACTCTTAGTATACTATAGTAAGGAATACTTCACCTACTTCATACCTCGTCCTACACCTGGGTTAGGTTAGGTACATTGGGGTAGAACTAGATTAGAAACACATCGTATGAGTACTCGCATTTTTAGTCTGTGTTATTTATGTAACAGCATATGTACTAAAAGATAATGCTCTCGCAGTATTATTTATTTCTACTGCTCACACTGTACATTATTTATCTCGCATACTGTCTTGTGATCGTAACAGCACATTTTACTTACACCAGAAACAAGACCGTTCAATAAATCCTTTATTGAAACGCCCGTCTATTTCTCTTTCTGTGTAACTTGGAGAAAACTAAGCATGCACGACTGAGCTGAGTGAAATAGTTATCTATTGTTTCCACGACTCTGGGACACGTTCTGATTCTAAAAGGGAAACACAGTGGTCATGTTTTGCGGCTGCCAGAAACTACTCCCTTCTTGTTGTCAAGGAGTTTCTAGTGGCCTCTGAGCTAGCTGCACAACTAATTAAGTTTAATATACTCGATAGGGACATACTGACCTTAGTCCTATGTCAAATCTATAGGATATATTATTCCAATGCGCAGAGCCTATTAGGGAAATAGGAGCTACACTACAGCCCTTGTTAACGCCTTAAAAGCTCTCCCTAGAGATCCTACAAAGATACAAGCACTGCGTTCTGACTATAAGCAAGTGAGAATGAAAAGAGAGAAAGACCTAAGGGAGCAGGCGTGGGAGGACCTTGAACATGCGGCTATCTCAGGCAGTAGTAGGGATTTTTGGAAAATTGTGAACGCCCCCTATTTCAAAGACTCCAAAGACCCCTCTCTAGATTCACATGTAGACGAAGATGCGTGGGTGGGACACTTCAAAAATATTTTTTGGGTCCACGACCTCCTTAATCTCCTCACCTCTTGGTCCAGTGGTTGCATCCCAGGGTGGGCTAACTTTCTCTTTAGAGGAGGTTAGAAAGGGGCTGGAATCCTGTGTCTCTGGAAAGGCACCGGGGCCTGACGGTATGCCAATCGATCTCTTCCAGGGGAATAATGATATGTGGGTCCCTCTACTAACTAATGTTTTTAACTCCATCCAGATAGAGGGTCCCCCCCATCCTGGAAGCAGAGCGTAATAGTGCCAATATACAAGAAGGGTGATAGGGGGTCCCCAATGAATTATCGCCCAATTTCTCTCCTTGACACTAGTGCCAAGCTTATGGGACGGCTTATATTAGCCAGATTGGAGGACTGGGCTGAAAACCACAGCATCTTTACGAAGGCTCAATACAGTTTCCGAAGGGGTATGGGGACGGTGAATCAATGTCTAAACCTTTCTCTATCCATAGCAAAATACATCAAGGCAAAAGCTGGGAAAATCTATATGGCCTTTTTGGATCTGACCGCAGCCTTTGATTGTGTTTCCCACCAGAGGCTGTGGTCTATGATGGAGGGGATGGGCATTGATCCAATGATAATAAGTTTTATTCATCAGCTGTACACCAATGCCACCGCTTGTGTACGGTATGGCAGGAATGGGGAGTGCACACATTCCTTTAAGATAGAAAAGGGAGTGAGGCAGGGGTGCGTACTCGCCCCGTTTCTTTTTTCTATCTACACAAACCGAGTAGAGGCCGCCCTCTCTGGCACACCACAGGACGTGCCTAAATTCGATCATAGCCCCCTTCCAATATTGGCGTACGCTGACGACGCAGTTCTAATGGCCAGAACGGGGGTAGCCTTACAATCCATAATTACAGCTTATACAACATTCATGGCCTCCCTAGATGTAAAAGTAAACAAATAAAAATCCTTTATAATAGTAGCAGGAGCAGTCAGAAGAGAGAAACACCCCAACTTCAATTTGGCATCAAAGAAGATCGAGGTGGTTGACTGTTTTTCATACCTAGGAGTCCTTTTCGAAAAAAATCACTCTTGGACTAACTTGGTGGCAGGAAGAACCCAGAGTATTGAAAGGAGTCTCCAAGGCATTAAAAGTTTTGCGAAGAAACTAGGGGTGAGTCCCCTGGACACGGTCAAAAAGATATACTCTGCAAAAACCAAGGCTGCTATAACATATGGGGGGGAGTCTGGGGGATGGCCAATGTTGAACATCTCCAGCAATTGGAAGACACCTTTTTTAAAAACTGGGTATCTCTACCCCAATCTGCTTCCAACTATATTTTACATCTAGAATTGGGGCTACCATACTTGAGCGACTGCATCAGATTGGCACCACTTTTATTGTGGTTCTCGATCTGGCGGTGGTCTACTGTAGATCTGACCCAATGTATCATCAATGACTGTTGCAAATTGGATTATTATAAGAGGATTGGTTGGCTAAACTATGTGGAGACACAACTGATTGCACTAGGGCTAGGCGAATTATTCCAGGACCCCGAAACGTATAGAAAGATCCCGAAGAAAAGGATAATTGAGCTATTCTTGCAGAGAGCAAAGGGCGCCCGAAGGGAAAAAAATTGCACTAAAAAATCCTCTATTGCCTATTATCTAGTTCCACCCAGACCAGAGGAAGGTTTTTATTATCTCACGTTTATTAATAACACACAGCATAGATTCATCCTTCTACGTTTCCGAATAAATTTGATCCTCTAATGCTGGGGGATCCGGAAAAAAGATACAAATTTTCAGATTTTCCACCTTGTCCATGCAATAATCACTCCCTTCAGTCAGACCTCCACTTAACACTATTCTGTAAGTACTATACTGCAGAAAGGAAAAGATTTATTCTTTCAATTTTGAGGTACCACAAATTCAAACAATGTAGGGTGGCCATGTATTTTTTAAAGATCCTCCGGGACCCGTTTGTATGTTTCTCCCTAGCTTTTTATTTGTGGGCTTGCATTAGAAAGAGGAAGTTGGGGGTCGATGTCTAATTAGTATAAATGAAGATAGAAGTGGTTTAGGGCCATATGTATCATTCCAAATTGCGATCGCAAACGCCGAAATTCACAGAATATGTAGGATTCGCAAAATTTATTGCAAATCCTACATACATAGCGTTTTGCGATTCTCAAATAGCGATTCTCCAAAATTCGCTATTTGAGAATCGCAAAACCTAACATTGATACATATGGCCCTTAGTTCTGTAATATGGGATTTACCTGTTAGAAAGAGATTTATACCATTTTAACCATTTACATCATTTTAACTGAATTTTTAATGGGTTTCATAAAATGGCCTATCATGAATTTGACAATTTTGACAGATTGGTCTCTAATTTTTTATTTTTGTACATATGGTCATATTATATGTTTTGCAATTTTATAATGAATTTGTACTTTTATGACTTGTGTAACTAAGCTCGAATAAAGTTGTATTTGACTTGATTTGATTTGAAGTCAGTTAATGGCCCAGTCAGGCTCTGCTAATTCTACTACCGTGTGACTGTCTGGGGTGAATTCACAAAGTGTGACTGTCAGTTACACCCAGTCATAGGACCTAAGGCAGGCTGCAGGCACAGAGGGCTAAGGGCAGGAAAATGACAATTTTCTAAAAGTGCCATTTTCAAACTTGTAATGATAAATTTGACTTTACTATTAAAGAGAGTTTATTATTACAAGCTCATAGGTACCAAACATGACAATCCTACTCCTTCTCAGTCAGGAATTATACTTACTAGATGTATTAAGTAATCCCCAATGGTAACATAAGAGACGGGTAGGCCTCACAGTAGTAAAATACGTATTTGGGAGTTTTTCAGTACCAGGACATGTAAAACTAAAAATTATATGTCCTGCCTTTTACGTACACAGAACCTTGCCCTATGGGGTACCTAGGGCCTACCTTAGAGGTTAGTTATATGTGATAAAAGGGGAGTTTAAGATTTGCCAGGGGGTTTTAAATGCCAAGTTGACATCGCTGTGAAACTGTTGGACGCGCTACTTAAGTGGATGGCACAATCAGTGCTGCAGGCCCTCTAGTAGCATTTAATTTACAGGCCTTGGGCACACATAGTGCACTTTACTAGGGACTAGGGACTATGCCAATTGTGGATACAACAATGTCACCATGTTTTAGGCTGAGTGAGCATATGCACTTTAGCACTGGTTAGACGTGGTAAAGTGCACAGAGTCCTAAGGCCAATGAACAAAAATCCAGCATAAAGTTAAGAGGAGAAAGGCAAAAGTTTTGAAGTAAACCCTGTAGAGAGGGTCATTTCCAACACTGCCTACATTCTTCAGTTGAAGGCCCGAGACATTTTTTGAAGGTATACTTAAGTAGGTGGCAAAATTTGTGCTGCAGACCAGCTAGTAGCATTTACTTTACATGCCCTGGGTACATGTTAATAACACTTTACTAGGGACTTGCAAGTAAATAAAATGTTCCAATTAGGTGTAAGGGACAGAGCACAATCACTTTAGCACTAGTAAGTATGAGAAATGCACTTAATGAAATGCCTAAGAATGGGGTTGTTACTATTGCTCTAAGGGCAAAATATAAAAGGGCTGTCTAAAACAAGAAAACAGGCCAAATATGGGATATCTGGATTAAACTAACTAGTAAGTGATGCCGGGGTATTCTGAAGTATTGTAAACTCGGAAGATCACTAATCAGACAGCATAACGACCTAGGAAGTAATGTTCCAGCTGACTAGTGGGTGATCCATTTTAAAAACAATTTAGGGTTTAAATCCCTAAGTACACTATAGTCAGGAGGTCACTGCCTGCAGTAAACTCCTTACTATCTCGTTCAAACTGGAGGAGGTAATCTCGGCCATCACTAAAAGCCCTAGTAAAATAGCTCTTGGACTAGATGAGGTTCCAATGGACCTTCGCATGGTTAGACCAGAGTTTGGGGGCCTCTTATTAGCAATGTTCTTAATTCAGCCGTACACTCAAAGCTCGCAAGTTCATGCCAAACAGCTATTACCGTGCACATTCATAATAAAGGTAACAGACAAGATCTGGAAGGCTATTGACTGATTTCTCTGCAGGCATCCACAGTCAAAATTATTGGACGTGTAGTCCTGCAGAGAATCATGTCTTGATCAGAGGCTTCTGGTACTATTGTACCAGCCCAGTATGGCTTTAGACAGGGCCACGGTACATAAGAGCAGGACCTTAATCTAATGCTGTTCATTAACAAATATACTGTAGCCAAAGAGGGGGGCACTAGAACTTCCATTTATGGACCTTAGTTCGGCCTTTGACTATCAATCAATCAATCAGGGAATTGTAAGCGCTACTCACCCGTGAGGGTCTCAAGGCGCTGAGGAGGGGTCCGCAGATCTGTTTAGCTGAAGAGCCAGGTCTTGAGGGTCTTCCTGAAGGTGTTCAGGGAGGGGCCACGTCTGATGTCTGCCGGTAGCTCGTTCCAGGTCTTGGCTTGACTAGGTCAACTAATCTACGCTTAGGGCAATGCTTTAGGAAGTAGATATTACGTATACTTTATAGGGTGTCCATAAACGGGCTTTCTAGAATCATGTCCTTATATAGGCACAATTCACCTTGCCCTTATATAGGCATAAAATCCCAGACCTTATTTAGGCATAAACCATGCACTCCAAATACAGGCATGGATTCCGGCATCCGTACACCCTAGCGTCTCAACAAGTCCATGAAAAAACAGACCCTTAGGCTGCGGGAGTTTCCCTTGCCCAGGACTATTGATTTCTTCAAGGACTCATGTATTATGCATGAACCGTTATTCCTTAGGGGTTCATTCATGACGTCTTTCGCTGCCCAACTCACGCCAATGCTAACAGTTTTCAGGTATAAATATACCTTCCCAAACCCCTGTAAATCAGAGGAGACCTCGACTTCAGAGGAGCCAGTTTCCCGGCCGGACGCACTGAGAAGACGCTGTCATTCCTGCTCGCAGAGAGTCCAGCTTCCAGTGATCTAACTTCCCTTGCGGGGTGTTGGAGTTCAAGTCCGGAAAGAGATTCCTACCTCTCTCATTCTTCAGGTATGGAGCAGACTAGAACCTAGAGGGACTCTTGGCATACTAGACTCTTGGCATACTAGGCGTAACTTACTCTTAGTATACTCTAGTCAGGAATACAGCACCTACTTCTACTTCTCCCTACACCTAGGACAGGTTAGGTACACTGGGTAGAACTAGGCTAGAAACGCATCGTATGAGTACTCGCATTTTTAGGCTATGTCATTTTATGTAAATGCATATATGCTGAAAAGATAATGCTAACGCAGTATTATTTATTTCTACTGCTCACTCTGTACATTATTTATCTCGCATACTGTCTTGTGATCGTAACAGCACATCTAACTTACAACAGAAACAAGACTGTTCAATAAACCTTTTTATTGAAACGCCCGTCTGTTATTTCTGTGTAACTTTGAGAGTAACTGAACCATGCACGACCGAGCTGAGTGAAATAGTTATCTATTGTTTCTACGACTCTGGGACACGTCCTGATTCTGTAAGGAAACACAGTGGTCATGTTTTGCGGCTGCCAGAAACTACTCCCTTCTTGTTGTCAAGAAGTTTCTAGTGGCCTCTGAGCTAGCTGGCACAAGTAATTAAGTTTAATATACTCGATAGGGACATACCGAGCCTTAGTCCTATGTCAAACCTATAGGATATATTATTCCAATGCGCAGAGCCTATTAGGGAAATAGGAGCTACACTACAGATAGGCTTGGACCAGGAATTGATTGGCTTGAAGAGATTTCCACAAATTAAAAAAACATCCAGTGGTAGTTTTACTTTATGCAGATGATGCTGTTTTGATTTCTCTGACCACTTCAGGTCTTAAAAATCCAAGTTCTGAGATATGAGGCCTCGATTTGGGGACACAGACCCATAGATTAGTAAGTAAGTAAGTCCGTTTTTATATAGCACAGCTACTCACCCTTACGGGTCTCAAGGCACTGGGGGCCGTAGTGGAAATTAAGTGAGCTATTGCCCAGAGTCACATGGTGCTGAGCTGAGCTTCCGCTGGAGCCGGGGATCGAACCGTGAACCCTGTGCTCCGAAGTCAGCTGCCCTGGCCGCTGCACCACACCTCTCCACTGATTGCATTCAAGTTGAGAAGAATTCCTTCTGTAGCAGACTATTGCCCAATAGCCCACATTTTATCATCCATGAGGAACTGGATCTAAAATATGTTATGGACCATATTAAATTGGCACCTTTGGGGGGCGTGGCCAAGATGGCGGCAGGTTAGGACGCGTTTGTCGACTGCTCCGTCCCGCCGCCTTTCTTAGCTCGTTATCAGCGCCCGCCGACTCACTTCCAGTGGCCCCCGGTACTAAAATATTGGCGCCGGATACTGGGAAGCGCTGACTGACCCGGGTGGAGAAGATCGGAAGCCCACAAACCGGAGCCTCGAGAAACAACGCCCAGCAGGGCTGCGAGGCGCGGGAGCGGCCTGCAGAGTGAGGCCTGACTTACAGTGAACTGGCGGAGTAGAGCGGGGGAGCGAGACTCCAGCGGCCCCCCAGGAACAAAATATCAGCGGCGGGAGGCGCAGGCAGGCTTGAGTGGAGATGACCTGGGGCCCCCAACACAGAACCTCGTGGAGCAACGCTTGGCGGGGCTGCGAGGCACTGCCGCGTCCTGCAGAGTGCAGCCTGACCTAAAGTGAACTGGCGGCATCGAGCACGAGGAGCGAGACTCCAGCAGCCCCCAGGAACAAATACCGGCGCCAGAAGGTGGGCGGCACAAACAGGCCTGGGTGGAGACGACTTGGGGCCCCTAACACAGATCCTTAAGAAGCAACGCCTGGCAAAGCTGTGGGGCATGGCTGCGGCCTGAAGAGTGCGGCTTTCCCTGAAACGAATCTGCAGCGGGGCCCGGCCGGGCTCTGGGTGAAGACAGAGTCAGGGACCCGGTGCCCGCACCATGGCCCAGACGGGATCCTTGTGACCGGCCCGCAACAGAACTGCGGTGAGTGAATTGCGGCACTTCGCTGTCCCCCATGGACGCCGGGTAGATCTGTGGTGCAGCAGAAGGCCCCACGGGGGCTGGAGACCTACGGGGGCGAGACGGCTTCTCCCCTCCCTTTGTGCAACACTCTCCGGTCCCCGGGGCAAGCTCTGACCGGGGACCAGCAACAGCCTTGAGGCCCCCGGTGCACTGAGGAGCAGAGCCCCAAAACCCGCTGCAGGCCTCAGGCGCACACCCGACTAGCGCTGAGGCGTTTAACACGTGGCCCACCCCCAGCAGCCGGACAACCCTCCGTTCACCAAGAGGGCGCCTCGTGGCGCAAGAACAGAACCTGGGGGCGCTGAGTGGGGCCTCCCCCCGACAGCGAGTATTTCCCAAATGGGGATGCGGACGGTGCAGAACGTTGCGACCGGGGCCTCCTGAACATACACTCGCAAAGATTTGCCTGGGCCGGAGGGGGACCTCAGTGTTAACAGCCAGAACAGAGGCAAAACGTGAGAGGTCTACGGGGTCAGAGTAAGTCTATTTTCCTTCTTCTTACTAGTTAAAGGCCCTGTGAATACCGGCCTGCAGTTGCTCCTGTAGAGGCGGGAGAGGAGGCCTAACAAGACAAAGGGCAGGACGGCCCCAGAAAGAGAGAAAGGCTGTAGGTAGCGGAGGGGCCTGTGATTACCCCAGAAGTGGTGACAAAAGAGGAGCACGAGCGGGCGAGTGCCTTCTGGGGGACACTTCCCAGTGGAGACAGGGCGCAGGGGGACATAGAAGCTTGGAGCGGAGTGGCGGGCCCCCGCACGTCTGGCCTGAACAAAGAGAGCTAGCGGACGCTGCAACCATTCCCTCAACCGCACACCGGCCTGAAAGGATCCGAAGCGCCCCCCCACTAGACATCGGCCTAAATTAGAGCACAAGGAAGAGACAGCATCCATGCACGGGCCAGGAGTCGTGACCAGCCATCAGGACTGTGGAAGCTCCTCGAGCAATACGCCAAGCAAACACCAAGACCACAAATAGGACGGTATGGCTGGGACAAGGACAAAGAAGGAACGATACCTCAAAGAACTATTCGGGAAAACAGGCAACTTAGGGTCAGAGGATGCACCCATGTCTCAAAGAGTGGAAACCCGGCTGGAAGCAGATGAGGGAGAGGGCCCAATCACCAAAGCATACATGGAATCATTATTCACCTCTCTGCGTGCAGACCTACAGGCGATGAAAACAGAAATTGCCTCTGACCTCCGAGAGGTACGCCGGGACATGGATGAAGTGGGAGAAAGGGTGGCCGAGTTTGAAGACAGGGAGTCGAGTCGGGTGGAGGAGGTAGCTTGGCTCCAGCAAGAGGTGTTAAGGCTGAAAGACCAACAACTAGACCTCGAAGCGCACAATGAAGACCTTGAGAACAGGTCTAGGAGGAACAATATAAGAATAAGAGGTTTGCCAACCAGAGCAGAGGGCCCCAATCTACGCGAGTATGTTACGGTCCTCCTTTGACATGTATCGGGCCTTCCAGAGTCCCCTCCACTACAACTAGAACGAATGCACAGGTTGGGCCCTGAAAGATCAGGAAAAGGACCCCCAGCCGACATCCTGGTTTGTGTCCATGACTTCCAAATTAAGGAAGACATCCTCAAGAAAGCCAGGGACTCACACCCAGTTCATTTCAAAGGCCAATCCCCAACCTTATTTCAAGATCTTTCCAGAATCACCCTTCAGAAGCGCAGAGATTTCCGCCCCGTCACAGAACATCTGCTGAAGGCCAAGATTCCCTATGCCTGGGGTCACCCTTTCCGTATCATCTTTAGACATGAAGGGGTGCTTCACCAGCTCAGATCTCTGAGGGAAGCCTGCGCTCTCCTACATCTCGACGTCCAGGAAGACTCCACGGATCAACCCACATCTCCTAAGTGTTAACGACCAGTCTGGCAAAGGGTGACAAACAACCACCGCAGGCCTAGACCAGACTCTGAAACCATTAACAAAGAGAGGCAAGCGGTGTTGCAGGCCCTCTCCTCCGAATCCACCATTCCAACGGCTCCGTGAACTAGCTACCACCCTGCCCCTGGAGGCTAGGGTGCGCCTGGTGAGGACCCAAGTGTGGCGGCAGAGGAGTGGAGGGACAACTGATCGGCTCGATGGCCCACCCTCCACACCCCCGTCGGACCCGCACTGGGTCTCTTCAGAAGTACTTCTCCGGAACAGTTCCATCTTGGCCAAACACGCCTCATTCTGATTCATCAGATTTGACGGACTCTGATCTCCAGTTAATGTCTTTCCTTCTACTTACAGTATCCTTTGTGTTAAATAAAGGGGTCTTTCTATCTTCTTGTTCTTCTCCTCCTCTGCACCAACTCAGGCCCTTGTTGGGTGGCAAGTTTAATGAAATCTTCACACTAGGACACACTAGAAGGGTCCGCAACTGCGGCAAGGGATTGGTAACCATGGGGCAAGAGCGCAGGTTAAATTAGTAAGATGCATAATATCCGCCTAGTGAGCCTCAATGTGCGAGGCCTCAACAGCCCGGTAAAGCGCAAAGCAATCCTATCCTACCTTGAGCACTCTGGGGGAGACATTTGTTTACTACAAGAAACTCATCTGCTCACTAGGGACATCCATCGCATGCGCTCCCCGAGGTTCCTCAGCAATACTGGTCCTCAGACCCATCTAAAAAGAATGGGGTAGCCATCTTACTTGCTCAGAGCTTCAAAGGAAAAGTAACTGAGATCATCGCTGAACAAAAAGGTAGAGCATTAGGGTTTTGAATACAGTGGGGTCCTACACAGTTCACGGTAGCGCCCATATACGCTCCGAACGAGCATCAGGAGCGTTTTCTACTTAGCTACCTTGCACATGTGTTGGCCACACCTGACCGGGAGGTAGTGATTGGGGAGAACCGAACCTGGTAATGAACACAGACTCAGACCGTTCCGGACAATGCACAACACAAACAGGGATGATCTCACAGACTGGACATCACTGGCTTACAAATAGCACACTCAGTGATATATGGAGACAGACACACCCTTCTACCAGAGACTGCACATACTTCTAGGCAGCCCACAAGACTTATGCCTGAATCGACCACTTCCTAATCACAGATGCCCTAGTAGGATGTGTAACTGAAGCAACAATAGAGCTGCGCTCTCTTTCAGATCATGCCCTGATCACGCAACCGCTGAACCTCGGTGCCGCCCAACCCCACCAGTAACGATGGCGTCTTCGGGACGCACTGCTCCACTCAGACCAGATAACGAAAGCAATCCTTAAGTTACTCAGCGACTACCTCACCGAGAATGACTGCGAGGGGGTGCGCCCAGCCTCTCTATGGGAAGCTTTAAAATTAGTTACTCGAGGGGAACTATAGCCATAACAGCAGGGAATAACAAGCTCAGAAAGGAACATAGAAAGGAGATAGAGACAACGGTAGCTGAATTAGAATCAATACACAAATGCACCGGCCCCCCTTGGGTGTGGAGGGAATAGGAGCGGAAACAGCTCATCCTCCGCAGGCTGGACCTCGATAGAGCAGAATACGTCCTGTTACGCTTACGGCACAAATTAATTCTTAGTGGCAACCACTCGGGCCGCATGCTCACCCATAAACTGCATCAAAGAGAGATCTTGGGATCGGTCCCAGCAGTTAGAGCCCCATCCAGGACAATAGTCCATACGGATCGCAGAGGCCTTCAATGCCTTTTACTCTAAGCTCTATTCAGAAGGAGACTCCCCCAGCGGAGACTTGGCTGCCTACTTCCAAGGAGTGCAGCTGACCACGTTGCCGGCGGACACGGCTTCTCACATCGATCGCCCTATTCACGTGGATGAGGTAATTGTAGCGATAGCTCGTCTCAAAACCACCAAGTCCCCGGGCCCAGTCGGCTTCACCCCCTTGTTCTATAAGAAATTTTGCCAGGTCCTCGCCCCCATACTAACACAGCTTTTTAATTCTTTTATCGATACCGGGGCATTACCCGATTCCTTCACAGAAGCCTCAATATCGGTAATTTTAAAACCCACAAAAGATCCCCTGGAATGCGCGTCCTACCGCCCGATTTCGCAGCTTAACCTTAACGCTAACATTTTCACAGGTATTTTGACCGAGCTCATTAATCCGTACATGACGGGGCTCATCGACCCGGACCAAGCCGGATTTATACCGACAAGGCAATGTGGGGACCACACACGAAACGCCTCATACATCTCACAGATCTCATAGTCAGCTCCCGACGGGAGGCCCTCCTGCTGTCAGTCGACGCAGAGAAGGCCTTTGATAGGGTCCATTGGCCATTCTTGATGGAGACGCTTCGCCATTTCAGCTTTGGGGAGAGGTTCGTTGGCTGGTTAGGATGCATCTACAAAACACCTAGAGCATTGGTCAGAGTTAATGGGTACTCCTCCGGGTTCTTTCCAATATGCAGGGGAACCCAACAGGGGTGCCCACTCTGCCCCCTATTATTTGCCTTGTGTATGGAGCCAATGGCCCAGAGGGTCAGAGACAATCCAGAGATAGCCGGGATCCGTCTCGCAGACACACATACTTTTAGCCTATACGCCGAGGACATGATTCTTTCCCTGACAAAACCGGCGACCTCACTCACGGCCCTGGTAAGCGAGTTCTCCTGCTTTAGCGAGGTATCGGGATTTAAGGTTAATCTTCACAAGTCGCAAATACTAAACCTCTCCACGTCCCCCACCACTGAGGAGGCCCTGGTTAGACAATTTCCATTCTCCTGGGCTAGCCATCACATACCATATCTAGGGATTCTCCTGGCGCGAACACCTGCCAAAACTCTAAAAGCCAATTATAGCCTACTCCTGGAACAGACTAACAAAACTCTAGCTAAGTCGACACAATCGGGTCTCTCTTGGGCGGGCCGTATCGCTGCAGTCAAGATGACAATTATGCCATGTATACTCTACATCTTTCAAACTATTCCACTTACGCCCCCTCCGCCACACTACTAAAACTTCAACCTGCCATAAACCGCTTCATCTGGGGTGGGAAGCAACCGCAGCTCAGTTTTTCTCAGATTACAAAGCCTAAAGCTGAATTGGGGATGGGGGTTCAGGTGGTATCTCAGTATTTTCAAGAGCCCCAGCTATGCTTCATTCTGGAGTGGAATCATCCTCTTTCAGAGAAACACTGGACGTTCATGGATCAAATGATAGTAGGAATAAATATTTGGTGTGAAATCTGGCTCCCACGTAAACATAGGGCATGGGGACTGTACTCCTCTCCTGTCACGGCGACAACTCTAAGGGTCTGGGACACAATGGCAATTCGTCATGAGCTTACCTCCTTCCCCTCTCCGATGACCCCGCTGGTTGACAATCCAGACTTTCTGCCCGGGTGTAAATCAGAGCCTTTTCAGCAGTGGCGTGAGAAGGGCTGCAAAAGGGTAGGCTCCCTTTTTGACCAGGAAGGAATTATTCCTTTCGACCAGTTTCAGGCAGACTACGCAATCCCTGCTTCGGATTACTACATGTACCATCAAGCATGTCACTGGGTAACCTCCCCAGCAGTGAGACCAGGGGCCTCACGATGGCTAACACAGTTCGAAAAGTGGCTCGTTACTAAGGATGATGACAAACGCCTCATAACAGAACTATACGCTTTCCTCTCCACAGACACCTCGCCCCTGAGAAAACCAAAGGACAGATGAGATGGGAGGAAGAAATAGGCAGATACCTCACAAACAAAGAGTAGAAGGATATTTATTGTAGAGCACACCATACAGATCACGACATTCCAGGTGCAGAAGCTGCATACAAAGTAGCTATGTACTGGTATTTAACTCCGGCCCGACTTAATCACTGGAACAAAGATCGCCCGGCCTACTGCTGGCAGGGATGTGGGCAGACTGGCTCACTAGTGCACTTACTCTGGCATTGCCCCAAGTTAGTGAGATACTGGGATCTAATACTACAAGACATAAATGAGGCCTTTGACACAGACATCCCACGCTTCCCTGCGTACATCCTGCTAGGTCTCCCCAACCGTTTGACCTTTGCCTTGCACTCCATGAGAGGGAGAGAAATAGCATTAGCCCTGAACGCCGCATGTCTAGAGCTGCTGGCCCACTGGGGCTACGAGAAAGTCCCGGACCACTCCGCTTGGCTTAGGCAGCTGTGGGTGGTATTGGGAATGGAGCGACTATCTTTGGTGGCAGATAACAGAGCAGACGTATACCTTGAACTGTGGGCTCCATTTATAACTATCCTCAGTAAGGAGTTCAGAGAAGTGACTTGCCCCAAGCTCTTACAAATCTTACGGCTCACCGACACTGGCCAACACTCTAAGACATAATAGACTTGACAATGAATGAACAGGAGTCCCCACGGGAGCTTTGACAAAGGACTAATACAGGGTGCGGAGGAGATGGGAGGGGTTGGAGGGGGTACTGTCTTCTAACGGGCTCTACTTGCATCTTTTTCTCTTTTTTCTTCTCTACATCTTTCTATGGCTCTTTGCCATGTTATTAAGTTCAGTTAAGTGAGGTTTTTCTGCCCTTGCATTTCTTATGGCACGGCTCAAAAGACTGAGATAATAAAGCAAATTCCTAGACAAGTAGCCTATTGTAGCCACTGTCTTTGCTGACTGCCCCCGGGTTGTTGGCATTCAGCTGTGTCAATCTCATAAGATCACTGCTTTCAATGTCGGCTGCTGACTAGCCATCTTATGAACTTTTTTGACGCTGTGCTTATGTATAAACAAATAAAAAGAGTTATTCCATATGTTGACACCCTTAACCCTATGGTTATCTGTGTGGATAAACGAGAAAGTCTGTTTCAACAGAGATGTTACAGAGCAATCAATCAATCAATCAATCAATCACGGCATTTATAGAGCGCGCTACTCACCCGGGAGGGTCTCAAGGCGCTGGGGAGGGGGTAAGTTACTGCTCGAACAGCCAGGTCTTGAGCTGCTTCCTGAAGGCGAGATGGTCCTGGGTTCGCCGAAGGTGAGTGGGGAGGGAGTTCCAGGTCTTGGCCGCCAGGTAGGAGAAGGATCTTCCTCCGGCGGTGGTTCTGCGCGGATGCGTGGTGCGGTGGCGAGGGCGTGGCTGGTTGATCGTAGCTGGCGTGTGGGCGTGTAGAAGGACATGCGGTCGTTGAGGTACTTTGGGCCCAGGTCGTGGAGGGCCTTGTGTGCGTGGGTGAGGAGTCTGAACGTGATTCTCTTGCTGACGGGGAGCCAGTGCAGGTCTTTCAGGTGTACGGTGATGTGGCTGTGTCGGGGGATGTCCAGGATGAGTCGTGCGGAGGCGTTCTGGATGCGCTGGAGTCTCTTTTGAAGTTTGGCTGTGGTTCCGGCGTAGAGGGTGTTCCCATAGTCCAGTCGGCTGGTGACGAGTGCCTGGGTGACGGTCTTCCTGGTTTCAGTGGGGATCCATCTGAAGATCTTGCGGAGCATGCGCAGGGTGTTGAAGCATGAAGATGAGACGGCGTTGACTTGTTTGGTCATCGATAGGGAGGAGTCCAGGATGAAGCCCAGGTTGCGTGCGTGGTCCGTTGGCTTGGGTGCGGTGCCCAGGGCCGGGGGCCACCAGGAGTCGTCCCAGGCGGAGGGTGATGAGCCCAGGATGAGGACTTCCGTCTTGTCTGAGTTCAGTTTAAGGCGGCTGTTCCTCATCCAGTCGGCGACGTCTCTCATCCCGTCGTGCAGGTTGGCTCTGGCGGTAGTGGGGTCGTTGGTGAGGGAGAGGATTAGCTGGGTGTCGTCGGCGTAGGAGATGATGTTGAGGTTGTGTCGGCGTGCGATGGCTGCGAGGGGGCTCATGTAGACGTTGAAGAGGGTCGGGCTGAGTGAGGATCCTTGTGGAACGCCGCAGATGACTTCGGTGGCTTCGGATCTGAACGGGGAGCACTGCCTGAACTGTGAGCCAGGCCACAAAACACCATGGTTAAATCATATAATGCAGTTGACTCTTAAACCTGGAAGATTCGATTTGCTTTTTGAGCCTACTAAAATTACTAAGAATAATACAAAATGGGTAAAGAAATGCTATTGGAAAAGGGTGGTAATGGAAAGAGAAAATGTTGAATTATATAAACCTTCAGTTCGCGACTACGATATTATTTGTACCTGGCCCCTCTGCTTCCCCCCTCCCACCGATGAGCCTTATATAGAATCTTGGGGTAAGAACCGACTGATAGAGAACTCTTTTGATGATCTTGGTAGCCTAAGATCACTGCTTTCATTTCCTTCAGGATGATTTGATACCTCTAAGGCTTTACTTCGTCCCGGTGAAGAAGTTTTGACCTAAACATTGTTGCACATTATTTTTTTGTGGGTATTATAAATAATTTACTTTTTGTTATCTGGTACCAGTGCTGAAACTGAATTTATTTTTATAAATCTACAAACACTCTCTATTTTGGCAGTCTCTCCCTAATGAATGTGTTTGCCATGCAGTTGGTTGCTTTTTGAAGTCAGCTTTTTTTTAATTGGAAATCAATGTTATTTTAATCTCCTATTTTATTTGTGATTTTTGTTCATTGTTTTTATGAGATGGGTTTTAATTTCAAATGTTTGAACTTATTTATTGTGCTGTTAAGGCTTATTATGATAAATTGAGTGGAACATTTAACAGACCCTACATGGCACACTCATTCCTTTGCCTCGTGTGGCCTGTCCTCCACCTGTATTCATGTTTCCTTTAGCTGGGCCGGTGGTGGGCAGTACATGGTGACCAGAGTTGGTGAACCTTGGAATGACTGACCTTGAGAGGAAGAGTCTATGAGAATCCAAGTGGTGATGTCAAAATGCTGGATCTGTGGAAATGTTGTAATAGTTTGAGATACAGCAGAGAAGATAAAAGCAAGTCCTAATGCATCACTTTACAGAGGGTAAAAGAGTAATATTTGATGGAGCCATTTAATATCAATGTTTCTCCTAGTAGCTGATCAGGCATTGGGTGCACTTGTCTAAGACATGAGGCATCTCAACCAGTGGGGTGTGTGCTATGGACTCATGGAAGGAGGAGGAGGGTGCAGATGATGGCCTACCAAGAGGAGACAATTATTCCAATGACAAACTTCATGTGAACTTCACATGGTTCTCTTTGAGTATGAACGACTACAAATATTGTTTCATTGAAGATACTCTCTGCTTAAAAGATTTCTCGAAAGCACCAATTCCAATGTGAGGGCATGCTCATTAAACATCATTAACCAGATATAAAAAGCAGAAGGCTGGTTGAAAAGAGAAATTAAAATACACCTTTACAATGCCTGCATCAATTTCTCTGCCTTAGAGAGAGATATATATTTTGCTTACTTCCATCACATTTTCGATGGATCATTTTAGTGCAGTTAATTTATTATGAAAACCAGGGAAATTGA
This sequence comes from Calotriton arnoldi, assembly GCA_963921515.1. Classification (NCBI taxonomy): domain Eukaryota; kingdom Metazoa; phylum Chordata; class Amphibia; order Caudata; family Salamandridae; genus Calotriton; species Calotriton arnoldi. The sequence continues at coordinate 22,124 of CAWUFW010009062.1, read as the reverse complement.
ATTGACCATATATTTGGTCAATATTTTCCAAACTGCTTTCCCTGACATTCTGCAGTTTTACATTGGGGATTGGTCACCCCTGAGCTACAGAGAGGTCTGCGACATGGTAAGGCAGGTAACATCCTGAAAATCCCCAAGACAAGCATGATTACAAGAAAAGACTGACAGTCTGTAAGTAGAGCACACCAGTTAGGAAAAAGCTCCCACTGTCGTAGGGATTCTGCACACACAGAGCTATGCACAGGATAATAGGACCTCGGAATATAGTGGTGAGCCAACCATAGACCTTAGCGCCTAAAACTCCAACCCAACTAGCTTAGCGTCCCATTAGCACCACTGTACCAATGATTGGACAACCCAGAACACGGTATCTCTCTCTCAGGACTCGCAGAAGCAAGAACACTCTTTCGTCACTCACTCGTACCTGTCCACAATGTGCGTAGGAAGAGACACAGTATAGGTTAAAATGTTTATTTCAACTTATGTGCTCTAAGATACAGTACACGTGTCAGTACTATCAGCATAATGCATAGAAATAATATAATCAGCATAGTTACAACTCCATAGAATACAAACAGGGAAAGCATCTCATAAAGCAGTGGATATATGTCTAAATAACATTGCCACCCTCCCCGTGTTGGAAGCTAGTTTATTATAAAAAGTATTATAAAAAGAGAAGACCTCTGGGCTTTCACTAGCGAACCCCCATACCTCAGTCTCTAGATGCAGAACTACATCAGCAGACAATCACAGCTCTTCTCCCTGGAAAGGATTTCTCCAAGTGTCTCAAAACGTGCAGAACACCATATTAAAAGCACCCAAAATTCTCCATGGCAGCTGTACCTAATGTTATGGCTAGGTGTGAGGGACTGGCCAAATCAGCAAGAACAGAAATACATTGTTATCCGACCTTGTACATGTTGTGCAGTCTGAGCCCAAATCGAACAAGAGAAAAGGTGAAAGACAGTAAATGCAGACAGTGCTAAAATAACTTGGCAAGAGCAGAGGTCGACAGAACAACGGCTCAGAGCACCGTGTGCAAAGAAAAGCAGCATGGCAGCCAGGCCTAGGACAACAGAGCAAGGCAGGCCACTAACCACAAGACACCACTGAAGCAGCAAGAGGTTTCCTGTTTGCCCTCTCTTTCTTGTTTGTAGACTCAGTTACACCATCGCCTTCAAGCTGGATGATCTGCATACGGAGGTAACTGATTCTCTAGGGTGTCACCTTGTTGTATCGACTCACTATTTCATGGAGCAATAGACTCTGCTGTGGAGATTTCTGTGTGAGTAGTATTCATTCGAAAACACAATAGAAGGCCACTGTGTCTAATGCAAAGATAAAGTGTTGGGGTATCCCTTTCTTAGGACGATTCCCCTCACCCACCCGAAGGTGGCATGTTTCATCATAGGGGATCTCCTGGCACTACGAATCTAGTTGCAGTGCGGGCTACAATCCCCTCTCTGAGAGGGAGGAGCTCAGAGATGTTTTGAAAGAGATAATGAGGTAGACTAAGCCTCTAGATGAGCAGGGTAAAGGGAGGGATTGAGTGAGCAAGTGAAGTGTGATTAAAACTAGCTCTACATTGTGCTAAACAATTTTAATACTGCATACATAGGCTAGGTTTAAAAGGAAAAAATCTTAGACAGAGAGGTATTCAATCTGTCAAAGAAGGTGGAGAGGTCGACATGTTTCAGCCTAGTGCTCCCAGAAGGGATGCAGCGGCTTTCATCAGGACCACAAGAACGTGAAAAAAGTAAAGTGCTGATAACCACTTGTATAACTTTGAAACAGTGGTAAAGTCTATATACAAAACCAGTAGGTGGAATGCATTTTCACTCAGACATAGAGTATACTTTGAATGTACTGATCTGCAAACTCCCCTACTTGTCGGGAGAGTGCATGAATACCTGTATCCTCGGGAACATAGACTCAAGGCAGCATTCAATCCCTTGTTCAGGGAAGGATGCAGTCCCATCGTGGCCCCGTAACTGATTCTGCAGGGTGTCACCTTGTTGGATCGACTCACTATTTCATGGAGCAATAGACTCTGCTGTAGAGATTTCTGTGTGAGTAGTATTCGTTACCTTATAAGTAGAGTGTGGAGTCTTTTTACGTCCCTTGTTCTTTCTCAGATTAATTAATTTAGTGGGGAGGTAACCGACTAACTTAATTAATGCACTCTGGTTAGGTCAAAATACAGTTCTAAGAGAGTCTCTGCTCAGTCCTGGCAACTACGGTGCAAACAACAGACAATCCTCAGAGAAATGCGTGCTAAGTCCAAGCAGTACCACTACCAACAATTTCAAATTTAGGAAACAAATACAAAAAAACCCTGTGGGAGAGGAAATTACATTTACATTTAATGACACGAGAAACCAAACTTAACACTTTTTGGCAGAAAAAATAATAAACGTGCACCAAATACATGTTATAGAAAAGATGACGAAAACAAAGATTTTAGCCACTGCATCGTAAAAGCATGCAGGAAAAATATAGTTTAGATGGAATTATTAGTATAATTAACAGAGATTGTGATTTACTAAAGAAAAGTACTTTATTTTATTAGCGTGTGTTAGGAAAACGTGCAACTGATGAACTCTCATGTTATAAAGTTTACCTCTAATTGTTGCTGAATATCATTTATATGATAGAATAACTAATGAGATTTATCAAATAGTATGATTAATCCTGATTATCATAGTAAACTTTACTAAAATCTACTTTGTGTGTGTGTAACCATGTGCACCGGAAATTACGAACGAAAAGTGGGTGCTACACATTTATAATTGATGGTGCTTTTCTGAAACTTCTATAGAATGTACTTCTCCTGTATAACAATCTTAATTGTCTGAAACAATATTAAAAATATATGATGTGAAATGTATTTACATGTAGATACATACAAAAAAAAGTTATAAGTACCCTATATTGACACGTATTATTTGTTAATCTACTAAATGTTCCTAAGTGCATCAGAAGTTATGCTAAATCATGACACTTAAATCATCTTTTATGTGTGTATGCTTATAATTCTATATATTTTGAGTTATATTAGTTTAAATTAATGTGGGCCTGAATGCATTTATGAAATGTTCTGCTTCGCTAAGCTCACCATTCGTGAGAGCATTCCTCAGTCTAATAGATTATATGCAACAGTGTTTTTCTTACTGAGATCTAGTGTACTGTATGAGAGATTTGCTTCAACTTTGTTACCATTTTAGGACATTTGTCTGGGAAACTGTCCTCTTGAACTCCCTCATAGTTTCTAGCTAAAAGAGCATTGTTCTAATGTTTCACATTCTGGATGGCTTAAGGACTGCGTAATTGTCCCACCTATTTCTCTGCATTTCGTGTCTTCTTTAAGTCGCTTGATACACACTCCATTTGAACTGACCAATCGACTGAGTGGTGTTGACCAGATGAGATGACACCACGAGGTGTCACCCCCGGAAACCTTAAGAATATATTATCATCAGATTTATTGGGAGGGAGAGAGACTTTCCCCTTCCTTTGCATCCAGCAGTTTTATAGCAGTTTGCATACATTGCAGCTTGATGGTGACCAACGATTTCTGTTCTGCATTGCCTGCTGATTACAAACTGCTGATGGAGATTTGCAAAACTTACCTTCCAAAGTAACTTGCCTGATGCAGACTCAACTGGCTTCTTTCCCAAACTCACACATATGCTATATGCGCTTAGTGGTCTCTTCCTTTGGGGACTACTTGAACTGGTAAGTTTGTGTCCTGAACTCTTGAGATTTTGGCACTTCTTTGACCTTTATTAATTTGTCTTATTACCAGATGCAATATTTTGATGCACTTATGTATCTAAAGAATTTGATAAACTAAACTAAATGTACTAATTTGACTCAGTTGTCATGATTTTTTTCTTAACTAAATGATTGTGCATTTCCAATTTGGGTTTACTGATGACTAGAGGAGATCATATTAGAGAGATCTCCAAGTAACAAATTCAATTGTTATTATTCTGTATAGCTCTAGCAAAACATTTGGTGTGTATGATTTTGGCTCGCCTACATTTATACAGGAGATTTGGGACTGCAGTGTTAATCCTATATATTTACAGTATTGTCTTGAGGGTAATCTATATGACCTTGATATAAAATTTGTAGTCCAGTTGTCCAATTTCCGGTCCTCATTGGATGACTCATGAGACCCTTTATATCCAACCCCTCTCAGCACATAGCAAGGTCCATCGGAGGACCAAGAGAGTGGTAATTTCAAATTTTGAAATTACCAATCTGTTGTTTTGGCCCAGTACACGCTACAGCAACATTAAACCAATTTATAAAACCAGAGAGAAAATTAATATTCAAAAAGACATCAAAATTATCAACATATGATAACGGGAACAGGAGATTATAATTTTATAGTTTCAGGGCAAGAAAGGGCTAAGAATAGATAAAGCGCCAATCAGAAGTTACTTCTCATGGCTAACACGGACCTAGGCATGATTTAATTTGGACTGCAATGGTGGGGAGGTTGGAGACACCAAGCAGGTCTTCTCAGTGAAAAATTTTACTTTCTCATTTAGGCGCATATTTACAAGGACTTAACGTAGCCACAGCATTATTTTTTGAAATGCTACTGAGGCTTTTTTTAGCATTATCTTTACAAAGTGATGCTAGAGCCCTTTAGCGTCACTTGCCACTGCTATCACCTAGTTTTTTTAATGCCGGTTCGACTAGTGGAATTTACCGAAAATGACATGCAAGGTAGGTGTTCCCTCTGAAAAACATTCGCCACACTGACGCTGCCATGTGAACAAGGATTTTCTGAAATGCCGCTATTTTTCCAAAACTGCCGCTAGGTCCCAGTTTTTACAGCGAGGGAAAAGCTGATCTTAAAAATGAATCAAATGCACTGGTAGAAAAGCAGAACAGAACTAAAATCACTTTGGCAGGCACACCTACGCCATGGATCTACTGCTATTGCAGCTTGGAGGACAAAGGAGACCACCACCGCCACAGAGGAAGCGCAGGAGAAGCGAGCGGTAATACCGCCAGAGGATAACCCTCATTGACCTCAGAGAGGAAGACGTCATTGCCCATTACAGGTTCAAGATGGCGTCCATTGTCCTCCTCCTGCACCAGATTGTGCCAACGCTGCAGACAACATCGCAGCGCTGCACCAACATCTCTCCACAGGCCAAACTACTTGCCAATAGTCACTATTGTGTGAGCTGGCAAATGTGTACAAACTGTGGATGTGCTGTATTTCAACTGAAAGGCACATTCCATCACTACATGTTGGATACAGGTTAGCTCAGCCTTCTCAAGTCCATTGATGCCCAGTGGCTACAAATGCTCCATGAGGTCCTGTGTGCGTAATTATTTGTGTCAAAGACCCTCTTGTATGTAAACAATTGTTCGACAAGGCTTCCAAAAACATTGTTGAAGCAAGGCTTTCCCTGTCTCAAGTCTGTGCATCACATGTGAATCCCATGGGCAGGAGGCATGAAGATATTTCCCACACCTGTTAAACTTAGAAATATGGGCATATATTATTAACCTCACTGGATAAACTCAACTACCCTGCATTACATCACACATCATATACACACATCACCAATGGCGGCCGCTATTTACCGGGGGTGGCGGGGTGGGGGGATGGAGAGGGTTGTAAATGGTAAAAAAACAAAAAAAACACTTACCTTCAGGCCGGCTGCAACCTCTCGGTCGGCTCTCCGCCTCCCGCTCCTGTAAGCAGGAATAGGAAGCACCCAGGCTCCTGACTCTCCTAGCCAATCACAGAGCTGCAATGCAGCGATGTGATTGGTCTGAGCACCGTGGATCGGCGCTCAGGCAGGGAATGGGAGCCTGGGGCATGTTCTGCACCCAGGCTGTAATGCAGCCTGGGTGCAGAACATGCAAAGGGCACATGACGGTTTCGCTGGCCCGAGAGGGCCGGTCAAAGCGTCATTGCGCACCTTGGAGTGGGCAAACCACTCCTCCCCTGCCCTGCTCTGGCAGTCCAGCACCGGCTCACACCAGGAAAGGAAAACTAAAATGATAATAACACTAGTGATTATCATTTTAGTTTTCTTTAACTACTGCTGTCAGAGCAGTGGAGCAACGCTTCACTGCCTTAGCGGAGGAGCCGTCACTGCACATCACATCCAATGTGCACAACTTGTATACGTTTTTGTTGAAAAAAACCACTACAGCAGAGATCCAAGGTGGCAGACTGTGCAGCAAGGTGCCCCCTCATGCACCAACTACATCCCCCATGACATCCAACAATACCGTTTTCAAGTAAATAATGTGACTGTCATGGAGATATGCTGCACTGCTTCTGCCTATGCAGACACGCAACCATGGACACTGAATCATGTGGAAGATATAGCCTACACTGTCTCTAAGAGCAGTGGCACTGTAGTGTACGCAGTCTACCTGTTGCACAGTACAGTGCAACATTACCACATATCTATTAACACTTTTGTACTGTCACCATAGTGGACTCTGTGCACTGCCATGTGTATACTACCATGCCCCATATTCACATACACCTACTATCCTTCCCATGGCTGAACACATGGAAACATGTTTGCTAAGATTATCAATACAAAATATGTGTGACAGAAGTGAGACACATCACCAGCTACAGTTACTTATTGTCCAATCAGACAGGTATCAGTTCAGGATTTGCTATAGTAGCCAAAATAGACACAATAGACATTTGCCTACTCAATGGCAAAGAGACTAACCTCATTGGTGACAAATCATCACCTGCATGGCATTGCCACTCACCTGAATGATACATACTAAGTGAATCTCAGAGGACAGCACAGCTGTATGTGTAGCTCTGTGTCATACATTGCCAAATCCAACTTGCCTGCATGACACACATTGTCATACCGTGTTCATGACAGCTTGCATGGTGTATGACCAGAATGGAAATTAATGTTGGACTAACTCTCATCATGAGTCTTGACTAATACAACACCTCCTTTCTCTGCAGCAGACCAAGGTTGCGCTCTGATGCCATGGGTCATGACCCCTGTAAAGATACCACAAACAGAAGCTCAGTGGACATACAACCATGCCCTACGCTGCACCAGGTGCATCATTGAGCGGACATTTGGAGTCCTAAAATCTTACTTCCACAGCCTTGAGGAATCTGGGGGCAGATTTTCCTGCTCCCCACTTATGGTCTGTAAACTTATCTTGGTCTGCTGTATTTTGCATAATATATGTGTCAGGACCAATGTACCATGGCCAGATGAGATTGGGGATCAGGAAATGGCGAATGATGATGAGGAGGAAGATGAGGAGCATCAGCAACCTGGAGCATCAGTTGCAGCAATAAGGCAGAAAGACAATATCATCAATAATGTCTTTACAGAAGCATGATTGTGCAAAGTCATAGGAAACATTGTTGGAAAAAGTACACATTGTACAATTACCTATAAATAAAATGTCAGAACAGTAACACTGTGCATTTGTATTCCATACTCACACTGAACCACTGAAATTCCACATTTGATCCACTAATATATGTAACACAGATTATGTATGTAGCAATGTTTACGAAACACCCTTGAACATCATCTGGTACAAGTGAAATAGTGTGCATGCCAACTACCTGTAGCAGATAGTTCTCCATTGCTAGCCACAATGACCATGGTATGGTAACATAGATGGTGGGAAATGGCTGTGTGTCTCTCCTGATGCTAGCCATGTGTTAGGCCTCATACTTGTGGCTGTCAGTAGAGGCCACTCTGTATATATACTGACTTTGCAGTGTTCCATATAGATTGTGCATGGGAACACACTACTAAAACTGTAGTCTACATATGCTACAACAACTAACTTACCCACATGTTACATCCAGAAAGTTGCCTAAATTAGCACATACAAAATCCACATATCATACTTTGCCAGTGCCACAGTGTTGCATGTGTACACCCACTGGTATGCACAATCAACACTGTTTTGATACATAGTGTAGTTATGGAGTCATTTCCGTAGCCGTACTGTCAACAATATGTTGGAGGACACACCAAGAAATGAATGGTGACCTACCATACCTCAGTCACCATGAATAAGGGTCATGGTGGCCACAAATGATGACACTGTCACTGTCCTGTGGGATATAGCCCTTGGATGCGAATGGCACTTATGCAAACAATGGAAAAGCCCTACATCCCCTTCCAGGTGTATGCAGGCAATAGCTGCACACTTTCACATTTGAACTGCAACATGATGCCTCCACTGTGCAACATTGTGCTATTTGACTGTAGGCAAAGTAGTTGTAGATGTGGTTTCACTAACCCCATGGCAGTGGTAGTCTCTGGCATCCCAGGGGGAAGCTGGTACAATGTTAATGGTTGACATTGATAACTTAGCACACATGGGAAGGTGCGCCATTGTGCTACCAGTGTCTGCGCACTATGCTTAGTATGATCCATGAACCGTAAGATCCCACAGATGTGTACACTTAATTACACACATATGACTCATGTGCAAACAGTGTAAACAGGTCAACTCTACCCACCACACACAAAACTGCATTCGCTAATATTTACATGACCTGCACATCTCAAAACTTCATAAAGTACAAAGTAGACGCTACACCAATCGGCATGAAACATTTATGCGCTGCGTAAGTTAAAAATTAGGCTCTCCCCTGGACGCGTGATATCCAATTTTTTTCATTTTTAGGCCTTTTGTGAAATAGACGCACTGATAGTTAGTGAAAAAAAAAAGCATAGGTTCAAAACGTGGTGCATCCACCCAGGAAGTGAAGTAATGGATTAAAATAAGTGATGAAATGGATCCTGCAAGCTACAAACTAAGAACTGTGAAGTTAGTTTCACAATATGTCCTAGTTTTACTGTCTGTGCTTGGGAGTGGTGGTGTATTGATTTTGATGGAGAGTGGTTTTGGAGTTTGTGAAGCTTGTGCATCGTGGCTGCTGTCCCTGTTGGTTGTGTGATGGAACAACTACCACATGAACAACTACAGTCTAAACCACTACTCCTCAACCACTAATTAGTCTAAACAACTAAAATTTTACCAACTACAATTTTTTACAACTACTATGCCTTTACCATGATTGCCTTTACCCCATTAATGTATCTATTTTCCGGGTAAGTAGAAACCCATATGCGTATATATATATATATATATATATATATATATATATGTCCACAATGTGATCCCTTTGATCAGTGCGCTCGTGCAGCGGGTGCTCAGCGTGGGGGCCGGATCCTGGCCCCAAATTCAATTTTTACACACAAAGGACGCGGCACTCAGGAGTGAAGATAGTTCAATTGAGTTTATTGCACAACTCAACCAACGCGTTTCAGCCCTCTCACGGCTTTGCTCACGGTTAGTGAGTCCTTTCTTTATTGCACTATTTAAACCCAGCTGGCCTTAATGTGGCATTCTGGGACATGTAGTGCATTACATTCAACAATACATAATTTACAGAAAAGAAAAACGTAACTGTTATTGTTATTTTCAATGGAAGATAGTAGGTTTTAACAGCATATTTATAAAACCTCATGATTTAGTATCCTGTGACATTATTTCAAATTCACACATATCATTATTATGTGTTAGTAAAAATATTGTTCCAGAGTTTAGTACTCAACATTTGTTTTCCGATATATTTATCCACATTTAATTAATCGGATCTAGTATCCTTTGTATTTAAACTGTAATGTCCTAGTCTTTTTTGATTATAGTTACAATAACAAACTTTTATTATTGTTCATCCCAAATGTATATAAAGCTCTTCGTCATTGTTCATCCCCCTCGGGGTCTTTGTTTTGAGTCTGACAATATAACGTGATTCCATCTGACGTAATTTTTTTATTCTATTCCCACCACGTTCATCCAATGTAATGGCCTTGATCCCATAGTAACACATCGCTCTCCAGTCTCCTTTTGGCATAATATCATATGTTTTGCAGTTGCATATGAAAGATCTTTATTCTTCACTGCTCTAATGTGTTCCAAAATACGCTTTCGTAAAGTACAGATTGTGCTCCCGATGTATTTACTGCCACATTTGCACTCAATGATGTATATCACATACTGTGTGGTACACGTGATTTTTTGGTTTAGGATAATCGTATTTCCATTAGGTTCCACAATGGTTTTTATTCTTCCTAATCTTACATGCTTTGCATGAATTGCATTTGTAAAGCCATTTTGTTGTTCCATTAGCCAATTGGTATCTAATTGTTGTTTAAAGTGGCTTTTTATTAACATGTTTTTAGAGATTTTGTTTTTCTATAGGTCACGGTTGGTTTTGATCCAATAAGTTGTCCTATATCAGGATCTTTTCGATTAAATGCCAATGTTTTTTAATTTTTCCCATGATCTTTCCACTTTCTTTGCTGTATGTAGTTATAAAACGTGGTGCTTGTTGGTTTTCACAATTTTCTAGTTTTTTCTTTGGTATCAATGTGTCATCTCTTGTTTTTTGATCAATTCTTCTTTTACTTTTTGCAGTGTTGATTCTTTATATCCCTTGTTTTTAGCCTTTCCATGGTTTCTTGGATTTTTTCTTCAGCATCCTCTGAATTGGAACAGTTCCGCTTCATTCGCATGAATTCTCCATATGGTATATTTTCAATTATTGATTTGGGGTGGAAGCTTGTCCCGTGTAATATGCTGTTGGTGGCTGTTTCTTTTCTGTAGAGTGTGGAGTGTATCTCATCATCCTTAATGTATATTAAGGTATCAAGAAACGCAATCTTCGTTTTGCTGGTGTTACATGTAAAAGATAGACCAATTTCATTATTATTCAATTTTTGAAAATATATTTGAAACTCATGTTCTGTCCCGTTCCATATTAGAAATAAATCATCTATGAAACGGACCCATAGTATTATTTTGTCTACATCATCTTGATACTCCGCATCCCATGCTATCACTTTCTCCCACCACCCCATCGTGATATTGGCATAATTTGGAGAAAAGAAATGCCCATGGCAGTTCCATAACGCTGTTTAAAAAGTTCTTTATTAAAATAGAAGATATTGTTAGTGAGACATAGTTCGATCATGGTCAGTAACATTTGGGTATGTTTCATTTCAGATATTTTCCTTTGTCGTAGGAAATATCTACATGCATTTAGGCCTATCTCATGTCTGATCGAAGTATATAGTGATACTGCATCTATTGTTATTAGCAGTAATTCACTATTCCATGTGATGCCTGTGAGTATCCTTAAAAATCACCAGTATCTCTGATGTAAGAGCTCATGCTTTGCGCAATTGGTGCTAGAAATTGGTCTACATACTCCGAAAGGTTTTCATATAAAGAATCACATGAGGATACAATTGGCCTTCCTGGTGGATGGTGAAGTGTCTTATGAATCTTTGGTAAGAAGTATATTGTTGGGATCACTGGGAAGTCCTTTGTGAGAAACTTTAGCTCATCATCATCGATCAAATTCTCATTATGCCATTTTTTAAGATTAATATTCAATTCCATTATCATTTTATTAATAGGATTATTTGGCATTTTGCAATAGTTTATAGTATCTTCTAATTGTCTATATGCTTCTTGCAGATAATCCTTTATATCCATGAGCACGATGTTTCCCCTTTATCGGCAGGTTTTATTATGAGTTCTTTATTTTCCATCAATTTACCGATTGATTCCCGTTCCTTTTACTTAAATTCTCTTTTTGATTTTCATTTCTAGTATTTGTTATTTTTCTAGCTCTTCTATTATTGCTTCACTGAATTGATCAAATCTGTTACCAGGAGGTAAGACAGGGCAGTATTTCGATTTCTTTTTAATCCACTCCCCACTCTTTGATTTGTATCAATCTCAAGATGTTCAAGGACTTGTTCTTCCGACATTTCATCCTCATTTAGATTGTACAGTAGGTCAAACATGTTTTTCAAGTCCTGTACTTGGTCAATACTGATCATTGGTTCCGTATTCAGGTGTTAACGTTTCTCCTTGTAACTCAAGAGGTTTGTTTTTATCTTTATTCGCATGTATTTTAGCTAACTTCAATTTACGAACATATTTATATAGGTCAATTCTTACTTCTGTGTAATTGAAGTGACTCTCTGGGCAGAAAGATAGTCCTTTGTTTAATGCTGTTTTTTCGTCCATTGAAAGTATATGCTTTGAAAGATTCACAATAAGATTGTTGTCTATTTGCGATTGCGCAATGGATAGTGTCTTTTTACGTTTTGCCCGTCTGGTTTTTCTGGTGCTTGTGAGGCAGTCTCCCTCTTTCTCGGCTTCTGTTTGTATTTGTATTTCTGCCGCGTCCTCTGCCTCGTGTCATGGTTTGGTCTATGTGCATTAGGCGCATTTCTTCTAAAAGTTGACTTTTGAGGTGCTGTCTGTTCCACTCGATACCTCTGGTTCACTTAAATCAGACTTCGCTTGCGCTATTATATGTGGTTTTAGACATTTGCAATGGATAATTCTTTTCAATGTGTCAAACCGCTTTGCAAAGGTTAATATTCTGCCATGTTTATAATCCTGTTCATCTCTCTGAATTTGCGTTTTTACGTTCCTGAATTTCAATCTCATATTTTTCCAATCTTACATCCATCTCCTTCCGTAATTTTGCTGTTACATCCTGGTCAGTATGGCTTAGTATTTTAGCTTCCATTTCTTCCAATTGCTTTGTTATCTCTATTACATCTATTTTTGCATGTTTTATTAGTATGCGCATCATATTCAAGGAGCATTGTGCATTATTGTCCGCCCATTCCTCTAACAATTCAGTTTTCGTATCTGGGTGAGTGGGCATGGTGAAAATGCGTAAGCCCCTTGGAATTCGTTTCACTTCGATGTAATTTTCTAGAGCTAGAATTTCCCAACTTTTGTTTGTTTCTTTTTTATATAGTTTTTCCATCTGGTTGAACTGTTGTTTTATCGTCAATTCTGACGTGTTGACATTACTCGTTTTATTTATAGATATATCCTCTGTGTCTGTGCTCGTTTGAAATAATAATGCCGCTGTTAGTGTCCGTTTCCTTTACGGGCCTCCATTCTAATAATCCAGTTACTCTCACTTTGAGTTTGTGCTGTGATGTTAAACAACAAATTGCCACAATTTACCAATTACTCTTCACTCCCACCCGCTCGTTTGATTTTATAAATATGCTGTTAAAACCTACTATCTTCCATTGAAAATAACAATAACAGTTACGTTTTTCTTTTCTGTAAATTATGTATTGTTGAATGTAATGCACTACATGTCCCAGAATGCCACATTAAGGCCAGCTGGGTTTAAATAGTGCAATAAAGAAAGGACTCACTAACCGTGAGCAAAGCCGTGAGAGGGCTGAAACGCGTTGGTTGAGTTGTGCAATAAACTCAATTGAACTATCTTCACTCCTGAGTGCCGCGTCCTTTGTGTGTAAAGATTGAATTTGGGGCCAGGATCCGGCCCCCACGCTGAGCACCCGCTGCACGAGCGCACTGATCAAAGGGATCACATTGTGGACATTTGCAAAACAGTCAGTAGCGCCCGAGGGTAACGCGCTTGGATTAACCGAGGAAAAACTCATCTAAAGTTGGAGAAACGCCGGACGGGGTCGGAGGACGCCGCCCGTACGAGAATCTCCTCATGGGTGAGTGACATTCGCCGAAAAGCAATAAGCGTTAAACTCGAAGCGGCCATTGCAGGTTTGAGATTAAGGCTACCGGGCACGTATACCATACGGCCGGTTTCTCTCAAACGAGCGGGTGGGAGTGAAGAGTAATTGGTAAATTGTGGCAATTTGTTGTTTAACATCACAGCACAAACTCAAAGTGAGAGTAACTGGATTATTAGAATGGAGGCCCGTAAAGGAAACGGACACTAACAGCGGCATTATTATTTCAAACGAGCACAGACACAGAGGATATATCTATAAATAAAGCGAGTAATGTCAACACGTCAGAATTGACGATAAAACAACAGTTCAACCAGATGGAAAAACTATATAAAAAAGAAACAAACAAAAGTTGGGAAATTCTAGCTCTAGAAAATTACATCGAAGTGAAACGAATTCCAAGGGGCTACGCATTTTCACCATGCCCACTCACCCAGATACGAAAACTGAATTGTTAGAGGAATGGGCGGACAATAATGCACAATGCTCCTTGAATATGATGCGCATACTAATAAAACATGCAAAAATAGATGTAATAGAGATAACAAAGCAATTGGAAGAAATGGAAGCTAAAATACTAAGCCATACTGACCAGGATGTAACAGCAAAATTACGGAAGGAGATGGATGTAAGATTGGAAAAATATGAGATTGAAATTCAGGAACGTAAAAACGCAAATTCAAGAGATGAACAGGATTATAAACATGGCAGAATATTAACCTTTGCAAAGCGGTTTGACACATTGAAAAAGAATTATCCATTGCAAATGTCTAAAACCACATATAATAGCGTAAGCGAGTCTGATTTAAGTGAACCAGAGGTATCGAGTGGAACAGACAGCACCCCAAAAGTCAACTTTTAGAAGAAATGCGCCTAATGCACATAGACCAAACCATGACACGAGGCAGAGGGCGCGGCAGAAATACAAATACAAACAGAAGCCGAGAAAGAGGGAGACTACTCTCACAAGCACCAGAAAAACCAGACGGGCAAAACGTAAAAAGACACTATCCATTGCGCAATCGCAAATAGACAACAATCTTATTGTGAATCTTTCAAAGCATATACTTTCAATGGACGAAAAACAGCATTAAACAAAGGACTATCTTTCTGCCCAGAGAGTCACTTCAATTACACAGAAGTAAGAATTGACCTATATAAATATGTTCGCAAATTGAAGTTAGCTAAAATACATGCGAATAAAGATAAAAACAAACCTCTTGAGTTACAAGGAGAAACGTTAACACCTGATACTGGAACCAATGATCAGTATTGACCAAGTACAGGACTTGAAAAACATGTTTGACCTACTGTACAATCTAAATGAGGATGAAATGTCGGAAGAACAAGTCCTTGAACATCTTGAGATTGATACAAATCAAAGAGTGGGGAGTGGATTAAAAAAGAAATCGAAATACTGCCCTGTCTTACCTCCTGGTAACAGATTTGATCAATTCAGTGAAGCAATAATAGAAGAGCTAGAAAAATAACAAATACTAGAAATGAAAATCAAAAGAGAATTTAAGTAAAAGGAACGGGAATCAATCGGTAAATTGATGGAAAATAAAGAACTCATAATAAAACCTGCCGATAAAGGGGGAAACATCGTGCTCATGGATATAAAGGATTATCTGCAAGAAGCATATAGACAATTAGAAGATACTATAAACTATTGCAAAATGCCAAATAATCCTATTAATAAAATGATAATGGAATTGAATATTAATCTTAAAAAATGGCATAATGAGAATTTGATCGATGATGATGAGCTAAAGTTTCTCACAAAGGACTTCCCAGTGATCCCAACAATATACTTCTTACCAAAGATTCATAAGACACTTCACCATCCACCAGGAAGGCCAATTGTATCCTCATGTGATTCTTTATATGAAAACCTTCGGAGTATGTAGACCAATTTCTAGCACCAATTGCGCAAAGCATGAGCTCTTACATCAGAGATACTGGTGATTTTTTAAGGATACTCACAGGCATCACATGGAATAGTGAATTACTGCTAATAACAATAGATGCAGTATCACTATATACTTCGATCAGACATGAGATAGGCCTAAATGCATGTAGATATTTCCTACGACAAAGGAAAATATCTGAAATGAAACATACCCAAATGTTACTGACCATGATCGAACTATGTCTCACTAACAATATCTTCTATTTTAATAAAGAACTTTTTAAACAGCGTTGCGGAACTGCCATGGGCATTTCTTTTCTCCAAATTATGCCAATATCACGATGGGGTGGTGGGAGAAAGTGATAGCATGGGATGCGGAGTATCAAGATGATGTAGACAAAATAATACTATGGGTCCGTTTCATAGATGATTTATTTCTAATATGGAACGGGACAGAACATGAGTTTCAAATATATTTTCAAAAATTGAATAATAATGAAATTGGTCTATCTTTTACATGTAACACCAGCAAAACGAAGATTGCGTTTCTTGATACCTTAATATACATTAAGGATGATGAGATACACTCCACACTCTACAGAAAAGAAACAGCCACCAACAGCATATTACACGGGACAAGCTTCCACCCCAAATCAATAATTGAAAATATACCATATGGAGAATTCATGCGAATGAAGTGAACTGTTCCAATTCAGAGGATGCTGAAGAAAAATCCAAGAAACCATGGAAAGGCTAAAAACAAGGGGATATAAAGAATCAACACTGCAAAAAGTAAAAGAAGAATTGATCAAAAAACAAGAGATGACACATTGATACCAAAGAAAAACTAGAAAATTGTGAAAACCAACAAGCACCACGTTTTATAACTACATACAGCAAAGAAAGTGGAAAGATCATGGGAAAATTAAAAACATTGGCATTTAATCGAAAAAGATCCTGATATAGGACAACTTATTGGATCAAAACCAACCGTGACCTATAGAAAAACAAAATCTCTAAAAACATGTTAATAAAAAGCCACTTTAAACAACAATTAGATACCAATTGGCTAATGGAACAACAAAATGGCTTTACAAAATGCAATTCATGCAAAGCATGTAAGATTGGGAAAAATAAAAACCATTGTGGAACCTAATGGAAATACGATTATCCTAAACCAAAAATCACGTGTACTACACAGTATGTGATATACATCATTGAGTGCAAATGTGGCAGTAAATACATCGGGAGCACAATCTGTACTTTACGAAAGCGTATTTTGGAACACATTAGAGCAGTGAAGAATAAAGATCTTTCATATGCAACTGCAAAACATATGATATTATGCCAAAAAGGAGACTGGAGAGCGATGTGTTACTATGGGATCAAGGCCATTACATTGGATGAACGTGGTGGGAATAGAATAAAAAATTACGTCAGATGGAATCACGTTATATTGTCAGACTCAAAACAAAGACCCCGAGGGGATGAACAATGACGAAGAGCTTTATATACATTTGGGATGAACAATAATAAAAGTTTGTTATTGTAACTATAATCAAAAAGACTAGGACATTACAGTTTAAATACAAAGGATACTAGATCCGATTAATTAAATGTGGATAAATATATCGGAAAACAAATGTTGAGTACTAAACTCTGGAACAATATTTTTACTAACACATAATAATGATATGTGTGAATTTGAAATAATGTCACAGGATACTAAATCATGAGGTTTTATAAATATGCTGTTAAAACCTACTATCTTCCATTGAAAATAACAATAACAGTTACGTTTTTCTTTTCTGTAAATTATGTATTGTTGAATGTAATGCACTACATGTCCCAGAATGCCACATTAAGGCCAGCTGGGTTTAAATAGTGCAATAAAGAAAGGACTCACTAACCGTGAGCAAAGCCGTGAGAGGGCTGAAACGCGTTGGTTGAGTTGTGCAATAAACTCAATTGAACTATCTTCACTCCTGAGTGCCGCGTCCTTTGTGTGTAAAAATATATATATATATATATATATATATATATATATAATGGGTTTGTATGTACCTGTAAAATCTTGAATTTTGTGGTAAAGGCACGCATGCCAAAGACATATGCGTTGTAAAATTTATATTGATAAATATTAACACTATATACACACGTATATATATATATATATATTCACTGAAAAACCATAGGTTTCAGGGGCGTTATAGTTAGTTGGACATTTCACTCGTACAAAACCATAGAAATTCCCGTTATAGTTAGTTCAGCTAACTATAACTCGCAGCGCACTCGCAATGCACTGCTGATGACGTCACATATTACATCACTCATGACATGGTCAGTGACATCACTCATGACATCACTGATGACATCTCAAATTACATCACTGATGACATCACTGATGACATCATCCTTGTGATAGAGTGGCAGACCTCCTCTCACCCTAATATAACCTTTGATACACACACTCAAAAATACAAACTAACATTTTCAAAACAATGGACATACCAATACCAGTTACAACACACCTATTCAGTAATTCCAAGATCTACACACACATCCACTCATTCACCAACAGTTCCTATACAGTCACTCATACATGTACTCACTCATCATATGTACTCATACACCTATACATCCTGTTACACACCGCCACTCATCCATAGAGTTACTCACACACATAGTCACACATGCAAACAAAGTATCAAACATCCATTTACTTGCATATACAGTTATACACACACTACCACACTTACTTCTACAGAAACTTATACATACTTACTCTCTTAAACAATCACTTATAGAAACACCTACTTATTTGTACAGGAACTCTTCCAATCTCTCACTCTCACATATACTCACTTATATACACCAATACTCACATATACTAGTTTAAAACATATGTAGTTACTCATAAAGACACTATTGAGACAGTCATTCACTCACTAACACACCCATACACATACTCATCCACCTATACAGTACTGCACACATGCTGTCTTCAACACATACAAACAGTGAGTCACTCATTCATGCATCTATGCACTAAGTAATACCCCCACCGAACCATACAGACACTCAGACACTCATACTGATACTCAAAAACCAACTAATAACCCATATAGACACTCATGTAGCTACTCACCAACCCATGCAGCCACTTATACACAAAGTGAGAGACTGATACAGATATTTTCATATTTAAACATTACTCACTAACCCATGTATTCACTAAGATACACTTAGTCAGTTATACAATCAATTTTACAAAACAAAATCATCCATTTAGACACTTATATACCCATTTATTCTTCCATCGACCTTGAGATATACATATATAAAACATATTTAATTTTCAGAAAAACACACATTCACTGGATGATGTCATCAGTGATGTCATTAGTGATGTCATTTGAGATGTCATCAGTGATGTCATGAGTGATGTCACTGACCATGTCATGAGTGATGTAATATGTGACGTCATCAGCAGTGCATTAGTGAGTGCGCGAGTTATAGTCAGCTGAACTAACTATAACGGGGGAATTTCTATGGTTTTGTACGAGTGAAATGTCCAACTAACTATAACGCCCTGAAACCTATGGTTTTTTCAGTGAATTTCTAAGGTTTTTTAAATGCTAATTTCTAACTATAACGTGCCTGAAACCTATGGTTGTTTCAGTAAATTTCTAAGGTTTTTTAAATGCTAATTTCTAACTATAACGTGCCTGAAACCTATGGTTTTTTCAGTGAATATATATATATTTATTATACTATGTATACATGTGAAAATGTCTCGGTCCCCTGTTTGCCTCGGTGGCACGGAAAAAATGGGTGGAACTGACGTCAGCACGCCGACGAGGTTCTCTTATGGCTCCGAGGACGTCATACGGTGTCGCGAGCGGAGCCGTGCTATTATGACGTCCTCGTTGACGTGGGAGAGCTAGGAAAGAATTTCCGTGGAATGCTAGTCCTTTGGGAGCAACTGTTTATGTTGCCACTCCAGAAACCGAAACCAGTGATCCGAGGGCAGAGGCCCTGCAGATGGCACACGAGGTGGGGTGCCCAGTCCTGTGGACCGGCGGGGCAGCGAAGTGACAAGCACCACAACCCACAAAAAAGGTAACGAGGGCACTGAACACAGGATCTTCTCTTTGTATCTGGCAGGAACAACGAAGTTAAAATGCCCTAGTACCAAAATGTAGAATTAGTGCTACAACGGTCTTCAAGAGGACCTGCGATGCCGCTTCTGCCTCCCGTACCCTGGAGGTGGCACATGGGTCACGCGGTACGGTCATACTGCGGTAGGACGCACACTCGTTGACCTCTCATGGCACTGCTCCACACTTCAGGGAGGATGCTTTCCATTAGCTATGTTTTCTGATGACATGTCGCGCCGGCCCCGTCCAACAACAGAACTCCTTTAGATCTAAACAGACTCTTCCACTCTCTCACCGGAAGTGAAACCAGGCCACGCGGACACTTTCACAATACAACAGCCGGGAATGCACTTTTGGTAACAAAAACACATTCCTTCCTCCTAATTAATCAAATAAACGTCTCACTGAAGAACAGGGGCCAGCTTTGATCGGGTAAACAGCCGTTACAACGACTTTTTACTTTGCGAGTACCATTACAACGCATGCATTACCACGCATGCGTTGTACATCACGAAGTCATTACTACGCATTTTTAGAACGCATGGTCATTTACCATGCATGCCTTTACAACGAATTTTGTTGTAAAGGTATGTATGGTAAATGACCATGCGGTCTAAAAACATGTAGAGCGATCCATGTCGTTGTAAGGAAACAGAGGCTGTTCCGTTTCCTCACAACGACGTGCACCGCCCCTCAGAGACGACGTGAAGCAGGAACCACAAGGAGAGAGGAACCACGAGGAGTGAGGAGGTAAGGGGGATTGGGCATGGGGTGGGCGTTTCTTTTCTAGGGTTTAGGGTAGTGCAGTGGTGTTTGGGTGGTGTAGGGGGTCGTGCTGGGGGTAGTGTTTTAGGGTTTAGGGTAGTGCAGTGGTGTTTGGGTAGTGTAGGGGTCGTGCTGGGGGTAGTGTTTTAGGGTTTAGGGTAGTGCAGTGGTGTTTGAGTAGTGTAAGGGGTCATGCTGGTGGTAGTGTTTTAGGGTTTAGGGGTAGTGCAGTGGTGTTTGTACAGTGTAGGGGGTCATGCTGGGGGTAGTGTTTTATGGTTTAGGGTAGTGCAGTGGTGTTTGGGTAGTGTAGGGGGTCGTGCTGGGAGTAGATTTAGGGTTTAGGGTAGTGCAGTGGTGTTTGGGTAGTGTAGGGAGTCGTGCTGGGGGTAGTGTTTTAGGGTTTAGGGTAGTGCAGTAGTGTTTGTGTAGTGTAGGGAGTTGTGCTGGGGGTAGTGTTTTAGGGTTTATGTTAGTGCAGTGGTGTTTGGGTAGTGTAGGGGTAGTGCTGGGGTAGTGTTTTAGGGCTTAGGGTAGTGCAGTGGTGTTTGTGTAGTGTAGGGGGTAGTGCTGGGGTAGTGTTTTAAGGTTTAGGGTAGTGCAGTGGTGTTTGGGTTGTGTAGGGGTTCATGCTGGGGGTAGTGTTTTAGGGTTTAGGGTATGGCAGTGGTGTTTGGGTAGTGTAGGGGTCGTGCTGGGGGTCGATTTAGGGTTTAGGGTAGTGCAGTGGTGTTTGTGTTGTGAGGGGGTCGTGCTGGGGGTAGTGTTTTAGGGTTTAGAGTAATGCAGTGGTGTTTGTATAGTGTAGGGGGTTTAGGGTAGTGCAGTGGTGTTTGTGTAGTGTAGCGGGTCATGCTGGGGGTTGTGTTTTAGGGTTTAGGTAAGGCAGTGGTGTTTGTGTAGTGTAGGGGTAGTGTTTTAGGGTTTAGGGTAGTGCAGTGGTGTTTGTGTAGTGTAGGGGTCATGCTGTGGGTAGTGTTTTAGGGTTTAGGGTAGTGCAGTTGTGTTTGTGTAGTGTACGGGTCGTGTTTTAGGGTATAGGGTAGTGTAGTGGTGTTTGGGTAGTGTAGGGGGTCATGCTGGGGTTAGTGTTTTAGGGTTTAGGGTAGTGCAGTGGTGTTTGGGTAGTGTAGGGGGTCGTGCTGGGGGTAGTGTTTTAGGGTTTAGGGTAGTGCAGTGGTGTTTGTGTAGTGTGGGAGGTCATGCTGGGGGTAGATTTAGGGTTTAGTGTAGTGCAGTGGTGTTTAGGTAGTGTAGGGAGTCAGTGCTGGGGGTAGTGTTTTAGGGTTTAGGGTAGTCCAGTGGTGTTTGTGTAGTGTAGGGAGTCGTGCTGGGGGTAGTGTTTTAGGGTTTAGGGTAGTGCAGTGGTGTTTGGGTAGTGTAGGGGGTCATGCTGTGGTAGTGTTTTAGGGTTTAGGGTAGTGCAGTGGTGTTTATGTAGTGTATGGGGTCATGCTGGGGGTAGTGTTTTAGGGTTTAGGGTAGTGCAATTGTGTTTGTGTAGGGAAGGGGGTAGTGTCTTAGGGTTTAGGGTAGTGCAGTGGTGTTTGTGTACTGTAGGGGGTCGTGCTGGGTTCTAGTGTTTTAGGGTTTAGGGTAGTGCAGTGGTATTTGTGTAGTGTAGGGGGTAGATTTAGGGTTTAGGGTAGTGCAATACGTAACTGGAACGAAGTA